>OY796880.1:62030950-62630950 GCA_963680785.1 Diplosoma virens | reverse complement strand
TTTCATGTGGACAAACCTTTGTCTGAAATAAACAAAAATAATGTATTTTTTTTAACTACAGTGACCATTTGTTGTCTATGCTAATATAGTATTTTTCAGAATTCGTCAAATGAATATCATTATCTTTTGTATTGTTGACGCATTTGCGCTGTGTGAATATGTACAAGCCTTTTCTGAAATAAACAATAAGAAGGTATTTTTCAAACTGTAGTGACGATTTATAGTATTTTTAAAGCACTTTTCAATTCAATTTCTTTCTTTAGCTAACCGCGATTAGTGAGCTAAGACAAAATCGCTTCGTGTGAACTGTTGTTTCTGTTTTTCTCTACGGCCTCATGTTGTACGCAAAGCAAATTCAGTTTCCAGTCCAGGTATTACTATTTAGAAGTCTCTGGTTAAACGTTGGTTTTGTGCATAGAGGGCGTGCAAAGGATTCTTTAATCGTATTATAGTGATAAGTGTTGAATTTATTTTACGCCAGTGTTTTGAAGTTTTGTTCTACGAAGGTAGAATCATTTGTGGTGATCGAATTAAATCGCAGCGCCGATTTTTGCTTTGCAGTTTGGCAAAGCACGGAAGAGAATTTTCGTCAGTGGTAAGTCGTAAATTTTATAATAAATTCGTTTTAGTTAGAGACAGTGGTCTCTGTTTGTTTGCGGAGGAAAGTCTTCAACGAACCAATCAGAACTTAGTCGAAACCAACTGTATAAAAGCTTCAGGCTGATAGCAAAACTACTTCTTGAGCCGGAACAAAATAAAATTAGACACAGCTTTGTTTCAGCGCAGGTATTCGGGTTACCTAGGTCAACTGGTCCTTTAGGACTCCCAAACAAAGTCCGTGACACTTCTCAATGATTATACATGCCTTATACATTCTTAAAATATACTTTTAAGTTGTACAAACTGATTTTGCTTTAAATCATTAAAATAAAACTACTGTAGAAGTATTTCGTGACCGCCGATTCTGCGCAAGCTAACATTCGCAGGTTCGTATTCTGAATTTAACTTTAAAAATCAATCATTCGCTTCTCAAACACTGTTTAATTATTATTTTCACATAAATAAAACACTCTTAAAATATAGTTGAAACTTGTAAGAATTGAATTTGTTTAAATATTCAACAAAACGTAATGGTTTTGGGGGGCCGATTCTGCACAAGCTTCCGCGCAATAAATTTTTTAGAATTTTAAACTATGTTCTAGCAATAGTAAAACATATAAAAATGATAATTAAGACTGTTTTGGAAGCAAATGGCTATTGCTTAAAAATGAAATTCACTATTGAAACTTTTTGTGCCAAGCCTACGTACCTCGGCATAAAATTGGAGAGGACACTTACATTTTGCCGACACTTTGATTCACAGCGCAAAAAATTAACAGCACGCGTTGGGCTTTTGAGGAGATTGGCGGGGTCAAACCTGCAAATGTTAGCTTGTGCAGAGTCGGCCGTCGCGAAATATTTTTAGTTTTATTTTAATGATTTAAAGCAAAATCAACTCCTACAACTTGAAAGTATATTTTAAGAATGTATAAGGCATGTATAATCATTGAGAAGTGTATTTGGAAATAAATCCTTATTCAAACGTGCGATTGATAACTTGTGCAGAATCGGCCCTCAAAAAACATTGCGTTTCGTTAGAACCCCAAAAACAAATTCAGTTCTTACAAGCTTCAACTATATTTTAAGAGTGTTTTATTTATGTGAAAATAATAATTAAGAAGTGTTAGAGAAGCAAATATTTGAAAATATCGAAAAAGAAATTGTATATAACTTAATGTATGCCTTTGTTTGTTGTTGTTTTGCTAAAAAGAACGAGTTATAATAAAGAAACAAAAAGAGAAACGGAAAGCGAGAGACGAGAAAACGAAAGAAATCAAAATAGAAATAAAAAGGCGATTACGGCCGATTCTGCACCAGACCCAAAAATTCTGTCTATTTGTTACCTATTAGTGAATACTTGATGATCTTCATCGATGGAATTAAGTTAAGATTTTATTTACAATTTAACCAGAAATAGATTTCAATAAATTTAGCCGCTGCCAGTGTCGGTCGATTTGAATCTGTCTCTAAGAATATTGCTATTGTAAAAAATAAAAAGTAACCAGACGTCCATACTCAGCACAAATCGGGATCTAAAGTTGATTTTAATTTTAATTTTATTTTATTATTTATTTAAGCTGATTTAAAGCATCCAAAATGCCGATGCGTCATCAACTCCGTTGCAAAGCAGTTTGATACACTAACTGATTCAGGAAAACTTGACTTTATGATAGCTACAAAGTTGTAATTTCCAAATTTTACTCACTTTTTTTGCCAAATAATTAACGCAGTGGTTTTCAACCTTTTTTGTAGGAGCGGAACCCGCATCAAACATTCCAGAGGTTCGAGGAACCCCCGTGTAATAATTTAGCCTAATTGTCTTGTGCAACAAACATCATTTGATTAATTGAAATGCGTCCAACGTCAAACAGCTGATGGTTAACTGCATTGATCGCTGCGGCAAAAAAGAGTAATAAAGAACCAAAGCCTAGTGATTAGTGAAGAAACCAACCAACCCCGAGCGTACGCGCATCCACCAACAGCGATAAACAAGCCCGAGAACATTTTAATTTAAAAGACACAGCAATCAATCGTACAATTGCAATACAAAGTTTCAAACCAAATTAACTAGTTAAGAAAATTCAAACTGTTCACATTAAAAAACTTAAAACAGGACGCAAATTAAAATTTTTCAATTACAATCTAATTTTTTATAGACTAAAGGGAAAGAATTGCCGTCGTTTCTGTTAGTTACATTTGATTTTGAATTTATAAACCAACTTTCTACAAATAACCTTTTATTGTACTCAGTTTCAACTTTTAACATAAATGTTTTCCCAATCTATCTTGTGGTCCATAATCATTAAGTGCTCACAAAGCGCTGATTGATCCGGTCTTTGATAGTTAATAAACGTTGATGTTCCGTTAACCAAGATTTTATACTTCGTTTGGTTTGACCAATAGATCAAAAATCACTGTATTTTTAAACAATATGCATATAATAATAAACTAGACTCGGGTTTTGAATGTAAACTTGCGGAACCCTTGGACTGTACTGGCGGAACCCTGGTTGAAAACCACTGAACTAACGCTTTGTACTTGCGGTACGTGCTTGCTCTAATTCGATATTATACTTCGCTTGACTTTCAATCACTGAGAATTTTAAATAAGGCAAAGATAATAAGTATGTTTTTAAAATACTTTTAATGACCAAAGTAGTTTTGATTGAAAGATATTTTATAAAACTATTTTTTTCAAAAAAAAAATTAAAACGACTTTCTAGTCTTTACAGAGATACATTGCATATTTTATGATTTTTTTAACAAAGTAAAGTGTTATGAACCTCTACAAATTTCAAGTTTTCTCATTGTCCTGAAAACAAAATCAGCTTTTAAAATTAAGCCGACCTATGCCCTAACTTCTAAATGCACGCTTTACATTTGCCGCTAAGCGAATTGCTGTATCTTTAAGACGTCACAGTTACGCTACAGTCTCATTCTTGTTTGATATTATCATCATGCCAATCGCAATCAAAATTCGTGCACGTTTTGGCATTTTCGTATTTTTTACTAGTTGTTCAATAAGTTTTACACAAAGTAAAATTATTTGCTTTTTAACTCAATTTTGCCCGCTTTGTTGTTGAAGTATTATCCAACGGAACAAAAAAACGCCTTGCTCCCAAGTTATAAGTAACCGAGAAAAAGCAGTTGAAAATATTGCAGCTAACTATTCGCTTCACTAAAACAACTATTCTATTATTTCAATGCTAAATACTTGTACTGGGTGTTGCGACTCTCTCGGAAGTCTGCTTGTTATTTGGCGATGATATTTTCAGTTTGTTTTGAAGAATTTTGAGAATAACCAGTAAGGTCATAAACAACTCAGGTATGTCAAACTCATAAGCGTATGCGGGCCGCATTGGTGAAATTTTAGCCTAATAATGTCCCAGATGGCAGGTGCTTTCTCGCAGCCTGGGACGTAAGTACGTCTATTATTGCCTGTAAGCATGACAGACCGAAACCAAACCTGCCAAAATGGAAGGATATCTATCCATTCCGATGTTCATCAATGATCTGCTAATCGGCAAAAGTCCATTTCAGGACGAAGCAATGCCTGAATAAATCTGCCATCTTCAGTGAACATTGCCAACAAGTACCAAAGACCCATTATTCTCCAACTGAACGTCAAAGGCCTCAATGCAACCAAGATGAACGTTCTTCATTGTTACAGCAAGTGTGAGCACCGGTACATGCGACGCTTCGTAAACGCTCTTGAACCACAACTGTTAGAGAACGCGCACAAGAGTTTGGCTATTTCGGTGTCTTTGGTGGCATTTAACGATTACGTCACAACGTGAGCCCAGTATGTGGCAATAAACAAAACGCCAGTTTAAAAAGGTTTCAAGTTAGAAAGGCTGACGATACTGTAAGCTACTGTAACTCAAAATTTAACTGTTAGGAAATAATATTTGTGTCGGGGTTTTTTGGTGATTCGGAAAACTGTTGGTGAGTGTTTCTCTTTTGTTTTGTTTATTATTATTTGCTTGAACGTTTATTTTTGTAAATAATTTTCGTTGTTAATAGAAAACCACTAAAACTGTTTCAAAGTGTGTTTCAACTTGAGATTCTGACGCTACATTCATTATCTTGCTCTGCAGTCTGAGACACTCGTCTCCTACTAAAGAAACCCACTGCACTGATACAGAGAAAGTGGTACTTCCAAGCTACCAACTAGCTGGGCTTCCTTAAGCAGGAAGCATGGCCATGCCAGACACCATGTTTGTCCACGAGCGACTAAGGTATACGCTTTTGGACCAATCTCCACCGAAATCGGAGATTGAGTGGTTGTGCGTGGACGTTGATGGTTATAAAATAGTCAACATCTAAAAACTTCCATCAACGCGACTACGATCCCTGGATCTCCCAGTGTTTCCTCAACCCTTTCTTTATGCTGGCAAATGCAACCGTCGTCATGTTGATTGGGGTTACGCTAATAACAGTTCGAGCGGTGAGTATTTGGCTGGTTGGGCAAGTACTAATTGTCTTGCCCTCCTATACAATGCCAAGGACGCCGCCAATTTTTACTCTGGCAGCTGGAACGCTGGCACCAATCCAGATCTAGCTTTCGCTAGCGTAGGTCCAAACAGTCGTTTGCCGGATAGACGTGTCCTTGAAAAGTTTTCCAGGTCACAACATCGACCTTCGCTTATTATACCACCAAGGTTTGCTATGGCAGTGCCAAGCATGCCTGTTAAGCGATGGAACTTCCGCAAGGCCAAATGGAGTCATTACATTGCTTTGACGAATAAATTCTCAAAAACTTTGTTGCAGCCTGATTCATTTGATTTGGATACAGCTTACGAAGACTTTTGTAAAATCATCAAGAAAGCAGCCAAAAAGACTACGTATTACTCAAAATTCTCAATATCTGGAGAAGAACGCTTGTAGTCGCGATGCCAAAGCCAATGAAGCCCGTGGCAGACCCAAAGAGTTATCGACCGATATCTCCGCTCTGCATCCCCTACAAGATTCTTGAAAGGCTTATCTACGCCCGCGTTGAGCCAATTAATGGATCACTGCTCCCTAAAGAGCAGGCTGGGTTTCGACGCGAGAAGTCAACCGTGGATCAAGTTGTTGTGTTGGTCCAGAACATCGAGGATTCTTTTGAGGTTAAAAAGAAGGCCGGTGCCGTATTGTCAATGTGACAGCTGCTTATGACACTGTCTGGCACCGTGGCCTTACCTGCAAGTTGCTGAGGCTTCAGCCGGATAAGCAAATGTTTAGAATGATCATGGAGCTTGTCTAAAACTGACGTTTCATCTTTACTACCGGTGATAACAAGCAAAGCAGGTTACGCCGTCTGAAAACGGCTTTTCTCAGGGATTGGCCTTGGGTCCCCTCCTATTCAACATCTATACGTACAATCTGCCTTCCATGATTTCCAGAAAGTTTGCTTATGCTAATGATTTAACATTATTACACTCTTCTGGAAACTGGAAGGACTTGGAGGGGATTTTAAGCCAAGAAATGTCTACACTTTCAGCGTATCTCCAGATTGGAGGTTGAAGCTCAGTCACACTAATTAGACGGTGACAACAGGCTTTCACTTAAATAACCGAGAGGCCAAACGTGAGCTAAAAATCTATAACAACGATATACTTTTACCATTCTATCCAACTTCTACTTATCTTGGGGTAAAACTGGAAAGATCACTCACGTTTAATCACCAACTCGTTGTATTGCGAAAAAAACTACCTTTGCGCGTCACACTACTGAGGCAACTTGTAGGCTCAGGATGGCGTGCTGGTGCCAAAACACTATGCACAGTTGTTTTATCTCTGGTCTACTCAACAGCTGAGTACTGGGCACCAGTCTGGTGTCGCAACGCTCACACTCCCTCTTGGAGAGTGTCTTGAATGACGCCTTGCGCATAGTCACTGGATGCCTGCTTCCCACTCCAACAAACCATTTACTCATACTTTTAGGCATGCAGCCAGCTGAACTTCGCCAATTAATGGCGACACTCTATTTGGCTCACCGTATATCTCTGGACCCTGATCATATCTTGTATGGTCTTTTAAGTGGGTCCTCAGATGCTCGCCAAGAGAGACTAAGATCTAGACGCCCGTTTGTGCCAGCTGCGCGGAATCTTTTAAACAATTTTTCCGGACTTGGCATCCACGCTTTTGAGTGGAAAAACCATAAATGGAACGAGGAGTATTGTGAGAGTACTTCCAAGCTACGTGTTTTTATACCCAGGATCTGTGCCAGGCCTGTTGGTGTGAGCTTACCCAGAACAGCTTGGGTTAAGCTCAATTGCCTTTCAACTGGTGCTGGGCTATTCTAATCGTCCATGCACAAATGGGGCCTCGCTCCTTTACCAAATTGCGAGTGCGGTTTAGCTGAACAAATCGCAGACCACGTTCTACTAGCTTGCCCCATACATCGGGCATCACATGGAGCGATAATATAAAAAATAAGCTCTTCACTTAAGCTTGTTGACTGATTTCAAATAAAATATCCGTTCTTTCTACTGTAATAAATCTAGTCGCTTCAATTATTTAAATTTAGTTTTGAATTATTTATTATTTTGATTGCAAATTGAGTATCAAAATTGTTCACAAGACTTCACAAGCTATATGTGGCCCGGGAGCCCCGAGTTTGACATGCTTGAATTACTGTGCAATAAATCCGTACAAACTGAAACTGATAACTTTGCTTAATACAACATAATTTAATTCAATTACTGCTGTTGCACAAATCATAACATAGGCTGAGCAAGGGGCGCTGTCATACACTGCAGAGACAGAAATACGTTTCGTGTCTTTGTCTGTTATCGATCGAATATTCTAATATTAAAAAAACACCTAATGTGTCAACAAGTGGCTAAATTTTAAAAGTAGCCCAATCGTAAACTCGCTGGGTCAAACAACCCAGTTTTAAAGAACCAGCAAAAGCACAAAGAAAGCATCGATCCCGTTGACGATCTGACTTAAATAAAAATCTTGCCGTTGCTTTTTTAAGTCAAGCAGATACAAATACATTATAATCTTGTTATTACTGCAAAGTGACCGAGTTAAAAATAACAGCATATTATTCACTATAGAATTATAACCATGAATTGTGGCATCTTCATTTCTAAAGAATAAAAAATAACAGTAGTCTGTCTGCAAGTTGGTAAATTTTTGAAGTTATTGGCAACTCAATGGGTCAAAAAACCTTATTTTAGGCAATTAGCAAAAGCACAAAAAAAGCACCGATGCCGGTAGCGATCTGACTGACATAGGAATAATTTGACATGAAATAACACAAAAGCAAAATCAAAAAAAATAAAACAAGCAACGAAGCAAGAAATTGTTTTTTAATTTTTTCGGCATGTTTATGATTTTTAGCAGCATCAACAATTAAACTTCCTCCGATGTTTTTGTGAGAAACGGTTTTGACGGAACGTCGCAATCCAGGAACTTGCAAAGTGGTTCCCATCCTTGTTTTACGTCATAGACCAACAATTTGTCTTTTGGTGCCGCCTGAATATACATCGTTTTTTGCACAGTCGGAAGGATACCTCAGGATAATTCACGAGTAAAAGGACGCGAGTTTGATGCTCAGTCTACTTGAATAATTTCAGTTCTGCCTTTAGGAAAGGCGCGACACAATGAATTTCTAAATGGGGTCACGTTTACCTACAATATCTTGTGTAGCTACAATCATGATTACCTATCCAGTTTACCTACAATCGTGACTTCGCTTTAAACAGAAACCAGCATATAGGGCAATACAGCCATACAACGACGATGCAAATTAAACAGTTGTAAGTAGTTTTCTATAAGTAGGCCCAAAAAGTTTAAAAAATGACCCTTCAATTGTATTCCGAAATTTTTTCTTGAAAATGAAAAACATGAAAGTCTAAAATGCCAAAAACTCAAAGTTTGTTCCTTTTATTGTATAGATCACAAGCAAAAATGAATGAAACCACTGAGCTAGGTTTTTGCATAAACATTTTTTTTCATTTTGGACATAAATCCTTGAAATTTTTTTTCAAAACAGGGTATTGGCTAACCGGTATCCAATTTATTAAGCAATTTAAACCCGATCTATGTTTTTTATACTTAGGGCAACCATCAGACTATTACCTCGACCTGTTTTCAGAGGCAAACCACATTCGAGTTTAATTTTGATTTTTAATTTGGCATTAAAACTAAATTTAAGTTTGAGTAAAATTTTGAGTTCAATCTTAAATTCAAGTGTGCTTTGAATGTATATAAATATATGTACTAATATTGTCGCGGAAAGCGTCATTTTAGCAACTCACTTGTAAAACAAAAGCGTTGCGTTCTCGAAACTTCTTTTTCGCAACCATTTCGTTTATTTGGTATCGTACTTTTACTCGCCCCACTTGCAACGGCATTCCTAAGAGCTCTGAATCTAACAAGTTAATTAATTTTAAAACGATAAATAATAAGCCATACTGGTTTAGGTTAGCTGAACTTAATCAGTAAAGTTATGATGAACTTAACTTCATCATTTCATCACTTATTATATATAAACATAACTTCATCACTCACTATGGTATTTCATATAAGTGAGAGTTCTGCGAGCTACAGGAAGAAATTTAAACGCGTATATGCAAAACGGAGTTGAAAAAAGTTCATCTAATATTTGACATTGCTTTTTTAAACTTTGAAACCAGGATTCTTCGTCTCTAGTTGTTAAAATAATCTAAAAAATAGATATAAAAATTAAATTTTTTTTTTTTTTGAAAGAGATATGCTAGTAAAAATGTTTAGGTAAAATTTTATGGCGTCAAAAACAATAATAGCTCTTAAGAAAATTGCCGATTTAAAAATTTGCTTTAGTTTTCCCATCTTTATGGATAAGCACTTCTATGACCTGAAGAAATTAATGATTGGTTGACTGGTTTTAAAATAAAATTTTTTTAAAATTGATTAGTAATTGTCTCGAAATTATGATAGCAGGTTGTTTGGTTAAAAAGCTGAACAACAAGCAGTGATGGCTTTAATAGGGTGCGAAAAAAGCGGCCGCACCAGGCCCCCTAAAATACATCAAAAAGGGGTCCCCTCGTCGTCGTCGTCGTTTCGTCGTCGTTTGAAGGGTATCCACTCCAGGTCAGACACAAACAGGACTGGGGCCGAGGGTTTATCCTTTTACTACCCCAGACTGCTGCACTGCCTGGATCAAATGTTGGCAGTGATGTCATTAATCCAGCATCGAGTTTCGTCATCCAAAACCGTCAGACCTCGTGCTCCATGTGGTGCCCGATGTATAGGACACGCTGTTAGTACATGGTCTGCGGTTTGCTCAGAGGCGCTACACTCGCAATTCGGTAAAGGAGCGAGACCCCATTTGTGCATGGACGAATGGAATCGCCCAACACCAGTCCGCAGGCGGTTGAGCTTAACCCAAGCTGCTCGGGGTAAGCCCATCTCAACAGACCTGGCACCGGTCTCGGGCACAAAAGCACGGAGCCTGGAAGTATTTTCACAGTACGCCGTTTTCCATTTGTGATTTGTGCATTCAGAGGCGCGGATGCCAAGTCTGGAAAGGTTGTCCAAAAGATTCCGCGCAGCTGGCACAAACGGGCGTCTGGATCTTAGTCTCACTTGGCCAGTATCTGAGGACCCACTTAAAAGACCATGCAAGATATGATCGGGGTCCAAAGATCCACGGTAAGGCAAGGAAAGTGTCGCTCCCATTCGGCGAAGCTCAGTTGTCTGGATGCCTGAGAGTACAGGTAGGTGGTCCGTTGGAGTGGAACGCAGGCATCCAGTGACTATGCGCAAGGCGTCATTCAAGACACTGTCAATGAGGCGAGTGTGAGCATTGCGACACCAGACTGGCGCACAGTACTCAGCTGCTAAGTAGACTAGAGACAAGGTGGCTATGCGTAGTGTTTTAGCACCAGCACCCCATTCCGAGCACACGAGTCGCCTCAGCAGTTTTTTGCGCAATGCCACTAAATGGTGACGAAACGTGAGCGATCGGTCCAGTTTTACCCCAAGATAAGTAGGGGTTGGATAGAACGGTAAAAGTCTACCATTATTGTAAACCTTTAGCTCATGTTTGGCCTCTCATTTGTTTAAGTGAAAGGCTGCCGTCACCGTCTTAGTGTGACTGAGCTTCAACCTTCAAGTCTGGAGATACGCTGACAGTGTGGACATATCTTGGTTTAATGTCCCCTCCAAGTCCTTCCAGTTTCCAGAAGAGTGCAACAATGCTAGATCATCATCATAAGCAAACTTTTTGAAAATCATGGAAGGAAGATCGTACGTATAGATGTTAAATAGGAGGGGAGCCAAGACCGATCCCTGAGGAACGCCGTTTTTAAGACGGCGTAGCCTGCTTTGCTTGCTGTCATCGGTGGTAAGAGTGAAACTTCAATTTCGGACAAGCTCCATGATCATTTTTACCATGTGCTTATCCGGAAGTAGTCTCAGCAGCTTGTAGGTAAGGCCACGGTGCCAGACAGTGTCATAAGCAGCTGTCAGATCGATAAATACGGCACCGTACTTCTTTTTAGCCTCGAAAGAATTCTCGATGTTCTGGGTTAGCAGAACAACTTGATCTACGGTTGACTTCCCGCGTTGGAACCCTGCCTGCTTTTTAGGGAGCAGTGGATCGATTAATGGTTCAACGCGGGCGTAGATAAACCTCTTGAGGATCTTGTAGGGGACACAGAGCAGAGATATCGGTCGATAACTCTTTGGGTCCCCCACGGGCTTTCCTGGTTTTGGGATCGCGACCACAAGCGCTCTTCTCCAGATCTTGGGAATTTTGAGTCGGCGCAAACAGGAAGGAAGGAAGTCACGTAACCAGGACTTCAAACCAGCTCCAGCATGGAGTATAAGCTCGGGGCAGATGGAATCAGGTCCCGGAGCTTTACCTGGTTTTAAATGTTGAAGGGCAGCAGCAAATTCTCTCTGTGAAAAATTGTCAGAGATATTTACTGCGTCTGGTGTTGTGGCCCTCCAAAGGTCAGACACTTCTTGAGCGACAAGTCGACATGACTTGCGGTCAGCAGCCTCGTATTTCCCATTTTTAACCAGCTGAGATGCAATAGCGTCGACTGAAATGGGACAGTGACGAGGAGAGTGTTGTGTCCTACCAGTAAGGTTGTTCAAAATACTCCACGCTTTTCGACTAGAGTGTGAGAAATCAATGCTCCGAACTGCCTTGGACCATCGATCCCTCCGCTTTCTGTCAACCTTGGAAAGCAGAGCTGTAGCAGCCAAACTTGAGTCGTCTCCCTGAGGAGACTGCAGAAAGGTTTTATAGAGGGATTCACACTCTGCATCCCAACACGGAATATAGTTATTTCGATACCCGCGTGGGATAGTGTTTTTGGCTGCTTTCTTAATGGTGTTACAGAAGTCCTGGTAAACCGCATCCACATTAAGTGAATCAGGCGGCAACAAAGTCTTTGAGAATTTATTCGACAAAGCAATGTAGTGACTCCATTTGGCCTTGCGGAAGTTCCATCGCTTAACAGGCATGCTTGGCACTGCCATAGCAAACCTTGGTGGTGTAATAAGCGAAGGTCGATGTTGTGACCTAGGGAACTTTTCAAGGACACGTCTATCCGGTAAGCGACTGTTTGGACCTACGCTAGCGAAAGCTAGATCTGGACTGGTGCCAGTGTTCCAGCGGCCGGAATAAAAACTGGCAGCGTCCTTGGCATTATATAGCAGGGCAAGACAATCAATACTTGCCCAGCCAGCCAAGCACTCACCGTTCGGACTGCTGTCATCGTAACCCCAGTCAGCATGACGACAGTTAAAACCGCCAGCGTACAGACAGGGTGAGGAAACACTGGGAGATCCAGAGTTCGCAATCGCGTTGGCGGTGGTTTATAGACGTTGACTATTTTATAGCCATCAACGTCCACACACAACCACTCGATCTCCGATTTCGGTGGAGATTGGTCCAAAAGCGTGTATCTCAGTCGCTCGTGGACAAACGTGGCAAGGCCATGCTTCCTGCTTAAAGAAGACCCAGCTAGTTGGTAGTTTAATAGTACCGTTGACCCATTAATAGTCTGTTAAACTTCTCTGCATCAATGCAGTGAGTCTCCTGCAGTAGGAGACGAGTGCCTCAGACTGCATAGCGAGGTGATAAAGAACGTTCATCTTGCTTGCAGTGAGGCCTTCGATGTTCAGCTGAAGAATGGTGGGTCTTCGGAACTTGTTGGCAATGTGCCCTGAAAAGGGCAGTTTTATCCTGTCATTGCCCCGTCCTGAAAAGGACGTTTGCCGATTAGCAGACCCACACTGAACATCGGAATGGGTGGATACCCTTCCGTTTTGGTAGGTTCGGTTTCGGTCTGTCATTTTTAAAATCAATGAACAGACTTACTCACGGCCCAGGCTGCGTGAAAGCACCTACCATCTGGGCTTCGTGGTCCCTCTTTACACAAGATATTGCTCTATTTCTTTATAGTAGGTCCAGGAGGTCGGTGACACGTTTTAAATAGACTTTTTTTAGAGATAACTTTGTTCTTAGACACTGGAAAGTGGCCCCTCTTAAAACGATGACCTTTTTTAGGGACCACACTTAACAGTGCCCCCCTACTTTTTCGGCACCGGGCCCTCCTTTTTGTAAGGCCATCACTGGCAACAAGTTCAAAGTTTATATTTGCACTACGAAATTGAATCATAGCGCCATATTCTTTATTATTTTTCTCTTTTTCAAACCTTTGCGTCTGGAAAAGCTTGATGAATTTCATACCAAAACATATAAATTGGTGCATCAACCACAGCATCAACTCCTTTGTACATCCTTTTGAAATCTTCTACGCTTCCTTTCCCTTCAAATATTTTTATCCAATCTTCACAATGATAAGTAACATGTTCCATGTGGTCGTATACATTGAATCCTAATTTGGTTAAAGCGGCAGTGAGTGATTTCGTTCCAGTTTTTGAAGATCCAGCTAATATCACTTTCATTTTCACAACTATACAAATTAAAATTCGCAAATGTCTATACTAATTGGGTGTTATCATTTAGAGCTATTACGATTAAAGAACAACTTTATTGATATTTTAACTGCTAATGATAGTCTAAATGCCAAGATTTTAGTTTAATAAAACTAAATGATTTAATTTATTTTAGTCTAAGCCTTGTTGAATAACTTTGAATATTCATCATTATGTGCTTAATTAGCCTACATAAAGAAACATATATTTCTTTACTCTAATAGCTTAGATTTTTCCATTTTAGTCAACTAGAATTTCTTTAAATCTTTAGAGACACACAACCATATTTCTTTAGAGATTAGCAGTTACTAGGCCTACAAAAAACTGCAGCCAAAACTATTTATGCAACAGAGCCGGGTTTATTTTTTTGATTTTAGAGTGACACTAAACACGAAGGATTACTTAAAGTGACAACCTTATATTAAGAAACTTAAAATGCTACTAAAATAGCAACGTATTGAAAAGGATGTCACGTTCACGACAATTACTGTAACAGCCTTTTCGTTTTGCCTTTTTATTTCCCACGAGGCGAATTAATTTTCACGCATGCCTCGTGATTATTCACACGATTATTCACAATTGATCGTAAATTATTTGACTTTTTTGTTCGTTTATTCAGAACGAGGCAATTTAAGTCTATTCTAAGTTACAATACACTAAGGGCCCACCTCGGGATCTAGTCAAGGGCTGTTAATATTTGCACGGACCAGAGGGTTACATTAAGGCAAGAAACCTTCTTAAAAATAGCATTGGCCAAAAATTTCAAATAGCTAAAGCTAATACAGATTCGGTGGCTAAAGGCTCTGTTTTAGATATTTAAGACAAATTAAGCTTAATTGCGTTTTCTACCAAATTAAATGGGTGCAGGAATGTCTTAGAGAGAATGAATTATTTAAACAGAATAGATAATCTTGATATCTTGCATAAAATTGCAAAACGTCTAACACCTTCCTGGCTTACTGGATGGCTGTCACACTTCATTCATAATTTTAATCGTAACGATGTAGTTTATTCCCTTTAAAAGCAATTCGTAGTTTTATAATAAGAGAATAAATGCGGCTCTTTGAGCGCTGTTTGCGATATACGTCCAATTTGTTCTATTGCTCGATACATGTATCTTTTTTCTCTTTCGCTCGACAGTATGACGTAATATGTTTTGTTCAAGCTTTACTATCTCGAACGTAGTAGATTTTTCGCGTAACGATCTCTCCAGGGAGTCCTGGCTGAATCTCGAATTTACGAGAAAGTTTACGTCACGTGATTTTGGTTTCTATATAAAGCCAATGCGTAGCGAATTATGAGATTAGATGTGATTTTGAGACGACTCGAGTGGAAGTAATTGGTTGGGCGCGGAGGCCCTTTAGTTTTTGTATTGGTCGTCGAGTGTTGAATTTATTTTGTGCCAATGGTTGGCAGTTTTGTTCTACAGAGGTAGAATTATTTATGTTGATTGAGTCGAGTTATAATGTTGATTTCGCTTTGCAGTTTGGCAAAGGGTGGAATAGAAGTTTCGTCGGTCGTGAATTTTTATAATACATTTATTGTTATTAGAGATAGTGGTCTTAATTTGTTGTGAAGAAGAGTCTTCAACGAAATCAATCCGAGCTTTCGTCAAATCAACTGTATAAACCATCAGGCTCATAGCAAGACTACTTCTTGAGCCGGAATAAAATAAAATTTAGACGCAGCTTTGTTTCAGCGCAGGTATTCGGGTTACCTAGTTCAACAGGTCCTTTGGGATTCCCGAACAAAGTTTGTGACAATGGCAATGTGAAGCCGATCATGTAATCAGGGGCGCCAGAAGCGGGGGGGAAGGAGGGGCAATTGCCTCCCCTGCTTTTTAATTTTCTTAAAACGCGGGGGCAGAGGGGGCAGATTGTGCTCTTTAAAATTAGTATTTCAGATAAATTTTTTTTAGCTACTCGTATGCTCTACAATTAACTTGTATAATCTTGATCAACATTAGATGCAACTTCTTCTTCTTCTCCTTTCGGGCTTTTCCTTTAGTCAGGGGTGGCCACAGCGTATCATTATTTTTCACATCTTTTTGTCTTCAACATCCGTCTCCTTCGCACTAACTTCCCCCATATCTTCTTTCTCTACATCTAAAAATCTTCTCTTTGGTTTCCCTCTTCTCCTCTTTCCCGACAACTCCATTTCTATCATCTTTCTTCCTACATACTCTTGGTCTCTCCTCTTGACATGCCCATACCACCTCAGCCTGCCCTCCCTCATCTTCATTCCTAACCGTTCTACCTTAACGGTACTCCTGATGTACTCGTTTCTAATCTTGTCTTTTCTCGTCACTTCCATAGCAAACCTCAACATTTTCATCTCTGCGACTTCCATCTCTTCCACTTGTTTCTTTGTGACTGCCACTGTCTCAAGTCCATACACCATTGCTGGTCTTACCACTGAGCTGTACACTTTTTCTTTTACTCTAGCTGGTAACCTCTTGTCGCAGATTACTCCCGATACTCTTCTCCATCCGTTCCATCCTGCCTGCACTCTCTTCTTTACCTCCCTCTCACAACCACCGCTTTCTTGCACTGTTGATTCCAAATACTTAAATTCTTTTACTCTTGGCACTTTTGTATTCTCCATCTTTACTGTTTTGTCATTATTTCCTCCATTTATGCAAAGATATTCGGTCTTTGACCTATTGACTTTCATCCCTCTTCTTTCCAATGCATACTTTCAGGATTCTAATCTCCGCTCCACTTCTTCTCTGGTCTCTTCACAAATCACAATATCATCAGCAAACAGCATCGTCCATGGTGGTTCTCTCCTTACTTCATCTGTTAGCCTGTCCATTATTACTGCAAAAAGGAATGGAATTAACGATGATCTCTGGTGCAGTCCGACCTTAACCTTGAAACTTTCTGTAGTTCTGCTGCACACCTCACCACTGTTTCGCTTCCCTCATACATACCCTGTACTAGTTGTACATACTTTTCCACTATTCCGGATTTTCTCATACAGTACCACAGCTCTTCCCGTGGAACCCTGTCGTAAGCCTTCTCTAGGTCCACGAATACACAATGTAGCTCTCTTTGACCTTCCCTGTACTTTTCCATCAACATTCGTAGAGCAAACATGGCATCGGTGGTTCCCTTTCCTGGCATAAATCCATATTGCTGTTTGCTGATCTCCACTCTATTTCTTAAGCTGGCTTCAATAATTCTTTCCCATACCTTCATTGTGTGGCTCATTAGCTTTATTCCTCTGTAGTTTCCACAGCACTGTGCGTCCCCTTTGTTTTTATAGATTGGGATAAGCACACTCCTTCTCCATTCTTCTGGCATTCGTTCACCCATTAATAGTCTGTTAAACAGTCTGGTCAAAAACTCTATCCCCATTTTTCCCATGCACTTCCAAACTTCTACTGGCAACTCATCTGGCCCAACTGCTTTACCTTTTTTCATCCTTTTTAGTGTGTTTTTTACTTCTTCTCTACTGACACAATTTATCTCTTCATTAACCACTTCTGCTTCCTCTGTCCGAGGTTCTCTGTTATTTGCCTTGTTCATCAGTTTCTCAAAATACTCTTTCCATCTCTTTAACACTGCTTCCGAATTTACCATCATATTACCAGTTTCATCCTTTATAACCCTCACGTGCAGTACATCTTTCCCTGCTCTGTCTCTCTGCTTAGCCAATCTGTATAACTCTTTTTCACCTTCTTTTGTTTCCAATCTAGCATACAAATTGTCATAGGCACGTCCCTTTGCCATCGCAACTGCCTTCTTTGCTTTACTCTTCTTTTCTTTGTACTGTATATCTTTTTAGTATTTTCATCTCTTATTTTGTCCCATGCTTTCTTTGCTTCTTTCTTTTCTTTTATGCTCTCCTAAACTTCCTCATTCCACCACCATGTCTCCCTGTCTCCTTTTCGTTTCCCAAATGTCACTCCCAGTACAGTTTCAGATGTTTTTCTTAGCATTTCTGCTATTTTGTTCCACTCATCTGGTAACCCATCCTTGCCTCCCAAAATCCTGGCCACCTCTTGTCTAAACGCTTCTTGATAGCTTGTTTCCTTCAGTTTCCACCATCGTATCTTTGGCTTTACTTCCTCTGCTTTTTTTCTTTTTCACCATAACAACCATTTTGCATACCACCATACGGTGCTGCTTTGGGACACACTCATTCAATACTACCTCACAATTGCACATTTCCTTCAAGTTCCTCCTTCTGCACATCACATAATCTAATTGGGTACTTTTTCCTCCACTCTTATACGTCACCTTGTGTTCATCTTTCTTCTTGAAATAATTATTGACAATCGCCAAATCCATTCTTTTTCCAAAATCCACAACCATTGATCCTTCCTTATTTCTAGTTCCAGCACCGTACCTCCCCATTATTTCCTCATCCCCTTTGTTTCCTTCACCCACATGTCCGTTAAGATCTGCGCCAAGAACTATCCTCTCTTCTTTTGATATACTTTCTATCAACCCATCCAGGTCTTCCCAAAAATCATTTTTCTCCTCCATGCTGTTGTTAACCTGTGGAGCATATGCGCTTACTATATTTAGGATGGACCCATTTACCTCCAGCTTCATGGCCATTAGTCTGTCTGACACCCTCTTCACCTCCAGGACACTTTCAGTCAGCTCCTCCCTCAGCACTATACCTATCCCATTTTTTCTTCCATCAGGTCCGTTGTAGAACATTTTGCATCCACCGCCAATATTCCTTGCTTTATTACCTTTCCACTTTGTTTCCTGTAGACACAATATGTCTACATTCCTTCAATCCATCATATCTGCCAGCTCTCTTCCCCTTCCATTCATCGTTCCAATATTTAAAGTACCCACCCTTATGAATGAGCGTCTTCCTTTCCATGCTTCTCGCTGCTTCTTCACTCGCTTTCCTCCTCTTTTTCTGCTCCAATTTTACTATGTTTAGCAGTAGCATAATTTCCACAGGTGCTCTGCTGTGCGACACCTGAGGCGGTCGTTGGTAACCCGGGCCTCGACCGGTCCGGTATGGATTGATAATGATTACACATTTGTCTGTTTTGACAAAAAAAGGTTTTACGATGGATGCCCTTCCTGCCGCAACCCTCCCCATTTATCCGGGCTTGGGACTGGGATCAAGAGACACAGAAATATGCCTCCCATGGCTGGGTTCACCATTAGATGCAACAACGTTTGTAAAATTACAAAGACAACCGTGACTCATAGTACAGTAATAAAAGCAAGATAAAAGTTTTAACGTATGCAATATAGAATCATTGATATCGTAAGCAACCTTATAACTTCTAGTAAACATCTTATTCTACTTGAATCAATAAACTGAATTATATCTTGTAACCGAAAATCAATTTTTGATTCATTAACTGATGGCAAATAGCCATATACAACAATCAGGGATACCTTTTTAGTTTTTTTTTTTTTTTTTCTAACAACAATTATTCCAGCAACAATTATACTAAGCGTTCTAAAAAAAAATAAAGCATCAGAAAATTTCTAAGTGCTAACAAAGAGTAAAAGTTTCTAGTAATATTTTTTTTTAATTTCATTTAGAAGCAAAGAAATTGTGGCGTTAATTTGATTTTAACAAGCAACACAGCTGTCTGACTTGGTTACTCAATACTCACTTATGGCCGACATTAAAGTCTAAAAATAAAAACACCAAGACTGAACGCGTGACATTCTTAGCCTTTTTGAAGGACTGTGGTACAATATGTGTGCCATGATTGTGATTATAACGTAACATTTTAAGAGTCTTGTTCGTTTTGATGGATTTACAGAAGAACTTGCAGACCTACATGCCTCTGAAAAAAGTAACAAAGATATCAACAGTTTGCGAAGTTTTAAGCAAAAAGCCGACAATGCTTTTTGAAAATATATAAATTGCTTTAAGTTTACTGCGGCGTAGCTCTCGTTTCGGCTTTTGCAGAAAGGTGTTTCAGTGTCATGAGAAGAATCAAAACATGGCTTAGAAGCAATATGAGAGATAGCAGTCTCAATGATCAAATATTAGCAAACATTCATAAGAACTTGTTGAACAATAAACAGAATTGGCAACGTTGTCGAGTGGTTAAAGTGCCGATCTCGTGACCAACACGGTCTCGGTTCAAAACCCACTCACACCATTCTGTTGTGTCCTTGGAAAAGACACTTTACGGCACATTTTCCTGCTTGGTGATCCTGGCAAGCAGTTCTAAATTAAAGTCATATCTCTATTAAATTGTAAGCGAACAGAAATATCTTGGTATCTCCGGAAGCAGGTGGGGGGTAATTGCCACACTATATACGTATATTAGCCGCCTCCGTCGCTTTCCTGCGAGTCAGGAGGATAAATATAGAGACAAAATGAAAGAAAATAAATAAAACAATATCAATTTACAAGACGTTGCAGATGACTTTGCAAAAGCAAGCGAAACACTAATAAATTATTTTGAGTTACAGTTACATTAATTGTGAAGCGTTTAATAATTGACATCAAACCTTAATCTAAAGGGCCATTCATGCTCATGTAATTACGTTTTTTCTTTTACCCAAATGTTAATAGTTCTTTAAGTTTTTTATTGTTCTATCTATTTCAACCTTTGGTATTCTTGATAGCGTAAATGTTTTAGCCAGTGTTGTGTTGTGGGTAACTGAAGACTATTCACTGAATAGCATGTGAAGAACATTTTGTGATATTCCCAAACAAAATGCCTTCGATCTGTGTCTATCTGCTTTTGGCTGCCGTGCATGAATGTCGCAATTGTTGAATACTGTTTTCGAAACTAGCTTGGGTGCTTTTGAGAAAAGTTAAGTTATGGGTAGCCTATGTTGGATAGCCTTTGATTTAGTAACCAGTTAATAGAGTTGTATTTTTTTAGAGTTGAGAGAGAGAATAGAGTTGTCTAACCTAATTGAGAAAAACTTGTGTAAAATTGGTTATTACTGCGGCTATCGCAGTGAGTAGTCATGGCAGAGTCAACCTAAAGGCTTTTGCAAGATGCAGAACACTTTAAGATTAAGGTTTTAAACTCTAAGTTTATTAAAAAGAGTTAACATTGACTGAAAAATTGACCAAACCAAATAACAGATTTTTTTCCGATAAAAAATTTTGTAATAAGAGATTTTTTTTCAAAATAAATTTTTTCCGAGATACCGGTCTGTCCTGTGCAAACTGAAATTTTATCATGTCAACCAAAATTTCAAATTGCAGCATAACTACCAAAATTTACTTTTGTTGGCAGTGCCTTTTCAACATAAAAAAGTGCCTTTTTTTTAAATTTTGCCCCCCCTGGCAAAAAAAACTCCGGCGCTCCTGCATGTAATACATGCTGAGTTACGGAAAGTTAGTATAAAAGACCTGGCTAGTTACGTTTCTTTGAGAACGAGACAACAAATCAATTTTGCCTGTGATTGGAATCAAACACCCAAAACCAAAGAAATAACCAGTCTAACTCAGTTCGTAAAGTTTTATAATTTTTTTACGCAAACAAATCACATGGCACCGAATAAGTCCAAAAAATGCACTTTTTGTAACAACCCTCATTTCTTGAACCAATGCAAGCAATTTTGTAAACTTGCTTATATTGGCCGCATCAAGTTCGTAAATGATCAAAACAACACCAGTAATAAGCTTTATTTGTGTTGTTTGGACAGTGAGCATTTTGCCAAGGTCTGCGCTAGGAATTCTCCCTGTAAAAAGCCTCGTTGTACACAACGTCACACCACGCTTTTACACCAGCCTGATTCTTTTGTGCTTCCATCGGTTGAGGAAGGCTCAAACCCTTCCTCAGATGTGACGGTCAAGTCTGGATTTGCCGGCGTTAACAATAAAGGCCGTTTCCACTACGAGCGTGAAAAAAAGCATTCTTTGTTTGTTTTATTGATTTTTTTTGCGCTCGCTTCAATCGAAGATCAATAAAAGAGAGAAAGAATGCTCTTTTCACGCTCGTAGTGGAAACGGGCCTTAAGCCTAGTAATAACCTTTTGCCTATTGTTCCGGTCAAGGTAAAACTGCGTAATAAGGAGAAATACGTAACTACGCAAGTTCTTCTTGATTCGGGTATCACAAACTCCTTTATTGCTCATAATTTAATTAGACAGCTAGAAATTAATGAAACACCGATCATTGATGTCATTACCCATACGATTTAGTCAGCACCAGAGAAGAGAAAGGCACAACTTGTCGTCAATATTGAAATATGTGACTTGTATGAATCGGGATGCTTAATCCTCCACCCTCTTCTCTCTTTGCCTTCTATACCTACTTCTCCTAATGATGCTCCCACTCAAGAGGATATCAAGGAGTACGACGAATTTAAAGACATCTGTATCGAAAGTGTCAACACCAATGTAGGTTTGCTTATCGGAAACGACAATCGACACATCTTGCAACCCCTTGAGGTAATTAATTCTAAGGCAGGCCATTATGCTATTAAAACTCACTTAGGTTGGGTTATCAATCGCCTTTAAAAACAGGCAGCCTTCCAAGTTATTGCAAAAATTTCTTAATCAAAGCCAACAATCGGCTAGTCCATCCAATCTCTTTGCTCGGACTTGGTAGATAGTGTTCACCATAAAAATAGCTTGTCGCGTGACCAAGCCCGGTTTATAGACTTTGTATCTGACTCGATTCGGCATTGCGACAACTCGCATTACGAGATTGCCTTACCCAGTGGTGGATATTGAGTGAGGCGAGTAGGGATGTACCGATACTCAAGTATCGGTATCGGTATCGGTGGTATCGGCCTATTTTTGTGGTATCGGCTAGTAGTATCGGTATCGGTAAATATAGCCGATACCTGCCGATACTTTTTAAGCACAAAATAAATATAATATTTTTTTTCATATAAATATAAAAAATTTTTGTTCCCCCCTGGAACTGGATTGGATTTCTAACATAATTAATGATTTCTTTTACAGATTTGTAATAATATTGTAATGAATAACACAGGTCTACAAAATTTGATGGAGTATCAAAAACAAGAATAAAAACTATGCGTTCTAGCTAATTTGAGAATGCTGATTTCAAATCTGCCATCGATTTTGCCATAGCAGGTCAAATTTTTCTGAAAATACAATTTTAAATTTTAGTGCTGCACATTGAAAAGCATTAATTAATGTGAAGCTGTGAATACAAAAGCACATACTTAGCACAAAGGAGAAAATAAATGGATTGAATACAATTTTATTGCAAAAGTTTCCTTCTTTTAGATTGACGAGAGATGTCTTAGAAGTAATTCTCAACGCAAGAATCTGAACATTCACGTATCAAACCCCAACAATACTCTGCTCTCATACTGACATTCCATTTTCCCTGATACTTTTTTTCCATCACTTTTATATCTTGGTGAAATCTTTCACCCTATTCCTCACTGAATGCCCCTAAGTTTTTTGAGAAATACTTCAGATGGCTATGCAGGAAATGTACTTTAACACCTTATGTTACAGCGTAAGTTATGAAAAGCCTATAATAAGCTTTCAACAAGTTTGCTGAAATTTGGGAATTTTATATTCCCTGGAAGTTTTTCACTACATTAGAGAATGCTTTCCATGCATTTAACTCTTCATGGTAGAAAGAAACGCCTGGAAACGCATCATGGAAATGCCAAACAGAGCAAAACACAGAATGATGCAGCACATAGGTAGGTAAAATGTTGCGTTCTAATAAAGAATGTTGTTGTGGACGATTTACAAAACTTATCAGCCAACAGATTTGTGCATGCAGCTTTTAAAAACTGCAAAGAGTTGGTGTATGCTATACAGCATTTTAAAGCTCTTTGGGGGAAAGTTAGTGTAAGATTACTTAAAAATTAAGGCTGATAAAAAAAAATAAACATCAGATTTGAAATCAGCGTCCCAAAGTTAGCCAAAGGCACATCTTTTCTACTTTGTTTCCAAAATTGTGTAGACTAGTGTAATGATAGATATATACCTGGAAAAAATTCAAAATGCAATAACAAGCTAGATTTAGTAAATACATTCTTTGGTGTTACTTACAAAAACTTTTACTGATGGTGCTCGATAGATAAAAAAGTATCGATGGTATCGGTAGTATCGGTATCGCCTCTAAATGGTGGTATCGGTAGTAGTATCGGTATCGGCTTAAAATGTGGTATCGGTACATCCCCAGAGGCGAGTGAGGCGATTGCCTCGGTCTCCCTTTTTTTTTACAGTTGTCGAGGGACCCCCCCCCCTTTTTGAAAATGCCGTGTGTAGTATTTTACATGGTTTCATGAACCTCAGAAATTATCAAAAATTTGGAGTTTTCAGCGAATAGGTGTAATATATGTCACATAATATGGCATATAGGATAATGTTGGCAGAACACTTAAAATTTAAAATAACAATGCATAAAATCTCTTCAGTTTCTAAATAGTGCACAATAATTATGTAATGTAAACTATTTTTAATAGTCAAATTGTTATAAAAGTTATCTAAAAGTGACTGAAATTTAGCAGCAACAACTTTACAACTAAAAATATTCATAACAAAAAGAGAAATCTTGTTTTAAATTTAAATTTTCTTATTGATTAAAACATTAGCTTTAAAATTAGTTGTATTTATGCATACAATATTAATCATTTTCTATAATTGTAACAAAATAATGACATACAAAACAAAAAATTTACAAACATTAATAATAAAAAATACATTTTTTTTCTTTATGTAGCAAATGCTTCATGTACAATAAAAACTAATAGAACACTAAAACCAGTCTACAAATGTTTTACCATTAACCAAATTTATATGGAAATTTTCACTTTTTTTCAAAGTTTTAAATTGATTAATATGCAGTTTGTTCATTTACTTGACTTAGAAGACTTGATTGCAACTTTTTTGTAAGAGTTTAGCAATTTTCAAAATTGACATATTGACAACTGGTTTGTGAGGTGATCTGGTAAATACAACTGCTTAATTATAGTTAAAATTTTATATATTGTCATTCTGAAAAAAATTAAATTAAAAATTATTTAGGTAAAGTATTTTGATTTTAAATGACAACTTTAAAAGGTAACCTAACATAAAATATGCTAAATGGTTTCTTACATCAAATTTAATTGTGATTATCAGTTGGTCTATCTTGCACAAATAATCATAAGATTAAATGGTTTTGACAATATTTCACAACACTTTTATTATTTTTACAATTTTAGTTTAAAGCTAGCATTATTTCAAGTTTGCATTGCATATTTCTATTCCTTCAAGACAAAAATTTTCAGAAGATTTAATTAAAGCAGCATAAACTGAAAATATTAAATAAATAATTGTATGCTTTATAATATATTAATAGATTAACAAATTTGTTTTTTTGTGTTAGTATTTTTTTGACTCATTTGCCTAAAAGCAAACATAATTTTTATTTTTTAACAAACTTTGTTAGCTTTCAAACGTAATTTAAATTTTTTTTTTTTTTAAATGAAGGTATTCATATTTTACAAAGGTTCATATTACTAACATTTCTTAATCTTTTTTGTGTTAAAAAAAACATAACTAAAGATTCTCTTTCTAATAATGTTTTAGGCTATTGATTTTTTGATTCTCATGATAAAACTTGTTGTACATTTTTGAATTGGCATAATTCTTGAGGTTTAAATTGTTTTGCTCTACTGGCTTAATTGTTATTGTTATATGCACTCAATAAAAAAATTGTTTTTGTTGTTGTTGCTATGTAATCAGTGCAAATTTGTTTTTACTGCTAAAAAAAGATTAGATTTTTTTCTGTGATAGTAGCCTATCTATATAGTCATTTCAATTGTTAATTCTGTCGCAACATATTTTAACAAATTGATTATTTTTTGAGACAATCAAGACAAGAGCATGAGTGTGTATTATGTAGCAGTGGAAAATTTTTAAAAATATTCCTCTAATAGATTGTGTGCATGCTAACAATAGTCCAACAGAAGAGACCAGAAAAGAAGTGGAGCGGAGATTAGAATCCTGGAGGTAAATATGCATTGGAAAGAAGAGGGATGAAAGCAGGGGCGCCGGAGTTTTTTTTTCAGGGAAAAAATTTAAAAAAAAGGTACTTTTTTGTTAAAAAGACACTCCCGACAAAAGTCGATTATAGCAGCCATGTTGCAATTTGAAATTTTAATTGACTGATGGAATTTCAGTTCGCGCAAGACAAGCTGGTACCTCGGAAAAGTTTTAGATTGCTTATCTGTTATTTTGGTTTGCGAGCAATTTTTCGGGCAATATCCACCCTTCCAAATAAACCTAGAGGCCAATATCTCAATCTTAAAGGTGTTTTGCATCTTCTGAAAGCCTTGAAGTTGACTTGGCCATGACCGCACATTACGATAACCGTAGTAATAGACAATTTTACGCAGTTTTTTTGTCAATTGCCTACTCAATAAAAAAAGAAGAAAATTTATGAACTGGTTATTAAACCTAAAACTACCCAACATACCAACAGCTAAATTTTTTTTAAAAGCTCCAAAGCTAGTTTCTAAAACATTTAACGATTGCGACGTCCTTGCAGGGCAGCCAAAGGTAGATAGATACAGATCGAATGTATTTTGCTTTGAAATATCAGTAGATGTTTTCCACATGCTAATCAGTAAATAACTTTTTAGTTACCCACAACACAACTCTGGCTGAAATGTTTACGCTTTCAAGAATACGAAAAAGTTAAATAGATAAAACAATAAAAAACTTAAAAAACTATTAACGATTTTGTAAAACGAAAAAATGTAATTACATGAGCATGAGTAGCCCTCAGATCAAGGTACGTCAATTATAACGCTGCACGATTAGTGCAATCCAAAATAATTTATTCGTATTTGGCTCGCTTTAACAAAGTCATCTGCAACGGCTTGTAAATTAATATTGTCCAACAAGTTCTTGTGAATATTTGCAAACATTCGATTGTTGAGACTGTTATCTATCATATAGAGGTTCTAAGCCATGTTTTAATTCTTCTCATAACACTAAAGCTCCTTTCTGCAGAAGCCGAAAGGAGAGCTATGCTGAAGTAAATTTAAAGCAATTTATGTATTTCCGGAAGGCATTCCTTGCTTGTCGGTTTTTTGGTTTAAAATTTCGCAAACTGATGATATTTTTGTTACTTTTTTCAAAGCGTGTTACTTTCTTTGTTATATAGCTTAATATGAACGTGCAGATCAGCAAGCTCTTCTGCAAGCGCATCAAAACAAACAAGACTTTTAAAATGTTGCAGTCTCTGTGCAATATCATCTTTATTGGACCTGATACTATTGGCTGCTGAAATAATGAATTTTTCGATTTGTTTTACCACATCTAAATCATTATAAAGAAAGCGCTTTTCCAAAGACCCTGATATAGCATCAATAGCTTCGTAAAACATTTGCTTCATTTTGTTTTTGTCAGTTGAGTGATACGTTTCAGCTTGAAAATGATATTGAACGAAACAGTTTTTTAAGCTTGCAGGTTCAGTTCTTTTGCGTTTTGATAGCTGATGGTCATCAATTTCTGTATCAATAATCGCAAGCTTTTTTACTTTTCGTAAATCATTTCGATTTCTTTTTCCGAACGCATTTCCTGCAAACAAATTTGCACTCTTTCGATACTATCAAAGGCTTCTTCTGCGGTAATTTTAGAATTTTGTAATAATTTTGAGTTCATCTCCAGCAAAGAAGAAAATTCTCTCAGGCATACTATTTAAAACATATTCTCAAAACTTTGAACTTTCTTAATTAAACCTCGAGATTTTGCACGACGCTCTGGTGTTGCAGTTTTGTCGTTAGCTAATTTGTTTAGGGTTTCTCGCAGAGCGTCATATCGTTTAATAATTACTTCAGAAGCTACACCAAATGTTGTCCATCTTGTTTTAGAAAGATTTTTCAATCTTAAAATCGACTTGTCACCCTCTATATCTTTTTGTATGCTTTCAAAAAGTAAAACTCGTTTGGGGTAAACACCAATTAAAGCATACAAATCCTCACAAAAAATCTTGAGCATACGTTATCATTGGAGATAGTGCTGTAGCATCTTTGAAAACAAGCTCATTGGCATGAGCAAAGCAATGAACATACAGCGCTTGTTGAGCAACATTTTCTTTTATGAGTTTTGCAAGATTTTTCATTGATGAAGCTCCGTCAAATGACATTCCTACTATTTTTTGTGGATCCATGTTGCATCGTACCAACAAGTCCTTTACATATTTTAACAAAGCTCTGATGTGACGCCACCTGTACAAGGAAAAACTTCAATGAAATCTTCTTTTACATCATAATCGTCTTTTCAGTAGCGCACTGTAAAAGAGAACTGCTCTGTTTTGGAAAAGTCTATTGCTTCATCACAAATGATTGAATAAAATGACGAAGAATGTATCTCAACTAGAAGCTCTCGTCTTGTTTTTAAAACAATGCTTTCTTTCCTGCTAAGTAAGGATTTCATGAGAAAAAAATTTGTTTTCGCTGATGAGAAGCTGCCATCCTGTGTCCTGTTTTGCTTGTCCATATTAAGTTGTGTTAAGTTTGATTCATCATCAATTTTACCCCGAATTGCAAGACCTTGCCGAAGCAAGAACTTGATTATGCAAAGATGAGAAAAAAGTCCCTGTCGTCGAAGGTTTTGTAAATGTTTTAAGCGATTGTTTAATTGAAGATTTACCGTTTGATTGGTGCAAATGTGTTTCGCATTCTCTGCCGCGTTTTTATGGAATCTGCTCCTTGCATGATTAAACAATTTTTCTCCTCCTTTTTTCCAATTAATCCATCAGCATCAACGCGATAGATAAAAGGAGACGAGTCATTAGGTTGTGCGTAATCTGTACAAACTGTGCAGAAAGCTGATTGCTTTTTAAATGATAACGCAACCAACCGTACTTTTTGAACCACTCGTTTTGAAAGTAGCGGTTTTCTCTCAAACTTTTGTTTTTCATAACTGCAGTGAATTCGTCTTTCTTTACCCAGAAATTATCTATTTCAATAGTGCTAACGCAATTTTCTTCGGAAGAAATATCACACGTTGCAACCACACACCATTCTTATAACTAAACTACTATATCAAATATTACTGTCTGCATGCTATAACGTTTAACGTTTTGTTGCTTCTTCCTTTTTCTTCTTCTGCTATAGTCCTATATGTTAGTTTATTTCTTTCTGTTTTTCTTGTGGCGGAGCAGAAATAAAAGATACTGATACTGATACTGATACGTTAACGATTCTTCCATGCCAACGTTTTTAAAATATTCAACCTCTTTTGATGAAGTAATTTGGGCACTGTCATGGGAGGCTGAATCTGTTGCGGGCGAGATCGGAACACATACAAAAAAACTTTCTAACTTTGTTTGTCCAGGTTTCGTTGCGGCTTGTGCTAGCTCTTTTTGACTTAATTTTTTTCTTCGATCTGCCATGGGCATTTTGTGATTTTTTTGCACAAAAGTTTTATAAACGGCAGCCCTGATGAGAACTTAGCACGAATTAAAATTCGTTGGGCTAATTACTTATGTTACACGATCTTCTGATTCACTAAGCTTTACACAAACTAATTTCAAGCACTAAACTTTATTAAAAGCATTAACAAAGCAACTTTGCTTTTACGTTTTACTCTTCTTTACTGCTAACAATACAGTAGCTGTGAATTTCGTTTCGACTCCCTATTTTTGCTTAGTCGGCATTTAATCGTATCTGGTCGATTTTTGCTGCAAATTTATAGCAAGTAACATTGTTATGATAATAAATACCTGAGGGATATAAGAATTTGATTGTAAAATGAATAACTATGTTTTAATGACGCTGTCACAAATACCTAAAACTTAGAATTAATACCTTTAACAAAAGTGCTTTTGTTAGGTTACAATCACAATCAGTTGACTGAGTTTTCATTAATCGCACAAGCTTTTGTGAACTAAAGCTCACTTCGTCAGATGCAATCAAAAAATAATATATATATCTTTTTAATCACAATCATGGTACACATATGTACCACTATGCATCAAATGGTCGAGAGTTTAAGAATGTCACGTGTTTGACCTTGGTGTTTGTATTTTAGAGCTTTAGGCTTTTATTGCATACATTAAAACTTTTGTCGCGACTTTCATTGCTGTGCTATAATTTACGGATGTTTTTTTAATTTTATAAACATCATTGGATTTAATGGTGATCGAGATTACATAGGTTAAATGTAGAGCAGATCTGAAAATATTTCTGTAAGACAAATTTCATAAGGCACAATCTTTCCCCCTGCGTCCCCGCGTTTTAAGAATATTAAAAGGCAGGGGGGCAATTGCCCCCCTGCCTCCCCGCTTCCGGCGCCCCTGGATGAAAGTAAATAGGTCAAAGACCAAATATCTGTGCATAAATGGCGGAAATGACGACGAAACAGTGAAGATGGAGGACACAAAAGTGCCAAGAGTAAAAGAATTTAAGTATTTGGAATCAACGGTGCAAGAAAGTGGTGGTTGTGAGAGGGAGGTAAAGAAGAAAGTACAGGCATTATGGAACGGATGGAGAAGAGTATCGGGAGTAATCTACGACAAGAGGTTACCAGCTAGAGTAAAAGAAAAAGTGTACAGTTCAGTGGTAAGACCAGCAATGGTGTATGGACTTGAGACAGTAGCAGTCACAAAGAAACAAGTGGAAGAGATGGAAGTCGCAGAGATGAAAATGTTGAGGTTTGCTATGGGAGTGACGAGAAAAGACAAGATTAGAAACGAGTACATCAGGAGTACTGTTAAGGTAGAACGGTTAGGAATGAAGATGAGGGAGGGCAGGCTGATGTGGTATGGACATGTCATGAGAGACCAAGAGTATGTAGGAAGAAAGATGATAGAAATGGAGTTGTCGGGAAAGAGGAAAAGAGGGAGACCAAAAAGGTCAACAACTATTGATTTGAGGACTTGGGTGAGTCCTTGCTTTTTGTAAAAAAGGCTCAAATCGAGTTCAAGGAATGATGGAATTCAAAAATTTAAAAAAATTAACAAGTTTTTTTGCTTATAGTATGAAAGTTATGAATAATATGTTCTTTCATTATCAGAGATATAAAAGCATAGAGATTACGTCTAATTAAGAACGCGCTTGCTGAACATTATAACATTTATAAGAAGGTGTTCACACAAACCGGTGCAAACTCCCTGAATCCCATCACTGAATTCAAGTTTCTCCAAGACGTTTTTAAGTAAAAAAAAATATTTAGTCATAAGCATATGCATGGGAGGAAGGAGTTTAAAAGTGGCCTCCCCCCTTTGAAAAATGAAGGATATGCAGACCAATTAAAAGACAATACAGCAGTAAAAAAGTGTACAAAAAAAAAGGTTTTCACATTATTTTAACTTTTATACTAATTGGGTTTTTGGTTTGTAAACCCAATGCTACGACAGTTGATTAAATGACAGTTGACCGAACAACATTTGATCGAACGACACTTGATTGAACGACACTTGATCAAAACGACATTTGACCAAAACAACACTTGATTGAAGCAACATTTGATTGAAACGTATTTGATCGAAATAACAGTTGATTAAAAAAAAAGATTTATTTCTGTATGTTTCTGCGATTAAACAATCTCTTTCTTGCTGTAAATTAGATTCATAAAAAGCAAAGGCCAACAGTAAGAAGATAATTTGTTTTCATTTTTTATGATTTTTTGCCAATGTCAAGGTCAAGGTTTTTTAACAAAGTCTCTGGACAAAGCTTTTTAAGGGGGCAACAAGTAGATCTTTTGTCATTGTTATGTCTCGTTAGATGCTTATTGCTGTCATTTTTTGCATTCTTTTTACGTAGTCAGTTATTTAGAGGGGGACATTGTGCCATGGCTCCACCCTTGCAGATCTCTTGCAGAAATCAGATACAGATTCAAAGAAAAAATCTTATTTTTAAAGATTTATGATTTTGGGACAAAAAATCAACAAAACCGGGACAGATAAAAAAACTATGTTTTTTGAACAAAAAGGGAACAAAATTGAAATAGATTCAAAGTTATAAATTTTCTCTTTCATTATTCGATCAGATGTCGTTTCGATCAACTGTCGTTTTGATCAAATGTCGTTTGGATCAAGTGTTGTTTTGATCAGGTGTGTTTGATCAACCGTTGGTTCACAGGTAAACCTTCTAATGATAACATTCTTTGTCTGCCATTGATTTGAGTTATTTCAAGTTTCGTATCAGAATCAATTTTTTCCCAATATTTTGTAGCCTATCTTTTTAGATGACGTTGGTAAAATGGTAATCGAATTCTTGTGACGTCATTGTTGGGGCTCCTAATTAGGATTTTTGAATATCCACCACTGGCCTTACCTTTTCGGAACAGACAACTTCAACTGCCGTATAACCGCTAGGCCGCCAAAGGAGGATACAATTTCTAAAGCAAAAGTTTATAACAAACCCGGAATTTTACAATGACTAGAAGATCTGCATGCAACGCATGATTACTTCCGGCTACGTTAAAAATGTTGATTCAACAAAGAGGCAAGAGGACAAAACTTGGTTTATCCCTCATCATGGCGTGTACCACAAAGATAAACCTGGTAAAGTAAGAGTCGTGTTTGATTGCCCCGCCAAATTTAAAGGTATATGTCTAAATGATTGCCATTAACAAGGCCCAGACCTGACCAATAATTTGCTGGGCGTCTTTTTACGGTTTCGGCGGAAGAGTATCGCTATTAAAGCTGATTTGGAAAGCATGTTCCATCAAATACAAATTCCCATTGAAAACCGGGATTTAATGCGTTTTCTCTGATGGAAAGATGGAAATATTGAAAACGAGCTACAAGAATTTAGAATGTGCGTCTATCTGTTTGAAGCAGTATATTCTCCTTCGTGAGACAATTTCGTTTTGAAACAAGTTGCTAATGATTATCAGGATAAATTTGATAGTATTACAATTAATACAATTAAGAATTGCTTTTATGTAGAAGACTGTTTGACATCAGCTCCAAGTGTAAGCCTTGCAAAATTACTGATGACAGAATTAAAACAGTTGCTAAAACTGGGAGATTTTAACGCACCAAATGGACCAGCAATAATCGCGAGGTGATTCAGGCGGTGCCGTTAGCTGATCGTTTGAAGGAATTACACAACCTTAACCTATCTAGTGATAAATTGCCACGGGGAACTGCGCTTGGATTGTAGTGGAATGCGGAGACAGATAAACTTTGCTTTAAAGTGAACGTTGCTTCTAAGCCAGCTACCAGATGAGGTAATCCTCTTGGTTTTGGAGCCCCTGCCCTTCAACCTGTCAATGTTTTGCTTCAAGATTTATGTGAATTAAAGCCTAACTGGGATGAGCCCATTCCTCCTTCACTTGAAAAAATTGGTCAACTTGGAAGAAGCAGTTACCGCTGTTGGCATCTTTTCAGACACCCAGGTGCTATTATCCACCTCAATTTGCAAAAAAACTAACGCAATCCTGCATACATCATTTCTCTGATGCGTCTGAACAATCTTATAGTTATGTCTCTTATCTTCGCTTGCTAAATGAACCAGGTGAAATGCACTGCTCATTTTTAATCGGAAAAACTAAGTTAACCCCGATGAAGATTTTGACTCCGAGACTCGAACTATGCGTGGCTACCATTGATGTGCGTTTAGACGAAAAACTCCAGCGCAGAACTTAATTTTCCTTGCCCGGTCGAACCTTCTGTATTTTGGACGGACAGTGTTTCTGTGCTGAGATATATCAGCAACAAATCTTCTGTCTTTCATGCATTTGTTGCTAATAGAGTGCAACTCATTCGAGATTTGACTCAGCCCGAATAATGGTGCCATGTACTAACCCAAGAAAACCCAGCGGATAATGCGTCACGGGGTCTCACAATACAAGCGCTTGCTCACCAACAACGCTGGCAATCTGGCCCTATATTTTTATGGCAGTCAAAGTTGTTTTGGCCCAACCAACTAGTTTTAACGAAATATGATATTACTAACGATTCCGAAATAAAAAGAAATTGTGTGTCTTGCCGGCCTCCACTTCATCTAGTCATATTTTAGAGGAATCAGTAACCAAAGATTCAAACTGGCAAAAATTGTTATGGGTGTGTGCCAGAACAATGTATTTTAAAAAATTGTTTCTTCGTTTTCTCAATAAGGAAGAGATGCTTAATAAAAATACGTTTATTATGCTAAATGTACAAGATATTCTTGAAGCTGAAAAATTGATATTAAGTCATCTGCAAGCATGCGCTTATCCGGAGGAGATTTGGTGTCTCAAACAATACAAACCCTTAAAACGAACCAGTCCCTTGTACAAACTAAACTCCATTCAAGAAGATGGTTTGCTTAAAGTTGGTGCACGCATTGAACATGCTCCACTCCCATACGAAATGAAACATACTATAGTAGTTCCTTATTACCACCCAGTAGCAAGTCTTATAATTAAAGATATCCATTGCAAGCTTGGTCATGCTGGTCGGCAGCATGTTCTTTCCGAATTGCGAAATAAGTATTAGGTCGTCGGAGCCAACACAACTGTAAAAAAGGTTTTGGCTAAATGCACGCACTGCCGTAAAAAATTTTCTCGTCCTTTAGAACAAAAAATAGCCAAAAAGCCTGAACAGAGATTAGATTCTACTAAACCACCTTTTTCTTATGTAGGTGTTAATTATTTTTGTCCCTTTTTTACGCGAAAAGCTCGAGCAAAAGCTAAAAAGTACGGTATTATTTTTACTTGCTTAACTATTCGTGCTGTTCACATTGAAGTAGCCTCTAATTTAGACACTTTATTTTTTATTAAAGCTCCTCAGACGTTTTTTAGCACGACGTGGCACAGTTAATCAAACAAAATCTGATAACAGCACAAATTTTGTAGGTGGAGAACGCGAATTGAGAAAGACCCTCAAAAACTGGAATCGAGAGTAAATTCACGATTTTTTGTTGCAAAGACGCATAGATTGGTCTTTCAACCCACCTGGAGCCTCACATTTTGGAGGCGTCTGGGAAAGACTCACTAGGTCGATCAGAAAGATACTAAAAGGACTTTGTAATGAGCAAGTCTTAACAGACGAGTCCCTCACTACTTTAATGTGTGAAGTAGAAAATATCATGAACAGCGTCCAATCACTTACTTTTCTGATGACCCCAGTGATTTAGAATCGTTAACACCTAATCATTTTCTCCAACTAAAGCCACCTTGCGCATTGGCACCTGGTACCTTTCGCGGACACAATTTGTCTTCCCGTAAACACTGGCATCAAGTTCAATACTTAACCAACTTATTTTCGTCACGTTGGACAAAAAAATACGTACCTTTGTTGCAAGCACGACAAAAATGGAGTAAATTAAATTCCAACCTTTCAATTGAAGACATAGTTTTAACCATTGACTCTTGCCTGCCACGTAACGCCTGGTTTATTGGTCGCGTTGTAGAAACGTATCCCGATTCTAAAGGTTTAGTACGCTCTGTTCGGGTGCGGACAAAACATTCCGTTATTGTGCGGCCTATCACAAAACTGTGTCTTATCGTGTCTAATAAAATGTAATGTTATGCTATTGGAGTTTATCATTTGTTGTCGCTACCAAATTATGTTCTTGCTTAAGCACAATGTGCGTTATGTACTCAAAGGGGGGAATGTAACAGCCATTTATCGCACTTTCCCCTGCTTGGTGGTCTTAGCAAGCAGTTCTAAATTTCAGTCATGTCTCTATAAAACAAAAAAAGACAAAATAAAAAATTTCAACCGGACAGCAATATCTTGGCATCTCCGGAAACAGGTCAGAGTAATTGCTTTTATGTAGCCTATAGCCTTATTGTATTTATAGTATGTATAGCGCCTCTGACGCTTTCCCGCGACTCAAGAGAATAAATATAGACATGGAATGAATTGAAAAATAAAAGATCCATAGAATAAAATTATAAGTTTATTGTCACAACAACGTTAGCAGAATTTTATTTTAAAATTAGGGCTGCGGGATTTAAAGATTAATTAATCGATTAATCGTTAATTTATTTTACAGATTAAATTTTTGTTTAATTATTAATCGAATTCCAATTTTTTTTTTTTTACAAAATTTGGAAAAAACTTCAACTATAAAATTCAAATTTTATTTTTAACCCATCTGGATAAATGTATCAACAGCCAAAAAAATAATAGTGATAATAGTAAAATGGCAACAGAGAAGAAGTGATTTATTAAATATAAACCTATATCAGGTAAAATAAAAGAACATTTTGGATTTAGATTGTTGGCTCACCATAATATCAAAAATGCTGACCAAGTTTATTGCATTCTTAGTGACAAATCGTTTGCATACCATGGATCTAATAGGTTGCGAACGTACCACATTAAAAAAAAAACTTGCTACAATATTCAAAACTGCAGCTTGCAAAATCAGCTCCATTTAGTCAATTAATAAATACACTGCAGAAATTTTGATTTAATCGAAATTAAATATTAATTAATCGTTAATTTCCTGAAAGTTAACTATTAAAAATAAATTAATCGTTATCAGCCCTGTTTAAAATAAATTAATATATTACCGTACCCAATAATGATCTTTGCTCTTATGTGAATTCTTAATTATCATTTATTTTCCGTTCGAGCTGTTTGTTTGAACTAGGAAAAACAAAAAAAGCTGCTTAGTACCAACTAAGTTCAAAGTTTTTAGAACCTAGTGAATTGCTACTTAAATGTTTAAGTAAAATATTAACTTGAAAACTAATCTGAAACAAACAAAATCGATATGATTCTGTTTGGAGTAGGGTCACCACTTAATTATAATACGTTGCATATTTTATTGGTGATTTTGAGATGTAGAAAGATTAAATCAAAGTTTAAATTGAAAAAATCAAGGAAAAACAGAATACTGTTCTGCATGAAATCCTTAAATAAACAATTAAAACTATGACCTTTTGGTACTCATTAACTAATTTGATTCTGATAAAATTTGGTTAATTTTCGGTTAACTCTTTTTTTTATATTTTGTTCAAAAATCGTAAACCCAAATGGATTAGTTTTAAATTTTTACCACAACATCCCCGTCGTATTTTTTCTTTTAAACACAACTATTACTTGAACTTGTTTTTCGGCTTTTTAACGTAGGAAAATCTTTTCAAAAAGTTTTTACAAAAATTTAATGGCATTATTTTTAATAAAGATTGTTACAAAACAATGAATTAAGAAATAATTTTTTAGGGTTTAATTAGGAAGTATTTTAATAAAAATTACTTGATTGTAATTTTTTTAATTATAAGATTTCAAAAAATTGTTTATTTTTAGAGTAAAAAACATAAGTTTAAAGTAAAAATAACTTTCGTTAAGAATTGTTGAACAACTCTGGTCCGTAAAGTACATTTAGCTTATTGGCTACATTTTTCAGCTTTAGACTATTACGGATTTCTTGAAGAAAGAAACTTTAGCGCCTTGCTTCACCTTGAAAAATTTTTAAAGGTTTGATGGCAATTTGACGATCAGTAATTTAGAATTTGAAGCGCTTTCTAAAAAAACTCTCTCTAACGGCAACCTTGATCACCATCTTCATTCAACTCTCGATTTCATCCAAGGAAAAATACTTCTTAGAGAAAAAAGCTATATGACAATCTTTTCTACATGTCGGTTTTGATAAAAAGTTTTAAAGTATGACGATATCACTTTTTTGCAAAACAATGTAATATTTCTTACCAGACAGCACAATCACAATGTTTTTAAGACCGAGTTGCCGAAATTTTCTGCAAATTGGACGGATAAAATTTGGATTTGCAATGATCTTCTCGATGAAATTAACTTTTGTTAGTTTTTGTTTCTCATTGTAAATATTTAGAGGTATAAAAAGCAACAAACCATTCTACAATGAAACTTTTGTCATCAGTATTATCAAAAATAGAATTGTAATAAAAATCAAATTTTGTTAATTTAGATATATTATAATTTCTTTTTATTTGATTAACGTATTGTATGGTAATGAAAGTAATTGTGGCTGGTTCTTCCAAAACGGGAGCTAAATCATTAAGTTCCGCTTTTAAGGAGTTGGGATACAGAGTTTACGATAGCATGGAGCATTTACTTTATCATTACGACAACTGGATTGAAATATTTGAAGGATACGGAGATTCTAGTAATTTTGAAAGAATGTATGAAAATGTCGATGTAGTTGTGGATGCTCCAGCCTTTTTGTATTGGTATGAAATCCACAGGGTTTTTCCTGACGCGAAAGTGAGACCACATATGAATAAAAGTGTTTTTTTACTTACGATGCTACAAACATAATATTTTTGTTGCAGTTAAAATAAAGAGACTTTTAAATTAATAATTTTTTTGGATAGTATTTTTCTCAAGTTTATTCTTTTATGCTTTAAGAAAGTATAATAAATACATACCATAATTCTTAAACAAGAAAAAAAAAATAAAAATAAAAGATGTGACCCAAGAGTCCAACAGTTGATGCAACAAAATATCTTTTGATCACCAAATGAAGTTGCCTCAGAGGTTATTGCAAGCAATAGTGGATATTGGGTGAGGCGAATGAGGCAGTCGCCTCAGGCACCCCCTCGATTTTAGGGGCTCCTTCTCTAAAATAGCACATACAGTTCTGAATCCGCTGCAGATGTTTGTTCAGAAAACGATTCTGGGTGAAGACCTTTTTTTAGAGAACACCATGATTTTGGGACGAAAATAGGGAAAACTGCGAGCAAATGAAAGTGAAGACCTTTTTTTTTTTATAGAACACCTTAATTTTGAGAGAAAATTAGGGAAATCAGAGATGAAATCGAAGTGAAGATTTTTTCTTTTTTTTTAGAGGACACTTTTTTTGAGGACACCTAAAAACTATAACTGACAACACTAAAATGCATAAGTCAGACGTGAGTAGAGCATGGATAGATATGTATAATTTTTTTATTTTCGAATGTCTGCTAAAATATCTAGTTTAGGGTTGCCATATGTCAGGAGTTTCTTGGACATGTCCGGGATTTTAATTTTCAAATCTTCGTCAGAAAGAAATATTAAAATTGTTAAGATGTTAGGGATTTTTGAATTATGCTCAGTGATGGCTTTAGTGCGGTGCAAACGGAGCGGCCGCAACCTCAGGTTTAGGACGTAACTTTTGGACGAAAGTAGAACTAATGCACTCGAATGATAGTGATGATCTTTCTACTTTTATTTTAGAGAACACCATAAACGAAAATTGAGAAATCTGAGATTGATTGTAAGTGAAGACCTTTTTTTTGTCTTCATGCTAGAATCTCACACAATTTTTTTGTCCTATCCGTAAAGTACTAAAAAATCATGATTCTGGAAAATGTCACAAAATTTGGACAAAACTTTATCACCCCTCAATTTTTTTTGGGGTTGGTACGCCTATGTCTGTCAGGAATTGCGCCTATTCAGATATGTTAACTTTAGACTAGTTGAAATAACCTTATTGAGTAATTTTTGTATAAGTCGTTCAGCCTGATTCTTTTAAATTATAAGTATTTGTTTTAGGTCTGTGCGACATAGTTTTGCTGTAATTCTTATTTATTGCTTTGCATTGGGTACCTTGTTTAAAGTACAAGCTTGTTTTACAGATTATCTTGACAATAAGAGATGAAGATTCTTGGTATAAAAACATACAAAAACATTATAAATTACTGAATGATTTTTATGCAAGTCCTTTTTGCATTTACGCCTTTAAATTTTTACCTATAATTCGGAAAAGAATAGTTTTTTTGCAGGGCTACAGTAAGTGTTTTCTTTATAAAATTTTATTAATTAAGTAAGTTTTATCAACTTGGTAATTTAAAGTTTTTTCATACCTCGTAAAGCATGCACATACAGTAGCATACTCGTAAGATACAGTGTAAACGAGTTTTTATTTGAGAGTTTGATCTGAGGAAATAAAAAGTTCTCAGCGTTTTTTTTCTTTTCAAAATCCTGGCACATGAGTTATATATTTAATATCGCTAAGCCAACTTAGCCAACTTTTAAAAAATTGTTTTTTTACGTCTACGTAATGCTTGATGATATTTACAGTGAAAAATGGAAGTCTTTATAACTACAATAAGCAATGTGTTAAAGCCATTTTGTTTTCTTGCTTAGTTTATTAACGTTTCTTTTTTTTTATTTATTTTTTTGTTCAATCAAACGCAAATGATTCTCACTTTTTTACATCGCTTTTCTGATACTTTTTTTTTCTTTTAGTGTTTTCTGAGTTGCTCATTCTAAGCATTATAGAGATTGAAAACAAAAATTATATTGGAATTGAATTGTAAAAACCTACATTCTGGACGCTAAAAAGAAAAATAAAGAATAGTTTGGTGGCACAAACTGATAAATGAAATTAGTTCTACTTAAGCGATATAAGTTAATGCAAGTCTGTTTAAAAACTGAGAAAGGCAAAAAAAGTTCAGATTAAAATTTTGCAAAAAAACTATAAGTAAATGCAGCGATTATTTTGAGTAGAATAACAAGGCGAGATTGTAGAAGTTATTCATTGAACTACGGTTTCTACCTAGAGTTGCCGGTCCAGCATTCAATCGCTTAAATATTTTATTATAGAAAGAAAATTAAAGAAAGAAAACGTTAAAAAAGAGAAACAAAGAAAGAGCTGAATTAACCAGCGGCAACGTTTGCGGCACAAACAATCAATAGCAAAAGTGATAACGAAACCAACAGATACAGGACAATTGGCAACTTGACTCTAATACCTTGGCCTTTGCTTAAAGCAAGCGAGATCTTTGTTGTAAAATCCACCATAGTCACAGGCAAAATTTAAGCACTGCTGATACCGTCTATGCCATTCGCCAAATAAAACAAAGAGCGCGCGATAGGTCTATAGCGCACCAAACGACTGCTCAAGCGCTGCGCTCCGATAAATATTAATCTCATGAAGGGAGCCGCACAATCAACGGCTACAGTAATAACGAACTAAAATAGACAAAAGAGCTTGCTACTTTGTCCCTCGTATGCAAATTTCAGTATGCATCCAAAGCTACTGTAAACGCTCCAGAATGATAATGGCATCAAAGGTACTGGAAGCTGAGGGGCAGAGTAATTAACTACTCCCCTTGTAAAACAATATTTTTTAAACAAGAAAGTGCAGAGGCAAATAGGTCTCTTTGGAATTTGTAAAACAGAAGCATTTGGCTACACCTAACTCTACAATAATATGATTTCAACTAAAAATAAATCCAACAAATTTGGAAATAGGCTATCTATTCAGACAAGAGGTTATCAAATTTTTTTCAAAAAGAGCCTCTCAGCAAATATCAGTAATTTAACAAGAAGAAAATTTTAAAAAAAGATACTTTTTTTGCTTAAAAAGTAGTCTCAACAAACGTAAATAGCGTAAAGAAGAATATTTTTACTAAAAAACTTAGTGAAAAATAAATAAAAGATGAGTATATAGTTGAAAATCTTTTTTAGTGCAAAGTGGAGATCGAAAAAAGTAAAAAAAGAAAAAAACTTGCATCAGAAACGTTCAACCTTTTTGAGCCCATGGCCATATTCTCTCATTAAAACTATTTGCAGGCCAAAAAAATAAAACACCACGACCAAATTTTACGGATGAAAACTTCTTTTTTGAGAAAGCAAAAAAATTGGAATTATTCCCAAAGATTTTCTTTTAACATTCTTCAAGAGAAAGAATGACGATGAAGAAAAAACAAGTCTAACTGGATTATAAAGTAAAGAAAAGAGGTTTCATTGGTCGAGATTGATTGACCAATGAAAAGAGAAAAAGCTGAAAGAGTTTCTGGCCATAAAAAAATCTTTTTGTTATCAAAAACTAAGGTTAAAATATTTAGTAAAACTAATTTTTAGAGCAAAAAAATGAAAGTCCTTTAGGCAAAATTAGAAAATTTTATGTTGCTGTAACAAAGAGCACATTGCGTGTTGTCCAAAAGATGCTGGCCAATGGAAGACTTACATTAAGTCAGGTGTTGAAGACTTTTATTAACTTTGCCAAGGCGTGAAAAACTGTTGCGGCTCAAAATGGGAAAAAATTAGCAATAGACTTATGGATATGTTGTTTAATATGCTCCTGCAAAGGTTGGGATATACGACCCAAATAACTATGGAATTTATTGACAATAAAAATTTGAAAACAAAAGTTTATAAAAGCAAAAGAAACAAAAAACCATATGTAAAAGAATTAAAAAATTAAACCCATAATTATAGACTATAAGAAAAACAATAAAATGCGACTAATTTTAAAATTTTCCTGAATCACCCATTGCATATAAAGAAACTCCAGAGAAAAATTTTGACATTTCCATACCAAAAATAAGCTCATCCTTATTTCTCTCAAATAAACTTCAACCCTTAGTTTGATTGCATGGAGTCCATCTTCTTCACAGTAATTCATGGTTATATATTGATACGTAGTACGAATATATATGTGAATTTTGCCGGATTTTGTAAACAAAATAAAAGGGGGTCTGAAGTTTCTATCTCATAAATATTTCAATTATTGTACTTTTGTACGAGACTGAACATGCAGGCTCCCTGCCGTTTATTGACATTTATATTAGGAGATTATTAAAAAATTTACCTTCGTTCTAAACTTTTGGTTAATATTTTTTTGAAAGAATAGAGCAAGAAGAGTAAGTTTTAATTTTCAAAAATTTTAATTTAATAATTTGCTCATAAAAACAAAATTGCTTCTGTCAGTTTCTTCTTCATTGCAGCTTTTTTGTCTGTTCTGATGAGCCTTAGTGATGAAAACAGACGTTCAACACTTACTTGTATTGGAGGAAGTACTTATTTAAAGACACGTCAAAAATAAAAATGGGGGCATTTTGGAGGCTGAAACGGATTAATGGCATTTACATTAATTTCAATGGGAAAATTTGCTTTGCATTACAAGCAAATTGAGGTACGAGCTCAATCACAAACAAACTAAACTCGTATGTCAAAGTACCACTGTACTATAGAAAGAGGCTGCTTAGGGTAGTAATTGATTATGCACCTGGCATTTGCTTCCTGTCATTGGATTGAAGAAAGGGAAGCAACTAAATTGGCTGCCCGAGCATAGCATTACCCAAAATACTATTTGCTTACAAATTAAAATGTAAACTTTTTATGAGTCGCACGCTGTGTCGCGCGATACGCGGCAAAGTTCTCTTAAAAAAAATTATTGCTCTGCACTCCACTGCCGCGCGCGGCCGCGTAAGTTGCGCGGTTAACATCACTAATATGTAAAGAAATTGGACATGATGAGTCGGATTCGGATAAAATATTCCGACTCCGACTCCGACTCCTATTCCTCTTAACAGTCCGACTCCGACTGCGACTCCTTCCTAAAACCTCCGACTCCGACCGACTCCGACTCCGCAACCCTGCACGTGATAAGATAGTTTTTGAGGAAGGGAGTTTAACAAATCCAGAACTACCTTTTCACCCATTTCCCCATTTGTTGCAGATTTACGGGAAGCGTTTTTGCCTTTGGCACCTTGACAAGGGTAAAACTGTAGCACATATTCATTGCTTTCAGCCAAAATCCACATCTTGTATCCCATGCGTGTAGGTTTTCAGCAATTCTTTGTTTGCTGCTGTGCCGGCCATAATATGGCAGCATCGATTCATCAACACAAATGAAAGAAAGGTCAGAAGAATACTTCAAGTAGTACTTACTCATCAAGTTGTACAAAGGTCGCACCTTAGTCATTTTGTCTTTCGAATCTAAATTGTTGTTGTCGGAACAATGTAGTGCTGACAAAATTCCTTAAAATGAATTGCGTGACATCGTACGTGATTATTTTTAACATCTTCACTGTTCTCCCTATATATGCAACGGCGAAGAAGAACATTGTAACTGGACCTCAATAACATTGCTAGCATTTCTGAGTGGTCCACATGAAAAGCATGCTTTCCTTTACATCTACATGTATTTGCATACAGATTAGTCATTTCATTAAGATAATTTATAAATTCTTCATCGAAGGATAAATCAAAGATGGCGGTCGGTAAAAAAATTTTTTTCAATACATTTCTTGAAGATAAATCAGAAAAAGCTTTTGGTGTTAATTATTTTTTTGTCCAAGAAATGCAAGATGCTGCAGGCTTTAGCAATAAAAACGAGTTTTCTTGCTATTTCCTGACTGATGATGACAATGCATTGTCATTTACATCAAAACTTGCTTCAACTGCGCTAAAACCCATTCTAAGGCATTTTTAACAGAATTGCTGTGATCAATACGAAATTCAGCAGGCGCAGACAACTGGAGACTAAAAAGATAATCTGCTGACGCTACTTCTTCATCATCACTATCCTTATATGCAAGGGATAAAAAAACGTCAACTGCCAGAAATTCCTCTTCTTTCAGCATTTCAGTTACATCATTAACACTCCAAATCCGTTTGCTCGCCCTAAAATTAAAATAAACCTTTATTTTGATACTTTGTCTTCGATGTGCACCTTTGTGCCTACTGCACCCTAATAGGGCGCATCAAAAAATTTAATGTTAGACAATGTTAAAATAAAAATTCATTTTAAACATTGTATTAACTTACCCTAGATGCTTTAAATTAACTATATCTAATAGAGAAATAACTTTATATTACCAATAAGCATACTATAACTTACCCACTACTTTCAGACATCATGAAAGTTTAAATTTGTCTTTTTACCTGCTCTCAACTGCTGCAATTCAATAATAAATTATATTTTTCAAATAAAACAAGTTGATGCGTTTGCTAACCCACTTGTAATTGTCCTCGAAAAATCGGAAAACAATTGTAACTGCTTTCCGTGAAATTAACGTAAATAAACAGCTGCACCCTATTAATGTGCAGTAAACATGAATGGGTTAAGTAATTAACTTTATAGTTGATTTGGTTTTGGAAAAAATGCCCTTTTTTATATTTTGAAAATTTCAAAATCAATATTTTGCGGCCCTCAATATAACGAGTAATACTTAAGGAATTATTTAGTTATAGGCTTACTGTATTAGGCTGACCATACGGCCCGTTTTAGCCGGGACGATCCCGATTTTTAGGCCTTGTCCCGGTGTCCCACCCGGTTCACCACTACGTCCCGAATTTACAATTTCAAATGAAGACCTTTTTATTTAAATATCACTAAGTGTCAGGGACTGTCACAGACTTTGTTCGGAAATCCTAAAGGACCAGTTGAGCTAGGTAACCCGAATACCTGCGCTGAAACAAAGCTGTGTCTAAATTTTATTTTATTCCGGCTCAAGAAGTAGTCTTGCTATGAGCCTGAAGCTTTTGTACAGTTCGTCTAACGAAGGTTCAGATTGGTTTCGTTGAAGACTCTTCTTTACAATAAACAGAAACCAGTGTCTCCAATAAGAACGAATGTATTACAAAGAAAACAACCCACAAAGTTTTATTCCACGCTTTGCCAAACTCCAAAGCGAAATCAACATTATAACTTGATACATTTAACACAAATAATTCTATTTCTGTAGAACACAACTCCAAAACACTGGCACAAAATAAATTCAACACTCGCCCCGAATTCTACCTTCTCTCAAGGCAACACCTTTTCGCTTTAGGCGTCTCTCACGCCGTCTATCGTCGTCTGTTTTATTCGTCTGTCTTTATCTCTTTACGCATCGCCTTTATATAGATAAAAGTCACGTGCCGACGAAAATTCTAGTATATGCGGGATTTAACTAGCACTTTTCAGAGAGATCGCTATGCTCGAATGCGCAGAACATTCCAAAATTATCGAGCTATAGTGGCGCTCGGACAAAACATATTACGTCATTACTGTTGGCGAGAAGAAAAACAAGAAATAAATCAAGCGAATCGAGGCATTATACGATGCAGTAAAAGATTAACGCTATGCGGCGACGCGATTATTATTTCATAATAAGACTACGAATTACTTTCAACGGGAATATACTGAATCGTTATGATTAAAATTATTAGTAATGAAGTGTGACAGGGACGAATCTTTTTTCTTTTAACGAACGTCCGGATCCACCACTTTGAAAATATGATATGCTTATACTGCAGTGGTTCTCAATCTTTTCGCGCCTACGGCACACTTTGGAACCTTTTCAAAATTCGCAGCATACTTGGACCAGGGTGCAGATCTTGAATTTTGGCCCTAAAAAGTAGTGTTCTCTAAAAAATAGCATGCGGAGCAATAGATTAATGATTTTTTAAAAATTTTGCGGCACAAAAGTTGAAAACCACAGCTATACTGTATAAAAAGTTATTTTAAAGTTAGAACTTATAATAAAGTTAAATGATACTGACTCATTTATCGAAAATAAAAAGAGATGATATTGATTAAAAAGATATTAAAAATAAATACAAAACTAACGGCTTTTACTTGCATATAAAGATATTATTAAATCCGCTTTAAAGTTAATTGATTGCATAAATTTTTTCTTAAAAATTGTTTTAAAAAGATTTTGGTTGAAAACATTTTAGAGAGTATGTTTAATTGTTTTTTTATTGATTGTTTTGCAGCTATAATAAAATCTTTCTAACCTTATTTTATTCATAAACAAACAGTTCATGAAATTACTGGAATGCCGCTGCAAGTGGGAATTTTCGGAATACATTATGCACTAAACGAAATGGTGGCAAAACAAAAGTTTCGAGAACGTAATGCCTTTGTAATGCAGGTACGTGAAATAAGAAAAAAATAGATAAAAAAAACTTAAAAAAATAATTTGACAAGAAAAAATTAAGCGACGTTACAAATAATAGGCCTATATATCTCGTTCCTAAACGAATTTAATCAAAAATTTCAAACTAGTTTTACAGACAAGAACTTTTCTCCTATGGCTAGGTTAAATTACTATAAAATTCAGTTCAATTAAAATTAAATTGTAAATAAAGATTTATTTTGATTTTTGATTTGTGATCAAACTCTAAGAAATAAAAGTGAATAGTTTGAGCGTCTTTTTTCCGTAAAATGGAAAAAAGATTGTAGGCCAGGTTATAGTAGTTAAGTAGAAAAAACTGTAACATTCAACTTAAAAATTATCAAAACATAACTTATCTTGTGGTAAAACTGGACAGATCGCTCACGTTTCGTCACCATTTAGTGGCATTGCGCAAAAAACTATCCTCGCGCGTCACATTGCTGAGGCGACTCGTGGGCTCGGGATGGGGTGCTGGTGCTAAAACACTACGCATAGCCACCTTATCTCTAGTCTACTCAACAGCTGAGTACTGTGCGCCAGTCTGGTGTCACAGTGCTCACACTCGCCTCATTGACAGTGTCTTGAACGACGCCTTGCGCATAATCACTGGATGCCTGCGTCCCACTCCAACGGACCACCTACCTGTACTCTCAGGCATCCAGCCAGCTGAGCTTCGCCGACTGGGAGCGACACTCTCCTTAGCTCATCGTGGATCTCTGGACCCGGGTCATATCTTGTATAGTCTTTTAAGTGGGTCCTCAGATACTCGCCAAGTGAGACTAAGATCCAGACGCCTGTTTGTGCCAGTTGCGCGAAATCTTTTGAACAACCTTGCCAGACTTGGCATCCGCGCTTCTGAATGGACAAATCACAAATGGAAAACGGAGTATTGTGAAAATGTTTCCAGCCTCCGTGCTTTTGTGCCCGGGACCGGTGCCAGGCCTGTTGGGATGGGCTTACCCCGAGCAGCTTGGGTTAAGCTCAACCGCCTGCGGACTGGTGTTGGGCGTTTCCATTCGTCCATGCACAAATGGGGTCTCGCTCCTTCACCGAAATGCGAGTATGGCGCCTCTGAGCAAACCCCAGACCATGTATTAACAGCGTGCCCTATACATCGGGCACCACATGGAGCACGAGGTCTGACCGTTTTGGATGAAAATATTTTTATCAGTTTTTAGCTTGATTTAGGACCGGAAAAATCGATTTGCGGTCGCAACAACTTTAAAAATAATTATTCCGGTCGCGCCGAACAATTTGTCGACCCGTGCTGCTTAAAGAGAAGACTAGCCTATCAATATGCAACTAAGTCACCATAACTCCATCAAACTATTAATAATACTATCTTTTTTATAGTTCTATATTTTTGTAAAGTGAAAGTTAACTAAATTTTTGAGTAAAAGATGTGAATTTGTAAACGAAGAAAGTTTGCTTATTTTGCAGGCCGCTCCTCAAGAAAACTTGTTAGTCTACCACATTAAGGAAGGTTGGAAGCCGTTGTGCGAGTTTCTAGAATGCGGAGTTCCATCAAAGCCTTTTCCCACGAGCGTTCCTGCTCCTGAACAATTCCTACTAACCCCAGATCCGCATTATGCGCAGAAAGTTCAACGGCAGTTTTTTGCTTCAATTTTAATTCTTGCTTTGCTGGTTTTATTTTTACTGTACTTTTTATGGGAATATTCTCGTTTCACTAAAATATCGACATATCTCGCAGGGTTTTTTTTAATTTTTGTTATATTTTAACAATTTTTCGTAAAAAAAGTTTTACCTTTTTTCAATGTTTGTGTATTGCAGTTCGGTCATAAAATATACCTTATATAATAAAAAAAATGTGCCAAAAAATATGCTCTTCCAATCATTGCGTAGGTTTACTATGGAAAAAAAAATTTCCAAACATTATTTGTTTGAATCCTGCTTCGTGCCGTGTGGAAGAAACGTTATAAATTATAAATCAATAAGATTTATAATTTATAACGTTTCTCCTAAATAGAAATATTTTTTTAATTAAAATTAAAAAGCAATAAAACAGCGTTTCGCAAACCATGGGTCGCGACTCAAATGTGAGTTGCCAAGACTACGCAGATGGGTCGCGAAAGTTTGTAAATGATCGCATGTAAAAGAGAAAAATTTGGGCACACAAGATCAAACGTGAAGACCCTTTTTTAAGAGAACATTATGATTTTAATACGAAAATCAAGAAATCAGAGTCAGATTTAAGATGAAGACCTTTTTTTTAGAGATCACTACGTTTTTAAGCCGAAAATCAAGAAATCGAAATAAGTTTGCTCACTAACAAATTTCTGTCCTCACATATACAGCTAAAAATTAGACGACCATTGTTGGCTTACATAACAATTTTGTTTTGTTTCAATATGCGCTCACTCCAATTTATTTGGGTCGCAGTCATATTTGTAGATCGTTGTTTTTAGCGATTTTGGGTCTCAGAAAAAAACTTGAGAAACGCTGCAATAAAATTTGGCCTATAATGCAATTTCACAAATTATAATGTATACAGTGCAACACTATTATTGATAAGAGAGATAAATATTTTAAAATTGGGCGGCATTTTAACCAAACAGTTGGTCACCAACATTCACCAAACTTCCAAATCCTTTTGGTTTGGCTCAAAAAATTCACTATCGAACAAATCAAACACAATGTTACTAACAACTCCGTACTGGTATATGTGACGGTATTGCTTAGGCGTAATTATAAGACGATAGAGTTAAAGACGCGTTTCCACTACGAGCGTGGAAAAGAGCATTTTTTATTTCTTTTATTGATTTTTCCGCGCTTAAAATTGAAGCGAGCACTAAGCAAGGCAAAAAAATCAATAAAACAAACAAAGAATAATCTTTTCCACGCTCGTACTGGGAACGGGTCTTAATTGGTTTGAGATTTTGTCTTAAAAAGTTGTGTTTATGTTAACAGTGAGCAAAGTTTTTATTGAACTTATGGTCGTTTACTTATAAAAAACACTTAAATAAATAGGATATTTCATAAAAACATACGAATATTATTCGTGGAACTTTGTTTAAAAAGGTTAAATTAAATATTTAAAACTTCGTTTGATAACGACAGAGCGTGTTATTGTTAAAATTATTAAATGTAGTACTTTTTCAAATTAAAAATTTTTAAGAACTCTATTTTGCCTAAGCAAAATTTAAAAATCGCGATAAAATCCTTGTTAATTGAAATATTTAAATACTTTTTATACTGTACTGGTAATACTAAGGCTTGTTATACTGAGGGTTGCCTACAATTTGATAGAAAATCGACTTAAAATATGTTAAAATTCAATACAGAAGGCCTGCACCGATCCGTAAATTGTAATCAATAGTCGAAACCCAGACAAAAATCGAATTAATGTGCGTAAAAGCGTATCACATATTCGACGAATACCGTATTATACAAGCTCATTAAAATTTTTTTTTAATTGGGCCATGCTTTATTTTCACGCTTTTGTTCATAAGCATGGCGTCTGACTAAATGCTCAGCATGCTTTAACCAACATAACTAAAATCTTTTCCTCCATTTTCCAACATTAATGTTTTGTATTTCTTAATTGTGACGAATTTTTGGTCTTTTAATTTGCTGCAGCGCTAAAAGAACCAAAATTATCTCAATTGAGTATCTCAATTGAATATGTGCTAAACAGCAAACCTGTGCTGCATAATGTCTTTCGAAAAGAACAAGGCAAAAGATCTATTGCGATTTTATTTCAAACAAAGTCAATGATTGTTGCGCATATTCACAAAGTACGACCTCGACAAAACTTTGGTTACCCATGCGCGGACGATAAATATTTAAGCATAAAGGAAAAAACTCACAAGAACTAAACAAGATTGGCATGGAAGTGAAAATAAACTCTGCCGTATGTGAAATTAAACTCGCATTTATAGGCATTGCGAAGCCACTTCTTACAGGAAAAAATAAAAAAAGGTGCACGAACGTAATGCCTGATTTACTCCATTGACGGGTACTTCCACTCTTTTAGCGGAACTTTTGTTCTTTTAACCGCTAACGGCGACACCCAGCGAAGAACGTAATGAGGACTGCCGGGTTTGTCGTTGGTCCCAGATTTCCGCGAACCCCCGAACCACTGTTGACCCACGACGGAACCCGTTGATTTGTCGTTGATGTAAAAGTTTCCTGCCGACTGACGTAAAGCTGATTTGGCTTCTTCAATAATTGATCTAAAAAAAAAACAACCAATCAGAAGATAATGCATTTAGTCATGTGACGACTACGTGATAACCCACTCGTCAGTAGAAAACACGGAGCCGGTCAGGCCATACGGCGAAGTCGAATCAATCAGCTTCAGAACCTCTTTATAATCGTTGTCGTCGTAGACGTAACACGACAGAATAGGTCCAAAGATTTCCTGAAAGAGATTTTCTTTCAACTTGATCGCAACATCACTGAATTACAAATCCTTCATCAACATCACCGTGACCAGTATGATCGGGTAGCATAACAACTTGAGTTTATACCAAACATGGATTAAGTCGTCGAACAAAATGTTACTTTGTCAATGACAATAAAATCGACGCGCGACTTAATTGTCATTGACAAAGTAACATTTTGTTCGACGACTCAAGCCCGAGAATTAACAGAAACACGTCGGTGGCGACCCAATTCACGGCTAATAAAGATAATCTTATAAAACGGGATTTAACTTTTCTGCGACGCGAAATACGATCAGGGCGTAAACCCAGCGGTCAACATTTCGATCACGTGACACCGACCTCTTGCATGAGTCGATCGTTCTGATCGCGACACTCGACGATCGTCGGGTCGACGTAATAGCCAGTCGAGTCGTCGCAGTTGCCGCCAGCGAGCACTTCAACTTGGTTTGAGGCTTTAGCGTGATCCAGATAAGACTTGTTCCGTTGAAACGAAGCGCGGTCGATGACGGCGGAAAGGAAAACAGAAAAATCGTCCGGCTGCGCGAGAAAACACACGAAATAAAGCGACCAAACTGACTCGACATAATCGTCATTCGTTTGACGAGTTATTTTCCCTCATCTTGTCTTCAACCTTTTTGGCAACAAGAGACGTTTGCTTTAGTTGAGAATCGAACTAGAACTGCAATGCAGCATTTTGCGCCTAAGTCAAGGAGTGCTTTTTTTGAAATAAGAGCTCAGTGAATGCGCGGGGCAAACTTTTAGCAATCGCATGAAAACAATTTATATATCTCGATTAATTGATGTTATTTGTTTCAATAAAGATATGAAGTTCAGGCAAGAAACATCAATTCGGCCAAGAAATGAATTAGCAGTAAGTTTACCAAATTTTACGGAAAAAACGCTTTTAGCTTGAAATAGCAAAAGAAATGCTTGGTCACAACCACTCACATCTCCGAGTTTTATTTTCTTGTGCTTCTCAAGAAGGCCCTCTTTAATTTTAGGCCATAGCGATTTGGGAACATAAGCTCTGGAACATGCGGAGCATTTTTGCCCTCCAAATTCAAACGCGGAACGAATGGTTGCGTTGATGACGCTGAATTCAACATGGTGATTACAACAGTGGAAATCGATTATGGGTAAGTAATTAAGTATCAAGGACTATCGTACAAATTTTGTTTAAAAACATAAAAAGAATAGACACCTTTCTACATCAGCCGACGGATGAACGAAGTGATAATTTTTGCCTCCACACTCTCCAGCTAGCCTCGGAAAAGTCTTGTAATTGGGCAAATTGGCTCCTACTTGCTGCCAAAGCCGAGTGAAAGTCCTTCAATGATAAATTGTAAAATGACGCAATACGAAAACCGAAAACGAATAAAGTTGCTTAGCTATTTGATAACACAGATTACAAAGCCCCATATATAAATCCATAAACTTGAGTGTAATATAACTTAAATTTTATCTAGAACAGATGGTCCAAACCGGAACATGCGGCAGGACGTCATAGTTGACCCAAAGCCACAGACCCTAGACAGAAATCAGCAACTTAAAGAGTCCAAGCAACCCGCAAACGGTCCTTGCGTTTATTTATAAGTGGCGTGGACCACTTCTAAATTAGGTCTAACGAGGCCTAAGGCATACTTACGGTACACTTCCAGTAAAGTTTATTCCGGCTAAGTCGGGTGAAGCGGTAACAGTGTCACCAAATACCGGTCCATCGGCAGGCAAAAATTGAATTACACCGGGAGGCAAACCAGATTCTTCCAGGATTTTATATACAAACCAATTCGAGAGCATTGCTGTGTCACTAGGTTTCCATAAAACGACATTGCCCTGTGAAAAATCGACAAATACTAGACGCGACCGGATATCTACAATAAAACAATGCTCCTAACCATAAGAGCAGGAGTCCCAGCCAAGTTGCCACCGATCGCAGTAAAGTTGAATGGAGATATTGCTGCGACAAAACCCTATAAAACTTACCGTTAATATTACCAAAGTCAATTATAAAAAGTACTTTGAAAAGATAAATATACCTCAAGACCTCGATATTCTATTGAATTCACTATACTTGGATCTGGATTGATTGGTTGCTGCTTTTCGAGCTCAAGGGCATACGTTGCATTAAAGCGAAAAAAATCAATTAATTCTGGAGCAGCGTCTATTTCTGCTTGAACAACATTTTTAGCCTGAAAAAAAAAAGAAATACCAATACAAAGTTGAAATTTTCTTTTTGCACCATATTGCAAGTTTGCTCAACAAAATTAAATAGAACAAGTTGTGATTGAAAACCAACCTGACCAGCCATTGTTGCGGCAAGAATCTTTCCCCGATATTTAGTGCTGAGCAGATCTGCTGCTTTGAAAAATATTTGAGCACGATCAGATAATGGTCTTCCTTCCCATTCTTTTCTAACACTCAAGGCATTCTCAATTGCATTGTTGATCAGGTTTGAATCAGCATAACAATACTTGGCAATTTTTTGACTGTGGCGATATGGCTACAAAATATTAGCTCTGTTAAATTTATTATGTGAACCTTTATATTAAATTCTGTTTTAAACATGCACCAGGAATGGTAAAATACACTGATGTTGTTTATAAATTGCTCTAAACAAATTTATTTGCTTTAAACTTGGCATAGGGCATCAACTACTAATATGCACAAACACAGTAAATCTCATCACTCTTCCAAAAATATTTTGAGATTTGTGCTACTTTTTTTTTCTATTCTATAAACTATTTCAGAATTAAAACTAATTTTTGTTGATTGGAATAGTCTAATAAAACTAAAAACTGATTTACAACTGGCCCTTTCTTTTAAAAAAGTCGCTAATAATTATCATTTTCTGGTGTATTGGCAATAGACCTAATTATGGAATCAATTCCAAACATGATCATTCTATAACATTATAGCACTTTTGGTTCCCCCAGTTACAGAATAATGTTTTTGCTAACATGGTTGCATACATAGCTTTTTTTCATAACATCTCTTCATAGAAAATTTGTAAAATTTATATACTGTGACTAGTTTACATACACAAACTTGATATTTCACATCATTGGTCCAAATTTCTTCCCCACCAATAACAAGAGGTATTTCTTCTGTTTTCGATTGAATTTGCACTAAATTTTTTAAAACCTCTTCACGTTCACTAGAGCCAGGTTTGAAGTCCAAGATTGGCTCATTTTTTATTGAAAGCAATCGTAGAGGTAAATATCTAAATAAAATTTGGTATTAAATCTGCTTTTTAGTTAACCAAATCAGCAATACTTAACGTTAAAATAATTTTTAGAAAGATATAACAATCATCCAAGCTTTTAAATTTTCAGTAATAGAACTAATCACACTAGTGAGTTCATGTTAAAGAAACATTCAAATTAGCAAACAAAAAAGTATTTGTCAATAACTAAAAGCATGCTGTAGAAAAATTAGCTCCTCATACACAAGAGAGAGAGATAAATTTTCAAAAAAATATATATCTGTTTGCTTTACTTTGCTGGTACAGAGCCCAATAACCAGATAACTAGAGCAGTATTTATTTAAATGAAAGCGTTAAAATAGAATGAAAATTTAAAATTTAAAATCCACAACAGCCTGTTTCACCAAAGACAGCTCATCAGGTGAAATCTTATTCAAATAGAATAGATAATTTTAACCATTAAAAGTTACCTGCACAACTGAGCTTTGTTTAAAACTTTTGGTATCAACGTACACATAATAAAACATATGTTAATTTTTTATATTATTACTCTAAATAGATATGAAAAATTCCATCACTGCTTTGTTAAATCATAGTATTAATAAAAAACTATAACATATTTAAAATTACAACACACAGATGCATGGAAGAATACTACAGAAATACACCATTATTTTGGTTTGGGTAACCACATAATGCAGACCAAGCTTCATCCTAGTCAGCATCATTAAATCTCTTTTTTAATTAAGATTTGTCTAGGGAGACCAGTGATGTTGAATATTATCCCTGGGGAAAACAATGCTTTTGAAATTTTACCATTAAGGTAACTTTTCAAAAGTTTACTTGTATTTTTTTAAACAACTTCTTGCAAATTTTAACATACTCAAAACTGTAATGTTTTCTGCTATTCCGAGAAATTTAACAAGGCAAATTAATATTGCATTAAGCCTATGTCGTATCACAAATATTAGATACAGATTTGCTAAACCATATGGCAAAGTTTTTGTGCAATGTAACACAGCTTTGTAAACTAAAAAAATTTTGGCAAAAAGCTTGAGACGATCTTGCAAAACCAATTGGGTCTCGTTTACGATTGGCCGTTATTAACATCGTAAACTTTGCGGATTCCCTAATGTTGGAAGTGTTCTATAGATATCCTATATAACTTCATATATAGGATATCTATGGTGTAATCAAGTCGAACGGCGAACAGTAAAAGATATCCATTTTTTGTTCAGGAAAAGACATATTTCTCATTAATTTATGGTGATAAAGTGTAACTCTATAATCAAGTCAACTTGACCAAGAATGAGGAGGGTAGGAACTAAAACAAAGACGAGTTTGACATCAATTTTGAGCAACCAACTTCCAATGTACAACCCACGCTGCCCAATATAGACATAGAACCCCAGAACTAATTTTCAACTTAACCTCGGTTTATACAATTAATAGGAAACTATGCAAATAGCTTATTTACACAGAACCTAGAAAATGATTTAGGAAAACTAATCCCAATATAGTAAATTTCAACAACATAGCAATAGGCTATCTTAGCATCTACTATAGGAGGCTTACCGGCCTTTGCAAAAGTCCTGTTACAGCTAATCTTTTTTAAATACAACGTTACTGTTAGAATATTGCTCAGATCTTTTTACATGTAATTAATCTCAAACTATTACAGATATTATTTTACGTGGGAGCCATAGAAAATCTGACATTGCCACACTGGCGGCATCTTCTCTCCATTTGAGCTACAGCACCAAGCATCATCACAAACGTAGGATGCTTCGTTGTTCACACCTTGCGGGTTTCAAAATGTCTTCACCAAATGTTACAACACGGTCGTTCTGCTTGTTAAACACTGGATCGACCGTAAACGTCTTCGCATCGGAAAAAATGAGGATTTGATTTCCATGGTTTTTCATATCATTCAATAGGCGGGTGCTCCTTTTTAAATGCTTTTGAATCATCAAACGACTTAAGAGAGGTTTCTTCAAAAGTCTTAGGCTCTTTTCTCCCCCGTTTTTGATCGCCCTAGACACGGTGAACACCGAAATCTTCTTCCTTGAGTAAATTTTGTCATTTCAGGGTCAGATCATTTTCGAAGGCCTTTTTGACGGTTTCACGTTTGATTACCTGAGGCCTACCCGATCGAGGGCGATCTTGAAGTGATTCAAAGTTTTCAAGACGTTTTGCAACTCGAGGCACAGTCATCCTACTGTTTAATATCTCAGCAATGTCAGATTTTCCATGGCACGCGCGTATGAGTGCTGATATTTCAACTCTTTTGGGTTCCATTACTATCTACGTATAATTTAGACATCTTTTGGTAATCGAAATAGTATATGTAATAGTATCTGTAAAAGTACGGCGACCACGTACAATTGACGTTGTGCGTGTAATAACGTATATCGTTTAGCCGCTGTTTCCTATTTCGCAATCACTTTTTCAATAAGAATTTCAAAACGTTATAACTTGATTGCAAATAAAATTGAATTGAATTAAATTGAATTGACATTAATTACATGTGAAAAGATCTGAGTAATATTCTAACAGTATTTCAAAAAATAAACTGTAACAGGACTTTTGCAAAGCCCGGTAGATAATCGTTAGACCGGCAATTCTCAACCTGAGGATCGCAAACCCTGTGAGGGTCGCCAAATATTTTCATGGGGGTTGCAAAATTGCTTTATACAATACTTTTTACATTTATATCCAAAAAAAAAACAGAACGAAAAAGTGGCCATACAAAAGTTATAAAAGGGGTTAGAAGTTGCAAAAAATTGAGAAACAATGCGCAAGACGGTCGTTCCAACGTCTTGAACGCTTTTTCGTCAAGTCAGGAGGATAAATAGAGATAAATTATCAATACATATTACAAAAAAAGAAGATAGATAGTTTGAACATTTGAAGAGCTATTGTCCTTAACTTTTAGCACGCGATCGCGATGTAAACATGGTATGACGTTAGATGAAAATTTTTTATCAATTTTTTAATCTTCATTTTTATTAAATTTCGAAAAGATAGGTCTAAAAGTTAAAGCAATAGCAATGCATTGCTTATAATTTCGTACCCACCATATAGAATACAAAAGGTTGCGCAGTATGGCATAACAATTTTGTAAAAAAATTTATTCTAAATTGTTATAAAAATTCTACGGCAAAGAAAGTTGATTACCTTTCAAAAACCGACTTTATTTAAACTATACTAATCAATAAAAACACAAAAAAACTTGTAGCCAAGTGCACCAGTACCAATCCAATCTAAAAATTTACCAGAAAGTGTGCTGATAAAGGAATACAGTAATGCTTTGCGCAACAAAAAACCATTGCCGAAAAACACTGAAGCCCAATCATTATTAAACAAAATAGAAGCAACGGAAAAAACAATGATAAGTTCTAAACCTTGTAAAATTAGCAACTGTGACGGAGTCACAAAACTCCCCTCGTCTTTGTTCCAACTCCTCATGGCCGGCACCAAAATTTACGGTTTCATTTCTAATCTATCAAAGCGATAATCGAAATATCAGTGGAAAAGCAGTTTTCTATAAAACAATTATTACGTAAATTAACTTTATCACGTAAACATATTGCCCACATATTTTCCGACCATGTTAAGTGGACGAGCAAAGTAAAAAGTCAACAAGACTACCAAATTACAGCCCCAATTAACCAACGTCCAAAGGGACTAAAAATTGATAGCAGCAAAAATTAATTCTGAAATTCTGCCTTTAAAAAATTCGATATCTCTTCGATCACTTAGCGTATAATCACCAGTTGTAAAAAAAAAAAGAAACTATTTGGGCAAATGTTTTGCGAAAATGTCACAAAAATTGGGCAAAATTTCATTGCTTTCCAAACTTTTTTTTGGTTGATACGGTTATAGACGTAACAACAACAAAAAATTTATAAAGATACTAAAAAAACACAAAAAGAATAGTTTTAAGAGAAGAAAGCACTTTTCCAGACTTGGTTTGGATCAAAGACTTGTTTAAATAAATTCCTGAACATGGTTAGGCTTACCATACGTCGGTTTAGGCCTTGTACATATGTCACTGATTTTTCTAATTTTAAGTGAAGACCTTTTTTTAGAAGGACTAAAAAGCGTTTGTATCCTCGGAAAAAGCGTTTACGACGCTTTTTGCTTGATAATTTGCAAAAATATCTTATGGGGCTTTTTTGTCATGACTAAAATTAACTAAATATCAATCAATCAAACAGTTTTATTTGTAAATTTGTTTTATGCTTTTTTTTTGTTTTGTTTTAGGCATTTCTATTTTCTATACTTATATATATTTTTTTTTTCTAGGTGATGTAACCATGCAAGCCATTACCTTAGCTAGTGTAGTTTATTGAGTTTTTGCATGTTTCAACGTTGTTTCGTTTTGTTGCATGTCCCTTTTTCCGTAGTGTAATTACGTTAATGTAAGTATTTTTCCGTAGTGTAATTACGTAGTGTAATTACGTTGATGTAAGTATTTTGTTCGACAAGTGGCGGAAATAAAAAAAACGACTGAACTGAACTGAATCTATTAAAAAACAGATATTCATAAAAAGACTCACACATGTGACCAAAGAAAAAATAAAATATAAAACATTACAAGTATTCCTGACAGCAAAATTTTCGCACTTTCTAAATTAGGTCGGGGTGATGGCTTGGCGATTGCTCTAATTTTAAAAACCTCGACGTTGTATAGCTGCTGGTAAGAGACGAAATAAAAAATAAAACAAAGCAGTTACAAATTACCAACATTTTACTACATAATAATCTAACACTTAAAAGGGTAAAAAGTTTTTTAGTTAACCATATATAATTTTTAGCAATAAAAAAATCTTTGCCTTGTTCGAAAACAAGTTGAGATGATTAAGTTGGATGGTTGTGGTCGCGAGAGAATTAAATTCAAATTTTGGAGTAGAATAAATTCAAATTTTGGTATAGAGACCAAATAATAAATTCAAATTTTGTTAAAAACACCACTTATAAATTCAAATTTGTTGATGAGAGAAAGAGATTAAATTGTTGTTAATGAAGGAAAGACTCAATCCGCTCCCCGCCGAAAGGTGCCGGCGTGTCCAACGATGAAAATGGAATTAAATAACTAGAACCGTCTTTGAAATGCTGAACTTGTCTAAATAAGGTCAGCGAAATCCCTCCAAGTTACAACTACCCTTATTTAAATATGCGAAACTCTATGATGCCCAGTACAGAAAATTATAGTTGCGCGAGAAGAAGGACCGAATTTATTATTTATCTGCAATTTGCACACACGCAGTCAACACTATACAGCAAAAATTAATAATACAATGGTCACCTGACCATTCAGCAAAAACGTTCACCGTTCTCTGAGCCGAATTCTAGTTACTGTTTCATAAGAGTGATCTCTCACTCTATTTATAACAAATCCGAACCGGGCCACGTGGCCGACGACAAAATTAACAGTAAAATTCGATTCCATGCTATTATACAAGTTACTGCCAAAAAGGTCACACAGGGAATAATTAAATTATGACGATGTATTTAGGACATTTTAGAAGGTGCAGTTAATTTAAAAATCTATAAATTGATTGATCTTTTAAAGGCGTCAATTTTATCACATTTCCTCGCTGTTGGCAACTGCGACTCACCGCATTTCTAATAGGTCACAAAAATTAATCTAATTTTCTAAATAGGTCACAAAAATTCACAAAGAAGCGATTTGCATTACATAACAGGTTGTTTCAAGCATAACTTCTCCTTTTTTTTCAAGATAAATTTTTTACGTATTACGTATTTCAAGCAGGGCGTTGAACCGAACCCGATGCGTAAACCCGTATTAACCGTTATTACTTTTTCGAACCTACATGAACCAGAACTAAACCAGTAAAAGTAAATTTTCTAAACCCGAGCCGGAGCTAAACCCGTAAAATTAAATTTGCTGAACTTTAACCGGAACTGAATTAAATCTTCCAAAACTAAACTTGAACCGGAACTTTATTTTTAACAGTTGCGGTTCAGACGCTTGGATTTTTGTTTTTATTTTATTTTTATTGGCCTTGTTAAAGAACAATTTTATATATCCAAATTGCCAGAATTTGTTTGGTCACTTACTCGCTGTGAGGCAAAACAGAGACGTCATAAACAACTTTTTAGGCAATAAGTTAAAGAAAAAAACTGGTCACGTGAATTCAATAAAAAAAAAGCGCAATTTCAAATAAATGGTATGCAAAAATACTAAAGTGAAAAATTTATTGAAATGAAGATGCACCAAATTTGGTGCGCCCCCATAGACAAAAACCAGGTCTTAAGACTATGATGATTATTTTTATTTTGTAAAATATCTTTGTACACTATGCAGAACTTTTTTTGTTGTTGCCGACCGCATTACCGAGTCAGTTTTAACTAATGGCCGCTAGTGAGCTATATGGTAAGTAGATGAAATTTTGTATTAGTTGCACAAAATAATAAGTTTCATTGATAATATAGGCCTACTATTTACTTCTACGAATTGTAATGGAACAAAAACTTACCATTTTTCAACCATCGAATTTATTCAAATACAATCTATAAATATTGTAGGCCAACTAATGATTTTGTAATCTTCTAATGCAATCATGTAATAAACTTGCAATGTAATGTAATAAACTTGCAAATCAACCAACCGAAGCTGCTATTGTCACACTAAAGCTGCTAGCAATATTGTCTACAAGCAGTAATGGTCTCACAAAAAGGGGAGCCCGGAGCAAGAAAAGTAAGGGGGGCACTATTTAATGTACTAAAAAAAGGTAACCGCAGTCGTTTTTAGTGTATGAAAACCAAGTGATAACTACAAAAAGGTCTTTACTTTAACAGACAGAATTAAGAGCATTCTAACCAGTAGAAGCCGAGTATACTGCGGATTCAAAATTTTTTTTCCTTCTTTTTGACATGCAATTGATGTCCTGGTACTGCTTTGAAGAAATAGCGCAATTTCTTTGTTAGGGGAGCCACTTTTTCATGTATTTTAGGGGGAAATTGGTGCGGCCGCACCGTTCGCACCCTATTAAAGCCATCACTGTCTATAAGGTTAATAATTTGTACTGAAGGTGAACCAAACTAACAAGGTTATAATTGCTTCAAAAATGGAAGAAATTTAAGTTAAATTTTTAACGGAACGACGCGAAAAGATTTTGAACCGCGACCATGTCAATCGCGTTTGTCATCAATACGGCTCTCTTTTATCAATCGGCCATCAATAGCTGCATTTGAACAATTAAAGTTTGAACTGCTCGGTCACGGTGCCGAATTTTTACAATAAGCTTTAGCGGCACATATTATTTTCACTTACTAGAGAGTAATCAGTGATGGCTTTACAGAAGGAGGGCTTGGTGCAAGAAAACCAGGGGGACACTTTTTAGTGTGCCAGTTTTTTTCGTCCAAAAATAAAGTGATCTTTTAAAAAAGTCTTACTTTTTAATTGAGTACAATATTTCTACTTTCGTCCTAAAGTTAAAGTAGAGCCAGGAGGGAGCACCGTCATAATGCTACTATGAAGAAATAGAGCAATATTTTGCTTATGGGAAGCCATTTTTGACGTTTTTTAGGGAGGCCCGCTGCAGCCGCTCCGTACTAAAGCCATCACTGAGAATAATAATTTATTTTTACAAAATTTTAAACTGGTAAACATTTTTACCGTAAAGATCAAAACTTTTTTAACAAAAAATTGCATACCACGGGTTGGAAGGCGTTCAAAATTTTTAGAAAAAGTTTGAAGTTTGTGGAATATTGTAAAATACATAGATATAAAACTTATACGGTATTGCCGATTCAGAAATTATGAAAAAAAGGCAAAAAGATTGACGCTAATGCGCTTGCAGCCTCATAAGTTTTAGAATACCTTCTATAATAAATATTACAATAAAAACAAAATAGTAAAACTCTTCATAGCTACTTAAAAAATTAGAAAAATAAACAAAAAATGAGTTTTTGCATGTAAAATTTGGATGAAAAAATATTTTAACAAATTTTTACTTTATTTTGACCTTTAATAGGGTTACTTAGTAAAAAGGCTTTTGAAAAACTACAATTATAAAAATGTGTAAGCTTCATAGTGCAATAATTACGCCCTGAAATAATTTTGACTTTATTGATTTAGCGGGCCCAAGTGATAACGTTATAGCACGTAGACAAAATAAAAAGAAGTACTTAATAAAAAGCCTTGCAAGGTTGTTAGTGCCACACCTTATTTGTCATATATTGGGGTGTAAGTTGCCTGTTCAAAAGGGATCTATTATAAATGCATACAGTATGAAGGAATGTTAAGAGTTTGTAAATAGCGTAAAAACCAAAAAAAATTGGTATTAAGAATAAAATTACAAAAATGATCGCTTGCATTTTTGAGGCTTGCAAAATCATTATTACACATCTGTTACATATTCGTTCAAAAATCATTATTTATACATTTATTCAAATTTGTTAAAATATGCAAAGTTGGATTTACAATTCACAACTAAATAGCTTCCCGGTGTATTGAATTATAGTGGAACGTATCTACGAAAAATATTTCTACTTTAAAAATTGTTTGTATGTAACTTTAAAATATTTACCATGGCCTTCCAAAGTACATAGCAGTTGACACCCATGAAATATCTTTTACTACAAACATATCCTTACAAATTGGGGGGTAATGAGAGCATCACCTCAACTTGTTCACTGGAAAAATTTTATTTTTCATTTTATTTTATCTCTATAATTATCCTTCTGACTTGCAGAAAGGAAAGCGAGCAATTACCCCGAGCTACTTCCGGAGATGCTCACATATTGCTGTTCATTAGAAATTTTTTTGTTTTGTTTTTTAGTTTTATAATAGGCTTATAACTAAAATTTAGAATTGCTTGCCGGTCTTGCGGAAAAATTGCTGTAAAGTGTTTTTCCCAAGGACATAACAAATTGGCGCAAGTAGGTTTTAAACCGAAACTATGTTAATCAAAATCACGGCAATCAAAATACTCGACCACGCTGCCAACAGGAAAAAAATTTGGAGATAACCTGATTTTTTCTCGCACTAAGCATGTTGTTCAAGGCATAAAAATGCTCCTGTAAATGTTTTTTGAAATAAAGAAAAATGTTTTACGTCCAAACATTTTATTTTCATGTGCTGAATAGCAGATGCAATCATAAAATTATCTTTTTTGGGTAAAATTGATTATTCCAACGCAAAATGTTTCTAAATTGACTTCTTTGGGCGACAAAAAGATTTTGGGTACATAGCAAAGCTAATGTATTCTGTTGAGTTCTATTTGTTACGTTTGGGTTTCTTTGTAAAATTGTGCAAAACCATGATTCGGTTAAAATTTTTTCCCACTCTTTCCAAAATTTTTTGGTTTGGTTTGTCTATACCCCCGACTACGAGCCATGTCCTTGGTTACTTAAAAAATCGACATAAAAATATTTTATAAAATCAAGGATTAAACTTAATATTAATCGAAAATCTGTATCAACCACTAATGACTTATTTGAACGGAACCGAAGCTAAACCGAAACTAAACCGCTAAAAATAAAATTTGTTGAACCTGAACTGAACCACTAAAATAAAATTTGCCAAACCTGAATCCGAACTGGAACGTTATTTTAAATAGTTCGACGTCCCGATTTTAAGTGAGTTTTTTAAAAATTGCTATCTGGCGCGCCACTTGGTGTTTAAAAAATTTCTTTGTTATGGATTTAGTTATTAGATAATTTATTAAAATAATAAAAAAAAATTTATTAGGGTTTAGTGAAGAAAAAAAAGGTATTCGAAGTCAATAATTTTTTATCGTGATATTATTCTGCATTAGAATTTATTAAATTAACTTTGTTCCTTGTTGAAGTTTTTTCAAAAGTTTATTATGTCAATGTCAAAAAATTTTACTTGGGCTGAATAACCGTAATTTTAGTAGTTATTACGGAGATATGCGTGGCATTTAAAAATACACGAAAAGTTTTTTAAATACAAATCTGATATTCAAAGATTAACCGATTTATGTTGCCATCTCCAACTTTTTTGATTGTTTGCTTTTCCTCAGATTATGTGTCATAAATTATCTATTGAAAATAAAGTAAAAAAAATTTAAATATATACAAAATTAATGTTAGGCTGTTTCCTAACAATAAAAATCTGACATTTTTAATTTACAGTTAACAGTAATTTTAAAAAACTCCACCATAGTTTTAAAAGCAATTTATCTTGGGTTTCTTCGAGAAGTCACTCTAAACAATTTTTTTCGCAAAACAAATTCGGAATCTCCCTGCAGCATCAGGATGACATAAAAAGGAAACCATGAGGAAAAGAATCTTATTAAGAAGTTATAATAATCTCAGGGAGATTCAGGTTAGTTTTAGGAACCAAAATTGGTTGCAGCGACTTCTTGAAAAGACCCTTAATCTTTACATTGCATTTTAATTGCTTATAAAATTACTGTTAAGTCATTATGTAGGCTAATTTTTATGAATAATATATCTTATTTAAATAAATCCTATGTTAGAATTATGATTCTATGTTGAATGTTTAATTAAATGATAACTTTTAATAAAGTACTGTGAAACGGGAACTTTGTTCAGCAGGGTAACTTGGGGTAACAATAGTAATATTTGACTTGTAGTCAAGAAAACTAAGCTGGAAAAAGACCTCTGGTTTCCTATAAACCCCCCTGCTCCCTTTCAAAAAACAGATAATTACATTTTTGAACTCTTAAAACATTTTTAAAATAAAAACAGTGATCAATGTTACCCTAAATGTTGTTTACTCTATTCTTACTTTGGTTTTTAATATGTGATCAAAGTTACCCCAAAGAAAAGGGTAACTTTTTGCAGCAGCTTGTTTGAATGCGTTCAGTTACAAACCTGTTATGGTGTCATCAAAATATTTTATTTGATGGATCAGAGGCAGAGTGTTATGATCAACAGAAAAAGAGTTTTCTTATTGACATCGTCAGGTTATTAAAAGCTAGAAACCTCCAAAATTTAAGTTACCCAAACTTTAAGTTAAGTTATCCTTTAGTAAAATTTTGTGTTTAAAAGATTTTCAACACAATTTTTTTTTAAAACTTGTCCATAACTGTAAACGGTGCAGATACAAGAAATTTTAAAGCTATATTTATTTTTTGCTGTTATACAGTTTTTAGTTTTGATGTTTTATTTTTTTGCTTGAAATAAATTTTTTTGTTATTTTATTTTCAATTTATTTATTAGTTGTCAGCAGGGTCAAATGGTTAGAGCACCATGATTGTAATCAACATCATCTCAGTTCAAAACTTACTAGCATCATTTTGTAATGACCTTGCAAAAGACATTTTACGGCATTTTTCTTTGCTAGGTGGCTTGCAAAGTTCTAAAATTTTATCCTGTCTTTATAAAACTAAAAAAACAAATAAAATTTTTTAACTTGACAGCAATGTATTAGCATCTTCAGAAGTAGGTTGAGGTAATTGCTTGTCCTATATATAGCACCTCCATCATTTTTCTGCAAATCCGGAGGACAATTATAGAGATAAAATAAATGAAAAATAAAAGTATAGTATAATCATCTGAAAAAATCTTAAAACTCAAAAATTATTTTATCTTATTCTTAATCTTATCTTAAAACTCAAAAAATTCACTGTAGATATTATTTATTGGGTCTTTTTAAAAAGTTACCGTAAGTGATTTTTGTTAATAAAAGTAACCTAAAATTTCCTGTGGGTTACTATTGATTTTTGAGAGATCTTTTCTTGATTTCCTTTTTTAATTCTCTTCTGGTGTTGTAAGGAGAAGATTTCCAGTTAGTTTTACTGACAAAAACAGTTACAATGACTTCTTAAAAAGATCAATTAATTTTCCCATTGTGCACAAATAGGTAAGTTGAGCAGTAGATTATAAGTTGATTAGCAGTAGACACTTATATTGCTTGCTTGCTTATATTGCTTGCTTGCAAGCAATCAACTTGTCATGTTGGAGGTCAGATATGATTTTTTGCGTAAAATCAAAAGTGAAAAATTCCAGACAGTCTACCTTAAGCTTTCAAGGGTGCCTAATGCTGCCAATTATTTTATTATTTATGTTATCCTAATTTCAATGTTATTCTAATCCAATTATTTATGCTTGCTTGAAACCCTTTGCAGTTTTCACATAGATTTTGCACAATAAAATTATCTTTCATTTATGCTTGCTAAAATCATATTTTATGTTTGGTTTTAGGAAGTTTTTCATCTTGTCATTGCAACATCACAATCCTTCATTATAATATACAATCAATTCTGTTTTATTTGGACTTTTTATCATCTGGCAATTGCTTTATGCAAAAAGAATTGATTGTAATGTACCAATGAAATGATAATGTTTTTATGTAAAATCAAACAAAATAACCAACTTTGTCATCTCTTCAGTATTTTATTTTTTAAAAACTAGCCAACCATAGCACAAAAAAATTTTTTGCTGTAAAAGTGAATTTGTTGAACCTTCTTATTTTATAACCCTTGCTTTAACATAATTTTTCAAATGAGATTTAGCAGCTGCTGTTGAAAAAAACTTAGAATCCTAGTGTATTTAAACTTTTTTGAATATTTAAAAGAATTTACTAGCAACAGTTGGTAGTCAAAAGTAAGCTATAGACATTAATCAGTTTTAACTACCATTTTTTTAGGTTTTGACAATTTTTTGTGTTTTTATTTTTTCCTTTAATTTGATTGTTTTTATTACACATTAATGTTTCTTTGTTGGGCTTATAGGTTGTTTTCTCAAATGTTTTCATAGTTTTTACTACCATAGATACTCGAGTAGAAGTCGAGGTAGAAAATTCAATAGATTTTGAAGAAAACTTGTTTTTTTTTATATTTTTTTTATTGACCCATCTATAAGTCATCTCATTTTATCTGTCAGATTTTTCTGAAAAAAACCTCGACTTATAGTCGAGTATCTACGGTAGCTTTTTTTGCACTAGAAGATATTTTATGATTATTGGATTTGCCATGCTGATTGCTTTATTGCTTACTTAAATTTTAAATTTCATTATGTTTTGTTCATTCATCAATATTTTTATACCAATCATTTGATCAGGCACCCTATGTACATAATCTATTTGGTTTTGTTGATGTTTGCTTGAATTAATTTGATTGAATCTCAAGCATTTTCAAATGCAATACTAAAGCCGAATTTGGTATCGAACTGGAAACCTCTGCATCATCCACCTAATGTTTTGTCTCTTTTATTTGTTATGATGGTATGGTTGTATTAAGTTTATTGTTAAGTATATATTCATTATATTTAGATTATTAGTTTCAATTATCAAAAATTACATACTAGCAATTTCCATTTCGAATTTTTGCACTTTTTTTCAGATTCTTAGCAGCATAGGATGACATTTAGTATGGCTTTTGACAGAAAATGGGTGTCTGACTCTAGTTTAGATAAATTGTGGAATGACACCATTGAAAAGAAAGTAGCCAATAAGCAAAGACGATCTCCAGATTTCTGTAAAGAAGCTATTCTAAGTGCAACCTTACAACGTATTTCATCTGAAATGCTAACCAGAAGATTGTCATCACCTATGGTTACCAATAGTATAGATTCTGATGATGAGGAAGAATCATTAACATTTTTATCCAGTGCTTCTAGTATTATGGATTGTGATGAACACAAAGTCTTAAGTGACTGTTCAAGCAGATTTGCCAAAGATGAAACAGTTTTTGCAGTAACATCCTCATTAACTTTAAAATCAAAAGACAACAACCCAATCAATCTTGATAATAGCAATTCCAAGCATTCATCAAATGTGGTTGAAATGTCTGAACCTGATGAGGTTGGAAGATCTCCAAAGAGAAGATGGAGTGATACTGATGAAAACAATCAAAGTGAACTATCAACAGTACCTAATTCTGTTACTTGTTCACCAGCAAAACGACCACGGGCAAGAATTAAAGTTCAAAACAAAAATTCAAAAAGTCCTCCATCCTCTGAACAATCAAAGCAATCTAAAAGCCCAACATTTAATACTTCTAAAAATGAAAACATTGCAAAAACACATGAACAACCTTTTACTTTACCTAAAGTTAAAATTATTCCTGCGGAAGAAGATACGAACATTATGCAAAAAGTTGAGGTAAATAGTTCTCTTTTATCGCCTGTCCGGTCAGTGGTAAATAGTATATCTGAACTATCTATTGAAGTAAATGATGCACTTCCACCACGTGAAAATGATTTTTGGTGTCTTAAAGTTGCACCTAATAAAATTCATGATGATCCATTAGAACTTGATGACTTTTTTAAAAATCTTAAAAAAGTTACTTCATAAAAAAAGTGGCCAACTAATTTTTTATTTTCAAGTGCGTCATGTTTAACTTAGATTGCAAAGAAAAAAAACTTAAAATTTTTCTTAAGTATTACACAAGATGCCTCTTGATTAACAGAATATGAATTTTATAACTTTGTTTTATTATTTTTAATTGCGTTTGTACTATAAAAGTTATAGTTGCTTTTATATTTATTGAAATGCATCTTATTGTTTGTAAAATTAAGCAATAATTTTTTATGACATCAAGAATGTGACCACTTTCAATATAGTTTTAATGATTATGTCTAATAAGTCTCTTAATGTTTTATATATAAAATGATTTTTTTATCAATCTGAATTTAGGCTATTAATAAATTGTTAATTTTTTAAAATCGTAACTTGTCTATTCGCTGCTACTAAAAAGTACTTTTCAGTTTTAACTAAATTTCCAAAATAAAGATTGACCTTTTAAAAGTCTTTTTCAAATCTACAAAACTGTGCTTTTTAATGTGACTGGCTGTAGTAGTAAATCATGTGCAAGCCCAGCTATTTGCCTCTGTAATATAACGATACTTATAACAGCAAATTTCGGTGCAGAAAATATCTTTTTTTTCGATACTTCACATTTATTTTGTAGTAGCATGTTTCTCATATTGCATCAAGTTAGTTTTCTTGCTTTTAAAATTTTAATCTCTGTTATACTGGTTACAATTACAATATATACACTAAAATATAAAATTAAATTAATCTTATCATAATATTATCATAATCATAAAATTAATTCTTATGGCCGATTTGATTTTAAAAAAAAACTCCTTATTGTAAACGAAAGATTATTGGTGAAGTCTCTAATTTTTTCTTCTGGCTTTGATAATTTTTTGATTTCACAATAAAAGAGAACGATTTTTAATAGTTACAGTTTCAATTTAAATTAAAAAGAGCATGTCTATTTTTTATTTGTAACCATGCTTTTTATGCAAAATTAAATGTTCGTTTGATTTTAATGATAAAATTTTATTTTTAAAAGTTAGTAATGTTCTTGAAGCAATGTTTGTTTGATTACTCAAAAGAGTTATCTGTTCGTCTAATTTCTCAAAATCAATTTCATAGTTTTTAAAAAAAAACTATTCATTAGATTAAATATTAAATATAGAATTTTAACCTAAAAAACACTTTTAAACCACATAGTAACATGGGCCAAACTCAAAACTAAGTCTTCATAGTTTTGTATGAACTGATAAGAGAATGACAGGTTTGTTTTCGTGCCTTTTTTTATGATATTTATACTTCAACAAGCTCTAAAAATCATACATTTTATCTTGGGCTAGTGCGCATTTCAAACTAATTTTAACCTGTTTTGATTCTTGTTTTTTGTGCTTATGCCAAATTTTTCTTTATCCATCGGATTGACTCTTGTTTTGAAATATGAAATTTTAAAAATCTTAACTGAAAAAGATGGTTGTTTTAGCGTTTTCCATATATAATCGTATTCATTAGGTTAAAAACAAAATTATGCATTTATATCCAAGTCTGTTAATTTGAGATTTCCGAAATTGGTCAGTTAGTAATCGCATTGAAATTGAGTTTATGGCAGATTCGACTAAACGACCAAGTAAACTGGTCGATGTAAACGAAGCGCGTAAGAACTTGGCACTCAGTATATTTCTGTAAGAAAACTTGGCGTTCTGGCATTTGGATGCGAAAAACTGGGCGTTTTTGCTTTAATTCTTGCTTTGGCAAAAACCCTGTTATTTGATTTAATTTTGTAAGTCAACAATCAAAATAACAAAGATATACGCCTATCAACAAATAATCTCAAACGGTTTATCTGTTTTTTGAGTGCTGCTTTACAATTGGCTATTTTACGAAATAGCAAGAAAATAAAAAAGCAACCGTAGTGTGTCCAGTTTCAACGTTGCTCAGTTTTGTCCTTGTTTATTCTTACGCGGCTAGGGTACTAGTTAAGTATGAAGTCTGCTAACAAACTTCTTGTTAAACATCCGGTCTACCATCTGTCAAAAAGCTTGTTAGTAGACCGCTTAACGCCACGTAGACTGCACAACCAATACCGCGGTTAGTTTACGTCGCCCAGTTTTCGTGTACCGCAAACAAAAGTCAAGTGTTAATTTAAAAAATTGATGTAAAAATTTTAAATCGCAATTGTGTTACATATGTCAGTGATATTTTTCTATTGCCAAGTCATACTGTTCAATCAAACTTATTATGCTTATTTTTAAATGTTGCTTTTGACTCCCGCAACAAATTGATTGTTTGTTTAACCAAACAAACTAATAACGGAAAACGATAAAAATCAAATAAAATTCTTAACTATATTAGTTTATTGAAAAACTTTGTTTTATGTTTATGATAATATAAAAAGCAACTGAATTTTTTAGGCTGTCATCATTTCAGTGCAGAGATCATTATGCTATAATATCTTAAATTATGCCTTTTTTGTATATATGTCTTAATAATTAAAATAAGTTGCACAACAAATCCATTTCGGCTTATTCGTTAGACCAATTTTTAAATAACGTTTTTAGTTCACTATTCCGTCAATTTTATTTTCAATTTTTTTTTTTTTGTAAAATAACCAAAAGTTCTCTTAAACTTTTAAGAGAAAAAAGCATAATTTGGCTTTGTAGACTCGTGAATAAGTATGCCCAAGTTTTTTCACTTTGACCAATGTAACACAAGAAAACACTTCTACATTTACTACGAATTAGACTTCGATATACTACAAGTTTTCAGTTTTATTTAATAGAATACTAACTTTAATTTATGTTGTTGACCTACGAACATTTCAGAGATCGACTCATTTGGAAACGTTTTCGAAAAATTGTGATTAAAATTATTCGAGCTTTTTTTAGTAATATTTGCTCAAACTATTGGAAAATTGTTCTGTATATGTTTAGTGTGTATGTCCTTGACTTTTTTTTCTGTGCCTAGTGTGCCTAACGTTAAGGCATATTGTTGTTTCTTATAGACTTATATAAACTTGCTTTGGCCTACAATGTTATATTTTCATAATTGAATGGTACACTGTTTGTCTTAAACCATTCATTGCAATGAAGTGATGTTGTTTGTGCAATTATTACAATTTAAAGCCTTTTGTGGCACGTATAAATACGATTTTTAAACCATTGATGTGTTCTTATTTTTTTATAGTGATAGTTTATACCCGAGACCATTTAGCTCTGCGAAAACACAGCCAAAGTTTGGTGTAAAATTGTGCAATCTAGCTTGTTATTTCGGCTTTTACGCTCCGCTGCTGTTTTTACGAAACGCTCCAGGCTTAGAAAGTTTGTTGTCCATATAAAGAAAAAGATCAGTTACGCTCAACCTACATTTAGTAATGATTTGTTTATCTGCGCAAGTACCACAAGATGACGCTATAAAAGAAGACCAAAGGAAACGTTTAATTGCGCATGCGCGTTACGCCTAAGCCTGTAACGAGTTAGCAATGGTGAACTTTTCAACATTGTGTCAGGGCAGCACAGAGCCGCTCAGATATGTGGCAGGTTTTTTGACAAAGCTGTTTTAAAGTTGACCGGAAATCGAATTTTGACCTCTTGCCCTAAGATCAAAAACGATTACCAATGCAACTATATCAACCGTGCGGATTATGTAAAAAAAAAAGCAGTAAAATTTTCGACGACTCCATAAATTACCTCAGATACCCGGTTCTGCGTAATTCATATGAGTTTTTTCTACAACGTCAAACTCTACGTTTATTTAACGATATGCACCGTATACGTGCTGAACGATTTCATACTCAGACTTCATCAGTCAATTGAAATAGAGAGACGAAAAAAAATCGCTACTTGTCTGAATGCCTGAGTTTATTTTTAATAATGTGACGTGATTGAAACGCAAAAAAACAAGTGCGATTTTGCTGAGAACACTAACGAACAAAACGTTGTTGATTGCCATTATTGTCATCTTAGTATCGATTTATTCCCGACCCTTGGAGCAATGTCTAAGCCGTTAAATTAGGGCAATTATCCAGGGCTTGCTTTCATATTTGTCGGCAGCTTTGTCAAGTGGTTAAAATGCCGGAATTGTGATTGACATAGTCCAGTGGTGGGTATTCAAATTTAGGGGCCCGAGGCAAGGATTTCCAAAAATTGATGTTCTCTAAAAAAGAAATAGAGCTTTGATCTCGTCTTTCACTTTTTTCTCCCAAAATCATGGTGATCTCAAAAAAAAAAGGTCTTCACTTCGGTTTCACCTCTAATTTCCCTATTTTGTTCCCAAAATCAATCAATCAATCAACATACTTTTATTTACGGGAAAAAATAATGCATATAACGAAAATGAAACACTAAAATAGAATAAATAAAAAATTTAGCCGCAGGGAGAATGCAATTTAACCTTTCCGGTCTTCTAGTCAGCAGCCACCCTTGAGAGCAAAACTACAGGTACAACTACTTGTAAGATTTAAATGTTGCAGAAGAGAGGGTTTTTTCATATTAAATATAAGGTTTCAATAAGTACGTTTTAAATTCATATTTAAAAACACTGAAGCAATTTGAATGGGAATTTCGTTCCATATCTTAACTTCTTGGTAGCCTATTTTATAAATCTTTGTAATCGTGAAGTTTTATAAAAAGGAATATGCAAAGTTTTTTTTTGATTTTTCATTTAATCTAGTGCTTTTTTCCAAGATCTGGCTGGTTAAAATAAAATAATTAGACAAATTTTTTGGAAGCATTTTTTAAAAATTGGCATGAATAAATTTACCAACTTTTAGTTTATAAAGATCTTTAAGTTTTAGAATCTTAAGGCGTTTGTAATAAGATGAAAAACTATCACAAAATTTAGCTGCACATATAAATTTAACGGCTTTATTATGAAGAGTTATTAATTTTTTAGGATACGTTGGGAAGGTAGATCCCTAGATAATAAGGCCGTATAATAAATAGGAATGTATCAGAGCGTAATAAATTTTTAATAGCGCTGTTTCTGGTAGATAGTGTCTAATTTTATAAATAATTCCAACCGTTCTTGATATTTTATATGCTATATTTGAAATGTGAAAATCGAAATCTAAATTCATATCAATATTTAAACTATGCATTGTGAAATAGAAATATTATTTAAAAAAACATTAGTTTGTGGAAAAGGTTTATTTAGTTTGGGAGGTATAATTAGGAAGTTGGATTTAGAGAGATTAACCGTGAGTTTATTAGAATCAAACCAAATTGATAAATTTTGAAGTTCTTTATTCATAATTGTAGTAAGGGAAGCAAGGTTAGCGGTCGTAAAAATTAAGCATGTGTCATCAGCAGAGTTTTGGCATACAGTTAACCGCTTGAGGCATATCATTAACATACAAGCGAAATAAAAGAGGGACAAGAATCGAACCCTTAGGAACACTATAGGCCTAATTATTTTGTAACAGCTTACAATTATCATCCTTAATGGAAATGAATTGTTTGCGAGATAAAAACGATTTAATTCGTTGATTTGCTGAGCCGCGTATGCCATAATGATCAAGTTTGAGGAGAATGTCATGGTTTACTGAATAAAAAGCTTTTGTAAGGTCAAAAAAAACTAAACCAGTGTATTGATTAGAATTTATATTGTCATAGGAGTGTGTGATAACATCAACAAAAGCATGATTGGTTGAGACTTTATTTTGAAAACCATATTGAGAATTTATAATTACATTATATTTATTTAAAAAATTATTTATACGTTTGTACAAAAGTCCTTCAAAGATCTTTGAGAAACAAGTAAGAATAGAAATAGGGCGATGATTTGTCGGTTTATCACGTTCTCCTTTTTTAAAAATTGGAACTATCCTTGCAATTGTACAATTTTCGGGAAAAGCGCCTTTCGTGAAACAAAACTCAATAAAAGCTTGAAGATACGGAATAATAACTGAAGAGACGATTCGAAGAAAAAAAGCTGGAATGTCGTCATGGCCAACTGCTTTATTATTTTTTAGAGAATAAATAGCGTTAAAGATTTCTGTGCAGTTGGGTATGTTGAGATAAATAGAAGAAGAAATTGTTTGTTTATATAGGTAGAAAAAGACTTAAAGGACGTATTTGAAAAATTATTTGTTAAATTTGAGCCAATTGAGCAAAAAATTTATTAAATTCATCAGCTATATTTTGATAATCTGAGGTTGAGCCACGGTCAGTTACTAATGAGTCAGGGTAGGCTGTCTTTAATTGGTTTAGAGTTCGGAAGCATAGAACGAATTATATTCCATTCTTTACGAGCATCCTTTTGGCATTCATCAAATTTAGAAGTATAATATAATTTTTCTTTCTTCACCACTTAAAAAAATTCACCATTTTCTTTCTTCACCACTTAAAAAATGAAATTTAAACATCTGCTTCTTTTTCTTAATTGAAGTTAGTATTGGTAATTCAGGGTTTTTGTATGAGTTTTCTCATTCTTCATGAATTGGCTTCAAAGGCGCATGGGTGTCAATAGAATGTGATATAATGTGGACAAAATTATTAAATAGTTTATTAAAATTTTCATTAGACAGGGTAGGTCGATGACTAAAATAATTGTCTAAATCAGTTTGAAGGTCTTTACAAAACAATTCTGTACAAAACTTTGTTTTATCACAATAAAACAATTTCTCTATATTTTTTTATTGCTAGTGGAATTTGTATCGATAACACAAAAAATTGGGTAGTGGTCAGTCAAGTCAGATTTAACTGTAAAAGATTGCAATTCATGCTTTGAATCATTAGTTATACATGTACAGTAATATGATCAATTATGGTTGATGAATTATTAGATATTCTTGTTGGCTTAGTAATTAAGGGTATAGCACCATGACTTAAAATTGAATTAATATATAAATTAGCACTATTCATACGGTTATCTCTATATAAATTAATATTAAATCTCCTAGGATATAATAAACTTTTTTTGTGAGAGTGGTCTGATAAAGAATTTGAAAATTTTTCAATAAATTTAATTATCTTAGTTTGGCCTGGATGACGATAAACTGCACCCACAGTAAGCTCAGTCTTGAAGTTGTTTTTAGAAATATCTAACCATAAGCATTCAGATTTTGAAAAGTTATATTGCGTGATTGATTTCTTTACTTGAAACTTAAAACGTAAATTCCCACACCGCCAGCGTTAGATGTAGAATCAGTATGAAAAAAAGTATAATTAGGAAGTGAAATGTTTAACAGAGAGTGTAGTTTAATTTGTGTTTCAGTTAAGCATATTACATCAGGTAAAAAATTTAATTCAACTAAAAAATCATAAAGATTATCAAAATTTTTATGCAATGAGCAAATATTTATATGTAAAAGCACCAGGGAACGATCGGGATCAAAAGTAGTTTGTTTTAGTTTAAAACTAAATAATTACATACTTTTACATTGAAAAAGTTTAAAAAGTAGTCGTGCGCTTCTTCAGGAGAATGATCACTTATTCGCATGGTGGCTGCTTTATTCGGCTCAAGGAATTCATTTAACTCCTTGTTATTTCCAAAAAGCGCCGTATCTGCTTTTAAATGAGCCATTTTTGCTGTTGAAAGATAGGACTAAGCCAGGGGTGGGCAAACTACGGCCCCTACGACTTTTTGTGAGACCCGCGAAAGGCTCGAAAAAATAATTTTACTCTCTTTTCTCTTTTAGTCGTGGTGATTTATAAAAAAAGTCATCACATTCATAGGCGTACCAACCAAAAAAAATTTGGTGGGGCAATGGAGTTTGGACCAAATTTTGTGACATTTGCCCAAATCATGATTTTCTAGTACTTTACGAATAGGACAAAGAAATTGTCTGAGGTTTTCGGATAAAGATCAGATTTTGTCCTAAAATTATTGTGTTCTCCTAAAAAAAGTAGTAGTAGTAGTAGTAGTTTGTTTTTATTTGCATCCAAAAGAAACAATTGATAATAATTGAAGACAAAATAGAGCAAAGGTTGCAAATAGGGAGACAGCAACTAAACGATATGCGCTATAGCATGCACAAAAAATTGTGCATGGTCACCGCACAAGGTCGGACAACACAAAAAAAGGTCTTCACCTAAATTTGGTAACTATTTTTTTTCAGTTGATCATCGTCACTACCCTAAAATTCCTGACTTTACCCGAGTTTTTTGTGTCGCTGCCCGAAAAATTTTGGTTTAGCGGAAATATTTTCTTGTCATCTGCCCGAAAAATTTGAATTTGGTCTATACCTTGGAAATTCGCCGACAGGTATGGCTATGATCACATTTAATTAATGTCCAAAATTTGAGATTACTTTTTTCGAGAGGAAAAAGGGTATTTTGGACATTGATTAAAAGGGATGATCTTTTTTTTAGAGATTACTATAGTGCGGCCCGCAGACAAAATCAGCTTGTAAATGCGGCCCTCGAGCTAAAAAGTTTTCCCACCCCTGGACTAAGCAGTACAATTAGCAAGATAGGTTACTAACACTTTGATAATAATAGTTTTGATTACAACACTATATTGAGTAAAGAAAAATGAAAAGAAATTAAAAAAAGAAGATTTAAAAAATATTTAGCTTTATAACACTACACTGTGTAGTTAATGAAGGACATACCTAAAACATAAAACATCATCTTAACATAACGTTTGTTCAATCAATAGACATAAAATGTTTTAACAAAAATATAACACTAGCTATTTTGATAAAAAAGTAGCACAGTATTATTGGACCATTTTGTAAGCTATCTCAATTTTGCGCAACTTAAGATAGAAAAAATTAAATGGCTACTCCGATGAGGTTCGAAGTTTGTTCTATTTTGAATCGTTTAATTAAGGTATTTTTACTATAAAAAACGAGGTAATATTTTTTTTTTTTACTTGTAGGTTTCAATTTAAAATTCAATTTAAAATTTCAATTTAAAAGCAGCGTTTGAATAAACTGCAAAAGACAATTTAGGAAATTACGAATTACCATTGCAAAATTAAAAAAGGAAACAATTTAGTAACTCATTTCCTGTATCAAAAAAATAGCACAATTTAAAAAATAAATGAATGAGAAAAGCAGCAAAGCACATTGGCAATGTAGGCAATAAGTAATTGAATGAATAATTATCAATAGAAAATTTACATTCATTTATGACATCAAATCAACTTGTTTATTAATTATCTATGAAAAGAGTATAATTACCATCAAGTGCTTTCCACATGGTTTTCTTTTTATTCTTCTTAGCTTCATTATAATACGGTAATAGAAGTTTTCGCTGTTCTTGAAACTTGCAGGCAGATGATCAGTAAAGTAAGTATTTAGATGGGTGCTTCCACTTTCTTTACGCATAGCGTTATATTGTCAAGATTTTTTGCTGATTTAAAAATTAAATTTTTATCATGAATTGTAAGTAACTTAACAAATTATCGGTCGATGAACTGGTCTACCATTCTTAGTACCGGTAATCGGTTTTTGAGAAAGTCGATGAATATCTGAGAGCTTGATTTCATTTGGATTAATTTTTAAACCATTTTTTAAAAAATCTTGAAATTTTTCAATAGTTTTTTCTCTTTTCTCCATTGTCTTCTTGGGTACCATGAATTAAGATATTTAATCTTTTATCATAAGATTCTTTCATTAAAAGTGCTGGTGCAGTGAATTCACTGCGATTGATTCTACTTGAGGTGATTCTCATTAACCAATTTGTTTCCTTATTCCGACAGAAAACCAAAATATTTGTTTACCAAAATTTAACAAATTACTGTATTTCTTTAATTTTAAGTTAAAGTTAAAACACCTTATTCAAATAGAATAAACAAATTAAAACTGTCGAACTGAAAACAAACTAAAAACTCACGAAATTAAAGCAAATTAAACTGTACAATTGCTCACGCTTAAGCAAAAAGGCAGAGAAAAAATCAAAGCGACCTAAATTCAAACGCATGTTACGTCATTGAGTCACAATGCTCATTGTCTTAACCTTTTAACCAGTTTCCTTCGCCAACGAGGTAAGCGCAGCAAACTAACAATAAATCACGTTACCAAGTGCCTTTTCATAGTTTGACTGAAATTCTTCAAACGATATAATTTTTTGGTTTAACTGTTTAATTAAGTCAATATCAGCTTTGGTATCTAATATAGTATCAACTTCTTTACTTCTATTTTCAAACTTTACTTCTAATAAATTTTATCTTTCACTGACAGCATCGATTTTGGAGTCAATGTTTGAAATTTTTTCTTCAATTCTATTTAATCTTTTTATAATTTCAACAAGTTTCTTTTCCAAGTTCATTATTTTATGCTATTTAATCTTTTAAAAAATAATTGATTAGCGTTAGATAAAGTATTTTATCAAAATCTCCTTCAGCCACTATCTGTTCACTTTAGCAAATCAAGTTTGATATTGCCTCTGCCATGACAAAACAACAACGTGCAATCAAGGTGTTCTCTAAAAAAAAAAAGAAGGTCTTCACCTCGAATCGATCTTATATCTCCCACTTTTTGTCCCGACTTCATAATGATTTCTAAAAAACATCTACAGCGAAATGAAACTGTATGTGCTGTTTTCGAGGGGGCCCGAGGCAACTGCCTCATTCGCCTCACCCAATATCCACCACTGACATAGTCTGGTTCGAAACCTATTTGTGCCATTCTGTTGTGTTTTTGGGAAAGACATTTTACGGCATTTCCCCTGCTTGGTGATTTAGAAAAGCAATTCTAAATTTTTGGTCATCTTTGATAAACAACTAAAAAACCAAATAAAAAATTCTAAGCCAGTGGTTCTCAACCGGGGGGAATTCCCCACTAGGGGGATTTTGTATTTTCGAGGGGAGAATTTTTTTATATGTAATTGAACGTTTTAGAATCAACGGTAATAGTTTATAGACTATTTATATGAAGAGCATTTCAAAAGTTTGATTCATTTTGGTAAATTTGACTTTCATGTAAGCGATCGTATTGAGTAAATTGTTTTTTTTCTTTTCTGCATCATAATGGTTAATTGTTGCTTTTTGATTGATGATTCTTCTATTAATTTTTTGTTAATAGCTATGGTTTTTGTATTACATAAAACTATTATTCTTGAACATTTTTCATTTGTTAATACAATACTAATTGTCTTAGTATTGTAATAAAGCTTAATCTAAAAAAGGAATGTCCAACTGTGGCCCATTTAATTTTTTTATGCGGCCTACTGCTTACTCAAATTTTAGTTATATTTTCATAACTTTATCGAATTCGATGTCACTGCTGTCACAGTAATGTATAGGGAAACAAAGTGATTAGATCCAGTTGATTGCTTTGCGAAGTGAAGTCCTATAATATGATCTATAAAAACTTTTCTTGGAGGAACTTATCATAAAGACATTGGCCTCTGTAGCATCGTTTTGATTATTCATATTGTTTAGCGATTAAATCAATATTGAATGTGTTATTTCCAAACATTTTTTACAATATCAAGTGATAGTTAGTTAATGACTTTGGTGGTAGTAGCGAAAGCAACATTGAACCAATGCGGAGTGATTTGGAATAAGATTACAGTAGTAGCAGCAATACTGCTTTTGGTAAAAAAGAAAATCATGTAATTTACTAGGAGGGTGGAAAGAGGATCAGATATTTTTAGAGATTCTAGGTCCAATCTAGGAATTTAACATACGGTCAGGGTCCAGAATTGCATCGTTAGTCAAGGAAAGTGCTGCTCCTAGTCGGCGAAACACAGCTGGCTGGATGCCTGAAAGTATTGGTTGGTGGTCAATTGGAGTGGGACGCAAGCATCCAGTTACACTGCGCAAGGCGTCATACAGGACACTGTCTATTAAGCGATAAAGAGCATTGCGGCACCAGATTGGTGTCTAGTACTCAGCTGTTAAGTAGATTATAGGTAAGGCAGCTATGCGCAGTGTTTTGGCTCCAGCACCCCAACCTGAGCCTGCAAGTTGCCTCAGCAGTTTGACGCGCTAATATAATTTTTTGCTCCACGAGATGATGACGAAACATGAGCGATTTTTCACAAAATAAGTGGGGTTGTACAGAATGGTAAAATTCTAAAGGTTGTACAAAACATTTAGCTCTCGCTGGGCCTCTTCGTTACTTAAATGAAAGGCTGCTGTCATCATCTTAGTGCGACTGAGTTTCAGCTTCCACGTCTAAAGATGCAAGTTGTTTAGTCATGTCTTGACTTAAAGTTTCCTCAAAGGCCTTCCAGTTTCCAGTGGAGTGCAAAAATTCTAGAGCATTTGCATAGGTAAACTTTTTGGAAATTGTAGAGGGCGATGTAGACGTATATATAAAGAGGTTGTAAAAAGAAGGAGAGTCAAAACCGATCTCTTAGCAACGCTGTTTTTCAGCCAGCGAATCCTGCTTTGCTTGCTGTCACCAGTAGTAGGTAAAAAAACTTCGGTTTCGGACAAGTTTCATTATTATTTTGACCATGTGCTTATCTGGCAAAAGTCTCAAGCAGCTTGCATGTAAGGCCACGGTGCCAGACAGAATCATATGCTGCCGTCATATTGACAAATCGACAAAAAATCCTGGATGTTTTCACTAAAAATTTATAGAATTTAGGTTAAATTGTAAGTACTGTACTTAGCTTCTCTTTTTTGCATGTTGATATAAACATACTAATTAGGCTACAAACTAAATTTCTGGTGGGGGAAATTTAGTTTTGAATATCGGTTAAAGGGGTCCATGAAATTATAAAGGTTGAGAACCATTGTTCTAAGCAGACAGCAATATATTGGTATCTCCGGAAGCAGATCGGGGTAATTGCTTGCCCCATGTACAGAGCCTCCATCGCTTTCTTGCGAGTCGGGAGGATAAATATAGAGATAAAATAAAATGAAAAAATATTTAGGTGCTTACAGATAAATTGTTGAAACTGCTTGTTGAAATAGCAAAGAAGAGATAAGTAGCTTTTATCAACGATAACGAGTAGGAGTTGTATTATTGACTTGTCAATTGCGGTGGAAATGGCGTTTTGTTTATCTCGGCTTTTTTGTTTCTTTCAACTGTAATGAAGGCTGTTTTTCTTGTTAACTTTTCCTTACAGTTGCTGTCTTTTAAGATGGGAAACTAAAAACCTGCAACTTTTTTGGTCTTACATCTAAACGTATCAATTTGAAGGTTACTCAGATTACTTTATACAATAAGATCGAAAAACAGTCTGATTTTTCCATGCTTTATAAATAGTTTGATTTTTAAATACATTGGAAGAGTGAATTTAAAAAAGAATTCTTTTTTGTATGTTTTAAATTAAATCAATTTTTACTTGGTCAGATGTCAAAAGAGCCGGACCGCAATTTTCAATTTTGTACCCATGAAATTGTAATCTATTAGGTCATCCCATAAGCTCTGTCCAATTTTAACTTCATTACAATCAAATGAAATTTAATAGTATTTTGTGTAATCAATTAAAAACCATTTTTATATGTTTGGATCACAAAATTATTATCACCTAATGCAACATTAAATGCTCATTGCTCAAGCTAGTGTCAGCAATTATATAGAGTGTTTGAACCAAGCTTTAAAAAAACACCCGCAAACTGCAAAATCACATCACAGAAGATCGAAGAGCTTAGTTGGGAAAAAATTTCTTATTTACGTTATTTTTCCGACCTTGCTTCTTCAGACTGCCATTTGCTTCGTAGTTTACAGAATCATTTGCAAGAAATACTTTCACAAGCTATGGGGGGTGTTGAAACTGACATTGCAGAGTTCTTTGCTTCAAAACCAAAACAGTTCTACAATTATGGGATTAATAAGCTTATAGATAGATGGAAGGATGGCATAAATAATCAAGAAATATAGTATTTTGATGATTAAATTTTGAGTAAATACAACATTTTGGTTACTTAATTGTTTTATTTAAAATTCGGACAGAACTTATGGGATGACCTGATACATATTTTCAATCTATCAAAAATCCAAATTTTTTTCTCTGCTCAAAAACTTCTCACTCAATTCTTTACTGTTCAATCATACTTATTTTTCGGTACATTTGCAAATCCATCATATTTATTTTTCGGTACATCTGCAAACGCAATGTAAGAAACAGATTGGTTTGTTTATCATCGTAAAAAGTCGCTAAAAAAAGCTTTGCCATGACAACTAACATGGTGTGCTTCTTGATCGCTCCAAGAGCTGAATGATAAAACTTTTATGAGCAGAGAAAAAATTTGGATTTTTTATCGGTTGGAAATATGTAGATTACGATTCCATGGGTACAAAATTGAAAATTGCAGCCGGGCCAGCGCGAGCACTCAGTCGGAAACACGAAACGCACCTTACGACACCTTTTGGCAATCTTGTCAAAAATCTGTAAATTATATTGTCACACTAAACATGAACTCTAACTGGACACCAACATCTTGCTATTTGTACAAGTAGGTTGAGTAAATTGCTTGTTAAAAATTTAGATTTAAATCTTTAACGTTGTTCTGCGTGTCAGGATGTTAATTAAAATAATAATGATGATGCGTAAACGAAATTAATTAAAAAAAGCCTATTACATGTAGTCTTTTCTGGTGGTTCAAGTTGTTCCATTTTTTAAATCGTCTTTATAGCTTCATCACTCTATTCACAAACACTTTGTTTTGAGAACAGAAAGAATCGAATAAGACGCACCGTTTTTATAAGTTATTTCTATTGTGCCTTAAAGAACGATAAAATTAACTAAGTATATAGTGGCTGTTATGTTTAAAATATAAAGCAAAACTAGGTTAAAATAAAAAAAGAAAAAATATGGAGTGTCAAATTACAAGATTTTAAAAGTTTTATAATTGTAGGCTACCTCGAAAAAAAAAAATTAAAAAAGCAAATTTTTTAGGATAGCCTACTTAATGCATTTTTTCCTGGCATAACAAAACAAACTTGTTCTTTTTAGTAAATACGTTTTTAAAACAATTTAGACAGACAGACAGAAAACATAATTTAGCAACATACAGGCCAACCAAATGTAGCTTTGATTCAAATCAACTGAGCTATAGCCTTTGCACAAATGTAGAAACTATTTGTTAGGCCATGAATCTCGTAAAAATATAACTCTTGAAGCAATTTTGCTTTTTCTACGCAGATCTTAAAATTGACAAGTGTTACTTTGGGTTGGTAACGTTCGGTGATTAAGTGTTAAAATTAAATGATATGTAAGCGTTTTTACGAGGTAACCACTACGAAGAGTGCAAGGATGGGAGAGGTTTTTCAACTCTGGAGAATCCAACACCCCTGACAAATACTGTGTAGCTCTGGAGGTTTTTTTTTCGAAAGAATTTCCCATGTACCCATGCAGCTGTTAAACTCTGGAAAAATTCCCGGCCTCAAAAATTAATAAATCTACAGTATCTCTTTGCTTTGCGTCCTCTTCAAGATCTTGGAGAAACTTATCTATGCCTGCGTCAAACAAATTGTTAACTCAGATGCAGCTACCTAGAGAGCAAGCTGAATTTCAACACGGAAGGTCGACCGTAGATGAAGTTTTTGACAAAATTTTTTTATTTTTTTATATTTTATCTCTTCATTTATCCTCCTGACTCGCAGGAAAGCGACGGAGGCGCCAATATATAGGGTAGGCAATTACCCCGACCCATTGATGGCCTTACAAAAAGGGGGGCCCGGTGCAAGAAACGTAAGGGGGGCATTATTTAGTCTTTAAAAAAAAGGTAGCTAAAGCCTATATAAAAGCAAAGTAATCTCTAAAAAAAAGGTTTTCAATTTAGGGGGACCACTAGGCTATTTGTTGATTCAAAGCATGGAATTTTTTCTTTTCTTTTTGACATGCCATTGACGTCCTGGTGCTACTATGAAGAAATAGAGAAATTTCTTGTGTAGAGGGCCACTTTTTGACGTATTTTAGGGGGGCTCGGTGCAGCCGCACTGTTTGCACCCTATTAAAGCCATCACTTCCCCGACCTACTTCCGGAGATGCCAAAATATTGCTGTCCGCTTGTAATTTAATAGATATTTAACTGTAATTTAGAACTGCTTGTCAAGACCACCAAGCAGGAGAAAGTGCCGAAAAGTGTCTTTCCCAAGGACACAACAGAATGGTGCTACTGGGTTTCAAACCGAGACCATGTTGATCATAAGCACGGCGCCTTTACCATTCAACCACGCTGCCAATCACGCTGCAAAAATCACAGCAGCCTACAATATTTTATGGCACTGCAGCCTGACCTGCAAGCTAACTTCCTCTTCTTTCGGACAGGCATATGGCTTCACTCATTATGGAACTTATTTGTATTTGAAGTTTTATCCTCACCATCCCTGCCGAAAAACAAAGCAGGTTACGACGCTTTAAAAATGGCGTCTCACAAGGATCAGTTCTGACTGCCCTCCTGTCAATGTATATGTATGATCTGCAAGTAAGTAAATATCTATATGTATATACGAACAGCCAGTAAAAGTCGCCAAAAAATGTGCTTAAGCTGATGATCTCGCTATCTTGCACAATGCACACAACTGTCAAGCTTTAGAGGAGACCCTTATAATTACTCGAGCAGGACACAGCAACAATCGCTCAGTACAACAAAGGTTGTGTCGGCAGCCTTCTATTTTAAAACATGGAGGGACGATGTGAACTTGCCATTTTTGTCAAAGGACAGGCCCTACCGTGTGCTGAATCTTGTGCTGAACCTACTTGGCATAAAAAAGCTGGATAACGCACTCACGTGTCACTGCGAATGAAGTTAACATCTTGCGTTGGGATTTTAGGCGATTGGCTGGGTCAAGCTAGGGGTGTAGATGCCACAGTATTCCGCACACCCACCCTTGCCTTGGTCCATTCCACAGCTGAGTAAGCTAATGTGCGCCTGTTTGATGCTGCTGTGGTCATATTACTTGCCTCATCTGCAAGCTCATTAGAGATGCCTTACGCACCGTGACCCGAGAGTTGAGCAAACGACACTTGATCGAAACGACACTTGATCAAAACGAGATTTGATTGAAACGACACTTGATCGAGGCGACACTTGATCGAAACGACATCTGATCGAAACGAAACTTGATCGAATACTGAAAGAGAAAATTTACAACTTTGAATCTGTCTCAATTTTGTCAAATCTTTAAAAAAAAGTCTTCCCATTGAGTCTTTCTCTGATTTCTGTAAGGGTCTGTAAGGGTGGGGCCATCGCACAATGCCTCTTCCTAAATAATTGACTACAATGTAAATTGAAGGCAAAGAGATGGCAGCAATAGGCATCTAACGAAACATAACCATGACATGATATCTACTTGTTGCCTCCCTAAAAATGCTTAGCCCAGGAACCTTGACATTGACAAAAAATTATAAAAAATAAACGCAAATTTTTTTCTTATGGATGGCCTCTACTTTATATGAATTTAATTTACAGTAACAAAGACATTGTTTAATCGCAAAAACATACAAAAAGTAAATCATTTTTTTATCAACTGTCATTTTGATCAAGTGCTGTTTCGATCAAATGTCGTGTCAATCAAGTGTCGTTTCGATCAACTGTCATTCGATCAACTGTCGAAGCACCCTTACGTACAGTGACCGGATGCTTGTGTCCCACACCAACGGGCAACCTTTTCATCTTATCAGGCCTTCAACTAACTGAGCTTTGTTTCCCAAAAGCCGTACTGTCATTAGCTCGAACCGCTCTGGATCCGAATCACCTCCTATATGAAAGGCACCTGTCTCCACTTGGTTGACGGCTGCAGCAACTCAAATCAAGACACCCATTTATGCGTGCTGCACTGGAACAGCTAAGAAACCCCGCCTAGTCAGGCGCTAACGCAGCACAATGGGCAAAATTTTGATGGAGCATGGAGTGGCGGAAAACGCATCTCGACTCCTTACATTTATTAAGGATGTTAGCTCAACGCCACCGGGGTTTAGCTTCCTCAGACCTGCATGGATCAAGCTTCACCGCCTCCGAACTTGCGTTGATCTATTTTGCTCACAAACGCACAAACGAGGTTATGATTTCTACGGTGGTCTGTAAGTGCAACGCAAAGGAGCAGACAGCTGAGCGCCTAAAACATCTTGCCCCATCTATTATCATCCGAATGGAGCCCTTGCTCTCTCTAATGTTAACAACTCATCTACCCCAAACGAAAAATGATTTTAAGGAGTTAATTAAGTTGTTTTTCATCATTTTGAAAAACACTGCGCGGCGACACAAAATCTTTACGCTGGCCGCTGGTTGAATTTCTTACTTACACCATGAGTAAGTCTGTTCATTGCTGTTTAAACAGACCGAAACCGAACCTACCAAAACAAAAGGGTATCCACCCATTCCGATGTTCAGTGTGGGTCTGCTAGTCGGCAAACGTCCTTTTCAGGACGGGGCAATGCCAGGGTAAAATCTCATTGATATGTATTTTATGGCAATAAATTTATGCAATAATTTGTTTGCATTTTTTTCAATATAATTGGCACGATATTAACTTGATAAACAATGTTTTAAATATTTTCGCACGTTTGCGAAGAAAGGTTCGCCATTCCTGGGCAAGGCGATTTGGCAAGAAATGGAAAACGTACCAACAAGCCACTTCATCGTAGCAGTTCGATTCCACTACATGTGTTCAGTTCAAATTAATCTTAGGATTGCCCTCCAAGGTGTTAAATTCTAGAGGTTTTAATTAAAAAGATTCTTGCTTGAAAAGAAAACTTACGCATTTATGCAAAGATGTTATTGCCAAAACAGATTCACCAGTTAAGTTGAAAAATTTTTACTTCAATAACGTCCAAGATATCACGGCAACAAATAAGATGAAGCAGGACACATGCACACAACTTGGTATGTACGAATATGTAAAACACCAATTGTGACCGCTTTCAAAACGCCAAAAACGAGTTATTGCACAAACTTTCGACAAAAAGCGCATTTTTCAAGACTCTTTTGAATATTTATAAAATTAAAGAAAAAAGCACAAGCGTTACAAAACAAGCTCAAAAGACCTTAAGACAAGGGCTATGAAACGCTAAAGAAATGAGGAAGAATTAAAGAGGTTTTAAAACGAGTTTACACTTTTTAATTAGAATAAATCTGAGCGTGATCTTTTACAAACAGGTGCTGTGCCAAGGTAAAATGCGTGTAACCATTATTCTATTCCAACTTGCGATCTCGTTTTGGGCTTTTCACATTAAAGCCAAAAATTATACGTAAAAAGTTGAATACATCAAAATATTTCAACATTTTTTGGAAAGCTTCAAAAATTTTGAAAAGAAACAGAAATAAAATGTTACCAACCAATTGATATTAGACAATAACTAGTACTAGGGATTCGAAAGGTGATTCAGTCGCAAAACTAAAATACTGCTTTAATTTAACGCTAACAGGCTGTTTTTCAAACTGCAATTAGAACCACATGAATACAGTTTATAAATAAGCCTTTTAAAACTAAAGGCCCGTTTCCAATACGAGCTTTGGCGAGATTATTTTTTTTTAATTATTGCTTTTTTTTCTATCAACTCTAAAGCGTAAAAAATCAACAAACAAAGAATAATCCCGCCAACGCTCGTAGTGAAAAGCCTTAAAGGTCGCGGCCCATTTAGGATCGTAAAATGTTTGGTGGCGGTCCATCAAAAATTCACTTTCCAACTTTAGCTTTACTTTAATCTACTGATTTTTTAGCTCGAGGGTCCCCAAAAACTCTTTTATTATAAACGGGGTCGCACAAGGAAAAAGCTTGAGAAGCCTTGCTTTATAACATCTCGTGAGTAACTTTTAATTCAAAAACAAAATATTCAAATGATGCAAACATCAAAACAAAGGCGACACAATACGAAGATTTATTAAAAGCTTATCAAATTTCTTACAGAAAATGACAAAACCCAGTTTAGTTCACCAAATTATAGTTTAAAACTGTTTCGTTTAGATGCTACCGCAAGAAATGCTTTAACACAAAATGCAACCGTTTTAGAATTAAGTTTTTCGACTATTTTATAAATACAACGTCAACGAAAACGTTTGATCAAGTGCCGATTAAATTATTTAAAAAGTTAAAAATTAATGTGGGATTTCAGAAAATGAAACTGAAACTGCTAACTGCAAGTACTACAACTTGATACGTTAATTGGCTCTAGTAAAAGCTATTAAAAAGTAAAATTGTTTACTAGAACCAATTACCTTATTAGTGTTGCTACTGACAAATTAACGACTTCATGAAGATTAACACCACGTAGGTAAAAACAACACGTTACATCTTTTTTAACAAAACAACAATACAGCATTTAAATAGTAAATTTTCAGCAAAACTAAACGAAATCAGCATCAAAGAATTGAAAAAAATAGGTCGATGAGAAGTAATACGATAGTGTTTGACCTCTGACCTCTCGAAACTGTTGGTGATCAGGTCAACAATACAAATAAGGCTATTTCCAAATTTTGACGATGCCGTCTCGAGCCGTCGAAACGAGAAACGTCTGATTCACGTGAAAAAGTGCTACGTCAGTGATGACGTCGTGGTGATGCAACGGTACGGCGTGTTCGAACAATCGCGATTTTTGATTCGAAGCTGCAGCGGCAGCGGCGAGATTTTCATTCGATTCTTGCGAGAGCGACGAAACAGGCGACGGACCAGTGTCGTCACTTCCTTCTACTTTCGTCTTCAAAAGCTGCTCCTGAATCACGTGAGTGCCATCGACCAATCGGGTTTGGTACGAAGCTGTGTATTGGCTTCGGCTGGAGGAGACGTCCGGACCGCAAATTATCTTCGAATTTTCGGCCTCGTTCAAGTCCCACATTCGTAATCGACTGTCGGTTCCGCCGGTGAACATCCGAATACCGTGGGGGGTCACAGTCGAACAGAGACCGTTGACAGAGTCCACAGACTTCTGGGAAAGAGACAGGGGTGGAGCGGTGCTGGCCCACAATGCCATTTGCCTAGTCCCAGTTTCAATGTCCCAAATACTGATCTCATTGTTGCCGGTGGCGACCGACATGATGCATGACGAAATCGAGGGATGGGTAGTAACGCGTCGAACACTGGCAAAAGAAGGATGATTAAAGTTCGTAATCGGAAGCTGAAACCGCAGGTCCCAGCAAACATGTACGCCGCGTACTGTGCCCACGCAGAGCCAGTGTTGTCTTGGGTCAAGGCAGAAAGAGGTGGGCAGACCGTGAGCAAGGTTATGCACAAGCACCCAAGCAGCCTTGCCGCTTCGCAAATCCAAAGCCGTTATGGAGCCGTGGCTCGTAGAGAAAGCAACAACTTGAGAATTGACGACAGATTTCAAATCTGTAATTTTACCATGGGTCGACGTATCTATGGAATGAGAGTAAAGAACAGGTGTCGCTGGAGTAGGAAGAGATTCGGGCTTTTCAGCTTTTGATTTAGGACTCATCAGCTCGACCGAAAGTACATCTATAGACCCATTGTCCGAAGCGCAAACAAAACTCTCGTCATCGCAAAACGTCACACACTTGACAGCGCTAGAGAAAGAAGAGTATGCAGCTATTGAGCGATTAACAACGGCTTTTCCTTCCAGTCTTATTCCCTCCCAGAGCCTTGCTGAACGATCGGCAGAAACAGTGACGAAGTGATAATTTTGCGGGCTTACTGCAATTCTATAAATTGGACCTCGGTGCTCCCTCATGTGAGCAACCAAATGGCCACGGGGCTTCCAGTTGGTGACAGCAATACTACTGTAATTATCAGCTTGTTCTTCCAAATCACGTTGGTTGAGGTCAATCTTGTACAGTTCGCGCCGATGGTGAACTAATTCTTTTAGTTCTAGTTTACAGGCAGAAGATTTGTACTGAATCGGGCCTTGTTTTTCTGTCTTTTGATGAACAGGAGACTTTGACGAATTTTCAAGCTGTGACATCGTAATCGACATGTTTGGATTTGTTTTCTTACTGACTGTGGAAGTCGTAGCGGAGTGAGCCTTCGATCCGTCCGCTCCGAACATCGCTCTCCAGTCTTCGTTCATGTCTTGACTCTGACTGTTCAGTTTTCTTCGGTTAGGCGGCTTTTTGGTCACCACCTTGCCGCCGGAAAGCGAGTCTGAAACTAACTCGGCATGGCGCTTTGTTAAAGCTCCGCCCATGGCTGAGATGAGAATGACACCTTCATCGGAAATATCTTCATTCTGCCAGTCAAAACTGGTTGAAGAACCCGGTCCGATAGAATGATTTCGTCGGGAGATAAACTGCTCAAATTGAAGTAACATTTCTTCATCGTTTGTTGACATATCCTTCAAAAAGAGCTTTTTTAAGGTACCGCTGGACCTTGAGACAACACTACTCACTTCAAGGTTTTCGTCATATTTTTCTGAGTTAACCGCATTTCTTTCTTCTTGGCGCTTTTTCAAAGCTTCGAAAACTAAATTTCGATCTGATGCATTTAATACCAGGTCGTAGATTTTGTATTTGACATATGGCCGCAAAGCATTAAGCAATATCCGTTCTTTGTCAACTTGTAATATTTGATACTGCAAAAAAGGTTTTAAGGCTGGCAATAAATAACAATGAACATCAATGGGATCGAGCACTCGCCCACAAGCGCACAAAAATGCAACTGTCTTTAGTCGAATCCATTGGCAAGGATGAACAAGAAAAGAAATGCTTTCTCTCATTAGTTCACAGACAAACTGTTTTTGCAGCAAACCAAGCTCCACAAGGCAAGACAAGGCAGTCAGAGCATGCGAGACAACAAACTCTTGGTTATCGCTAAGGCCTTGTTGCAACAAAGTCTTAAGAATGTGAGAGCTTTGCCAACCAATATAGGCTGCAATCCTGACTAAGCTCGTAAAAAACAAGGCCCGCAACTGCCAATCTTGTTTGTCATTTAAAAACGTTATCATATGTGTGAGCAAAACATCGTTTGCCTTCTGCTTTCCAAAAAATCCACATAAACGACCAACAGAAAATTCGAGTAAGCTTTGACGTACATTAGCATCAGAATCACTCATCAAAGTTTGAACCTTATTCTCAAGCGTATCGATTAAGGGTTGAAGCAAGACATCATAGCTTACTTGCTCACCACCAAAAGTTGAAATGCTTGATGTACCGTTGTTAAATTGCGACCCATCCAAAAACCTTAAAGCGACTTCAGCAAAAATTGCTATATTTTCAGCAAAAGCTTGTCGCACAGGAACCGAATTATCTTTTACACACGACTCGATTTCAGGCAAAATGTATTCACTAAAAATGTTTGATTCTCCTCTAGGCACTTCTTTAACATATGTGAGACAAGTGGCAAGTGCTTTGATTGCATGAGCTTTAACTCTTGAAACAGAGTCTTTAATGAAATAAATTAAATAAGGAACAAACCGTTCAAGAATAATTTCGGAACCAAGATGTTTTGAAAACTCTACAATCAGTTGAAGAGCTTTCAGCTTGCAGTTAACGTAAATCAACTTGCGAATACATGACAAAAGAAGAGATGCGATAAGCACCAGCGAGTCAGCACCAGCTTCACTGTTAACAAGGTTGCTTGCAATTTTCGGCATGTCTTTGTGTAAAACAATGACCATGTGATCAGAGGACATGAGCGGGGGCTCTGAAAACTTTCCCAGATAATATTTTAGGAAAGTGTAAAAGTGATTTGGAAAAGCACTGCCTTTCCATTGGGTAAGATACCATTCTGCTGTACCACGATCAATAGGATCGCGTTGGATCATGTGTTTAACTAAGCCTTGAATATCTGGATCTTCAATTTTAGATATGCATGCATCTGGATTAAACTTTTCTTCTCTGTAAGCAAGCAATTGAGAAAGGTTAAAAGGGCCAGATCCTTCAGTAAATAACTCGGCTATAACACAGCCAGCAGAAAAAATATCCATGGCATGTAAGGCTGAATGATTTTGATCAGAAGAATGATGCTTTGTTGTTAAATTTGACCATTGATCAGTAAAACGTTCAGGAGCTATATAACAAGTTCTTCTTCGGGAAGTATCAAAATAGTAATTAAAATCAGCAGGATTGTCATTTGGCAAATATAAAGGCTTAAAGCTGGCAAAATCAGTCAGCAGCAACCAATTCCAACTAGTCACTAATATGTTTTCACTCTTGATATCACCGTGAAAAATGTTAAGCTTTGCTATCTGATTTAGAGCACAAAGTAGCTGAAAAGCAATCCAGCGCTTTTCAATATTGTTGTAAAAAGGCCGGGTACTTATACGATCATACAGGTTATGCTTTGCATATTGTCGTACCAACAAGGCAGCTCTGTCAGTAATAATAGTTTGTTGAAAGGGAACACAGTTTGATGCTGGCTTTAATTTTCCTTTAATCGCTTCTACTTCTGATTTGTAAGATTCCAAGTTAATTGATTGATCAGGTATTACAAAAACTTTAACAACAATAAAGCCTTCTTGAAACTTGGCTCTTGCAACTTTCATAAAACGGGTACTACCCAGACTTTTATCAAAGGTAAAGCTGCTAGCATCTGAAAGATAACTCTCAACTGAGAGTATCTGTGAGGGTGCCATTGCAGCTAAATGATTACCCATTTTTAATAATAAACTCTAGAAAAACATAAAAAAACTCTTAGAACAATAAATGTAAATAGATATAGTTTACACTTCAAAATATAATGTTAAAAATCTTTTAACAGAAATCCATTACCCTTTTCAGCAAAGTAAAATTGAAGATTTTATTTAACTGGCCAAATTGCAATATAAATTCATTAATAAAATCAGTCAAAGTTCAATGGGCCAAAATATTAACATTAAATCAAAATGAAGCAGACACTTAGTTAAGCCAAAAATTTAATAGTTCAACATTTTAATTTTTTAAACTTTTTTTTTTAATAATTAAATCTAAAATGGATCTTAACCCTTTCTCAGCGGTGGAATTATATATAGGCTCCATCACTTTTAGAACAATTAGCAGTAGGGCTATATTTAATTTCATATTTATTTTTTTCGGATACTAACAAGCAGCAGCGTTTTGTTTTTAGAAGACTAATTGTTAAGAGTGCTGCTGAGAAAGGGTTAATCCTATTCTCTTCAACCAAACTATTTTCAAGCTAAACAACTTTTCAACAAGGGCTTCAAGAACACATGTTGAGGATTTACAGCTCTAAAACTATATGAGCTATAGTTTTAAAATTTATCTACAATAAAGATCAATTATTTAGACTCTGTTTTAAAAACAAATTGAAAAAGCATCCTGACTATTATTATTTAGTAAGGTAACTTCAATTCTAATATTTAGATGCTCTTGAAAAAACTTTGAAATGCCATGAATATGCAGTTCAAAAACTTATCAGTTTAATCAAAACTTTAAACTGTGTTGACATGAACAATGATTTAAAATTTTCAGAACTAAACTAAAATTTGGTCATTTAAAATTAAAATTTTATTCTTTGTCATTATAGCGGTAAACAAGCAAATTAGCAAAAAAACATCTATTTACCACCTAATCATGAGGTTCTCAACCAGGACAACATGACACTTTAGTGTGCCATTTTTAATTACTGGGAGTGCTGCAAACCATTAAAATTTTGTTTCTATTTTAAAGGTTAAAACTTATGCTTATTTTTAAGTCTTTATTTAATGTAAAAGTAGCTGAACACATCATTTTAGATGCCTTGAAATATATATCCTTTTTGAGAACTAAATGAAAAAGGTGAAGAACTACGGTTTCAAGCCATATCTTGGGCCAAACAACATTAGTATTAATTTATTTACAAGATCAAATCAGAAAAAATATGTAAGAAATCAGTACTATATCTAAAAAATAAATAATCTTCATGTTTCAATTCAAAGCCAGTAAACAAAAAATTGCTTTTACAATAACAACAAAAAACTGCTTCACATAATAACATATATATAGCTCCAACTATAAATTACCTGTAATTAATGATATATCAAATAAAAGGACAGGGGTTGGAAAACTTTTGGGTAAGAGAGCCATAAAAGCTACATATTTCTAAACGCATTTTTGTGAGAGCCATACAATGTTTACTCTAATTTTTAACTGTGTAGGTGAGCAGAAATTGGTTTGTGAGAAAACTTGGTTCTTTTTTTGCAAAGTCAAACTTATATTATAGATTCTGATTTCTTGAATTTCGTTTCAAAAAGGTGGTGATCTGTAAAAAAAATCTTTTTTTTGATATCTTGTGTGTACAGTTTTTTTTTATGTGCCATAGTTTATGCTCATCATCAAAAAAGAGTCAGATGCCATCATGAAAAGAGCCACATCTGGCTTGCGAGCCATAGGTTTCTGACACTGTAAAAAGGGAAGAGATAATATTTCTAAAAATCAATATTATTATGATGTAATACCTGTATGTGCACATATATCTGCGATGTCATAGTGATGAATTTTGCCATAGACAGATATTCCTTTTTATAAAACTTTACAATTACAAAGATGTATAAAATAGGCTACCAAGGAGTTAAGATATGGAACAAAATTTGTATTCAAATTCAAAATGCTTCTTACAGTGTTTTTAAATATGAATTTAAAAAGTACTTATGGAAACCTCATATTTAAAATAAAAAAACCTTCTTATTTAAAATGAAAAAACCCTCTTCTCTGCAACACTTAAATTTTACAAGTAGTTGTACCTGTAGTTTTGCTCTCAAGGGTGGCTGCTGACTATAACACCGAAAGGTCAATTGCAGTCTCCCTGCGGCTAAATTTTTTTTTTATTCTATTTTAATGTTTTATTTTCGTTACGTGTAATATTTTTTCCCACAAATAAAAGTATGTTGCTTGATTGATTGATTGATATGGATAAAGAATAAGTTGAAATCTGCAAAATTGAATTTTATTTTCCACATAGACTTGTAAATGTTATACAGTGCAAAATATATTGAGTTGAAAATATAGCAAAGGTTATGAAATTTGAAGTCTACAAAAAAATTATTGAAATCAGACAAATATTTGCAAATATAAGTGCAATTAAATTTTGTTCATCATATGGTGGAACACTTTGCCTATTTTAACAATTTTTTATTTGATTGCTTATCATCTAGGTAGGAATGAGGTTGAAATGTATGTTCTACTATTTTTAAGGATGCTGAATTAAAAAATGAAATTATTTTCATTCTAAAGCATTTTACTTCAAAAGTTATTAACCATTTTAAAGTTTTAAGAGTGATTTGAAAGTTTGCTTCCAATTTTCTTTGATATCTAATTTAACGCTTTGCTGATCTTACTTACTCAGCAATTACCTAAACCAGTAGTTCTTTAAGTGGTTGATATTAAGATATGATTCAATGGGACCATACAAAGAGTCAATAAATAACCAAAGGAGAAAATGACATATTGCTGGGCTCTACTGGATCAATAAAGCCTCCAATACAAAATTATTGTTAATTGGGCAAAATCTATCAGGCACATTCTTTTTATTAATGAAGTTAAAAATGGTTAAAATGGTGCACTGCACAGCCAGTTTTTTTATGTCATGCTTCCACCTATAATTATAAAAGTAAAATATTTTTTCATGTTCTTTTCTTGTATTAGTAACTGTTAGGTTACTTAGAGGGTTAGAGTAAAATTTTTTAGCTTAAATTGATGGTCAACATGCAGAAACATTTGAAAACCTTTGATTTAAACAATTTAATTAAAATCTTATACGTATAACTCAAAAACATTTTTGGTATTTGTCAAATGTACAACTGGTATGTTTTGTCTGTAACAGACAAAAATTTGATTCCATATTTTAAAAATTCACACCAACTTTCCAAGAAGAAATTTAGTAAGAACCAAATTTTGGCTATTTTCAAGAGTGAAATGTGCATTATACAAGTATAAACCTTGTAAATTGTTGTGTAAAAAAGTCCAACACTACCTCAAAAGTGATTAAGCTTGACCCAGACAGACCTGGAAAAAATATGGCTGTTGTTTTTAGCATTAAAAACACAAAATGTTTTTTATTTACTCCATTATAATGAATGGAAGATCTCATTAATACTACATAAACAAGCTGTTATAATATTTTTATGTTAGTATCATCTGAGTAAGAACAGCAAACACTTGAAATAGTGATGTACAACACATACCGGTACCTCCAGTTATATAACAGTATAAGACTGCCCACGTATTAATCAAATTAATGTTTCCTATTAACGATGAGTATATCATTACTACACAAAGTATGACGATGTTGGCTTTCTATCATAACAATAAACAAACAGAATATTTTTAAAATTGAAAGCTTAAGGGCTATGAGGATAAAACTATAATCCAATGGAGGAAAAAACAGCAACCTGTTGTATTACTTTGAGAAGTTGAATATTTCTTATCAGAGGTCTTGTAGCCTTTAAGTGACTCCGAATCCAAAGAGCTGCAAAAGAGTCCAATTCAGTGGTTTTCAATCTGTGGGTCATGTTGCTTTTTTGGAGGATCATGAGAGAATGTTACATAAATAATACATAACATAAAATAGTAAAGCAAAATGATATTAATAATTATTGTTTTAGAATTCACTTAAATTTATTTGTTGATAATTGATTTATGGCCTGTAATAATAAGATCACCAGAAAAAATCCTACGTTAAGACCTGTTTCCACTATGAGCATGGAAAAGATTACTCTTTGTTTGTTATATTGATTATTTTTGCTTTGCTTAGCACTCTCTCCAATTTTAAGCATGAAAAGATCAATAAAAGAAACAAAGAATACTCTTTTCCACACTCTTACTGGAAACGACCCTTTAAACTTGTTTCTAGAGCAGTTACAAACATTACAATTAAATTAGAAAAAATTTATTAGCTACTACGTCATTAAAGCAGCAAAGACCCTATACATAGGGAAAGTTGAGGAGAATGAAGGATGTTTTTCAAAAGAAAACTGGTCAACTGTGGTAAAAAGAAAGTTACAAATAATTTAAAATCTGTACCAGTTCATAAAGCTATTTTGAATAAAAAAAAGTCAAGGTTGTATTTTTCTTCCCACAGAAAAAGTTAAAGATGAAGCAATTGCTGCCCTTAAAAATGATTTTAAGGTGACACCTGGCTCACTGCCTGTCCTTAAGAAAATTACACCTAAGATAAAGATTCATAACTTAAACAATCATAATTTAAGAATAAAGAAGAATTGAAAGAAAAAATACTAAAAAAGAATACAGAGTTGAATGATTGTCTAGAAAGAGACAATGAAAGTATTTTTGAAGTAGTATTTTTAGCAAAAAATCAAAATGGTACACCTAATCATGCAATTGTCAAAGTATCCCCAATTATTAGAAGCATCCCCAATTATTTAAAATCAGGTAGAATATTTATAGATATGAGCTCCCATCAAGTTACTGATCATTTTCATATTCTGCAATGCTATAAATGCCAAGGGTTTGGGCACAAATTTAATTCTAAATTTTGTCCAATGGCAAAAAGTAAAGACTCCATTTGCGTGTATTGTTCAAGTAAGCATAAATCCAATGCATGTTCTTGCAAAAATAATACAAATGAATACTATTGTTATAATAGTAAAAAAAGTAAAATTAATGATATTAAAAACCAAGCTAAAGGACATACATCTACTAGTTGGCAATGTTCAGTCCTACAAAAAGAATTAAATCGCATCAAGGAATTGACTGATACTTGTCCAAAAAACTTTCCTCCTCATCAAAGTCATTCACTCTTCTCAGTTTTAATTGTCGTTCCATCCATTCAAAAGTGTCACAGATTTTAGACTTTATATCTGACAGTAAGATAGATATTGCTCTAATTCAAAAAACTTGGTTAGGAAAAACTGACTCCCCTTTAGTTGCACAAATTCGAGAATATAATTTTGAAGTTATACAAATTAGAAAGCCAAGGTTCTTAGACATGGGTGGTGGTGTAGCCATACTATACAAAAATAAGCTTAATCTTAAGCTTTTCAAAACCGAAACCTTTTCCTCTTTTGAGCATGTTACTTGCACTGCACTAATGGAAACAGGAAAGATTTATTTTACAACTGTCTATTATCCTGGTTACTCAACAAAACATAAATATACACATATGCAATTCTTATCTGATTTTAATAATTTTCTTGTACTGAAGGAATTCAATTAATTAGTGGTAACTTTAACATTCACTATAAAAACAAAAATAGACCTGAAACTAAAAAATCCTTAAGCATTCTGTATCAACATGACTTTACTCAATTAATGACTTATTCAACTCATGTTAGCCAAGCACTCTTGATTTTCTGTTAATTAATACTAGAGGAAAAAATCATGTTGAAAATTTAACTTTGAGTAAAGATCAATTAAGAGATATATCTTATCACTATCCAATCAGCTTTAATTTGAATTTAAAAATTAAACAAAAACCTGACAAAATAATTATTAAACCTAGAAATCTTAGGCTTCTTGACAAGAAAAATTTTCAAAAACATCTAAGAAACAACTTTTTCGGGGTTGAATTTGAATCTATGCGTCTAAGCTCCTGCATTAATGCTTATAACTCGAAATTACAAAATTCTTTAGATGAAATAGCTTCTGTTACAAAGAAAGAAGTAAACTCCAGACCAAATCAACCCTGGTTTAATGCAGAGCTAAGAACCCTGAAAAGAAAAAAATGACAAACAGAAAGAAAATACAAAAAAGATCAAAATGATTGTAACTATGAGAAATATAGAAAGCAGAAATCAATATACTACTCAAATTTAAAACAAACAAGAATTAACTATTATTCACAGGTTCTGCAGTTTAATGAAAATAATTCCAAGGTAATCTCTAATACTATTAAGAAGTTGTCTGGTGATGTGCAACAGAAAATTTTCCCATCAAGGTATACTGCTAAAGAATTGGTCGAATTGTTTTCAAAACACTTTTTTGACAAAATAGTAACTCCATTTTTTGATAAATTCTAAGTCAGATGAATCATATTTGACAAAAAATGAATTTCAATGTAGTGTTAAGTTTGAACAAATGGATAGTTTTCTACCTGTGTCTATTAAAGAGCTGCAGCATCTTATTTCCTCAATGAATAATAAGAGCAGTTTACTTGACCCTGCTCCAGTAAGTCTGATAAAAGAGTGCTCTGATATAATTTTTCCCATTTTACAGTTACAAAACAACAACAACAAAAAACAGATTTATAAATCGCTTAAACATATCAGTCACAAAAGGTGACCAATATGCTCCCAAAGCAATAAAAAAATATTTCTAAAGATAATATATATGATAAATACAATATACAATATACAAGTAGGGGGGGGCTTAAAATTGAAAATTTGGGAAAGTGGAAATGAGGCCCTCAAAATTTTATGGTATGATAGTAAAAATGAAAAATGAAAATACTCTTTTTACTGTACTTGCAAAAAACCCCCCATATATACCCCCCTCAAAATTTAGTATACCGCTTTTTTCAAAGTATTGTCAATATTTTACTGTACTGTAGTTGTATTTATGAAAAAAAACAACTTTGAAATAGTTTCTACATTACATGCGAGTGTATTTACTATTTGATATGGATTTGATGCAACCAGAAGCCAAACCAGAGGAGGAGACATTTTGGTATTCCCCAAAATTGAAAATAAATAAATTAATAAATAGCTTTAAAAATGCTTAAATACAAAAAAACTTTTAAAAATATTTTTGTAGCCTATTTGATGATATTTTAAAACTTCTTTATTTGTCAACTATACTAAACCCCATTCAGGGGTGCCAGAAACGGGGGAGGGGCAGGGGGCAATTTTTTTTAGATTGCTTTTGCAAATTGTAATTATCTTGAAAAGATTTTTTGATTTTGAAAGTATATTATTAGAGGCAACTTTCATTCTTTCATTCATGTATTTATCATATCTATTTATTCTCTGACTTGCAAGACAACGTTGAAGGTGATAAACTTAGAGAAACCGTCAGGCAATTACGTTGTTCGAAAAAAATGTTCAATTAATATTTGCAATAAAAGGAATTTAAACAATTGTTTTTAATGAGCGTACTGCAGCATCAAAGTCTTTCCAGGTTACTTCAGCAGAACATTGCAATTTGCTTAAGTACATTTTTAAATTTTCAGAATATGCTGTCACAGCCAACTTCTTGTAATTTTTTCTCAGGCGAAACAGCTCACTACTTTTGGGAAGTGACAAGCAAGTATCTCTACAATATCTGACATGATGATATAGAACTTCTTGCTTTTTGCCCAAACTAATTTCAGTTTGATTAAAAAAATGATCCACCTCTTGTGGTGTAGTAAATGGACCACCATATAATTTTATATATATTGTGTAAATCTCTGTTTATACGTTGATCTATTTGTATTTGAATTGCTTCTTTGGATGAAAGCTTATTTTTATCCAATTCAATTTGTGTGGTTTTCCACAAGTCTATTATTTTTGACACATCTACACTGGTTTTATAATATTTTTTAAACTCTTCTTTTGGCTTTAGTTCTACCAAATCACGCAATTTAGCTTTTACATGAGAAAACCCCCCCAAAAAAATTTGCTTTGCTCCACATATCTTTAACTCATAGTTAATTGATCCAACACTTCGTTCACTATCCAAGTTATTTATAGGGGCTTCATTCAATTTTGCAAAATCTTGATTGGTGAGTAGCTCAGAACTGTTTTTTTCGAAGTCTCCAAATCCAAATATATTACCTCATGGCTGAAAAAATCCTTGAGCAATTTGAGGAAGAATAAGCCTAAGAATCTCCACTATTCGTGTTTGGTTTGCATTGATAAATAACATAAGCTTTTGCAAAACTTCTTCTGGCCACGTGCAGCAATTGCTAAATCTTTCTTGGCTAATAAATTTTAAACTAGGTGAGGAAATATTAAGCATGTTATGTGGATCACATGCAATCAGCTGTTCATATAACAATTGCATTGCTGGTATCAACTCAGAATATTTCATTTAATCATAATATGTTACACTTAAATAAGGCTCAATCAGATGTATTCCAATTAATGCACCAACTGCACAAAATACAGTCAAGTATTCAATTGAGCCAAAAGATCGAACAATGCATGCTAGTGTGTTGTTAATGTGATCATAAGAATTTAAAAACATTTGAACATCTTCTTCAATATAAACAATGACTGCACAAAGGTACACAAATCTATTAAATCTTTTCATTTTTAGGCAACTGGCCCAATTTTTTTTGGGAGAAATGAATAAAGAAAACTCTTTAGAATAGATCCAGGATTTATGATCAAAATCAGGAGAAACAAGTCTAGTTAAACAATCAATATATTGTTTGAAAACAGTTTCATGGCTTGTAGTTGCATTTACCAAGAAATTTGAATATATTTTATCAGGTCCTATGCTTACTTCAATGTCTGAAAAAACTTTAAGCACTTTTTTTATAAACATTAAACAAGGGTGAGTTTGACAAAGTAAATGTTTTGGCACATGGTCTACTTCAAAATCAGAAGCAATGATATTGTCAACCTGAAAATTGTGGGCTGCTGCATCTGTCATTTGATAAGAAATTTTTTTGAATATGTCTTTCATTGGCACACCACTCACTGCTGATAAAATAGAAAGCACAGTTTTTTTCAGTAAAGCTAGATTGGCTCTACTTTCACTGCTGATTGGCAATGCTGGTAAACTTCGGTATCTACCATTAATAGTAATCCCTTGAACTATATAACTCCCCACACCTTGTGTTTGAGATTCATCTGTATGGTATGTTATAACTGCACCATCATCACTTTCCATAATTTCCTCTACAAGACAACCCAAACTTAAAGCATGAATGGCTTGACCAGCTCTTCTAATATTTTTGTTGTGAGGTGCTGTATCTAAATCAAGACAAGTTGTATCTTCTGTGTGGTATTTCCAATATTTCCTGTTAAACATTAGTTTTCCTGTTTCAATAACTCCAGCAACTGCTTGCATTTTAGAACAGTGGTATTTACTGATTAGCAAATCTACAGTGCTATAAAACTCTGGTCTTACTACATTAATGCTGTTTCTAATGTGTTTAAAGTTCTCTGGCATAGGATCTTCATTATCATGGCTGCATGCAATTACAACACGTTTTTTTTTTCTGAATTGAGTTAGAGATAAAGGCTGATTATCCTCAAATAAATCAGAATCAAGTTTGTCTTCAGTTAAAATTTCCATATTCTTATCAGATTCCAAACTACTTAACATATTTGTCTCTTTCTCTTTCATCATTTCTAAAACCTTTTCTTCTTTTATTCTTCTTTCCATAGTTTTCCGCCACCTCCTGTCAATAGAATCAGTGCTGTACATTTTTCTTTCATTTCACTGATCTTGTAGAAATTTAATCTCTGCTTCTTCCATTTTTATTTTATACAATTTTTCAAGACTTTTTCTTCTGTTATAATCTTCACAGTAAATGTCAAAAAGCTTTGCCATGTCATAATTAAAATGATGAAAAAAAATTTTTTTTTCTGATTTTTGGTAAAATTTTTGTTTGGAATACATCAAATAACATTTGAACTTTTTATACAATTCAAAAATCTGTTTTTTAACATCCTTTACACCTTTGGTGTAAATATTGCTGTATAACCAATTTTCTATTAAACTTGAGGCAACTATATAGCAAGCATCTTCTGTAGTTCTTTGTGTTTTTCCACTATTTTCAGGTCTTAAAAGAAATAACATGCATTGAATGATGTCTTTTTTTGTTGGAAGAACACCAAGGGGCAAAGTTTCTGATTCTTTGTAAATTTCTTCTCCTATTTGCCTTTGAGTTTTTCCTCTTGTAGTGTAAGGTGAAGACACACTACTTTTGCAAGCCATGTTTACAATCTAAGATTTATCTTACAAATACTGTAGTAAAGCTTTGAAAAGGAAATAAAAACATTAAAGCAATTATTGGTTATACAAAGTTTTGTTGCACAAGCACAACTTTACAAATTCAATAAAAAAAGTTTTTTTAATTAATAAATTAGTTTATTTATATGCTCTGTATCATTTAAAAGTACTTTATCATTTTGAATGAAATAAATTTCGCCGTAAATTAAAATTCCTTGTTTTTTTCATATTTTGCACCCTCATTGAAATTTTCTACCCTTATTATATGGGGGTTTTTTTCAAAAGAAACAATTTTTTTTAATATGAGCATGTTTATTTCTATGAATACCATATTTTTTCAAGGGCCTCATATAAATTTAAATTTTAAGCCCCCCCTAATACAAGCATAAAATTCAAGCAATAATTCATTATAAGCACAAAATTCAAGTATACAGGGTGCGGACAAAATTCTTGGACAAAATATAATACTAAATTTAATAACTCTTAAACATATGCCATTAAATTCACACTGTTGAATATTAATCATTTCATCATTCCTCTTTCAGATCATACATATATTTGTCAAAATTTAGCTTTTATATCAAGTATGAGTGATAAACATGCAGCCATCATTGAGCTCCATCGCACTGAAAAGACAAATTCTGAGATTGCAAAACTGTTTAAAGCTCCAAGATCAACTGTTTACCACATGGTTAGCAGGTTTAAAGAACTTCAAAGTACTAAAGATCGTCCTCGAAGTGGAAAACCACAATCTTCTTGGACACCAAAGATGATTAATGTTGTCAGAGCCAGAATTCGATACAATCCCAAAAGATCCACAAGGGCAATGGCCCATGACATGAATGTCAGTGAGAAGACAATCAAAAACATTGTTAAAACCGATTTGAAGATGCTGTCTTTCAAAATGCAAACTTGTCAGCACCTCACAGACCTCCAAAAAGAAAAAAGACTGGCTCGAGCAAAGATTCTTCCTAACAAGTTGAAGGCAGGTATGGACATGAGTGAGATCATTTTCTCTGACGAAAAATTGTTCACTGTCAAGGCAATCTGCAACCGACAAAATGACAGAGTCCTAGCAAAGTCCTCTGCAGACATTCCTGACTCCACGAGAAGCATTTTCAGGCAACAGAAACCTTCTTTTGTCATGGTGTGGGCTGCCATTTTAAAAACATGGAAGTCCCCCATCATTTTTGTTCCACAAGGAACAAAAGTAAATACAAATGCGTACATTGAAACAATCTTGACTCCTGCACTTCAAGCAGCCAAAAATCACTTCAAAGACAAGCCGTTCATCTTCCAACAAGACGGTGTACCATCACACATGTCCAAGAAGACACAGAAGTGGTGCCAAGACCATTTTCCAGGATTTTAAAGCAAGGAGGTTTGGCCACCCTCATCACCAGATCTCAACCGGATGGACTTTTGTGTTTGGTCCCTTTTGGAGGCAGATGCCTGTGCTTCTTCTCATGTGTCAATTGTAGCCCTCAAAAGTTCTCTTGAGAAAGCATGGGCAAAAATACCCTAAGAAACCCTGCGTAAAGCAGCAGAGGGCTTTCATGGCAGACTTGAGCATGTAATTCAGGCCAGAGGGAGACATATTGAATGACATTTTGTACTATTGTTCATGAAAGTCATGTCAAGTAAAAAAAATCAATTGTTTGTATTTTTATTCATGATTTACAGAATAATCAAATTTTTACGTTGTCCAAGGACTTTGTCCGCACTCTGTACATACATATAGCACATACATATATATATATACATGGTGCATAACATACATATATATATAAGCATACAAATACAAGGACAAAAATTCAAGCATACAGTTGATCAAAATCAATAGAAAATCAAGCATTAAATTCAATCACACATTCTCATAAGCACGATTAAAATAATGGGCTCTGAGAAAAGACTTAAAATTTGCCAGAGAAGTAGCAGATCTGATAGAAGGTGGTAAATTATTCCATACTGTAGGAGCAGAATATCTAAAGGCATTTGAAACTTTGCAATATTTAGGAAAAAGCATAGGTACAAGACGATTAGCATGATTTGAGGTATGCAAACCAGTTTGGGGCTGAGAAAACACAATTAAATCTTTTAAATTAATAGTTAATAAATCATTTGAAGCAAAAGTCCCTTGTCATTTGAAACAAGCAACAATAACTCCAATAACTAAAGGTTCGGATCTTGATCCTGAAAACAAAAAACTATTGTCCAGTAAGCAATACAACTTTTTATCAAAAGTACTGGAAAAAGCTGCGTTTTCTCAAATTAGTTCTCATGTTCACAAAAATGGCTTATACAATATAAATCAATCTGGCTATAAACAAAATCATTCTTGTGAAACAGCGCTTTTATATATTATAAATAATATACCACAATCAATTCATAATTACAATCTTACCGCAGTGTTAATGCTTTACTTATCTGCTGACACTATAGATCATAAATGTTTGTTTTATAAGTTGTGCAATTACTTTGGAATTACTGGCAATGCTCTAAAATGGCTCACATCGTGTTTAACTAATGGATCCTCAGAAGTTGTAATTGACAATGTCCACAGTTCAAAAACATCCAACAACTTCGGTGTTTCCCAAGGATCTATACTTGGACCTTTACTATTTATTTTATATATAAATGAATTAACTGACATGGGGTATGAGTTTGGTTTAAAAATGCACTTGTATGCTGATGATACAACATTGTATCATCAGCATATTGGTTTTAATCCCACTACTGAGTTTCACACTTCGTCTGAGAATTTGAAATCTTGTTTAAATAAAATTAACACATGGATGACAAAAAATTTCTTAAAACTTAATTTAAACAAAATCCAGCTTCTTGTTTGTGGAAAAAAAAGGTTATTAAACATTCACCAAAAAACATATGTATTTTAAAAAATTGTTTGCAAATTGATTCTAACTTGCTGCCAAGCGCCAAATTATTAGGGGTGTTTCTTGATGAATCTTCGACTTTGAATCATATGGTTACTGAGACCTGTAGAACCAGATTTTTCAAACTTTTTAAACTACACAATTTATGTTTATTCCTATCACAAAAACATAAAATTTTGCTAATAAAAAGTTTTATTATTTCTCGTCTTGATTATTGTAATAGCTTGCATGCATGTATTCCGAAATATCTATTATGTAAATTGGAACAACTCTTAAATGTACATATTCGATTTATGTATAACATACCATCAAAAAATCATGACTTGTCCTGATATTATGCTTGCAGCCACATATTACCTATTAAATATTGCATTAACCATAAACTATGTCTTATGGTCTACAAAATATTGAATAATTTGGCACCAGAATATCTTTCCGACCTGTTTTATGTGTACAAACCTTTTTTTAAAAATCTCAGATCAGAAAATGACCATACAATTATTAATACCGGACATCACATTGAAAAAAACTATTTTTCGTAAGATGTGTATAATTTGGAATTTACTGCCGATAGATTTACGTTCTTGTAATCATCTAAATGTATTCAAAAAAAATTAAAACTTATTATTTTAGAAGTGCTTTTCAAGTGTAAACAAATTAATCCTTCCCTCTTTTGATATTTGTAATGTATTTTGTACTACCTTTTTTGTCATATTTAAGCTGATATTTGCAAAGTATATATTGTATTATATTGCATAACATTATAGGTATTTTATTATTTTTTCTTCAAAATAGTGTGTACAATTTGTCTTTTTTGTTTTTGTTGTTGTTTTTTGGTATGCTACTTGTATTTTTTGCTACTGTATTTTATTTTTTAACTGATACTTTTTCCGCTCTGAGACAATATGATTTTAAAAATCTCACGGTATAGAGCGGTCTACTAAAACATTGTTATTATTATTATTATTATTATTATTAAAGTAACTCCCCCGAATTGCTTTCGGAAATGCTAAAACATTGCTGTCTGGTTGACAATTTTTATTTTGGTTTTTTAGTTTTATAGAGATTTGACTGAAAAGCCAGCCATAGCGGGCACAATCCAATGTTTTCTGATTCCGGTCCCAAACCCGGATAAATGGGGAGGACTGCAGCAGGAAGGATATTCGGCGTAAAACTTATTTGCCAAAACATATGATGCGTTATGATAATGAATCCATACCGAATCGGTCGAAGCCCGGATTACCAACGACCGCCTCAGGTGTCGCACGGCAGGGCATCTGTGAAAATTATGCTACTGCTGGGCTTAATGAAAACAAGAGGAGAAAGAGAGGAGGAAGGCGGGTGAAGAGGCAGCGGGAACTGTGGAAGGGAAGACGCACACTCATAAGGGTTAGTACCTTAAATATAGAAACAATGACTGGAAGGGGAAGAGAGCTGGCAGACATGATGAAGTGAAGAAATGTAGATATATTGTGCCTACAGGAAACAAAGTGGAAAAGGAGTAAAGCGAGGAATATTGGAGGTGGCTGCAAACTATTCTACAACGGAGCTGATGGAAGAAAAAATGGGATAGGGATAGTGGTGAGGGAGAAGCTATTTGAAAGTGTCTTGAAAGTGAGAAAGGTGTCAGACAGACTAATGGCCATGAAACTGGAGGTAAAAGTTTCGATACTATACCCATCCCTAATAGTAAGCGCGTATGCTCTACAGGTTAGCAATAGCATGAAGGAGAAAAATGACTTTGGCAAGACCTGAATGGGTTGATAAAAAGTGTATAAAAAGAGGAAATGATAGTTCTAAGTGCGGACTTAAATGGACATGTGGGCGAAGGAAACATAGGGGAATGAGGAAATAATGGGGGAATACCGTGCTGGAACAAGAAATAAGGAAGGATTGATGGTTATGGATTTTGTGAAGAGGATGGATTTGGTGGTTGTCATATCTGCAACAATTATTTCAAGAAAAAAAGACGAACACAGGGTGACGTATAAAAGTGGCGGAAAAAATACCCAAGGAGATTATGTGATGTGCAGATAGGAGGGACCACAAGAAAATGTGCAATTGTAAGGTAATGGTGAATGAGTGCGTTGCAAAGCAGCATGGTGTATGCAAAATGACTTTTATGATGAAAAAGAAAAAGGCAGAGAAAGAAAAGCCAAAGATAAGATGGTGGAAACTATGGAGACAAGCTGTCAAGAAGTGTTTATACAAGAGGTGACCAGGATTCTGGGAGGCAAGGATGGGTTGCCTGATGAGTGGAACAAAACAGCGTAAATACCAAGAAAAACAGCTGAAACTGTGCTGGGAGTGACATTTGGGAAACGAAAAGGAGATAGGGAGACTTGGTGGTGGCGTGAGAAAGTACAGGAGAGCATAAAAAAAGAAAGAGACGAAGAAAGCATGGGATAATACAAGAGATAAACATAGAGTACAAAGAAAAGAAGAGTAAGGTAAAGAAGGCAGTTGCGATGGCGAAGGGACGTGATGAAGATTTGTATGCTAGATTGGAAACAAAAGAAGTTGAGAAGGAGTTGTACAGATTGGCTAAGCAGAGAGACAGAGTGGGGGAAAATCAACAGCACGTGAGGGCTATGAAGGATGAAAACGGTAATGTGATTGTTAGTTCGGAGACAATGTTAAAGAGATGGAAGGATCAGTACTTTGAGAAATTGATGAACAAAGAAAATGACAGAGGAAGCAGAAGTGGTTAACAAAGAATTATGAAGAAGGCACTGAGAAGGATGAAAAAAGGTAAAGCGGTTAATTGTGCCAGAAGAGTTGCCAATAGAAGTTTGGAAATGGATGGGAGAGATGGGGATAGAGTTTTCGACCAAACTGTTCAACAAACTAATGGTGAGTGAACACATGCCAGAAGAATGGAGAAGGAGTGTGCTTATGCCAATCTATAAAAACAAAGGAGACGCACAGTGGTGTGGAAACTACAGAGGAATAAAGCTGATAAGCCGCACAATGAAAATATGGGAAAGAATAATTGAAGCCAGGCTAAGGGATAGTGTAGAGATCAGTAAACAGCAATATGGATTTATGCCAGGAAAGAAAACCACCGATGCCATGTTTGCTTTAAGAATGCTGATGTAAAAGTAGGCCTACAGGGAAGGTCAAAGAGAGCTTCATTGTGTAGTGTATTCGTGGACCTAGAGAAAGCTTACGACAGGGTTCCAAGAGAAGAGCTGTGGTACTGTATCGCTAAACACCAGTGGCGTGCGGTGACCTCTGAGACTGATCATGCAATTGGCATGCCGAAATTGGGTCATGCAATTGGATATTTTATGGGTAGTCAATGAGTTAGACATGCAATATTTTACTAGTGGGAAAAAAATTCTGTGTAAGATTCTAATTTTTAATCCTAATATTATGGTGTTTAAGACCAATATTTGTTCTAGATTCAAGGTGATCTCTAAAAAAAAAGGTTATCACTTGAAATTGTTTTTACGTAATGCACTTTTTGTCTTAAAATGCAGTGATCTCTAAAAAAAAAAGGTCATCACTTTAATTCGTTCCCAATAATGCACTTTTTGTCCTAAAAATGAAGTGATCTCTAAAAAAAAAGAAAAGGTCTTCGTCTCGGATCGGCCTCAGATTTCATCCCGAACAAGTAACATTTTTTATTGAATTCAACAATATTTACCTCATCGTGCAAAAGTTTCTCAGATAATCCCTATAAAAATTTGGTCATGCAACGCATGACTTGTATGCCTTGACCGCACGCCACTGCTAAGCACAATTTTTACTAAGCGGTGTAAGCAGCGATGGCCTTACCAAAAAGAGGGGCACGATGAAAAAAAAATAGAGAAGACCAATTGTAGTGATGGCCTTACAAAAAGGGGGCCTGATACAAGAAACGTAAGGCGGCCATTACTTAAAGTTTTTTCTTTTTCTTTTGACATTCCATCGACGTCCTGGTGCTACTATGAAGAAATAGAGCAATTTCTTGTGTTGGGGGGACATTTTTTGATGTATTTTAGGGGGGCCTGGTGCGGCCGCTCCTTTCACCCCTATTAAAGCATCACTGATTTCAAAGTATCACTGGTGTTCACCCATCACTGGCCACTTGTAATTTGTAGGAATTTGTAATCTGTAGAAAGCAGTAGCGCGCGGTGACCTCTGAGGCTGAATGCAATTGGTAGGCCTATGCTTTTTCATTGAATGTAGTTATTAAAGAAATTGTAAAATGCCTTCAAGGCAAATGGTAAAGATCTTTTTTCATATCTATCACCAATTTCAAAATTCTACTAGTGTAGTCATCTCATCTTTAACTATGCTATATTAACTCCTCCTAAACAAACTTAAAATAAAATGTTTCAAAAATATGAAATTAACCTCTGAAATACATGTATATATGTACATAGTTTGTTGAAACACGCGTCCAGTTCATGGAGATAACTGTTCGTTAAACAGCTCTTGGTAGTTAGGGTTGTTTATCACAAATATCTATATTTATGTAGAAGCCTGTATGCAATTTGACAATTGCATGCGGGAGGGAGTATAAAAGGGTGCTTAAAATGACGTCACGATAGTTTATTTATACGAGTAAAGTAATGCAATTCTTTTGGTGCATGTCATGTTTAATCAAACGTTGTTTTTGAGTTTATGACTTGGAATATGCGTTCTCAGAATTCGCAATGTACTAAATTCAACATGTAACGAATCTGCTTAAAAATATATATTTATATAATATTTATAATTATTTTTTTTGTATTTAGAAAAGTTCGTTAGTCATGCATTGCATGACTAGCATACCCTGACTGTCACGTCACTGGTAAAGTCGCCAAGTGAGACTAAGATTCAGACGCCCGTTTGTGCCAGCTGTGCGGAATCTTTTGGATAACTTTGCCAGACTTGGCATCCGCGCTTCTGAATGGAAAAATCACAAATGGAACACGGAGTACTGTGAAAATGCTTCCAGGCTCCGTGCTTTTGAGTCCCGTACCGGTGCCAGGTCTGTTGGGATGGGCTTACCCTGAGCAGCTTGGGTTAGGCTCAACCGCCTGCGGACTGGTGTTGGGCGATTCCATTCGTCCATGCACAAATGGAGTCTCGCTCCTTCACCGAATTGCGAGTGTGGCGCCTCTGAGCAAACCGCAGACCATGTACTAACAGCGTGCCCTATATATCGGGCACCACATGGAGCACGAGGTCTGATGGTTTTGGATGACGAAACTCGATGCTGGCTTAATAACATCACTGCCAGCATCTGATTCAGGCAGTGCAACAGTCTGGGGTAGAAAAGGATAAACCCTCGGCCCCAGTCCTGTTTGTATCTGACCTGGAGTGGATGCCCTTCAAACGATGACGACGACGACGACTGGTAAAAAGAAATAGGTTAATCGTTCAGAAAAGAATTTAAATAAAATGTAAGTTGATACAAAATTATTAACTGTAACAATGAACTGACACGTTCTTTGTACTTGCACCTTGACAATCCATAAAATTGTTTCGCTAAAGTGAAGACCGAAAAAAAGGTTGTTGTCGTAGTATGGAGGCTATTAACTCTGGGTCTAACACAAACAGGGCTGCGGCCTAGGCTGCTGCATTGCCTGGATCAGCAATGGTGTTGAGCCAACATCGGGTTTCATCATCAAAAACCATTAGACCATTACTTCATGTCATGCCCAATGCAGGCTGTGTGGCATGCTGATGTGGTCTGCGATTAGTTCAATGGTGCCGCACTCGCAATTTGGTAAAAGACCAAGACCCCATCGTGCACGGACGAATGGAATTGCCCAACACCAGTCCTCAGGAAATTGACCTTAACCCAATCTATTCGAAGCAAGCACATTCCAATAGGCTTGGTATTGGTCATGGGTACAAAAGCACGAAGCCTGATCTGGATGTATTCTCACAGTATTCCGTGTTTCATCTTAATCGTCCCCTGGTTGACACCAGACTGGCGTGCAGTATTCAGCTGTCGAATAGGCCAGAGACGGGACAGTTGTACACAATGTTTCGGCCCAGCATCCAATCTTGGCAATTTGCCTCAGCAGTGTGACACAAAAGACATGATTTTTTACGTAATGCACAAAACGGTGACGGAATGTGAGCAATTTTTTTAGTTTTATTCCAAACCAAGTCGGGACCGGACAGAAATGTAAAAGTTTATTGCTGTTATCAACCTTTAGCTCACGTTTGGCCTTTCTGTTATTTAAATGAAAGGCTTTTCTCACTATCTTTAAAAAATTGAATTTTAAATTCTTGGTCTGGAGATGCGCAGAAATTGTAGCCATGTCTTGACTTCCAAGTCCTTTCAGTCTCCAAAACAGTGCAACAATGCTAGATCGGCTGCAAAAGCAAACTTTTTGAAGATGGTTGAAGGCAGATCACATGTGTAAGAAGAGGAGCCAATACCGATCCCTGAGGAATGCCATTTCTTTGACGGTGGAGTTTGCTTTTCTTGCTGTCAAGTAGCAGGAGTAAAACTTCTGTTCCGGACGAGCTGCATGATCATTCTAATTACGTACCGGACAAATTGCATAATTCTACATATTTTCCATATCTGTATTAAATTACAAGCGGACAGCAATATATTGGCATCTCCGAAAGCAGGTGGGGGTAATTGCTTATCCTATGTATTAGAGCTTCCCTCGGTTTCCTGCGAGTCAGGAGGATAAATATGGAGATAAAATAAAAAATAAAATAATAAACGTGGTTATCTAATAGAATTTTCAGCAGCTTGCTGGTAAGACCGTGGTGCTTTGCATTAAAACAAAAACCGAAATAGGTTTTTTCACTTAATAACAAAAAGAAGTTTTTCTCAAAAACGTTGTGTCATATATTTTTGAGGAATGCCTGTAGCTAAGTCTTGAAAGGAAAGAAGACGACTTAAATTTTGAGAACATTAAGGAGAACATTGAAAAGGAAAGAGTACGACCTAAACTACAAGTCTATTGAAATAATTTTTGTACTGTAAAAATGAAGAATCAGTTTTGTTAGATTTGCGTATATTTTTAATTTTTTTATCTTGTTTTTCAAAATATAATCGAGGTTTTTTAGAGATACTTCTTAAACGCTCAGCACCTGTTTTGCTTTTCATAGCAATGTACCTTATAGCGGGGTAGAATTGGCTCGCATCTCAAGCGCAAACATTGCGATAAAACAATAGACATCAAAAGTGAGGCATAGAAGACCTAATTTTATGTTAAAATATTTTTCAGTTTTGGAAGTTTTACTCAGATTAGCGAACTTTGACGCAATTGGGGCGATAGAAAAAACGATTGTCTCTCCTGGACTTATCCTCCAATTCCCAGGAGGCGAGGAGTTGTTATACTCCTTATCCTATTCTCAAGAGATAGACAAACCAGGCTAATAAGTATCGGGGGGTGAATTCCCTAAACGCCTACGAGTTGGGTCTCTTGCAATAACTGTCTGCCAATCTACTCCCACAAGCAGCGTCAAATTTACAAATTTTACTTTTTAAAACCCTTTTGGGGTTTGCTGAAACACACATACCACAAAACCTCTATTTCAACGCCATGGCGCTCTATTTTTCAACCCTTCCCCTATAGTGGTGTTCTATTAAAGGTGACGTTCAATTAGAGGGTGGCGCTCTATTTTTCGACTCGCTGATCAAAATTACGAAAAGATAAATTTCATGAATGAAAAGAAAAAACATCTGTTAGTTACTTCGACTGGATGGCCTTGAACACCCAAGTAAAGAACATAAGGAGATAGGTCGTGGTTGATAATTGTCAGATTTTCTTTCGACAACGCGCGATTTACACAGTTTACACCTTTCTTTTCATTAGAACCGATGTAATTCAGGTGTTAAAGCGGTTTATCGAAATATTTTTTCAAGGCCACTTTCTTCAACTTATCAATTTATCGACCACTGTAAAAATCACGAAATATCAACTTTTCGTTCTACTCGAAACAACTTTTAAAGTAGCTTAATCCATCAACGCGTTCTCTCTCTGTTTTTACTTCGGTTTCGGCAAGACGAGTTTAATGCGAAGACGTCACGCAGCGAAACTCAATCTCTTTCACTACGGAACAACGGCGGCTATCATTATTAACAAAATTTACAATCTAAGAAACCAAAACAGCGCTTGCTTGAAGCGAAAATTGAAAGCGATTATTTAAGCGAAAATCAACAACACTCCCCCCAAATATGAGAGCTTATTCACATGATTAAATAACGAACATATTTATACAGAAAGCGATTTTTGCTTAACAATTAAAACTTTGTACAAATTCGTTTCGCGTATTTCGGAACGACGCTCGCAATTAGCGATTACAGTTAAACGAAGTTATTTATCAAAGTTTTCTTCGCATGGAAGGAGAAGAACCAACTTAGCGATGGGTCGCTTGTATTTGTTGTTCTTTGAGGTCAACATTACAGATCGTACGTGACCCTTTTCATCTGGGAAGGTTTCAGTTATACGGCCGAGCGGCCACTTTTCTCTCGGCGTGTTGTCGGTGGCGACTAAAATAATGTCGCCTACTTGAAAGTTTCTCTTTACTTTTCGCCATTTTCTTCGTTCTATGAGGGTAGGCAAATATTCTTTTGCCCATCTATGCCAGAAACAATTTACGACGTGTTGAGCTCTTCGCCAAGCATTTCTGGAACATATGTCTTTGTCGGACGTTTCAATCATCATCATGCGATTGTCGCTTCCCGGAGTCAAGATGTCGTTTGGCGTCAAAGCGTCAAAGCCTTGTCGTTCAGTTCACCAAAGCATACTGAAGTCAGAGGCCTGGAATTTATTATTGATTCAACTTTAGTAAGCACAGTTTGCAGATTTTCATCGTTGTAAACCCGGTGGGGTGAAATATTGGTTAAAATCTTTCTTACACTGCGAATTAGTCTTTCCCATGCACCGCCGAAATGACTTGCCGAAGGAGTATTAAAGTGCCACTCTATATCGAGTTTTAGCATTGAGTTATAAATCTGCCTCTGATTCCACCTTACAATGTAATCTCTAATCACTTTCTGTGCACCTATAAAGTTAGTGCCATTATCTGAGTACAGATGCTGTACGTGTCTTCTTCGTGCAACAAACCTTTCCAATGCCATAAGAAAGGACTCTGTGGACAGGGAGTAGGCTGTTTCAATGTGCACTGCTCTAGTACTCATGCACGTAAATATACATCCGTACCTTTTTTCTTCAGAGCGGCCGCGCTTTACGTAGATTGGGCCAAAGAAGTCAACTCCTGTATGAGTAAAAGGCGCTTGACCTATATCCAAGCGGGCCAAGGGCAAATCCGACATGATTTGTTCTCCGAGTTTTCCATTTCTTTTCGACATACTAGACATTTCCTCAAGCATCTGCGAATAGAACAAGAGCCTCGCTCCAACCAAAATTTGGTTTTAAGCTCATTGAATGTGTGATACATACCGCTATGCCCTGTGCGTAAATGATACTCTTCAATGATTAAATTTGTCAGCGATGAATCGGATGGAAGCACGCACGGATATCTGGTTTTATACGCAACGGGTGCTTTGCCAATTCGACTATTTAAACGAATCATACCGTTTACGAGCTGGGGGTTGTTGTCAATCAGGCCTTTTGAACACTTGCTTTTGTTCAAATCCTTTTCTTCTTTGAGAGCCAAAAACAGCCGCGGTAATCGAGATCGTTGTTCATATTTGATTAGTTGATTTTCAGCAGTTTCTAGTTCGCTTTTAGTGAGGTAAGTATAGCTATCTCCTTTTGAATTTCACCCATGGGAGTTTTAGCTACTTTCAATTTTAAATACTTTCCATATCTTAGCAACCAAGCAGTGGCAACCTTTAAGCGATGCCAAGAGGAATATCGGTTAATGAGTTTGTCAACGGATGACAAGACTTGTTTATCTGTTACAGCGGCAACTATTAGTGTTAATAATTGGATTACAGATTTATTTGTCCCTTTATTTTTTGATAAAGAATTTTATTTGGTTATGGTAAAAACAACTTCAATTTTTTGGTGACGAGATTTTCGGTATAGACATGTGTTAAAAAGTATAAAATAAAAAATAATAATGCTGATTAATTGTTTATTTTTTTTTAATTAAAGAATAATATTAATCAAATATTTTTTCTATTTGAATAAGGAAATAATAAAAATAAAAACAATGTTTCTATCTTATAAGTTTATTGTATTGTGTACACCTTGTTGTGGGATGCATGTATACATGAACCGTGATTAAATTCGTTAATCAAGATAGAAAGGTTTGATCGTTTGTTCCTTAAATAGAATCAAGAAGCTTCAACATTATAGAAACATTGTTTCATTATACTTTTTGAATAATAAGAAAAAAAAAAAAAGGTTGTTATGTCACTTGATCAAGCTGCTAGTACTTCTCAGGCTGCTGAAGAAAGTGTTTTAAAAAAAATGGATATGCCACTGTCTGAAAGAAATATGAGACAGTTAAATAGAAGCTTCAACAAAGCAGCTTGTGAATTTTCAAAATTGTTGTCAAATAAAAAAGATTTTCAAAAAATTAAAGAAGTCTTTATAGAAATAACTAAATGCTTTGAAGAATTGCTTCAATTCATAGAAATCAATGTTGGTAACTTAAATCCTGATGAGGACAATGATAAGATTGAAGATTATTTTGACAAACGAAACTCAGCAGAAGTGCAATACTCAATTATTAAACATCATTATAATGAAGCTGAAGCAGAACAGAAGAATCTGTTTGACAATCTTTTGAAGACAGTTACTAAAGGCACTGCTACAAACTCTAGTAGCAGATCTAGCTGCATGTCAAGGAAATCAAAAGGACTGTTGTCATCAATGATAATAAGAGGAAATTTGACTCCTAAACAAATTGCCTTGTTAACTGAAAATAATGTCAAAATGGCTGAAGAAGATTTAAGAATACAAAAAATAAAACTCAAGAAGAAAATGCTTGAAGCTGAACTTGCAAACAAACTTGTGGTGAGTGATAACTTAACAAAAACTCAAGAACATAACTTAAACCATGATAGTAATTTTGACTATGGTTCTAATGTGCATGTTTCACCAATAAAAAATTATTGTTCAATGAATGAATTAAAAAAAGTAGGCTCTCATGTAAATGTTGTGCATGAGGGGAGTGCAAATATAAAAACTCTGGCTACAGACACCTGTAATGATGTTGAGCAACAACATATTGTGTTGGAGGCTAATAAAATAAAGTCTGTAGCAGAGCAAGATGTTGATGGTGTATTTGATATTGATGACTTAAATAGTCATAAACTCAATCACACTGCTAATTTAAATTATGGAATTGGTGACAATTATTTAGCTGGTAAAGTCTTAATGGAAAGCGGGTCGAAGGTGGCCTTTGATGGTGATCCAAAACACTACATTGCTTTTCGGCATGGTATGGAGAGAGTTATCTCCTTATATGGCAAACAGTATGGTTTGATATATGATATTTTTCAGTCACGTTGCTTGGGTAAAGCCACTGATGCTATACATTGTTGTGATAGGATTAGAGATCCTGAAGTTGCATTAAACACTGCACTCAATAAGCTTCACAAATTTTTTGGTCAATCATCTCTGGTTGTAGAAGCTCATATTTCATATATTACCAGAAATGAACCAGTTAAATGGAACTTAGATTCCTTTCAATCATTTATGAATGAATTAGAAGATATAAAAACGCTTTTTGCTGACACTAATGAAAATTCTATGCTTGATTCGCCTGGGGTTTTAAAAAAAGTGATTGCTCGTTTACCCAAGCGTACAAAAGATAAACTTGCTGAAATTTTATGTAATGCATGTATTGTTATGCCTAATTTTGATTATTTATTGCGTTTTGTTGAAAAACAGTTAAAGCTAATTTCGCACCCTTTGATGCAAAATGACATAAGCAATGTAAAATCCAAATATGACTTTAACCAAACTAATGCTGAGAAAAAACGTCCTGCTAAACAATTTCTTGTTAAAACATATGCTCAAAATTCTAATGTATTTTTGTGTCCTGTACCTGAGTGTGAATTTAAGAATGTGCATGCTTTGTGGAGGTGTGATAAGTTTAGAGAGTTGAATGTGAAAGACAAATGGTCTATAGCAAAAAAGAGCAAATGTTGCTTTAAATGCCTTAACTCGGGACATTTACAGTCCAAGTGTAGATCTAAATATTGTTGTCGTGCTTGCCAGAGTGATGATCATCATTTCTTGCTATGTGTGAATGATAAGTATAAAGACCCGTTTCCACTACGAGCGTGGAAAAGAGCATTCTTTGTCTCTTTTATTGATCTTCGATTGAAGCGAGCGGTTAAAATTGAAGCGAGCGCAAAAAAAAAGCAATAAAACAAACAAAGAATGCTTTTTTCCACGCTCGTAGTGGAAACGAGCCTTAACCGTACTGTGAGAGAAAATAAAGATGATGAGTTGGTGGCTGATGCTGATGGTGTGAATGCCAAGGTGCACAGTGCTATATTAAATAGTGAAAGAAAAATTTTGCCTATCATTCCTGTTATCGTGCACTCTGAAGCTTCAAAACAATCTGTGAAAGTAAATTGTCTGCTGGACACAGGTTTGGATAATACTCTGGCAACTAAAAGGTTGATTAAATTGCTCAAGATACCTGTTAATGCACAGAAGAAGTCCTGCGTTAAATTGTCGACAGCTAATGCTTGCACTAGAGAAGATGGTTGTAAAGTTGATCTTGAAGTTTTTGGTGTAAATGAAGGTCCTTCTTTTGAGTTAAAAGATGTGGTATGTGTTGAAGAAGTTGCTAGTCACAATAATCCAGGTAAAAAGGAAAACATTGAGCTTAGCAAAATTCCACATCTGAAAGACATTGAAATTCCAATAATCGAGACAAAGAATGTTGATCTTTTGATTGGAAGTAACTATGAAGAGCTCTTAGACGTGACTGAAGTGAGACGTGGAAAAGAGTGTAGAGTCGCTGCTAAACTCTCCAAATTTGGCTGGCTGCTAGTCGGTCATACTGGTGCGCGTGATGGAGGTGATGTTGATGCACCGGTCCATGATAAGTTAAATAGTTGCAGCGATATTCATTGCAACAAGATTTGTATGATGGAACACGACAATGTGTATATGAATGATCGAGCATATCTATGCAATGGTGATGCTGACACTTGTGAGTTGTTACACGCGGAAATTGAAAAATGGATGAGTTACGATTTTGAGACTGCTCCTTCCGCAAATGATGTTATTTGTACAAAGCTGTATGATAAATCAATTACGAAAAAGGATGGCAGATACTTTTTGAGCCTGCCTATTAAAAGCGATTTAAACAAAATGCCTTATACAAAAGGTTTGGCAAAACACCGCTTAATGCAGCAAAGACCTTCATTGAAGAGAGACGAAACAACTCAAAAGTTTTACTGTGATGCTATCCAGAAGTTAATTGACACTGACAAAATTGAACGTGTGGACACGGATGATGATGAGAAAAATGCTAGAGTTTTCTACATACCTCATTTTGTTACAAAACAAGCCAAAAGAAGACTTGTATATGATGGTTCGGCAAAATGTAATAATGTTTGTTTAAATTCGTTGCTGCATCAAGGAAAAGATGATTTACAAAGACTTTCTGATATACTGATTCGATTCAGAAGATTTCCTGTGGCATTTTCTTGTGATATCCAGGAAATGTTCATGCAATGTGAAATAAATGAAAAAGATAGAGATTTACTGAGAATTCTATGGTTTGAAAATCATGATTTTGAAGCACCAGTGATCACATACCGATTTAAAAGACTTCCATTTGGGCTAAATTGTAGTATGTCTATGGTTGATTACTGTCTTAAGAAGACTGCTACAGATAATGATGTCGGAGCTTCACCTGAAACAGTAAATCTTGTCAAAAACAGTTTCTATGTAGACGATGGTCTGGTTTCATGTAAGAATGTTGAAGAAGGTAAAGCCAGAGCCAGTGAATTAGTTGAGTTATTGAAGTCTGGAGGATTTGAGGTGAGAAAATTTGTATCTGATCATCCCGAAATTCTCGAATGTTTAGAACCTGATAGAAAATTGCTTGTGAAAGATTCGAAAGATCTGACGTCTGAAGACAATTTGAATTGCAAAGTTCTTGGATTACAGTGGAATCCATCAAAGAAGACGTTATCTCCAAAAGTTAACATTCAGGAAAGACCAAAAACTAAAAGAGGTCTGTGGAGTACTATAGCACAAATTTTTGATCCTATTGGAATATGTGCTCCATACATGCTGAAGGGAAGAATACTTCTGCAGAAGGTTTGTGAAGAAGTTGAACTGTGGGATGATCCTGTTCCCACCACCATATTGAAGTCGTGGGAAAAATGGATTGGAGATCTGCCATGCTTAGAAAGGCTGACTATACCAAGATGTTATTGGGACATTGAAGCAGACGTTTATGAGCTGCACACCCTTTGCGACAGCTCCGAAAAAGGCTTGGGATGTGTATCATATCTGAAAATGACAAAGGATGACTTACACTATGCAATGTTGCATTTGTAATGGGAAAATCAAAAGTTGTTCCTAGAAAATCTACACTCAGTATTCCCAGATTGGAATTAATTGCTGCAGTTATGGGAGCCAACATGCACCAGAATATAAAAGGTTCAATACAGCTTCCTATATCAAAAGGTTATTTACACACTGATTCTTCAGTTGTGCTTGATTGGATAAAGAATCGTAAGTTAAGGCTGAAGAAATATGTGGCTCGAAAGATAGCTGAAATCAATCGTCTTACTAGTGACGATACTTGGTGTTATGTGGCAACATCATCAAATGTAGCCGACCTATGCTCTCGTGGTATTGACCCAAAAAAGGCTGATCCTAGTTGTGTTTACTTTAAAGGTCCTGTGTTTCTGTATGAACAATCAATGTATAGTGGTTTTGATAAAAAACAAGTAGTGAATGCTTGTCAGGTGGCCGATGATGTTAATGATGAATGCTCAGATGTTTGCCTTGAGATTGATAGTGGTGAGAATACTGAGGCGTGTATTAATTCACAAATTGAGAATGAAGAGATGCTGTGTAAAAATGAGATTGATCACAGGATACCTGCGTATTTTTATAATATTGCTAAGCGCTATTCGGGTTTGTTTAGTTGCATTAAAATGATTGTATACCGTTATCGGTACGTTGTTAGTAAATTGCATACTAAAAATCTTAAGTTAAACATGTCCGTTGAAATTGGCTGTATAAAAAGTCAAGAGTTTAAATTGGTCGAATTAGATTTGATAAGAATGGCCCAGGAATCCTATTTCGGATTTGAGATTTTATCGATCATTGGGCAGCGTGGTTTTGATGATGCTTTGAAGTCGTGTAGTGGGAGTGTACGAACCAAACTGTTGGAAATTAAAAATTTATTGCCATTTTATGATCTTACCTTGCATGTGCTACGTGTTGGTGGACGTGTTGTGAATAGGGTTGTAATCCCGGGAAATCCCGATCCCGAATTCCCGGGATTTGGGGTATTTTTTCCAATCCCAATCCCGGGATTATATGTCTAGAAATCCTGGGACTTATTAAATTTAGTATACCCCTGATTGACCGTTTTATGTCAGCCTACGGAAGTGAGCATCATGTAATGTTACAATTCTAAAGTACAGAATTAAGTTTTGCGTACCCTAGCTCAGCGTTTCTCAAATGGTGCACCGCAAGGGTTAGCTAGATGCGCCAAACTTGTATTTCGTAAATTTACGACCTGTTATTTGCACTATTCTTTATTTTCGGAATTTATAAAATTGGATACGATGACCATCTTGAAGTTGTAATATATCCGACATTGCAATTATTACAGTCATATTCTTGGCGCAAAACCCTTTTCCTGGCATGCTGCTCTACATGAGTGGAGTCAGAGTCTCAGAGACTAAATGAAGTTACTATTTTCTACACTCGATAAAGTTGCTGATGGAAACAGTATGATGTGCTCTATAGCAGCTAACTGATAGCTCAGCTTCTGCCCAGAGAATGAGTGTAAGACACGAGCGCACACAGTGTAAAGAAGTCAGTACTGTGTAGTTAACTAGCAGTATAAATTGTGATGTCATACAGCATTGTTTGTGGCCCACATTTTTAATGAAATTGGAACAATTGTGTTCCCTTGCGCAATGCTTTGCGGAATTGAGCATAGGAAAGCATAGACACTTACTTACAGTTACAGTAGTTTAGTTGGTCACTGGCAAATTAAGAGTTATGTGCTTTCAGGTATATAAATAAAGTAACAAGACGCAAAGAAAAAACAAGCAATAGTAGCATATAGAAAGCACATCTAAAGATTCATTTAAGCAAATGGGTAGAAAGTGTTGTGTAACGTATTAGGATGGAAACTATGATAGGAAACCTAAGGAAAAAGCGTACTGCAATGTATTCAATTTATTGCCTTTTTCATTCAGCGACCAGTAGATTGATAATAGTGTATTACAACTGTTCCTAAGTTTTCTCTAGCTTTCAAGTTAACCTAAAATCGTGACTTCCTTTTTTTATTTATTTTTTTATTTAGTTCAGTTTGTATAATAACTTTACAGACTTTATTTACTACGCTTCACTGCTACGAATCATTACTTATCTTGTCGCAATTTTTACAATTTTACAATCCCAATGTCGAACTTTGAAGAAGTCGGTGCTAAAAGAAAGTCAGAGGTGTGGCAGCATTTTTTGTTTTGCAAAAGCACAGAAAAAGCAAAGTGTAAATTGTGTCAAACAATTTTAAAAGCTTCTGGGTCCAGCACAAAGGGACTTATAATTCACTTGAAGTCAAAGCATAAGATTGAGGTGAAGTCTTGCCTGGACATTGAGGATCGGCCAAAACCCAAAATCAGGAAAATTGATTCATTCTTCAAGTCAAAAAAACCCAGCCTGGAAGAAATACTGAGCCAGCTAACTGCCGTGGATGGACTCACATTCAATCAAATTGCCAGAAGTGAAAGACTGCATCGAGCATTTAAGGCTGATGGTTATGTCCTGCCCAAATCACACCAACATGTTCGTAATCTGGTGATCAAAAACTTTGAAAATGTCAAGAAGTTGGTCAAGGAAGAGCTTGATGAAATCAAATTGAACAATGGTCGTTTTTCTATCACGTTTGACGAGTCGACATCTGCAAGGAGTCGACGTTATATGAACATAAACTGCCATTTTCAAGGAGGGTTTCATTCACTAGGATTGGTCCGCATTCATGGCAGCATGGACACAAAAAAAGCAATCAGGTTGGTTGAGGATCGACTAAATTGCTTTGGCCTTGACCTGAATACTGATATTGTTGCTATGATCACTGATGGTGCCAGTTTGATGGTGAAGTTTGGAAAAGAAACAAGTCCACTCCATGTGATATGCTATGCTCATGCGATCCATTTGGCCATTTGTGATGTCTTGTACAAAAGACAACCAAGTGCAGCATTCAGTGATGACCTTGACTCTGACAGTGCCAGTGCTGAGGAGGAAGGAACAGATGATGAAAAACAGGCTGAAAAGGTTGACAAAGCTCCGACTTTGTCTCCGGACATTCAGTTCATAGTCAAGAAAGTTCGAAAAATTGTAAAAATATTCCGAAGATCTCCTGTGAAAAATGATGATGCTCTTCAGCCATTTATCCTGGAGACATTAGGCAAAGAAAAGAAGCTACAGCTGGATTGCAAGACAAGGTGGAACAGTTTGCTATCAATGCTAGAGAGGTTTTATGAACTTAGAAAAGAGATAAAAATGGCTTTAGTTCAGCTGGACATTCAGTTTGAATTGACTGAGGAGGACATGATGATTATTAAAGAGCTGTGTGATGCTTTGGCTCCTATCAAGGTTGCTGTAGAAGCACTCTCCAGTGAGGATGCAGACATTCCTTTGGCAGAAAAAGTAATTGCATTTACGTTGAAAAAGCTTTGTGAGCAAGGAACTAAAATTGGCCAGGAATTGAAGAGCAGATTTGAAGCTCGAATTAAGGAACGCCGCAATGCTGAACTTGTCCATCTTTTGAAATATTTGAAGAATGCTTCTTATCTTGATCAACCTCAAGATCAATTTGGACACAAAGTTAAACGTCCCAAAATTGCTGCTCTAGCCACCAAAATCTTGCAAAGACTATTTCTTCATTATGATGGCAATGAAGACAACCCTGAAAACCTTAATGTTGATGGTGCCATGGTAGTAGTTGACCAAGAAAAGCCAATGACTTTAGCTCAGGAGTTTCATGCTTTTGTAGAAGATGACGAAACAGAAGATACCAAAAACACTGACCTGAGCGCTGATGTGGTCCAAAAAGAGATGTTGTTGTACGAGACAAGCAAAAGAAGGCCTGAAAATCTTGAAAGGTTGTTTACTGCTCTTAAAACTATTAAGCCCACATCAGTTGAGGCCGAAAGGGTCTTTTCTGCCCTTGGCTATTTTGCTAACAAAATCAGGAGCCAAATGAATGATGCCACTCTAGATGCTCTTATATTTCAGCGTCAATATTACAAGAAATAAAGAGGTTTTTGTTCTTTCCATACTACTTTTTTTAATTATTTGCTCAATCCCGAATAATCCCGGGATTATAAGTCTAAAATACCGGGAAATCCCGATCCCGGGATTGTATAAACTGGTCCCAAATTTACAACCCTAGTTGTGAAGTCTTCACTTCCTAATGATAGTGTTCACCAATATATTCTACCAAAAGCCAATTTTATAACAGAAATGTTCATTAAGCATGAACATATCATGTCGAATCATTTCGGTGCCAATTACGTTTTGTGTAAGTTGTTACAAAGGTTCTGGATTTGCTACGGTTTAAGCACTGTGAAAAAGTATTTACGTAATTGCCACTATTGTAAATTTAGACGTGCTAAAGCTGCACAACAAATAATGGGGAATTTACCCGAATGCCGTGTAAACGCACCTAAGTTCCCATTTCAAAATTCTGGCGTCGATCTTTTTGGGCCAATTGCTGTGAAACTTAACCGTAGTATCGTGAAACGTTGGGGGGTGCTGTTTATATGTATGGCAAGTCGAGCCTGCCACATCGAAATTGTACTGATTTATCCACCGATTCGTTTATTCAATGCTTCATGCGTTTTACCGCCCGACGTGGCATGTATTGTCGTAGTTTATTTTCTGATCAAGGCACTAATTTTAAAGGATGCGATGCAGAATTTAAAAAGTTATTACAACAATGCAAAATGCAAAAACCTAAAATTTGTTTTGACGAAATCGATAAAAATTTTGTGTCGCGGTGTATGTCGCGGAAGTGTATTGACGTTGTATGGAAATTCAATGTTCCTGCAAATCCACATGCAGGTGGGAATTGGGAACGAGCAATTCGAACTGCGAAAAATGTTATGGCTGCTATTATATACAATGGCATTAATGGACTAACGGCTTTGAAGGGTAGAACGCCAAGTGATTTTGAATTGTTGACCATAATGTGTGAAATTGAAGCGACAATGAACTGTAGACCTATTACGAAACTAAGTAACGAGGTCGAAGACTGGCGTGTTTTGACACCTTTATCTATACTGAGCGGTAATCTACATCCTGATTCACCTGTTCAGGAATTTAACAAAGCTGAAATGTATCGCAGCAATTATAAATTTGTAATTGCAGTCTCTGAACAATTTTGGAAAAGATGGCTGCAAATGTATGTGCCGTGGCTGCAAATAAGACATCGCTGGCATGATGTGAAGCCAAATCTCAAGAAAGGCGATATTGTCCTATTAAAAGAAGAGGTAGATGTTGGGCGTCGTGATTACCCGAAAGCGGTTGTTATAAAGACCTTTCCTGATACAAACGGACATGTTCGCCGCATTAAACTTAAACTTGCGAATGGGCGAACCTTTGACAGAGATATCCGCAACGTGGCGCCTCTGGAAGGTTTAAATTAATAACTGATAAACTGTTCAAAAAAAATAAATTTGATTGTGTTTGTAAATTTCTCGACGTTGAATTATATTCATTTCTCGATAATTTAGAGGGGAGAGTGTTAATAATTGGATTACAGATTTATTTGTCCCTTTATTTTTTGATAAAGAATTTTATTTGGTTATGGTAAAAACAACTTCAATTTTTTGGTGACGAGATTTTCGGTATAGACATGTGTTAAGAAGTATAAAATAAAAAATAATAATGCTGATTAATTGTTTATTTTTTTTTAATTAAAGAATAATATTAATCAAATATTTTTTCTATTTGAATAAGGAAATAATAAAAATAAAAACAATGTTTCTATCTTATAAGTTTATTGTATTGTGTACACCTTGTTGTGGGATGTATGTATACATGAACCGTGATTAAATTCGTTAATCAAGATAGAAAGGTTTGATCGTTTGTTCCTTAAATAGAATCAAGAAGCTTCAACAGTTAGAGTTGTCTTTTCTTCAGTCGGCCATTGATCTTGCGATTTGTACAGAAAGTCCGGGCCTGTCAGCCATTTCCCATTTTTCACAAGTCTTTTAGCGCTAATACCTCGAGAAACCTCGTCAGCTGGATTCATTTGAGAGGGAATGTAATGCCAATTTTCGGTAGAAGTCAAGTTTTCAATCTCAGCTAAACGATTAGCTACATAGACCGGGAATTTCTTTCGTGAGTTTCGAATGCTCATCAATACAGCTTTGGAATCACTCCAAAAGTGGGACTCCTCAATTGGAATGGTTAGTTCTTTCCTCAGCATTTCATCTAATCTAGCTGCAGTCAAAGCAGCTGACAATTCCAATTTGGGTATAGTCAAACCAAGAGGTGCAAGATATGACTTTCCCAACACAAAACAGCAGTCAAAGTTCATATCTAAATCAACGGTTCTTAAATATGAAACTGCACCTAATGCTGTCATTGAAGCATCAGCAAAATGATGAAGTTCATATCGAATTACATTTTCAGAGTTTTGAAAGCTCCGCTTGACTCTTAAGTTTTTCAAATGATTAAGGGAGTCAAGCCATCTTTTCCAGCATTGGCGCTCGTCTTCGGAAATTGTCTCATCCCAGCCTCTGTTTTTCATACCACGAAGTAACGATTTTGCTTCAATAAGAAATGGAGCCACAAATCCCAATGGATCGTACAAAGAATGCATCATGGATAAGATTCCTCGTTTCGTTAATGATTTCTCAGGAATGTCAACAATAAATCTAAATTCGTCATCTTCAATATCCCATAAAACTCCCAGCACTCTTTCGGCTGCATTCTTACTTCCAGGAAGAGATTTATTTGCCAATCTTCTTTGTTCTTCTGGGAGAGAAGAAATAACGTCACTATTATTTGATATCCACTTTGTCAGTTCAAATCCTGCCTCTTGTAGCATCTGCTTTACTTCAACTATTAAGCGTTTTCCAGAATCAGCACTGGAGCATGAAATCAAAAAATCATCAACGTAAAAGTTTTTGTCTACAGCTTTACGTGCTTGCTCCGAGTAATCGTGGCCATATTCCAGCACAGCCTGTTTCAAACAAAAGGCGGCACAGCTTGGAGAAGAAATTGCACCAAACAGATGAACCGTCATGCGGTACGTTGAAGGCTTGCTGTTCAACTTGCCATCAGTCCACCACAAGAATCGAAGGACGTCCCGATTTTCAGATGGTACCTTTACCTGGTGGAACATGCTTCTTATGTCAGCAACTATGGCTATCCTTTTTTCCCTAAATCTTGTTAGAACTCCTACAAGGCTATTTGTTAAATCAGGACCTTGCAACAAGGCTTTGTTTAGTGACTGCCCATGCACTTCAGCAGCACAATCAAAGACAATTCTTACCTTGTCAGGTTTTTTGGGGTTCATAACAGGATGGTGTGGAAGATACCATGTTACAGTACTCACGTCATCATTTTTTTCTGATACAATTTCCGCATACTCCTCATCGATATATTTTTGCATCTCTGCTGTATACCGTTCATGTAAAGCTTTATCTTTGACAAGTCTACCTTTTAGTGAGTTGAGACGCTTTTCGACTATATTGCGATTATCAGGTAGGTGGAAGTTTTCTTGTCTCCATAAAAGAGGCAATTCAAAATGACCGTTGACGGTTTTGATAGATTTTTTCATTCTGGCGTACGCAATTCGATCTTCGCTGGAATGATTCATTTTTAGTTCTGTTTCTTTAACAAAATCGATAGGAGACACTAGATCTCTATCAGTTTCAATGTGTTCAACGCAAGAATGAACATGCATAGAGATGGGTGTATTAGAAACAACATCACAGTTACCTCGCCAAGGGCCACAAAGCGACCAGCCCAATGGAGTTCTCACTGCATCCGGTCCACCTTCTGGACCATAGCGATATTCAAGAGACGTAATTGACCTTATATTATCAACTCCAATTAATAAACCAATCGATTTATCTTTTATACAGGGGAATTTCAAATTCCAATAATCGCCCCAAAGTTTTAACACTTTTCTTTTGGGTATCAAACAAGCATCAAAAGGCAAATAATCAACAGCAATTACATTTTTAAAGGTCATTTCATCACCACCGTACACGGGACTCACCGACATTTGGATGTTCAATCCGCACACCTCTTCTGATCTTGACATTGTCGAGAACGGCTGTACCAATATTCTTCTTTCTGGACCGGTTAGTTCCAATTCATCAACAATTCGACGATCACAGAACGTTAATTCGGAACCTGTATCCAGCAGTGCATAGGTTTGGATTTTTCTGTTAGCCGATCTGACAGTAACCGGAACTGTCATGAGGTAAGGTCTATTCCAATGTAGCAGATGGGACGAAGAGTGCATAGCTGCACAGGAGCAAATCGCAGTATTATCTTTTGCGTTCTTGTAGGTTTCGTTGTCATGCAATTCAAATTTGTGCATTAAAGTGTGATGACTGTCTTGTTTGTCACAACCCTCAACCGTACATTTTATTTCAACTTTACAATCTTTCACGATATGTCCTTTCTCAAAGCACTTAAAACATCGTCCATTTCTTTTCAGGAAATCATTCTTTTTGTAACGAGATAATTTAAGAAATCGCTCGCAGAAAGACAGGAGATGTGCACTTCCACATAAAGGACAATGCTCTTTGTCGAGTACTGCAGTGGATGTAGAAGATTTTCTACCAGTGGCAAACACAGAAACCTTCTTTCGGTGCACGCTAGTGTTTGGCTCTGCACGTACACGTGTAGACCATTGAAGACTTCCAAAATCAGAATTAGCTAATTCAGCATAATACGATACGAACTCAACAAAATCAGTGAAATTGGCCCGACGACCATTATCTTGAGTTATCCTATATGAATACTCTATCCAATTATTTTGCATAACTTCAGGCAACTTTGCCATAAGCTGTTTCAGTGTGGCCAGTGAATTCAAGGTAGTGCAATGCTCTACATCTTGCAACTGAGATTTAGCTCTTTGTAATGTCACCACCATAGAATTTAACGCTTGTAAATCATGAGGTTTCACCCTTTCCAAATTCACCAGTGTGTCTTCACAGCAAGTAGCAATAATCTCTGGTCTTCCATATGCCTTAAACAAGTAATGCCAAGCAAGCTGAAAGGCGTTTGGTTGCACAGAGAAATGGTCGATTCTTCGTCTCACTGCAGGAGAACATAGCTGCAGCAAGTAAGTAAACCTCGCTTCTTCTGAAATTATGTTGGAAGTAACATGAGTTCAAAATGTTTTCACGAATGCATAATAATTTAAGGGATTTCCATCAAACTGCACCAATTCTAGTCGGGGAGGTAAGCAGTCATTTACCATGTTTCCCTGTCTCAACGAAAGACGAGGTGCCCCGTAATCAGCCAATGCCCCACCAGTTCTTTCCGTATTCACACAGTGAGGAGGCTGCTCATACATCTCTCGTCGCAGTGCGTTGCCGTCAACATGAAGCTGTCCATTTTCGGGTCCCAAAACGTGAGAGTTCTCAAGGTAGTCATAATGTTCCATCGTTTTCTCTCGATCGCCCATAGTTTGCCCACTTTTCATGAGTCTGTTGTGAGTTACAGAAAAATTCCTTTTTGTCGTAGCACCCATTTCATACACTGGGGTTGTCTCAACATCTAACGCAGGGCTCAAATCATTGTTTGTGACGAGGTTCTTCGTAGATTGCATCCTTGACAAATTAGTTCTTTCAACTTCCTTCACAGAACCCCCCAAACTACCGATCGACACCTCATCCCATGCGCGGACCTCTTCAGCAGCAAGCTCAATTTCTCGGTCTTTTACTTTTAAGCGAAGTTCTCGTTCTACAGCTTCAGTAACGCGCTTTGCTTCAGCGGCTTTTCTGCGAACATCTGCAGCAGACTGTTCATCAAGAACCCTCTTGGTTTCAGCTTCTTTGGCAAGCTTAGCCAACTTTAGTTTCACGAGAGATTCTTTACGTTTAAGACTTACAAACGATCTAACGGACCTTGAACTTGCCTTTGAAGTCGACATTAGTTTACAAAGCTCAAGTCAATCAATACCAAACAATCAATTATCAAATTATGATTACAAAGAAAATATTTCGATAAACTTTTTTGTTAGTTACTTCGACTGGATGGCCTTGAACACCCAAGTAAAGAACATAAGGAGATAGGTCGTGGTTGATAATTGTCAGATTTTCTTTCGACAACGCGCGATTTACACAGTTTACACCTTTCTTTTCATTAGAACCGATGTAATTCAGGTGTTAAAGCGGTTTATCGAAATATTTTTTCAAGGCCACTTTCTTCAACTTATCAATTTATCGACCACTGTAAAAATCACGAAATATCAACTTTTCGTTCTACTCGAAACAACTTTTAAAGTAGCTTAATCCATCAACGCGTTCTCTCTCTGTTTTTACTTCGGTTTCGGCAAGACGAGTTTAATGCGAAGACGTCACGCAGCGAAACTCAATCTCTTTCACTACGGAACAACGGCGGCTATCATTATTAACAAAATTTACAATCTAAGAAACCAAAACAGCGCTTGCTTGAAGCGAAAATTGAAAGCGATTATTTAAGCGAAAATCAACAACAACATCTAACACGTTTATACAATTGCATTCATTCATTCGTTTGTAATCATGCTGTATCGTGTCGAATTGTTCGTACGAGCGTGCATGTGCTTCAAGAAGGTCAGGCGCAGTCTGTGTTGATTTTACCGCTTATTCGAATAGAGTCAACACCGATAGTGTAGTTGGCGTTTAGGCCACCGCCATTAGTCCATTCAAAAAACTACAGGGACTTCCCAGCGTCTAAAAATAAACGTGCAATTCAACAATCCATTCTTCCCTTCTTACACCTGGAAAGGCGATTTCAGCCGTAACTGTTGCCAAATAGAAGAATTCATCAAAGTGGCGTTCATTTAGAGGTGGCGTTCAACTAGAGGGTGGCGCTCTATTTTTTAACCCTTCCCTATAGTGGCGTTCTATTAGAGGTGGCGCTCAAATAGAGGTTTTACGGTAACTTATTTAGACATTACTTACATATAAATTATTAACACATACATTATTTACACATAAATTATTAAGTTGATATTAATTAAATTTTAGAAGACGTTTTGCCACGTTTTACTAATCGAATTGCGTTAAAATTGTCTTCGCGCTCTTTTCTTTGTTAAGTAAAGTGTTGCCAAACCGAAAATTATAAATTTCTAATTTTACTAATAGTAGCGCGAACAACGATCTTTAATAGAATTTCAAGTAAAGTTTTAAAAAAACAAAGCGCAAAAACACGAAAAACGTATTCCATACTATATGTTATTTACGTATCAGTGTATATCTTTGATCACCTTTTTTAAGGGGGTAAGGTTGACCCCCAACCCCTTCCTTCGTCCGTAGGCCTATGGCCATCAATACGGCGCCCAAATTGCAAGAATGTAATTCAGCAGTAGACTTTATTTCGACGGGAAGGCTGAGTAAAGTTGGAACGCTGTGCTGATAATAGCGCGGTCACAGACATTGTTAGCTTGTTTGACTGAGATAATGCTACGACTCTACAAAAAGATTCAATGACAAAAGAGGCCTCCTACGAGAAGATTTTGTCTGCATAATCAGAAGTCATTGCTTCTTCATATACCATAGGGCTGAAAGCGCAGCCATTCAACTTTCGATGCCTTTCTCGTCAACCTGCTTCTGTAAAACTGCTTCTCTGCATTGCCGAAAATTGAGAATAAAACTAAAATACTAGCACACAGCACAGTCAAATCTACGGTGTGGTTTGGTTACAACAGCACAACGCCGGAAAAAATTGTTTCACCAACTGTCATCTTAAAGGTGTTGCTTTGTAGATACATTTAAATAATAAGTTTGTGTTAAACGAAGCGATTATTTTAGTCAATGACGACCGACGAATGCATCAAAACAGCGTGCATATAATTAATTAAAATTTTTCAAAGAAGTCGTAGTCAGTGAGAAACAAGGATTTGGGCTAAATCATAAGCAATCGCAATATATACATCATGAGTGTAAATTACATTTTTATTGCACGACAAGGCCCTGTTTCGCCCTATGGGGCTCATCAGGTGCAAGCAAAGATGCAAATCACAATACAAATACGTCAACAAAAGTCGAATAATAGCAAACAATAATGAATTTGAAAATTCATATGTACATAAGGCGCTAGTTTATTGTTCATCTTACTCCACGGAGGTGAATCTCACATTCATAAAAGATTGATGAAGAAGTCGTAGTGTTACATTGGGTAGTAAAAATCAGTCACGCTATGAAAAAGGTTGAAAACCACCGGTCTAATTCAATGGTTTTTAACCTTTTTACATCGCGAACCAAAAACTTAGAACACCATTGTTGCAGTCCAATAGTGCTTTATCGTTTTTTTTAAAGCGAAGAGTCCAAAGACCAAAAAAGTTATTGCTTGTTGGCGACGCACATTCAGAATGTGAAAACCTTTTTTTTTTCAACTTTAGTTTTACGTCTCCTTTTTAATTTTGCCTTGAAAATTAAAAAGCAATTTTTCAAAAATAAAAAGCAAGTTTTTAAAAATAAAAATCAAGTTTGCCAAAATAAATGGCAAAAATATTTATTTAAAGATTACAACACCGGTGCCCAGCACAATCGTCAAATCTTGAAATTCTTTAAATGGCAACCTGTGCTACTGAAGGTTGACCTAATTAACAAGTTTATTTTATCTTGTTTTTTATTTTAATTTTATCTCTATATTTATCCTCCTGGCTTGCAGGAAAGCGACGGAGGCGCTAACACATAGGGTAGGCAATTACCCCGATCTACTTCCGAAGATGCCAAGATATTGCTGTCCGCTTGTAATTTAATAGAGATATGACTGTAATTTAAAACTGCTTGCCAGGACCACCAAGCAGGTGAAGGCGCCGTAAAGTGTCTTTCCCAAGAACACAACAGAATGGAGCGAGTGGGTTTTGAACCGAGACTATGTTGATCATAAACACGGCGCTTAATCCACTCAACCACGCTGCCGTTTCGCGCCTTCACTGGTCATGTGAGTCACTTGCTGTCTTGCGACAACCACGTTTTCTAACAAGATTTATATGTAAAGCATGGTAATAACAATTCAGTCATTCATTTCCTTTAGGTATCAAATTCAGGTATTTAACATTTTACATTACTTGATGGTGCATTTACTGCAATTGTGAAACTTCTCCTGAATTTTTAGCTGAATGTCATTAAAAAAATGTTTTTACATCAAACACTGTCCTAGTATTAGACAACGTCAGGTTTCACCATTGCTCTGAAATAAAAATGCATTTAGAATCTATTAATGTAGAGATAATGTATTTTCCGGCATATTTTCCTGATTCACAGTAAATCCGATTGAAAATGTTTTTTCTTTTATTAAACACATATTGAACAACTACAGTTAAAAAATAATAGTCTAAATGTTATTGAGAGTTTGGGGGATTTCAACAATTATTATCGTAGTCTCTGGCAAAAAGCATAGTTAATAGGCAAGAGTAAAAAATTCAACAAAGATTTACTAAATATATTGTAATATAAAGTGTTTTTTATTTTTGCAAACTTGCTTTTTATTTTTGAAAAACCCTGTAAAATCAAAATTATACGATTTAATCAATTACGGTAAAAGGAAAAAAAATTTTCCAATGTTTTTGTGATATTGAGTTTAATGTTATTACAAAAACCATTACATCCAAAAAAAATTTTTTGCTAAAATTTTATGTTTATAATATGCAAACGAAATTTTTGGTAACTTGTAATTCCGTTTCTGCAAAATTTTGAGTTTCCGAAAAATCTTGAAATGTCCGAAATTTTCTGGCAAAAAAAAAAGAAAAAACAGTATGTAGACGAAGCAGCTGTTTATGAGAATGCAGATCATGAGAAAACACGAACTCGCTAATGGAACGGAACTTCGTAACGCAATTGGAATCGCGTACTTGTAGCAATAGGGGTAAAAAATGTTTTTTTAATATATTTTCATTTTTTAAATTTTCTTTACATAAACTTAAATTCGCTCGGGATTTTCAAGCAAATTTGATAAAACTTCAGAATGATAAACTTCTTGAGCAGTTGTAAACGAAGTTCAAAAATTTCACGCAAAGTGACGCAAAATTACGCTATCCAAATATTTTTCATTAAAGTTATTATGTGAATAGAAAAAATATATTGTAACTTATTCTGTTTGTAATTAAATGATTTCAATAATTTTTTTCATTATTTCGAGATAATGCAATAAACTGATAAAACTATACAAAAATTGCATTTATAGGTATTTTTACTTATGCGACCTCCTTTATTACTGCCTAATATAAATGTGGCCTCCAATAAGAAAAAGTTTCCCCACACTTTGGTGTATTGACGTAATGAAAATTTTCTCAGTGCTAATAATAGCTCATGATATTTTGTATGAATAATACAACTGCCAAACTGTTCTAGAGAACATGGGGTTCTGCCAAATTCAAGCAAAAAAAAAATTAAAATATTTTATTTAAAATATTTAGAATATTAGAGCACACTTATAAAAATTGATCATTACCAAATAAAACGTAATGAATCAAAAACAGATACAAATGTATAAATACAAATTCATTATTTCGATCTTGCATTTCAGAGGTAAAATTTTGATCCGCAAACAAACTTTAAAAATAATTGTTGAAACAAACATAAAAAAAGACCAAAAAAAGATTGAAAAAATAAATTCTAAATCATAGAAAAATTTCAAAGAATTAAATTTGGGCTTCAAATGAATATGATTTATGAAAGAAAAAAAAAACTAATGCATTTAGACCAATTAAAGCTTTTAACTTAATGAAATTGTTACAGTTGAATAATTATCAAAAGTTACCCAAACTTAAAACAAATGAAAGTATTCAAATATATGTTTCCCTTGTTTTTGTGCCAAAATATGAAGCAACTATATTTTTGAAATAAAGAAATTTTATTTTTACATCTATCCTCCTGATTGGCAGGAAAGCGACGGCAATCCTGCAGCAGGTTGAGATATTTTAGTATTTTAGTTTTATAGAGATATAACTGAAATTTAGAGCTGCTTTCCAAGACAGCCGATTAGGAAAAAGTGCCCTAAAGAGTTTTTTGCACGGACACAACATGGAATGGCGAGAGTAGGGTTTCAACCGCCACCGTGTCGATCACAATCACGGCGCTCTTACCCATTCGGTCGCGGTGCAGAGAAATATTGTAAGATATAAAAGTAAAGGAATAATTTTTGCTGCTTATTAGTGAGTTAAGAAAGTTTCCAAAATTAAAAAAAACTCTTTCACGTTTATTATAGATTTGTACATTGAGGTAGATAGTGTTTTGTAACCGTTTAAACTATATTAGCTTTTAATTTTTTGCAAAAGCAAAAGTCTAGTTAAATTTAAAAGATAATTTTATGTTGCGACGTTCATAAAAAACAAAAAACGGTAAAAGAAGCAAAATTGCCAACAAGTTAGGGAAAGCAGTACGTTCAAAAATTAAAAAGAAATGTAAAACTCAGAAGAATATAAAAAAAAAAGATAAACAAATTTAACACTGCTTGAGTAATGTTTAAATTAACTTTCCAAAAAGACCTTTCAAAGGTTTTAGTCAAAAATTTGACGCAATAGTGCTGTTTGACTGTTTGCGGCGACCAATCGCGAACCATTCGGCAGCAAAATATGCCGCCATTGCGACCATTTGTAAGACGTGGAAGATTGAATTGTGATTAAAAGTATCCGGCAGAGGGCACTTATGAGACATACCTTCGTCCTGGCCGCAGAAGAACAATTTGCCAAATATCAATTGTACAAGTCCTGAAACAACACAATGTTTTTTAAGGCTATGTAGGCACAGAAATGCTTTTGATGTAACAAAGAAAAAATTTTAACAATTGCAAAGATTGACATGACTTTTAAAAACAGGCCCCGCGCCATAAAAAAATATTAATATTAAAACATTTTATTTAAAAACTATGTGGCTTTTAATCTTTTTTCTTGTTGAGGTCAAATAAAGCATAAATCGTTATGAGAATTAGTCTAATAAAAATAAATTTTTACGGAATTTCTGTCCTTTTAGACATTTTTAGAACACTTTTGAACAGGGGTGGGCAAACTTTTTAGCTCACGGGCCGCATCCAAAAGTTGAATTTGTTTACGCGCCGCACTGTAGTGATCACTAAAAAAAAGTTTTTACTTTGATTGTGATTCGGATTTCTGAATTTTTGAGCCAAAAATGAAGTGATCTCTTAAAAATAAAGGTCTTTACTTAGATTCTGTCTCAGATTTCTGAATTTCTAAGCCCAAAATGAAGTGACCTCTAAAAAAAGTCTTCATTTTGATTCTGCCTCGGATTTCTTGGTTTTCTAAAAATCAGTAATTGCTAAAAGCAATGACCAAGAATTTGGTTGAAGACAAAAAACACTAAGTTTTTTAAGTATATATTTGAAGCTTTCGCGGACCACAAAAAAGGTCGTTGCGGGCCGTAGTTAGCCCAACCCTGCTTTTGACCAATATCAAGGTAAAAAACGTCATCATACCGAAAGTCAAAACCCGCTTATTTTTAACAATCACGGCGGCGTTCTGTTCAACAGGTAATGATGATGATGATAATTATTTCATTGCTCAGAGATTAATTTTTCGGCGGTCTCGTGTGTAGGACTCAATGTCGGCGCCGGTCAAACAGTGTTTCGAAATCGGTTTCTACGTGACCCCGAAACACGTGACTTCCGTAGGTTTACCTCAAACGCTCGAAAATACGAAAAGACTAAAAAAGTCTCTTATGCCATGTGTTAAACCTTTAGCTTATTTAGTAGTGCAGATAAAAATATAACCGGAACTTAGTCAAGTATGCATTGTGTTCTGTGATTTGACGTTTGAACTTTGACGTCACAATTGAAGAGTGTAAATCTCCTTAAGAAACTCTTAGGATGTGCGTAAAAAAATTTTCATTCTTTAATGGGCTACAGTTTTTATGTATTTTGTTGCGGCCTTACAGTAAATACGCGGACAAATGCAAACCGAAAAATACGAGGTGAAATTTTAAAAACTGCCCTAAGTATATTGTTGAAGGTTATGTAAGCACAAAAATGCTTTTAATGTAACAAAGAAAAATTTTTAACGATTGCAAAGTATGACATGACTTTTAAAAAACGCCCTACGCATATCATCAAGTATTTTATATCGAGTTTTTATTGCTTTTTACGTCGGTTGCCTGTATAACTGGCAAGAAAACAAAATCAAATTTTTGAATGAGAAATAATCTAAAGGTCAAAAAAACGAAAATATTTAAATATATTATGACAGTCTTTGATGTGAAGCGAAAATAGTTTGTAGAAAAATTTTTTGTATTTAAGTCTTTTATCTTTTTCAACCAATTTTTTGTTTTGATTTTTTACCAGCTAATATTCTTAAATATTTCTTCCTAAGTACTAAATGGTAGCACAAAAAAATTTATTCATTATTCAAAATTGATTAAGTGAAAGGGAGATTAATTAAATTAAGCAATTTAAACGCTCAAGCTCAAAAAAATAATAATTGATACCGAAAAACAGTAAAAATTTTTGAAAATCATTTCAAATTTTTAACACAACAAGCATTAACAACAAAATTTAGAAAAAAGATGGGCCTACATCAAAAAAACAAAGTTGAGCGATAAAAAAATTGCTATAAAACATTTGAACTATTTAGAACAGCCTCAAAAAAAAATACTGCAAATAAAATAACATGTGAAAAAAATTTTCAGCGTTGATTCATCTCCCAAAAATTTGGTCGCGAAGGCATTTTGTGAAAATACAAATCAAATCTCTGAAACTGATAATCGCTGAGACAGTGTTTGAAAAAAAGTTTAAAATTAATTGGAAAATTTTATCAGGAAATAAAGCTAAGGAGATTTATTACGATTACACTCAAATAAAACTTAATGGGTATTATTTTAGTTGGAAACAATTTTAACTTTTCATGCTTTTCACGCACAATTCATGCTTTAATTAATATTTTTTCGTTTATCAAGGCTCGTTTCCACTGCAGGCGTGGAATGGAGCATTTTTTGTTTCTTTTATTGATCTTTCCGCGCTTAAAACCTAAGCAAGCACAAAACGAACCAAAAAAAGTCAATAAAACAAAAAATACACCATTTCACGCTCGTAGTGGAAACAAACTTTCTACGATTGGCTTTACTCTATTTACACTTCTTGCGTCAAAAGCTTTTTACAGAGTAGAACCAGACAAGACAATCTGATCAAATCCGCTAAATCTTATCAAATACCGAAATCAAACTGTATTTGTTTCTATTTTACGCTTCAGGCTGTTTGAATAAAATTCAACAATTTAACTTATTCTTATCTTTATATTTGTAATAAACACAAAAAACACTTATGCCATTAAATTTTGAGTTTAGAAAGAAAACTTGCAACTTCAGTGTTTCGAAAAGCGGAAATTTAACACTTCGGAGCAAAATGACTTGATCGGCGGAATGAAATGATGAACAAAAGTAAGCTGATATTTCATTTTTAAATTTCAAATTCAATGCCATTGCTTTGAAAATATGGATAAAAATACGAAACAAATAAAACCTTTAAAAATAATTTTTCTATCAAATTTTTTTTTCAAAAAAATCACTGAAACAGTAATTAAACGGGAACAAAGTCTGTTGCCCAAATACCCATTAGACTAAAACCTTAAAACCTTCTTCAGAAAACTTTAATCTCCTTGGATCACCTATTCAAACTTACCTTTGAATTTTTTTTATCTATTCCTCCTTAAACCTGACCCTAATTCTCTCCCGAGAACAATCGATAAAACCACAATAGACGTTACCAACCAAACCAATCCTTATACCTGGCTTCGCTTAACCCTCTTTTGAATCTCGACCTTCTCTCTTTTTAAATTTCCAGAAAAAAAATAACCTTTCGGACAGCCTACAAAGGCCATGTCTGGGGCTGTTTCTTTCAAGGATGCAACTTCACGCTCAAAACCCCAAATGATTTTTTCTGTAAATTACGTCTTTTCTCCCGTGACGATCCTCATCATTAATTCTTTGACTTGGTATGGGGTGCTGGTGCCAAAACACTCTGCACAGTTGCTTTATCTCTGGTCTACTCAACAGCTGAGTACTGCGCACCAGTCTGGTGTCGCAGTGCTCACACTCGCTTCATAGACAGCCTTAAATGACGCTTTGCGCATAGTCACTGGATGCCTGCGTCCCACTCCAACGGATCCTTTATCCACACTTTTGGGCATTCAGCCAGTTGAGCTTCGCCGACTGGGAGCGACACTTTTCTTGGCTTACCGTGGATCTCTGGACCCTGATCATATCTTGTATGGTCTTTTAAATGCGTCCTCAAATGCTCGCCGGGACTAAGATCTAGACGCCCATTTGTGCCAGCTGTGCGGAATCTTTTGAACAATCTTGCCGGACTTGGCATCCGCGCTTCTGAGTGGACAAATCATAAATGAAATGTGGAGTATTGTGAAAATGCTTCCAGGCTCCGTGCTTTTGTGCTCAGGACCGGTGGCAGGCCTGTTGGGATGGGCTTGTCCCAAGCAGCTTGTATTAGGCTCAACCGCCTGCGCACTGGTGTTGGGCGATTCCATTCGTCCATGCACAAATGAGCTCTCGCTCCTTCACCGAATTGCGAGTGCGGCGCCGCTGAACAAACTGCAGATGACGTTCTAATAGCGCGCCCCATACATCGGGCACCACATGGAGCACGAGGTCTGATGGTTTTGGATGACGAAATTCGATGCTGGCTTAACAATATCACTGCCAGAATCTGATCTGGGCAGTACAGCAGCCTGGGGTAGTAAAAGGATAAACCCTCGGCCCCAGTCCTGTTTGTGTCTGGCCTGGAGTGGATACCCGTCAAACGACGACGACGATGAATTCTTTGACTGTCCTCCAACTAAATATCTAATTTTTTTTTAGAACCTCTTCTTTCTGAAATCCTAAAAAAACCCATATCTCTCTCTAAAAACATATTTCTTTATAACTTTTCTGAACTACCTGACAATCACAATTTAATCCTATTCAAAATGGCTTCCTTAATTCGACTTTCAACCTTCCAGTTACGTGATAAAATCCTCTCTTTTAACACTTCTATCACTCCTTTCCTACTAAACAAAGAATTATATAAAATCAAAACCAAATTTAAATCTTTTAAAAAAAGCCTATCCTGATCTTTCAAAATAAAACAAATAAAAAACCGGTTCCATATTGTTTTCTTTGTAATGTTATGTAATGTGTCCCTATTTAATCTAGTGTATTTTATTTCTTTTTCTACCAGGTACTTAAAATCCAATAATTCTTCCTGTTTGTATATATTTTGTACCGGGTAGTTGATTGTATTTTGTGTATTTCAAAAAAAAAAAAGATGTTAAAAAACTTCTTGTTTTAACTCGGCTTTGTTCTGAACGAAAGTAATTTACCGAAAAATGAAGTCGTTATAACTTTGTGTTACGTCATGTTTTTCCCGAAATTATAAAAACGTGATATTAAAAATTACGAAAAAAAATATATAATAGTAAACCAGACTGTAATATCTTGGTATTTCCAAAAAGCAGGTTGGGAGAACCGCTTGATGGGTATTCTAAAAATAATGCCTTTGTTGTTTTCTAGCAAGGCAAGAGGATAAAGTGCAAATACATTATAATAATGCAACGACGTACTTTACAAAAAAATTTTGGTCCTTACGTATTATCGGGAGGACCTTTGATTTTTACTTTTTCCTTTTTTTCACAGTACGTTGGTTAGTATGAAGATCTTTGATTTACCGCGCACTGAGGAAGAGGCTGTTGCCGGAATTACAAATGTAATGTTATTTTCTTGTTTTAACCGTTTCAATAAATAATTTACTTTAATTTTTGAGTCGTTTTTTTAAAGGTCCTCCCGATAATACGTAAGCACCAAAATTTTTTATGTAGGTTCTCGTTTTTTTTTATCTTTTAGATCGAAACCGATGGAAAAATCGACGAAAAAAGCGATTTTTAAAACATTTTTACAACATTTTTGGTTACTCTCGAAAATTTAAGTAATTTTTGAGTCGTAGAAGTGTCTTAAGAAAACAAAACTAATGAAGAGCATTTAAATGTTATACAAGCGCCTTAAATCTATTTGTTCAAAAGATAAAAAAGTTAAAGATTTTTCTTTGGATTTTAAACCGCACCAACAAAAACGAACTGTAAATTCTCTCTCATTACACCACTGTGAAAACAAATTCAGTCGTGCGAACTAAGCGGTTTGGCCGCCTGCCAAAAAATGAAACCTACATCAAGCGGACAAACTAGGTATGTTTACAAGTTTGCAAGATCTCGTGGCAAGTACCTCTGTTGACACTAAAGTGTTATTTGTTATTATGAGTCAACACTTAAAAGGGTTAGCCATTAATTTTTGCCTATATTTCTCCGAAAATAGGATCCTCGAAGGGGAAAATTTCGTATCGTTAATCTTTTTACAGTGGATATGAAGTCGTGCAATCTTAACGCTGTTAAAAAACAATCGCTGATTGAACTCGTTTGCGATACCAAGTTAAAGATTACATATAAAAACTTACCACTTTCACAATTTTAGGCTTCACTTTAAAACAAATATATACAACTTAATAACAAAGCAATTAAACTGCTGCTAATTTTTTCTACGGCTTATCTATGTAAAAGCTTTTCGGCTTTATCTCTTATTAAAACCAAGGGAAAAAATTGCGTAGATATTCAAGCTGTACTTCGCCCAGAGGCGTCTGAAAATTTTTTGGCGGGGGTAGGGCAAGATTTAAAACAAAAGCACCTTTTTTGGTTGAATAGAAAAAATTGTAGTTAAGGCTTCAAAATTAAATAGAATCGTCCGAAATTAAAAGTTACATGATCGAAATATAGTTGAACACTAAAAAAAAGGTTATCATTTATTTGCACTCTCATTCTTTCCCTATGATTGCAATGATCGCGCGATGAGTAGCAAGGGTGCAAAGTTGAGAAAAAAAGGCACTCATTTGGCTGATAAAGTACTAACAATAAATGTAAAATATCAAAATCTTTTTGTATGTATACAAGAAAACCGAAAGTTCATTAGGTGAACGAACTTCCGTAAATAGGAGATAAACTTTCTTTTTTAGCCTTTAACTTACTTTCCGGGTCATGCATCTTTGTACCTATTCGAAATAGAGTTGAAGACAAAAAAAATGTTGTCACTCTGATTTTACTACCTATTCTTTTTTTTTTTTTTGTTTTTAAATATGTTTCGAACAGATACGCAAATGCATGACATGGAAAGTTAGTCAAAGACTAAAAAAGAAATTTCATCTCCTGTTTACGGCAGTTCGTTCATCCGATGAACTTTCGGTTTTCTTGTATGCATTCAGAAAAATTACTCCAATTTTTTATTTTTATCTCTATATTTATCCTCCTGGCTTGCAGGAAAGCGACGGAAACGTTAATACATTGGGTAGGCAACTACCCCCGCCTACTTCCGGAGATGCCAAGATATTGCTGTCCGCTTGTAATTTAATAGAGATCTGATTGTTATTTAGAAGCAGGGGAATGTGCTGCAAAGTGTCCTTCCCAAGGACACAACAGAATGGCGCGAGTGGGTTTTGAACCGAGACCGTGTTGGTGCCGAGCCCGGCGCTTTAACCACTCGACCACGCTGCCGATTCTTTTTTTGTTGTTGTTTTCAAATACATTTAGAATAGATACGCAAATGCATGACCTGGAAAGTTAGTTACAGACTAAAAAAGAAATTTCATTTCCTGTTTACAGCAGTTTGTTTACCTAATGAACTTTCGGTTTTCTTGTATATATTCAGAAAGATTTTTATATTTTACATTTATTGTGAGTATCTTATCAACCAAAAGAGTGCTTCTTTTATTCGATTTTGCGCCCTTGCTAACTTATTGCTTTTTTGCTGTTGTCCAATTGTTGTCTTAAAAACTTTGTTAAATTTAATTCTGGTCGAATTTATATAAGTGTAAAGACAAATCGAACTCAATGCTTTGTACTGCAAATTCAAAGGAAATTAGTTGCCCCCTTGTGGGCCCCCGCTTCTGGTGCCCCTGACTTCGCCTTTTAAATACTTCAGTAGAGTCAATTTTACTGCGTATTATATCAAGAAGGCAGCAGCAAAGTTCACATTAAATAGAGTTCTTCTGATCCTAAATGCTTACTTTTGTTTTAATAAAATTCTTTTTATCAATTTATCGCGTTTATTACAATGTTGTCATTAAAAAAGATTACCGGGGCGCAAGATTGTTTTGAAATATTACCGGTCCGCAAGCTTAAAAAAATTGAGAAACACTGCTTTAAATAAATTTTTTCAATTTTCGCGTGAAAGTGATCATATTGATGGGCACCGGTTAATAACAATTATCTTTTTCGCTCTCCCGTAAATGGTATTAACATAACAAATGTAACTAAAAAAATGTTTAATGCGATCTAAGACAAACACCCCGTAGTTTTGTAAACTTCTTAAAACAACCAATAGCAGTCTAATTTTTTCATGCAATGCTGGTGTCATCGGAAGTAGAAGCTAGGACAGGCCGGTATTTTGCGACCCTAACCCCGTAAGTTGCATAAACAGCAAGTTCCGCCATTTTTTTCACTTTAAAAACAACCAGTGACCGACTTGTACATTTTCATGTTTAAATCAACGTGCTGAGTTGAATTATCAAAACAGCGATTGCACAGAAATTTATTTTTTGCGGAGGTTGTGTGTTGCACAGGGTTTATAATTAAAAATTTGCAAAACACGACGGATTCACTTCTATGGTGAAAAATGACTTGCGCGGCGGCGACCACTTGCGGAAGTTAGACTGCTTAACTTTAACCAAACTTTCGTCTTATACCCGTAAATTATCCCAAACGTTTTCGTACAAGAGTCAAGTACGCCCATGTAGTCTTACGCTTATTGGTGCAGAACTCATTTAAAGATTGAATCAACTTTCTGTTCAGCATCAAGCAATTTAAACGCTTTTCATCCAGGATTTAGCGAAGGCTTCTGCAATTACTCATTCAAATTTTAAATGGTAACAAAAAATTTACTCACCCCCCAGAAGAAAAGATGTGGTCGCCAAAAAGTGAAACCATAAATCCCAACGCTTTTCGGACTCTTTTTCGTTGCGTTCGGAAGGCCCATCATTGTAAAACTTTACTTCATTTCCTGTTCTACTTCCGCTATCTGAAAATAGTACTAGATGAAAAGTTCAAGCGTTTGGGAATTGTCAAGGATGTGTTCATCGTAGCTGTTCGCTTCACTTTTAAAATTAGTCATTGCTGGTTGTTTTGCGTCAAAGTGAAAATTTTTAGTTTGCAATCATCAATTTGATTTTAAAAGCATTGGTTCTCGAAATCTAATTAGAGACTGAAGTATTAACCTGTTGCATTTCACTATTTAAACACTGTTTCAGAACCGAAGCTTATTTATATTTTGTTGCGTTTCAACTTTAAATATGTTAATGTGTTACTAAAAGAAACAATAAATGTATTTATTATGGAGCTGTGTGCTTGTTTGTATTCGGTGAACGTCATGCCTAAAAATAAGCAAGAAGTTGGTAAATCGTATGGCAATAAAAGTAACTTGACCTTTAACCCTGAGTCTCGACAAGCTCGCAGAATCGTCTTCTTCAGCTTTAGCCAACTGTTTTAAACAAAATTTTACAAAGTAGAAATTTTTCAATTGAATTTTCGCGCCAATAAAAGGCTTTGCAAATTGAAAGCTTTATTTTATTATAACTAATTAGAAACTCAAGGAGTGTTTTCAAAAAGTCGCCTAAAAAAATTTAAATATAACAGTATCGTTTTTTGAATAATGTTTTTGTAATAAATTGAAAGTTGACCGATTTTATTAATAAATTCATGCATCGTTTTTTGAATAAGATGTAAATTTTATCAACCTCTTTTTCAAGTGAAAGACTAAGCACCTAATTCGATCTGGTAAATTGCTTTCGTAGTGTTGCCGTTCTCGCCATTGAAAAAATACGTGATTTCGGGGCAACACGAAACCTGACCGGCACCAAGGGTAAACATTTCAACTACCCAATCGTTGGTAATACCGACATTAAACTTCTTTAAGAGACGTTATAGCATTGCAGCTCGAAATTTGAGACAAGAGGACAAATATGACTTAGTTTATCTTTTTGCATTCAAGTTAAAAAAAGTTCGACATTAGGCCAAGCACAAATAACGATACAGTTACCTTACAGTTTTTGAACCTAAAAAAAAAGAAACCATTAAGTAGTTCAGTTTAAATAAATTAAGAAAATCCACACAAATGTAGTCGTTTCTTTGGTATTTACAGATAACACAATGTTAAGTAGCAATGTCGTCGTAAATCTTGCTTGTCAAATAGCAAACCTTCAAAAGACGTTTGTTTAGAAAAAGAGAAAACGACCGTGAAATGCGATGAAGTACGTCGTATCTTGATGTTAAAAAGAAAAACTATTTTATTTGGTCTGCAAATTCTAAATCATAGGATTAATCCTTCCATGTAGGTAAAGCCCATTTGATATTGCCACACATAACAAATTTCAACCATCAATCAACGCCGCCTTTATCGTTCTTAAATATAGCTGTGAGCAGAAACATGCTTTACACTGTTCAAGTATTGCTAATACTTGTTTGAAAACACTAAGCCCATGTCGATAACGGTTGAAGCAAATAGATTGCCTTAACCGAACAAAATAGTCCAAAGTTTTTTTATTTATAACATGTAAAAGCTGACAGATTAGTTTTAACCAAGCGCAAAATTGAATTTCTTTACGTCACTAATCTATGCCTGGAAGCAGCCATTTTAAAAAGGGCTTTTGAACATTTTACAATTTCGTAAGTACTGTAAATATTCCGTTTCGCAATCAGCCCCAATCATTAACCCAGTGGTTTTAAATCAGATTGTTGCGCGTCGAAGGGGGGTTAACATGAAACGTTTTTTGACCCTAAAAGCCAAAAGTTTTTTTATCAATTTTTAATAACTGTAGTACTGGGGTACAGAGATCCAAAATGATACGTAGTTTTGCGGGTGCTGTGTGAGTAAAAATGCAAGTTTGTCAAGGAAATTAGTAAAGTACAATTTAGGAAGAGAATAAAATGTTTTCTTAATCCATAAAACGACAAAATATAGCAGCATAAATGTATTCATCATAAATAAAAAATAAAAAAAATATTTTAACAAAAATAAACAAAAGAAAAAACCATAAACGTTTTCGGCTTGCCTCAGCCCTCTTCAGATAAATAAATGATTTAAGAAAAAAACAAAAATTATGTACTGTAATTTAAAATATATTTTAGATTAGTATTTTGTGTTATTTGGTTTTGATGTATCGGTATTGTTGTTGTTGTCATTATGGCGGTCGCATTTTAAATGAATTCCTTTATGTTGAAAAAACGCGTGTAAGAGATGTGACAAATAATTACGTCACTCAAATAATTGACTTCGTCTTTTTAAATTACAGTACATAGTTTTTGTTTTTTTCTTAAATCATTTATTTATCTGAAGAGGGCTGAGGCAAGCCGAAAACGTTTATGGTTTTTTCTTTTGTTTATTTTTGTTAAAATATTTTTTTTATTTTTTATTTATGATGAATACATTTATGCTGCTATATTTTGTCGTTTTATAAATTAGTAAAGATTTTCCCGAGTTGGGAAGATATAGATCGTTGCCTGGAAGTGATTTTTTAGTATTTAAAATTAAAATAAGTAAGTCTATTTTTTCTCGCTGTGCATGGCACAAAAACCCATCGTCTAAAATTTCCAAGAAAAAAATAAGGAGAAATATTCGATTTTTATGGTGATAAGTGAAAGCAAGAAAAACTTTTAAGGTAGTTAAATTTTAATTAAATATTATTTAATCTTTACCGGTCACCATAAGTCAAAAAATTTGTGGTAAAGAATTTTTTTATTAAACCGGTCAGACCTTGTTCATAATTCTTTAAATAAAGTAAAACCAATCAAACAGCACTGGCAAGGATTGATAAAAAATATTTGGGTCTAATAACTAACTTGATCGATTAGCGGCCATGCTATTTTGATTAAGAGCTTTTTATCTACGATTTGTTGCTCTGATTCATAATTCATACATTGGTAAGCATTTAGAAAATTCCTAAAGCAGAAGCGTTAAAAATTTTTTCCAAAAGCAAATAAAAATGGTTACATGCAGAGCGTTTTTCTACGAAAATTTTAACGCTAGTCAGGCTACCTCTATCTCGCATAAAGCGGACACACAAAGCGATCTGCCATATTTCGCTGTTGACGTTTTCAGATTTAGATCTTTTGTTTACCGTAAAAACTCACACTATACTAACATTTACTTTTACTGTTTAGGGTCAAGCGAAATCAAACATGTTTTGGATGTAAAGAAATACGCTAGAAAAACAAGAAAAAAGCTCGACTAACAAAAAAGTCGACCAGTTTAAGCCACTCAAACACCGATATCATCTTGCTCTGAACCAAAACAGTTTATTTAAGGAAAGTATAAAAATAAAAAATGTTGTTTTAGTTAATTAAGTGGATAAAAGATCACGTTACTGTCCTTTTGTTTAAAGGAAAAATTATTCTCAAAATTATCGGGGCGGAAATTTAGAAATTCTAGGTGTGACCGGACAAACTTTAAAAAATGGCAATAGTAAATTGTTTATGGCTAATGGCAATAGTAAATTGTTTATCAGGGACAAGGGTTTTTTCTTAAAAATACGAGTGATGCTAAAAACTCATCACTAAAGGGCGAAATTCATGGCTGCATTAAATTCCTTCCTCCAGCCCTTGGTTTAAAAAAGCCCATACTTTAAAATTCAAGGTTCCAGCCTGTGGTTTAAAATCTACAAACAAAAGATAAGAACCCCATTAAATTAAGTACATTAAAAAAGGCTAAGTACTTTTATTTACAAAATCTAGCAAGCCATTAGTTTTTAAAGCAAGCTTATCGACAGTGCACGGCTTAAATCTTCGATACGGTGACATGATTATCCGTTCAAAATATAAATCATTGGTTGCAAAAATGACATTGAGCGCCACGTAAAAAATTTAAAATAGGTTAAAAGACATGTTTAGAAAACAATTTTATTCCATAATTGTCTTCCAGGAAACGTTGTTTATTTATATATCAAGTATCAGATTATGGTCGGCAACGTTGTTGCGAGATATAAAGCTCAGTTTTAATAAAAGCATTCATCGACACGATCTTAGTTCAACACCACCTGTTCTTGATCATTTTACTTCCTTTTTCTCTGATTGGTAACCTTTACGGGCAGGTCAAACTTAGAATTATATTTCTTTACCAATAACTAAAAATCAAAGAAACTTGAACCAGCATTCAATCATATTTTTACCTCTCTAAAAGGTGGTCAGCTTATTTAAGAGTAAACTCTCGGACGTCCTTGGGATAAATACCTTGTTTGATAATTAATAATAATCATGATGATAATGATAATGATAATGATTTCATGCAATTCACGAAACATGCGTGCAATAATTTTGGGAAATTTTTTTGTAATTTGATGCCAAACAAAAAAATTAAGCGCGCTCAGTCGCAGATTGGCATGATTTTCAATATTTTAAATCTGATATAACTTTTAAATTACTTAGTTCCACAAGATTGCAAACAAAGTAAAGTTGATACTTAAAACATTGATCGAACTTTCTTGTTTTCAATGCTTATTTTTTTGTTGTGTTTTTCCAAATATCGCTAGCAGCAGCAACAGCACTAAGAGGAAGAAAAATAATGCGATTATTTTATAGAATTAACCATTACACAGAAGTTTTCCGAAGCAAATCACATCAAAGATACTCAACAATGCGAGCAGTGCCGTAAAAGACTAGAACAAATTAAATACACAATTATTAGGACAACACCTACATGAAAAATAGTAGAAGGTATAAATAGGTTTTTAACAATACTTTTAATTGCAATGGCAATGCACCTTTTTTAAAGTGACCAGGCAATCCACAAACAAAACAATAAATTTACAGTAATATCACTAAATTTGGAAGAAATACGGATACTAAAGCGTCAGAAAAAGGTAAAGAAGAGGTTTAAATTTACTACGTTATGCTTAAAGGCTTCTTTCCGCTACGAGCGTGAAATAAAGTATTTTTGTATTGATTTTTTACTTCTTTTTGCGCTTAAGCGCTAAGCGAATTAAAAAAAACAATAAAAGAAACAAAGAAAATTTTATTCCACGCTCACAGTGGAAACGAGCCTTTTAGCGTAAAACTCGAAGAATTTTAAGACTGAGCTCAGTTATTTTGTTTTTGGCCAATCACTGCTTGTTTTCCTCATTCAAGTTCCACCTTCCAAACGGCAAGCAGCAAACTATATAGTTTAAGATTCGCAACGTTTATTCATGTTAACTAAAATTCAATATGATGATCGTGAGTTGCAAAGTGTCGGCACCAAGAAACGACAATCTAGAAATGACTTAACGAAAGACCGCATTATCATATTTTATATTAGGTTTGTAGTAATTACAATATTCTATTTTTTGTTACCAAAAATAAATCAATTTACTAATTGAACAGAGGCATTATTATCGTCATTACCGATCTCCATATTATATGTACTGCAGAGTAATAGACAATACTGTAAAGGATTTCCTCGTCATTCAATTATTATACAGTATAAACTTTTTTCATAAATGGAGTTCTAGACTCTTCGTTACAATTTCCAAGTAATGCCTTTATTTAAAAAAGTTAGCACCATAACTTAAACATTCAAGCCGAGTTCCAGTTCTTAAAACTAGATTTTCATTCTTTCAAGATTAGGCAAATGAATTCAGATTTACGTACGAACAAGCTTTACACAGTATTAGAAAGGAATAAATTAAACGGCAGATTCTGACGATCTGAATGCTAACAAAACAATTTTCACGTGACATAAACTTATCTGGAATTCAAAGCTTGACGTACGAAAATTTTTTGTTTAAAAAATTTAAATTCCAATCAAAACTAAGATGAAAGAGCCTGTTCTACATTAATTAAAAAGAATTTTTAGAAAATTAGAATAACACAAGCTTGAATTAAAGACTTTATTTTCAATGAACATTAAAGTTAGTACTTAAACAATTATATGGCGTAATTATGAATTTTTACATAAGAAAGTGGATGCACAAAATATCCTAATCATATGACCCCAATTTACAGGCAATAAATGGTGTTTAAAATGTTTGAAATTGCTCAAAACAACTAAGAGCGAAAGTGTTCTACGGAAGAACAAAGTGAAAAGCACTAGAAGCGTTCAGCAATCGAAGAAAATAATTAGAAATTTATAAAAATTCAAAATACGTCGGGATATGATTTCGTATACATAATTATAAAGTTTAAAAACAAATCAACTCATGAAAAGCTAGAAGATAGTTAATTAAAAATTGTTTGATACATTGAATTAAAGGTCCCGCCGAGATTTGAACTCGGATTGCTGGATTCAGAGTCCAAAGTGCTAACCATTACACCACGGAACCGCGATTGCAAGAGAGATTATAAAAGTTTTTTACTCGTGTGTCCAATTTTAAACTGTAAAAAGTTTTTGTCCTGCGTTTATTCTATTGTTCTTTCCACACAGGAGCGGACAAACGTTTTAACCGAGCGCAGGATTTTAAAGATGATTTTGATCAAGAATCGCACTAGTATCTACAACGTAAATTTGTGCCTCAAACTTACTTGAAAACCAAAAAAAGTCTTCACTTTGGTTTTTTTCGACCGTTCACATTGAATGCTTGACGGGGTAAATTTGGCCTGAGGGCCGTAGGTTGTCCACGTCTGTTCTACAACGACAAATTAGAACAACCAAGGAAACCATTAAATTTAAGCGAATGTTTTTGTTTGTTTTCCAGATTAAAACAAACTGACAAAAAAAGAGAACTTCTAAAATCCTAAATTCATCACAAGCAAGGTTGCAGAAGAAACATATTTACTTAAAATATAGCATCTGTAAAGTTTTTTTTAAAGCTTACCACGCGATGCTGATTTTGAAAAATTATTCGAATTCATAACATAGTCCAGTGACCCACAATAGAAAGCCTGTTCTGGCTCAAGTAACTTTGTAAAGAATATGACTCGACACGATGAAATAATTTGATACAAAGAAAATAGACTTTACAATATTTTTCACTCTATCTCATTTGCTATATATCCGCCTGATTTGCGGGAAAACCAGAGAAACGTTTTGCGGAGAAAAATCGTCACTGCAGTTCATCCTTTTACTGCTAGCCTACAGCAAGGTGATGAATGTTTGCTTGTTTTTCGTATCTTTTTATTGTTTTATTAAGTAACGAAAATGCCACGTAAATGCGACTAAACAATGACGTGTAAAAAGAACCGTTTTATTTTGACCTGAAGAAAATTTTTTTTTACCTTAAAAAATTTTAAGTGATGTAAATGGCATGTACATGCGACTAAACAATGACATGTAAAAAAATTTTTAAAAACTTTATTTTTGCTCAATTTTGACTTTTTTTAACAAAGCGATTTTGACATACTGTTGAAGTTTTTAAGGACACATTTTGGTTAAAATGTTGCAAAAACGGCACTTTTCATTAGTTTAGAAAAGGGCGTCCAATCCGTGGCCCTCGCGGTAATATTCAAAATGACGTAAATCAGGGACACCGAATTTCGCAACATGTCACCAACCAAAATTCCGCTCTTAATTTATTTTTAAATTTTAGCAAATTGTTTTTCACAAATTAAATTTTAAGAGAAGACAAAAAAATTTTCGTTTTGCGTTTAATGAAAAACTCCCCCCAAACTGCAAACGGTTGATTTATTTTATCCAAACGTCGAGTGAAGACCAAAAACGATCACCCCATTAAAATCCGGGGGTTATGTTGATTCAGAACGTAAAAGCTTATAAGGAAAAAAGAGGTAAACTGGGAAATTTTGGTAACTTCTCGAATATATTGTAAGAACAAACAGTCGGAGTATTCATAGCTGTTAAAAAATGACAAAATTAAACTATCTAATATACACTAATTTTTTGTAAGTAAAATATGATACGACAAGAGTTTGAAAAATTTTGACTTTATTCAAATTATTTGACTTTACTTTGACTTATAAAACTCATCGAAAGTACTCCAGGGCTACCAAAACCAACGTTAGTGTAGGTGTAAGTTTGATGACGTAACAAAGCCTTATAAAAATGTTAATTTTATTGTCTTTAGCGGACCAGTTATGAAATATTTATGACATGCTTAAAGAAATTAAAGCTTTTTAGCTCATTTTCTTGACCTTTATATTTTTTTATGTCCAGTTGCACAGTGTCATGGACCTCTTCACAAACAAATACTAAGTTCAAAAATTATGTAAGCTGAAAAGTCGCTGTGTGTTTAGTAAATAGTCGCTGAAAAAGTTTTGAGTAAAATTTTCTTTATAATTAGCATCGACTTAAAATTTTAGTTGATATAGTGCAATAATGCAAAGTTAAACATCTAAATATACGTATGTGAATTCTTTTATTTTACTCAGCCGCGTTACACAGCACCCGTAAGTTTTTGTCTTTTTTTCTTGAAACTGTTTCCAAAGCCTTTTTTAGAAAGATATTTGGAGAAAAAGTACCAAAATATTTTTTTAAGTGCAAAATGTCGACTACAATATGACGAAGTATTTTGAAAACGAATACAAACAACAAAGAGAAAGACGATACCTCAGCTTGCAAAGCCCCGTTTGACAGAACACAAACCACAACAAACAAGACAAAAACAACAACGATTTTAAAAAATGCACTCACTTTCAGAGGCAAAACTTTTCTCGCTTATTCTGCTGGCGCTTTCACGTAGACTCGAATTGAAAAACTTTTTTTTTATAAGAACATACAAGATCGCAGCTTCTTCCAAAATCATAGCTAGAAATATTTAAAGCAAATTAGACAGAAAAATACGCACAGCTATGAAAAAAGTCGTTCGCAATTTAAATTTCAATATTTCATTCATGACGTATTTGAAGGCGCAGCAACACCACACGGTGACGTATGACCGCGCCGGTGAATTCTCCTCCAATCAGCGTTCTTCAAAGCGAGATATACCCCCGCGAGTGGACGCTTTTAACCGTTTTACAAATTGAACGACGACAAAGCTTCGTTTTAAGACTTTAAAGGAGACGCTTACGAATGCATAGTTTGCTGCCCCGGTCTGCGATCAAACTATGGGCTAGCCTGTGGGAATTTGAATCGATACCACTGCGCCACTAGCTGTTTACCAATAGTTGCAATATAAGTTTTGAATAGGCACATGCAAAATTATTGTTTGTGGCCTCCTTGGGAAATGGATGCGCTAAAGTGGCCTCTACTTGCGAAAAGGTTTCCCACTCCTGGTTTAAGCTGTTTTACTCACGTGAAAACGCAGAGTTTTACGCAGTTGATAATGGAATGAGTTATACTTCCAAAACGTCAAACAATGTTTCAAAATATTGACTATACTTTTTATTCTGAAATTTTGTAATGTAATTACTTTTTTGTTATTGATTAGTTCTTAGTTGGCTTAGTGAATATAAAGTAACAGATAAAATTTTCAAACGAGCATTTAATGTAAATCTTCCTCAGAAGTAACAGTTAAGAAGTAACTGCTATTATTCACGTCATGTCATCTTGAAGCTCAATTCTTTTCAAACCTTTTTTTTAAAAAAAGCAGCAATCTCTCATCTGCTTTACACTTGCATATTACAAATAGCAAAGCGAATCGCAAAGTAACAGTTAAGAAGTGACTGTTATTATTCACGCCATGCTATGTTAGAGCTCAATTCTTTCGAATTTTTTCTTTTTTCAAAAACCAGCGTAAAGTGAAAAAAAGTTTCCAAAAAATTGAGCTCTAACATAGCATGGGATAAACAATAAAAGTCAACTTCTTAACTGTTACTTTGCGATTTGCTTAACTGTTAATATTTGTTAAGGAAATTAACTAGTACTTTTTAACGAACTGTTATTTTTCGCACACCTCTAATACCAATTAACAAATGTTGCTTTAAAAAGTGTCGAGTTTTTTTTTTACCCAAACCAATTATTTGTAATAGAAGCGAATGCGTATAAACTGCAGTTAAAATGGATAAGTGTTAACAGAATAAAACTTTATAGGTGGACTTCCTAAACAAGCGAATAGATTTCTTTCAAAACACGTGAACTGATTTTTGGATTAAAGCAGATTAACAAATTCATAATGAAGGCTGAAACAAAGCTAAAAGCTTCATTAAACACCTTTTTAAGTACAAAAATATTAAACCTAAAACATACCGACAGAAACCAGCAAAAATGTAGTTGTTAAGCTCCAAGGATTGGTTTTATGAAAAATCGTATAGACACTATAAACGATCAATCCAACGCTGTAGACAGCGGCGATTACGTAATATACACCGCGAACTCGGGCAGAAGGCTTCAGGTCATTTTCTGTTGTCAGCTACAAAAAAGAATTAATAATAACAGGACGACAAGAAGTAGACATAATAATATATACAGAGTTCACTTTTTGTCGGAGATATAAAGCACGTAATTAAAAGGGAGCAGAATTTACACTTCAAAAATTACAGTTGTTTTTCATGTAAACAAAAAAAAAAAAACTTTTCGAAGCAATCAAGAGGAAACTTTAAATAAACTAAGATTTGACATGAGTTTACGGCCTATTGATAGAAAGCGGAAACGACCGTCTGATATTCATCTTTCTGAATCTGGAGCTTGGACAAAGGCGTAAACTTGTTCTTGAAATTTCGCAATGGTATGGAGACGTTCAATTTAATTGGCTTTGACCAAAACTATGCTTGAAGTAAAACTTGAAGTTTTTGCCTGAACAAAAAAACGGGCCAACCTTGGAAAATGTGATTTAGGCTGAAAAGTGCAGTTGGTAAATTTGTCGACTTTAAATACTAAATTTGGAAACATCACAAGAAATAAATTAATGCTTTTTCAACGGAGTGTATACTGTATAGTATATCCCAGGGTAAATCAAAAAATTTAAAATCTGCATCGCTTTGACGGGATGTTTTAGTGTGTGCCAGACGTTGAAGAAAAAACTCAAGTTATAAACAGGACAGAAAACTCTGACAAATAATCATCCTTTAAGAAAACATCGGTTAGTTAAAAACTTTGAAGTTTAAGCATTCGTACAAAAATCAACCCTTTTAAAACTGATCGCTTCATCAGTTAAATTTAATTAAAAGCGCTTGGACTAAATTTGGGTTATTTTGCGGTGCCAAACACGTTAAAGTAATTTCGAATAAACTTACACTTTCGAAGCCAAAATCAAATCATTTTTTCTTCTACTAATTTATACAACTGGATCGCTAATTTTCAAACTTTTTTCGCTCACAGCACACTTTTGCGTTTTAAAGAAATCACAAGGCATATCAATTTTATTACAAGTTAAACGAATCCCACCCTTCAACAAAAATTGAACACAAAAGATGTGCTCCTTTCATTCTTCACTTTTGAAAAGGACAATTCTTTTTTAAAGTTTTTCGACCAGATCAAAACTGCCAGAATTCTAGAAGCATAAGGTTCTTTGAATGCAATGATAAAAAAAGGTTATGATCATTCCGTAAAACACAATGTAATTTCAGCTAATTTGTCAGTAAGTTAATTGAATTAGAACAAAGCTACGTAAGTTTTTCTAATCATAGCTGATTGCCCTGCTCAATAGTAAATATACGTCTGATAATCACCATGGAACTTTATATGAAAACGGTTGCAAGAAAATTATAGTTTCCGTGAATACGTAATACTTATGTAAGAAAATATTAAAGTGAAAATAGAAACTTAATCCATTAAATGTTCTACTAATTTTTTTATTTTGTTCTTTCTGGGCAAAATGACCATATCTAATACTATGTTTTTTGAGTGGTTTACTTTTGAAATCCTTAATAGGAAAACCCTACTTGAGAACGAAAAGCTTGTTTGCTCAGACAAGTGAGCACCTGTTTGTTACGACGTTATCTAGTAGTTAGCGTGATGAAATTAAGATTAGTGGTTTTTAATCTGGGGGTTGTTTGGCTATTTTCTGCGGGCCCGGAAGCGTTTGTAAACATAATTTTTGATTTAAAGCGAACACTTTTTTTAGAACATTAATACGAGAAATCAGACAGATTCAAAGTGAAGATTTTTGTTTTTGAACAGTACTTTTTAGGGACGAAAATCAAGAAATCTGAGACAGATTCAAAGTGAAGACCTTTTTTTCTAGAGATCATCAGAATTTTGCGACGTAAATGCAAAAAAAATGGATCTTGAGTTGAAGATTTTTTTTTGAAGATCACCAGAATTTTGCGACGAAAATTAAATTTTATGCACTAAAGGGGTTCGTTTAGTTACCTTGAGTTGGAAATCGGGTCGCAGAATAAAAAAAGGATGAAAACCACTGATTTAGATTGTTCATAACAATGTAGTCAAAACTCGAAATCAATTCAAGGTAAGTTCTAAACAAACAATCCAGAGTGAAAAATTTCTATCAAAGATTTTCGCATAAACCAACGTTTTCTAACCTATTAAGGTTCTCCAGGGAGGAATGTAGTACATTTTGCAATGAATCAAAAGTTGCAATAACAAATTAACTTTGAATTATTAAAACTTTTCTACTATATTATCGCCACTATGGTATCTATGGTCATAGAACAAAGCTAAAAACAGTCGCTTTCCCTCTTGAAAATCCTTTAAAATCTTACTATTTAAATCAACATTAATGCAATTTTGTGAGTATAGAGCGTAATAACCCCGATATGTTTATCTGTAGACTGATTGTTAAGTTATAAGGAACAGAATGTTTTAAAATGGGCTAAGAAAGAACTATTTCAAAAATTCGTAAACCACTGGCTTACAGGAATAAAATCAAAAATTAAGTTTCAAAACCGCTAATGTTTTGAAGTTATTTTTGCATCCGAATCAAAAATGCAAAAGTAATTATATTTATTCCGGCAAAACCAAGCGATGCCCTTTCAGTAGTACTACAACTCTATTTGTTGATGAGTCAAGCAGAAAAGACAAAAAAAGAGATAATATCAAAATTAAACAGGACATTACAGTTTTTAGACAACCTGAGGAAGATATTTCGATGAATGCAATGGTACATGAAGTGGATAGAAGACATAAACAGGACCGACCAAAGATGAAATGGAGCGAACAAGTTGAAGGAAACATGAGAAGGATTGGTTTTAAGGAAAGAAGATGCGGCAGATCGATGCAGGTGGAAAGAAAGTGTAAGAAGAGTTGCAAAAGTGGTAAGATACATCCGGCCACCTTTATTCACTCGGAAACTTAAATTGTATTAAATTTGGATTGTTGTTATAGTTGTTGTTGTATTACAAATAGCGAGTTGAAATCGCGATTGACTTTCATTTTACCTCACAAAGAAACTGGTACGAACGAAAGCTAGGAAATTTATTTATTACTTTGATCACTCTACCAGTTATACCGACGTTGATATATTGCCGAACTGGCGATAGCGATATCAACAAGCGACCGATAAAAGATTTGATTTATTGAGATTGTTGTCAAGCTCATAGTGCAGTTAACGCCCTGACGATTGTCCGAAAATCCTTAAATCGTCCCGCTATTGAAGGAAATTAATTGGTTAGATTATCTTAAATAATGTAAAAAAAAACATTCTTTTATTTCATGAAAAAAATAAACAAATCGAAACAACGCAATGTACTTTTTTGAACAATACGACAATTCCTTATCTCTTATGGCTCTTGAACTTATACCTCAAATTATGTAATACTAATTGAAGGTGTGGTACAATTGGTTCAAAACAACTAAACTGATTATTATGTTTAAACCGAGCCATTTGAAAGTTTGCACATTTCTTGTGGTTTTGCCAAAACTGGAAGAACTTATTCGAGAACACTCGAGCTTTACTCAATTACGTAACATAAACTTCAGCGCAGTGCACCACTTTGCTTATTCCGCTAAGGTTCTTCTTCTCCTTTCGGCATTTCCCTTCAATCAGGGGTAGCCACAGCGTATCATCTTTCTCCAAATCGTTCTGTCTTCAATGTTCGTCTTCTTCGTACCTATTTCCTCCATATCTTCTTTTACCACATCTAAAAATCTTCTCTTTGGTCTCCCTCTTTTCCTCATTCCCGGTAACTCCATTTCCATCATCTTTCTTCCTACATACTCTTGGTCTCTCCTCATGACATGTCCATACCACCTCAGCCTGCCCTCCCTCATCTTCATTTCTAACCGTTCTACCTTAATTGTACTCCTGATGTACTTGTTTCTAATCTTGTCTTTTCCGTCACTCCCATAGCAAACTTCAACATTTTCATCTCTGCAACTTCCATCTCTTCCACTTGTTTTTTTGTGACCGCCACCGCCTCAAGTCTTTTCATCGTTGCTGGTCTCACCACTGAAATGTACACTTTTCCTTTTACTCTAGCTGGTAATCTTCTGTCACAGATTACTCAGGATACTTTTCTCCATCCGTTCCATCCTGCCTGCACACTCCTCTTTACCTCCCTCTCACCACTACCACTTTCTTGCACCGTTGATCCCAAATACTTAAATTCCTTTACTCTTGGTACTTTTGTATCTTCCATCTTCACTGTTTCGTCGTCATTTCTTCCATTTATGCACAAATATTCGATCTTTGACCTACTGATTTTCATCCCTCTTCTTTCCAATGCATACCTCCAGGATTCTAATCTCCGCTCCACTTCTTCCCTGGTCTCTTCGCGAATTACAATATCATTAGCAAACAGCATCGTCCATGCTGGTTCTTTCCTTACTTCAATCCGTTAACCTGTCCATTATCACTGCAAACAGGAACGAACTTAACGTTGATCCCTGGTGCAGTCCAACCTTAACCTTGAAACTTTCTGTAGTTCCTACTGCACATCTCACCACTGTTTCGCTTCCCTCGTACATATCCTGTACAAGTCGTACATACTTTTGCGCTAAGATTGAAATAGTAAAATTAGAAGGGAATCAGTACAAAACTGAACAAAGAGCTAAATGTGTAACTATGTCATTTAGCAAACCAGACTTAAAACATTTATAATAATTATCGACAGGAACACAAAAAACTCGCTAATTTTCAAATAAAACATTTAAGATTATATAAGCAATTTTAATCCTACCGATAGAATTTAAAAATCAAGATAAGTAACTAAACTTCTTTTCACACGGAAAAACCCGACCAAACGCATTTTTAATAGGAATGACGCATCAAAAGATTTAGCCGGAAAATAAAATAATTCGGTCGAAACGACTTGGGCCTTAATAGTTTAATAAAACTAAAGAGTAAATGAGGCAAGTTAAATATTAATATTAACAAGACAAATCATCACCGACGATTGCCATCGGTCAAACACCGAAAGAGAGTATTAACCGTCGGAATTAAAGGCTTTTAGCATCATTAGTAGAGGCATTTACGCTTTGCACATTTTATTTAGTGTTCCAAAAGAAATAACAAAAATTTAATCGGGTGAAAAACGAATATGTCAGCCGGATGCAATGTAAAAGCGATTCGAACTGAAGATCTGTGACTTGACATTCACACGATTAAAAGTGCACGTCATGCTGCGTCATCATTGCTGGATATTAACATTTTTTCTTGTTTAAAATCTAGGTAATAACGAGTCTTTTTAAAACATTGACTTTAGCCAAAAAGGATGAATGTTGAATTATTGCAATTCGAAACCAAAGCGATTCTAACATCAGTTTTCACTGTGATATTTTTGACGGCTATTATACAGTACACGAAGTCTACAATCAATTGCCAAAGTGGTTAAACCAGTTTTCCGTTTCTTCTTTTTAACCGCGGGTGTTTTGTATATGATAGTGTACGATTTTATTCATGCTTCGGAACTAACACAAATGAAATGATCAACGGTTTTTGGTTACAGCAACTTTTCTCCAATCAGCTGACACGTTGTCGTTCAGGTTGAGACTTTTTTGGCGATTTACTTTGTTTTAAAGTAATCTAAGCTTAAGGCTTCTTTCCAAAGCCACACAAAAAAAAGTTGCTCAGCACCTTTTTGGGACTCAGTGTAGTAGACCTGGCAATTACGAGAGGTGTTTGTGACCAGTAAGTGCGCCTCTAACTCATTCAGTAAAGGAACAGCGAAGAATCGGTAAGAAACCATGACGTCAACAAAGTTGACTTTTTGCGTCGTGTTGAGTCAATGCATAGCTATCAAAAAATCTAAACTGGAAAAAGATAACGTGAAACGCGTTGAGAATGTTTGATATTGTTCGAGAGGCCGTAGAGGCGCAGAAAATCATCTCGTGCGTTGCATGCGCCCAGTGGTGCCTCGGTTTAGACCACACTATATTAGGTAAAAAACTCCAAACTCTTACGAGATTTCTAACTTTCTTATTAAAGCTTGTTTTTGCAAACTTTCTCAAACGTGAGTGATTACGCATGTAACGTTGTGTTTGTTCTAAGTTAGGATTTTTATGATGGGTAAGACTATAGGCCTACTTTTTTCTTGTTTTTAACTGATTGGTGTAATACACTCCTGGGCAAACTATGGCCCGTCCGCCACGAATTTCTGTGCGGCCGGCTAAAGCCTCAACCAAATAACTCTTTCTAACTTAAATAACTTTCTCTTTACTTTCAATCGTGGTGATCTTTAAAAAAAATTTATCACTTTTAATTAATGTCCGTATTTTGGACATTTTGGGCTCCAAAATTTCCGTTTTTTTCCAAAAATGTAGTGACCTCTCTAAAAAAAGGTCATCACTTTCAATCAATTGAACGTTCACTCACGTTGTAAATACAAGTGCGACTTTGGATCAAAATCATCTGCCCAATCCGGCCAAAACGTTTCCCACTCTTGGTTTAATATTTTCATGGAGTTTTCTCTACCTGCTTTTCTTTGCACGAACTTCCGTTACAGCATGCAATAAATGAAAGGAAGTGAAGATTTAATAGAGGTAATGTTACTTGACTAAGCCTGTAAAAACAACTTTTAAATCGAAAATCTCGACTTAAACGTCAGTCGAGTCCGACGTAGATCTACATGAAATGGACGATGATAGCAAAGTAAACAGTGACCGAAACTCAGTGGCGCAGAATGTCATATCCTGTAGAGAACGTTTTTGTACTTTTTCGGCCTTCAAATAAGTTGAAAAAAAACAGTACTTTTGTTTGAAGGGATTTTAAGTTTGTTTCGGGTAATATAGCGCCTTGTTTATCAAACTAAAAAAGATATGTATTTTGAGCCGTCATGTAAGAATTTTGCTTTCTCAAAATAAAAACTGCTTTAAGACAACTTTGTTAAAATGATAGAATAGTATCATTTTCAAAGAAACTTTATACGCTTTTTGAGAGCGCAGTAATTGTATTTGACAGCTGCGTATTGCGTCAATACACGATTGCGAGAAAAACACTGCTATTTTTGACTTAAAAACGCCCACTGTTTGTAGCCTTTAATCTAACACATCACATTTCTCAAAAAGTGTCACATTTCAAGAGTAACATTAGATATAATTGTTAAAACTCAAATTTTTTTCGTCGAAACACTAAAAATAAATCAGATTATTAAATTTTCCGTAAAAAAGAGTCATAAAAGTTAAAATATTTAGAAATTACAAACTTTTGCTTATGCGTCTTTGGTTACTGACCCGATCAGTGTAGTACAGGGGTGGCCAAACTACGGCCCGCCAATACACTGAATCCGGCCCGCCGCTGACATTTCACAATTTTTTTAAACAGGCTCTTTTTTCACTACGATCACTGAAGCAAAGCGTGTTCTGTCCAGTAAGTGTGTTGTGACCATCTACTGCTTGCAGAGGCGCTACATTTCTACAGGATATACTATAATCTAAGTGAAGACCTTTTTTTTTTTAGAGATCACAACGATTCTGGGAGAAATATAGCGAAATTTGAAATCAAATCGAAGTAAAGACCTTTTTTTTAGAGATCGTTCTTGGCCCTCGGTCACTTTCACATTATCAATCTGGCCCTCCTGGAAAAAAGTTTGGACACCCCTGATGTAGTAGTTGACGCTTTTGCTTCAGGCGCAGAAAATCCGGTTCGATTCTTGGGTAGGTCAATTAGAATACGGTTTTTAGCAGCGGCACACCCACGTTGCAACAGTCTCACGTAAGTGTTTGTTATGAGATTAACACCGCGAATTCGTTTTACGCTTCGGCGTAAAGATGCAACAATCAAAGGTTTTAGTGTCGCTTTTGGTTAAAAGTTCTTTTACCGTAAACCAAGCTTGTAACGTCAAAACTTGCTTTCAAAGTAGCGTTGTCGAACATTCATTTGTAGATCAGAAAGTAAGGCGTTAACAAATGTGGGATGTTAGCTCACGAAAAAGTTCATAGCAACAAAACAAGATCGCATGTTAATAAACGTTTGATAGCCGCTTAATAGCCACTTATTTCGCAACTTGCACAATGGCCCCCAAGACAAGTCCCGCAAGACAACTCACCAAGTATTCGATCAACATGAAGAAACCGAAAGAGACAAACCCGGACAAGGCAGCGGCAATTCTCCAAACAACCAGCCAGCCCATCGCGTCATGCCAGTCGTGATAAGGTTCAACCTGAAAAAAAAGATTTTTTTCAACGATTGGCGACGGTACTAGCGTCATTGACCAAGCGAAAACTTATGTGAAATTGATATGATTGGACGGTCGGAACACGTGCCTTTGGGATTTCTGGAGTTAATTGACTGGAACGCGGAGAACTTAGTTCAGGACAGGCGAACCTTTATTCATAAACTTGCCAAAATATTAAAAACTTTTTTTATTAAGTTAAAACCGTGCCAGTTACATTGAACAAAATGCAAAGAAATGTTCGTCGCAAAAATGTGGTGATGTCCAAAAAGAAAAAAGTTTTTTCTTTAAAACTCTGTTTCACTTCTACATTTTTATCTTAATTACATTTGGCTCAATAAACCGGGTTGTTCTATATTTGGAAATTTTATTCTGCTCAAATAGCTCGTTGTTGGTATCCCAAAGAATTTCATTTTCCTGAAATAATTCCTTGTCGCTACCAAAAAGTTGGCCATGCCAAAAAATAAGTGGTTGCGGCGTTACCAGAAAAAAATCTGCCGCGTGCCATAGGTTCGCTGCCTCTGACCTAGTCCGAACCAATGCTGGCTCATTATCATAACTTCCAGGAATTGATTTGGTCAAGGAAACACTAAAATGTTAAACACTTAACCCAGATCGTGTCTTGCAGAGTCAAAAACAACAGCTCAATTAAGCGAAAGTAGAACACTGGTTGTTTGAGACAGATTTTAAAATTCATTATTGTGAAAGTTTAGAAATTAATTAAGCACTTGATAGAACGGCCGACAAACAATAACAAGTTGGTATCTGTCACGAGTTCATATTTGAGATTGATTTGACAAGTCAGATCAAAAAGCAAAAGAAATTCTAATTAATTTCAGTTACATGTGTTATGTCGTCATGTCCGCTACGTTACTATTTCCGCAATCTATCGATGGCAAAGAAAATCATTTAAAAATCGAGTGCCAATTGCATTTCATGGACATCTTTCTTCAAAATCAATTTAAAAAAAACCAAATATCTTTAAGACCATGAATTGAATTTGTTAACACAAAACCACTTTCAAGTTAGAAAACAATGACACACTTAAATAGGTAATGTTGCTACTTCCGATTAAAAAATCTTTGTATACATTATTATTGGGAATTTTTTAAAATTCTGTTTTGCGACTAATTACAGGCAAGATAATGATTAGCAAAACCTGATTTTGGCCTTTCTTCAAAATTAAATTGTTTGCTCTTTCAATGAATTGCAAAAATAAACTCGAATCTTAATTTAAGTGCACACAGCAAACACGAGAAATTTTCTTTTGTTTCTAATGTTCAACAAATTGTCAACGTCATAAGAAAAGCATTCAAAAATAGCTGCTGACAAAATGTTTCTTGAGATTAACTTTATAAGCAATGATTTATTCATCGTATATGGCAAATGTCAAGAATATAGACAGTAAAAGTAAAGCTTGGTTCGACCATTAAAATTCAAACATGATTTTCTACGTGAGTATTCTTGACTTCCAGGAAACCACGGTCGAGCGATTATACGAATGTAAGACGTTTCGGCCTAGGACCAGTGGTGGATACTGGGTGAGGAGAATGAGGCAGTTGCCTCGACCCCCTTTTTTTAGGGCCCCCCCCACAAATATAGCTCATATAGTCTCATTTTTCTGTATACGTTTTTTTAGAGATCATTATGAAGTTCGGACGAAAAGTGGGAAATTTGAGATCGATACGAAGTGAAGACCTTTTTTTTTTTAGAGATCACCATGATTTTGGGAGAAAAAAGGGAAATACGAGATCAAAGCCATATTTTTTTTTAGAGAACATCTAGTTTTGGAAATCCTTGCCTCAGGCCCCTATCTTTAAATATCTACCACTACCTAGGACCCTAACCCCGTCCACAGCCGAGACCTCCGGCCACCGATTATATCGACTTGCTACAGATACGCTGCTAGACTCGCCTCAAAAATGGCGGTCCGCAACCTCTCAGCCCCCTGGTGACAAGTTGATGTGTTTCGTGATGATGAAACAGGTTTCTTTCAAACTTTGTTGAAATATCAATCTGATTTCAAATGTCTGTATGCTTGTTTTGGGCATGAAAAAAACAACAATACGGCTGAAAAAATTTTTTCGCAACCTCACACGATCCTTTGTCAGCCAATTACAATCATTGAAATGAGGTTGTGAAAAATTTCTTTCAGCCGTATTGTTGTTTTCTGAAAGAAATTTTTCTGAATGAAAAATTTTTTGTTCAGAATTTTTAGATCATCACAAATTCAGAAACTAAAGCTGAAAAAATTTTTTATTCAGAAAAATATTCAATTAGAAATTCAGAAATTAATGCTGAAAGAAATTTTTCCAAATGAAAAATTGATGAGAACTATTGCTTTTTGTATAGCTGTTTTCTGAAAGAAATAATTCATTCAAGAAGAGTCTTTTCAAAAAAATACAGAAAATAATACAATACAGAAAAAAATTAATGAGATTAATTTTTTTTTCTTAGTGACAAATTCTTAGTGACAAATGATGTTATTTCTTAGTGATTTTCTTAGTAATAAGTGATGACTTATAACATAAATCACCAGCTACGGATTCGTTTCTAAAAAAAACACGGTAACTCTCAACCACTTCGCTTTTAAGGCCCGTTTCCACTACGTTCCTGGAAAAGAGCATTCTTTGTTTCTTTTATTGATCTTTCCGCGCTTAAAATTGAAGCGAGCGCTAAGCAAAGCAAAAAAATCAATAAAACAAACAAAGAATAATCTTTTCCACGCTTGTAGCGGAAACGGGCCTTAACAATGAATCGTGATTGTGGATAATTTGATAACTAACCTTGGTGTTTTATTGTCCAGTTCGAACCACCGGCCTAGTGGGCTATTTTACAACCGATAAATCAGATGTGCTTTGTTCGCAAATATTTTTTCTAATTGATCTTAATACCGGTAATAAAAAATTCTTTTTTTTTGGTTTTGGTGTATGGCTTTTCAACTCGCTTCAAAAAATGGAACCGTTATTCAGTGGTGGATATTGGGTGAGGCAAATGAGGCAATTGCCTCGGGCCCCCTTTTTTTGGCCCCCCCTCAAAAATAGCATATATAGTTTTAATTCGCTGCAGATGTTTTTCAAAAGGTTATTTTGAAGTCGGGACGAAAATTGGGAAATATAGAGATCGATTCTAGGTGAAGACCTTTTTTTTTTTTAGAGAATACCTTGATTTTGGGAGCAAAATAGGGAAATCAGAGATCAAATGAAAGCGAAGACCTTTTTTTTAAGAGATCACCATGATTTTTGAAGAAAAAAGTGAAAGACGAGATCAAAGCTCTTTTTCTTTTTTAGAGAACATCAATTTTTGAAAATCCTTGCCTCGGGCCCCTGAATTTGCATATCCATTACTGCCGTTATTACAACGCTCTCTCACAAAGAAATACGTGACGTCATAACCAAAATCACTATACCTATTAATATTATGTGTTACTAGTCTTTGAAGGACTAAAATTAAAACACTATGGAAGAAATTTTAATTTTATCACAGGCTAATCAACAAGTCAAAAAGCACTAAGCTAACCCAACAACGATTTATTATTGTCGTAACACATTTTACTGATAAAGTTTCAAGTTTTCAGTTGTGAATTCAAGAGTTTGAAACCGGGCGATTAACATTGAAATATTTTCATACAACCTCAAAATTGAAAAGATTAAAATATAAGCATATTCAATTGAAAAAAGCAAGAACATTTTTTCGTAGTTTACAACAGGGCAGAAGTTCAAAGATGAAACTTAACTCCTGCACAAGTTTATTGGAGTCTGTAAACAATTTGATTCACAAAAAAGTGACGTAGTTATCAGCGAAGGAATAACAAATTTATTCATTTGCATGTGCTTGAAAATTAAAGTGACCGTGTGAAAAATGCACACAAAATCTTTGCTCTTTTTTTATACCCCAATTTTTCAATTATTTAAACTTTCTAGTTCAATTAAATTTTTCTGAGACAAACTAAACTTGAAACCTGTCGAAAGATTACAGAACAAATTTTGAGTTGCTAGTTAAATACGATCAAGAATTGGGCAACTTATGCTTTTTTTCGTACGCGTTGCATGAAAACTGGTAGTTTAGTTGCTTTACTTCAGAGATGTCCAACCTGCGGCCTATTTAATGTTTTTATGAGGCACACTGCTCACTCGAATTTTTTAGTTATATTTTCATAACAGTATAGAATTCGATGCCACTTCTGTCATAGTAACATATAGGGAAACAAAGTAAGTACGTCAGTTGATTGCTGTGTCGAGTGACGTCAAATGAACTGATGTATGAAAACTTTTGTGGGCAGAGTTTATCATAAAGACGCTTGGCCGTAGCATCATCTTTAGTATTTACAATGTTTTCGATTAAATTAATATTCACAATTCGTCGATAACGTGGTTGAGTGGCTAAAGCGCCGTAATTGTGATCGACATGGTCTGGGTTCAAAACCCATTCGTGCTTTTCTGTAGTGTCCTTGTGAAAGACACCTTACGGCACTTTCCCCTGCTTGGTGGTCTTGACAAGCAGTTCCAAATTTCAGTCATATCTCTTTAAAACTAAAAAATCAAATAAATAAAAAATGTAACCGAACAGCAATGTCTTGGTATTTCCAGAAGCAGTTGGGGGTAATTGTTTGCCCTATGTACAGCGCTCCGTCGCTTTCCTGCGAGTGAGGAAGAGAGATATAGAAATAAAAGAAATAAATAATATTGATTATGTTATTTCCGAACATTTTTTACAGTATCAAATGATAGTTGTTAAAGGCTTTAATGTTGGTAAAGATATTAACTTTGAACCAATGCAGTGATTGGGAATAAGAATATATTAGTAGCAGCGATGGTGCTAGTGATAAAAAAGGAAACGTATAGAATTATTAGGAGGGTGGAAAGAAGATCAGACATTATTAAAGATTCTAGGTTTAATATAGAAATTTAACATATGATTAGGGTCCAGGTTTGCGCCGTTAACCAAGGAGAGTGTTGCTTCTAGTCGAGTGTTACTTCAACCACGAACCTGGCAGGTTGGTGGTTAAAGTTTTGATCCTGAGCCTAAGCCTGCAAGTCGTGAGTCGCTTCAGCGGTTTGACGAATTAAGATATTTTTTGCGCAATGACAGGAGATGGTGACAGAACGTGAGCAATATGTCCAATTTTACCACCAAAAGAATAGGTTTGTACAAAATGGTAAAAGTCTAATGCTGTTGTAAACATTTCGCTCACGTTTGGCCTCTTGGTTATTTAAATGAATTATTTGAATTATTTAAATGGTTATTTAAATGCTGTTATCATCTTAGTGTGATTGAGCTTCAGCTTGTAAATCTGACGATACACTAAAATTAAGGCCATGTCTTGATTTAAAATTCCCTCAAAGGCCTTCCAGTTTCCAGAGGATTTTAACAATGCTAAAGCGTCAGCGTAGGTAAATTTTCGAAAAATTGTGAAAGGCAGGTCATACGTATAGATGTTGAAAAAGAGGGGATCCAAGACCGATCCTTGAGAAACATCGTTTCTTAGAAGGCATATCCTGCTTTGCTTACTGTTGCTGAGGTAAAGGTCAAACTCCGGTTTCGGACAAGCTCCATTATCATTCTGACCATGTGCTTATCTGGCAAAAGTCTCAAGCAACTGTATGCAAGGCCACGGTGCCCGACACAGAGTCAGATTGACAAAAAGCGACAAAAAAGCCTCGATATTTTCTGTCAATAGAATGACTTGGTCCACGTTCGACTTTCCGCGTCAAAACCCAACCTGCTTTCTAGGGAGCAATGCATCAACAATTGGTTCGACGCGAGCGTAGATAAGCCTCTCGAGGATCTTGTAGAAGACACAGAGCAGAGATATCGGTCGATAACTTTTTGGGTCCCCAACGGTTTTCATCGGCTTTGGAATCGCGGCTACAACCGCTCCTCTCCAGAAATTAGGAATTTTGAGTCAATGCAAGCAGGAAAAAAGGAAGTCAGGTAACTAAAACTTCAAAGCAGCTCCAGTACGAACATTTTTAATGCTAATTACGTAATTATTTCGGTAGTTTCACATTTCACTTAGATTTCTAATTAGGCTAGTTTTAAATTTATTTTAATTTTAAATTTTTAAATTAAATTTTCAATTTATATTTTAAATAATCGTCATTTGGTCATGGAATTTATTACTCAAAAGAAGAAATTTCATATTCATGTAATTTTGCGGCCCGCGGAATGTATTTAAATTCATAATTTCGACCACTATAAAATAAAGGTTGGAAATCCCTGCTTTCCTTTTTTCGTCTCGCAGCCATTTTTGTTTTCGGTGACGTTATGAAAAAGGATGTTGCGAACCAAAAACTTGAACAATGTTAAAATAGACACCGCATGCGCCATTTTCACAATCCAGTTCGCTTTAAAATGTAGATTTGTACCGAAACAAACAAAGCTAGAAAATTATGACAAAACATAATTTAAAAAAAAAACATAAAAATTTTAACCGATGTTAGAGAAAATTGATAATATTTTGTAAAAATTATTGATGCGTTCGAAATAAACAACGAAAAATTTGAAAAATAATTTGTTTTTCAAGAAAATAGAAAAAGGATTTTTAAAAAATGCAGCAAAATTCTTAAGGAATATGTGAAAAACAAAAAATATTTTTTAAAGGCAGAAGTTAAAAATAGAAGCGATTATAAAACGCTCGGTTGCGCTTGAAAAAAGAAATAGCAGAGTTAGGAATGCACAAACAGCAATTTTTAAACTGAACCAAAACACGCTTTTCTATTTTTTCGGTTTCTAACATATAGTGAATTCTAAAGTTCAAGTAAGGCTACTCAAGGAAAATCAGTCTCAGATTGCCAACATCAAATTAACCCGGATTTCAACATCCGAAAGTAAAAGAGGCAATATAAATTCCCTTCAAATTTCAAATTGCCTAAACCTGACTTATACAAAATTTTCTTTCTTGCTCTCTATCATTTTGGATGCTGAAAAACATTGTGAAAAAAAACAAGGAAACTCACGGTCTGCACAAACTGATGCACAAGTCCTCCAATCAGGGCGGCGGATCCCACTCCCCCGAGAATCAGAGCAACGGCCACGGTTGATTTCGGAAAGTCGCTTTTCAAGTGCGTTACTCCAAAGGCTTTTACAAAACGTAGAAGCAGCACGAAAAGTAAAATGAAGCATTCGGCGACCAAGACGTAGTCAGTGACGTAAGTTCCGATCGAGTCGTCTATACCTCGGTGATACAACAAACTTCGTCGCGGAAACATTTTACCAATATCTCTATCCTGCAACAGTGAAATATAAATGCAATAAAATAAAATAAAAATGTGAAAACGCAACTAAAATTTAAAATTTTCTATTTAAATTAAATTCAAAAAATAAAAAATAAAAAATTATCCATTCAGATCATGGTTGAATTGTGATTTATTCTACTCATGCCTCACTTCAGAAAAATCAATTTTCGAAAAACTATTATGTACTTGAATTTCTTGATACTAATGAAAAGCCAAATCGCTTCGAATTGGCTAAACACTTGATTACCGGAGATTTAACTTTTGAAAAAGGCAAATTTTTAATACTTTGCCAACTTCAGATAAAAAAAAAAAAGTAATTTCATTGTGCTGAACTTCTCCGGGTGGCTTTAAAAGATTTTAATTAACTTTTTTTTATGTTATTTAAGTACAGTCATTCACATTAAGTCTTTTTTTGAAAAAAACTAACAAACCGCTCAACAAACTATTTCCCGATTGCAAGTTCTACATCAAAAACTTTTAAAAAATAAAGTAACTGCAAACACTTTGCTCACTATGTAGCAGTTCTGCTAACCCTTTCAATTTTTTTAAATCGTACTTTCCCTTATCCTTTTTCTATTAAGCCCTGCCAATCGAGTAACATTTACCATCGCATCCAGTTACTTCAGAAATAAACAAAATTACAAAATTCCAATTATTCTCGTATTTGCCAGACCATGTGACGAACATAAGACAAGATAAAATGTGCTTTGGCGTTTGAGCATCGCACTATAAAGAACGGCGCTTGCGTAACGTCATTACAATTTAACGCAAAAGATACGTCGGCTGCCCAAGCGTAAAATAGCGAGGTAAATTCAAAAGAAGCATAATTTGAATAAAAATAATGTCAAGCGTATTTTCAATCGGAACGCAAATGAGTCTGGCAAAATTGGAAGTTGAAAGTGGCACTGCATTGGTTATTAAGAAGTGATTACTGTAAATACAGAAAGCGGAAGTGAGTCGCATTCACTCAACAATGCACATCATGCCGTTGCAGTCACACAGGTGTAAATAGCCGAGCTTGTAGGCTATTACTAAAACTAACGGTGGAATGACCAAATAAACTGTGAAAAAAACGTGCAGCAAAATCACAGAAATTTCGCAAACTTCCGCAACACATCAAAAGCGCCGACTAAAATGATTAAAGAACCTGCTGCAGCTTTTTTACAATGAACATGAAAATCAACCACGTGTCATTGTTCTTATTGTTGGTGCGTAACTGCGCAACTATAGAGGGGGCGTCCCAACTGATATTTAAATGAGATAACTGAACATTGGTGAAAAGTGACTCTAAGATAATAAGATACATCAATTATATAAATAAGTAAAAATAAGATAAAACAAAGGATCTGATTAAGTTTTTCCGGTAATTTTTTTCGTAAATTTTTATTTTCATACTTAAAAAAAAAGCCTCGAAGAAGAACCGGGCAAATTAAGTTTGCGAATATCAGCCAAAACTCATAACCGGAATAGCTCTTTTAAAACTTATTTTATCTTTTAAAATTAAATATTTTATTCTTGACGGTTTCATTGGTGCATTTGTAAATACGTAAATGTTCAATTAAAATATTTGTAAAAAAATTGCATCTACTGTATATTCATCCACCAAGATAACTCGCAAAGTTTTTCATTTACAACTTCCAGAAAAGATATTACAATGTGACTCCACAAAACAATTTTCTTTCTGTTTTTAATTTTTAACAAAAATTAGATCAAAATACTTTTGAAACTTGTTTTTTAATTTTTATGAAAACGTATAACTGTTTAATCTTTAATGTATATACAATCACGGCCTATTTAAGATTCTTAAGAACAAGTTTCAAAAGTATTACTTAAGATTCTTAAGTAGGCCGTGATACAATATACATAAATATTATTTAACACATTTGGTTTCTTGTTGCCTATAAGCAAAGTTACCATCCGAACTGAACAAAAAATAAGCACAACTAACAAAATATATAAAAGAAGTCTAGAAATGTCAATTGTTTTGCTTTTGCACAGTAAAGACTTTTTTTAATTTTTGCTTGCTTTTGAATGATTCATGCATTTAATTAAAGCAGTGTTTTTCAACCTTTTTTGTAGCGACCCAAATGCTAAGAGAAAATAGAGAGCAAAGATTTGTCAACCCATCTGAAACTTATGATATGCATTCCAGTTATTTCAAAAAGTTCAAAACTTAACATTCAAGCTTAAGTCTGTCTCGGATTTTTTGATTTTCGTCCCTAAAATGTAGCTATCAAGAAAAGTCTTCACTTTGACTCTGATTCGGATTTCTTAATTTTTGTTCTTAAAGAGTAGTGATTCCTAAAAACTTAAATCTTTAATTAAAAAACGGCCTCTTTTCTTCGGACATAGAGTGAAAACCTTGTAACAAGCGGGTTTTCAAGAAATTTTGTGAAAAATTATTAAAAAATACTAAAATTAAATTAATTAAAGAAATAAGCACGAATAAGCAGTTAATTCTAAAATAAGCACTTTTCTTAGAAATAAGCACATTAAAATTAACATTTTCTTAGAAATAAGCACATAAGAAATAAGCACACTTTGATAATGTCAGGAAAAATAAGCACAAATCTTAGAAATAAGTACGAAAGGTAACCCTGCCTATAAGTGAGCCTGTGTCCTTTTGTTCCTAGTTTAGTTGCTCATAGAAGACCACAATTTAACATTCAAGTCTCAAACATTTCAGACATAAACAACAAATTTAACACACAATTTTTTTTTTTTGGTAATTTTATCTCTATATTTATCCTCCTGACTCGCAGGAAAGCGACGGAGGCGCTAATACATAGGGTAGGCAATTACCCCGACCTGTTTCCGGAGATGCCAAGATATTGCTGTCCGCTTGTAATTTAATAGACATATGACTGTAATTTAGAGCTGCTTGCCGAGACCACTAAGCAGGAAAAACTGCCGTAAATTGTCTTCCCCAATGACACAACAGAACGGCGCGAGTGGGTTTTGAACCGAGACCGTGTTGAACATAAGCTCGGCGTTTTAACCACTTGACCACTCTGCCGACAAGTCTCAACTATTGCTATTTAAATAAAGTAGTTCAATAATTTCCACCCTGGCAGGAATCCATAGCTGTAGAGGCTAACATAACATTTTCGCAATTTCCTATTCGAACTTCGAAATTGGCTTTTTTACCAACGCGAAAATAAAAAGAAAGGAAATAATAGAGCAAGCAATTGGGTGCTACTATAGTCTGAGGTCTATTGTCATCCTTGCAATAACATCTCTCTACTACAGCGTCTTCTATTGATATTTTGTATGCACCACGAGATACTGTATATCAGAATTGGGCAAACTTTTTAGGTTGAAAGCCGGATTCAGAAACTAATTTTGATCGAAGGCCGCTCTTTTACAACGTGAATTACTCAAAAAGCGAAAAAAAGTTTTCACTTTACTTTCTTAAAGCATTCACATTGTATGCTTGGCGGGTCGGGTTTGGCCCTATGGCCGTAGTTTGTCCACCACTGCTCTATAGTGTGGTGGATATCGCGTTATAGTAGCAGTAAAAAAGTTATCTTTTCTTGTAAACTAACAGAAGTTAGATCTCATACTATAGTGTGGTTGACCTCATGCTATAGTAGCAACTGCAATCGATTCCGAAAAGTTCCATTTTGGTAGCTAATGGCAAAATTAAAGTGCGAATTTAGTTCAAAAATCAGAACATAGAGTGTTCAATTGTCTCTTCAATCCAAAATACTTTGGTTTATCCATGGTTGCGTCATTTATTTTTTTTGCCTGAAGTGATCGAACTGAGCGAAAAGTTAATCCGAAGTTTAATTAAACAACGATGCTTCTAGAAATCTAAAAAAAGATTATCGCAAAACAACTTCATATAAATTCAAATGTTGCATTAATGCCCCAGCGGTTTTGACTATTTCGCTAAAAAACAACTTTTTTTTACAAGAGACAAATAACGTATTAATTAATCAGGGCATATAACAGAAAAGGATTACGTTATGGCAAGTAATACCAGTAGACTATTTGCACAGCAAAAATAGCTTGAGGCTACTTTTAAAGTAACAAAACCAAATACCAAAAGTTTTAGTCGCCCCTTTATTAAGTTTACATTAAATGTCAAGAAACACAATCTGTAGATAAATTCTCTTCGCTTTCAATATCAAAACTGAAGACAACAACAAGCTTACTAAATTAATTTAACTTTCAAATCTTAAACTGCGTAAGAACTGAATAAAGCAAAAAATAACTTTTGCGAACACACGTCTGCCTTGTGGATAAAATAAATGAATTTTGGTTTACGCACCAACGGTTAAGCTTTCATAAACATGGCATTCTTTATGAAACCACAAAGCAATTTAACTGTTTATTAGATTATCACCAGTGATGGCTTTAATAGGGTGCGAACGGAGAAGCCGCACCGCCCCTCCCTATATTACATGAAAATGGCCCCCCCCCCCTACACAAGATTTTGCTCTACTTCTTCATAGTAACACCAGGACGGTGGGATGTCTAAAATAAAGACCTTTTTTTAGAGCTTACTTTGTTTTGACACTTTAAAAAGTGGCTCCCTCTATAACAATGACCTTTCCTTTTTTTTAGAAATTGCTTTGCCTTGAAACACTAAATAGTGGCTTTCCTTTTTGTAAGACATCATTGATTGTGACGAAAGTATGAGCATTGCATGTTAATACGTTAAAGGTTTTTAATTGCTTACTAATGGATCCGCTTTCTATCGTAAAAACTACATTTAATTTAAAATGAGTAAAAGTTGTTTGTTTTATGATGACGCAACGCGCTGCAAAAGTTTAGTCATCATGGCAGCTGTACTTACCAAGGCGACTTCAAATATAATTGGGTGCAATTTTCGGAATTGTTTGTTTGTTCATCAAATGCTACGCACTGAGAGCAAATGGTTTTAGCTACATTTGTTTACTCCAAGGAATACCTTAGTAAAGGCCACTAATAACATTCTAGCTGAGTGCGTAACTAGCAATTCAAGTTTAACATAAACTCAAAAAAATCAAGAAAAAATAAACAACTGCTCGTAAAAGTAAAGCGTTTATTTTTTTTGTTTTTTATAGCAATTTCAGTTGGACTTGCTGTGATTTGGAAAATTGCTTTGATTTTTCTTTCTTCGAATAGCCTACTGATATTGACATAGTTCCACTTTTTGTGGTCATTGAGGTTAAAAAAAGTGATCATTGTGGTAAAGCAATGATAACTTCTCTTAACACAAAAAGTGGAACTATGTCAATACCAGCAAGTTAAGAGAAGTGATCATTGTGGTCAAGCAGCTTGGTTTTAATTAAGTATTAAACTCACTTTATTCTTCTCTTCAGTCAAAGTTTTAGCATAGTACTAGCTACACCGCCTGCAAAGCGGGCATTCTAGACTCCTTTTAAACAGTCCGTTTATCTTACGACTGACAAATAGACAATGTGGTTAAAAATTATTCGGCTTTTTAACAATCCAGATGACGTTCAGTTATAAGATTTTCGTTTTCGTGAAAAATGTCAAATATTTTAAACATAAAGTAAACCCCTAACTACGGTTTGCTTAATAATTAACCTTAGTTAAAATATAACAGTTAAGTTTAAACCAAAGAAGTTGGTTATTTCAGGACGCAAAGCAATGAAACATTGTTTATTGTACAAAACAGCTAGTTTAATGCCAAAATAGTTTGAAGCGTTTTGAAGTTTCGAAAAAATTCGTAACGTTTAGAAAATTCTCAAAATTGTTAAAAACTTTGAAGTTTGACACATATTAAAACTGCTAGTCACTATAACTTAGTGTAATTTGACGTGCTTTCTGAGATGCCACATTATTACTAATGTTCTGGAAACCACTTTTTTGTTTTTTTAGTACCTAAATAGTAAAATAATTGTAATTAAAAGCTGCTTTGTCAGACAAAATTATCTTAAATATCTTCAGCAACACAATGACACCAACCAATACGACGAAAGCGCAAGGTAAACCGTGACCATGTCGAACACGGTTCGCAGTAAAATTGCGCTTCTACCATCTCGTCAACAAAATAAAACAAAAATAATTGTTTGCAAGATTAGCTATATTTTTATTCAAAATTTTATTTGAACAAACATTGTGAAATCGTTGTTTCAAATGTAGAAATGTGAGGTTTATTGAAGAGCGTGAATAATGAGAAATATTACTGAGTGAGCAGCAGGTTGTTTTTAAAATCAATCCTGTATCCATTTCTACGACGAGATTAGCATGAATTGGCTTGCGCATTCAAAAAACAAAACTTTCAACTTCATCGTGACGAGATGATAAGAGTTAAGGAATTTATTTAAAGTATTACCACTGCACGACATGGACCGTGCACGGTGGGAAGAATAATTGATTTTATTTAGTCTGAAGACTTTTGGCTCAGGATACGACTTTAAAGAACACCAGTAAACTTACCAACGGATAAGATATGACGAAATGCAATCAAAAATTAGAGAATGATAAAAATGAACATTGATTTGTATGTGAGGTTAACTTTTTTTCTGCTTTGATTGTGCCATCAGATTTATTTTTCTTGGTTAAATTTTGTATGGCCTTTTAATTTTTTCCCAAATAATTTATCCGAGTGAATATTTGGTGATTTTACTTGCGTAAATTCGTCCATCTGCATAGTACAATATTATATACTATTTGGAATGTAATGCTATAAATAAGATGCTTCAGATTTGTTTTTATATTTCGGTGTTTACGCTCAGTAGAGATCCTTACCAAATTGAATAAACAAAAATTGGGGATGGTGGTCGAGTAGGTAAGAACGATGTATTGATGTCGAACGCGATCTACACGTCCATGATTCAAAACCCAGTCTCATCATTCTGTTGTATCTTTACGAAGAGCACTTTACGCATTTTCTTTCGCTTGGCGTCTTAATTTAGTCATATATCTATGCAGTGGTGGATATTCAAATTCAGGGGTCCGAGGAAGGATTTTTAAAAATTGATGTTCTCCAAACAAGAAAAAGAGCTTTGATCTCGTCTTTTACTTTTTTCTCCTAAAATCATGGTGATCTCTAAAAAAAAAAAGGTCTTCACTTCGATTTCATCTCTGATTTCCCAATTTTGTTCCCAAAATCACGGTGATCTCTAAAAAAAAAGGTCTTTACCTCGAATCGATGTTGTATTTTCCACTTTTCGTCCCGACCTGATAACGATCTCTAAAAAACATCTGCAACAAATAAAACTATATGTGCTATTTTCGAGGGGAGGCCTGAAGCAACTGCCTCATTCGCCTCACCCAATATCCACCACTGTATCTATGGCGTAAATAATTTAATCATTTACGCTATTCTGCGAGTCAAAAAGATAAAAACATATGGTAATTATAATAAAAAAGAACGTTAGCCTACCCCGAGCGTTTACGCCAAATAAAGGCGTAAACAAGATTTTACATCAATTGAAAATAGGAGCAAACTAATAATGCATTTAAGAAATATAAAAAAATTGTTTCAAAAATAAGCACCAAACAATTTTGTTTCGACGTCTTTCGAAACGATTTGGCTTTGCACAATCAAGGAATTCAATTTCAAAGGACGGATATTCTAAAAATGTCGGACACAGTGTTGCCAAGACTTTGCAACGCCACCGCTGCGATCGTATGGAGCAGGCCAGATAATATTGCCTAAGCGCAATGCCGCGAAAATTGTCATGCAAGGGGGAACTCTTTGCACGCATCTGCGTGTGGTGAAACGGTTAAAAAAATGTTGAAAGTTTACTATCCTGCCGCAAAGGATCGTTTTCACTACGACCCCGGAATGAAATATTATTTCTTTCTTTTATTGAGTTTTTTGCTTCTCTTGGCGCTTAAGCGTAAAAAGAAATAAAAAAATGAATAAAACAAACAAAGAATGCTCCATTCCACACTTGTACGTAGTAGAAACGGGCATTTAGAGTTTGAGAAGCGCTTTTATTCTGTATTCTGCGCGTAACAACAATTATTGCAAATTTCCGTAAAACCTAAGCTTTGGTATATCGCTGGTACGTACGTGGTTGTTGTATCTTGTGTTATCTCGACCATCAAGACCGTTTGTTTGGTAAGGCAAAGCTTTTGTTTAGATTCTGTTTTTAGGGTTTTTGCTCCCAGCGATTTATAAGTTTAGTGAAATGTTTAAAGGATGGTTTGTGCAAAATAATGCAGCCAAACAGCACTATGAAAAAATTGGTTTCTGATTCTTTAAGTGATAAAATGTTGCATTTTACAGTTTGGATATAAGCAGAGTTACCATCCGAACTGAACAAAAAATAAGCACAACTAACAAAACATACTCGTATAAAAGAAGTCTAGAAATGTCAATTGTTTTGCTTTTGCACAGTAAAGATCTTTTTTTAATTTTTGCTTGCTTTTGAATGATTCATGCATTTAATTAAACCAGTGTTTTTCAACCTTTTTTGTAGCGACCCAAATGCTAAGAGAAAATAGAGAGCAAAGATTTGTCAACCCATCTGAAACTTATGATATGCATTCCGGTTATTTCAAGAAGTTTAAAACTTAACATTCAAGCTTAAGTCTGTCACAGCTTTCTTGATTTTCGTCCCTAAAATGTAGTTATCAAAAAAAGTCTTCACTTTGATTCTGTCTCGTCTCAATTTTTGTTCTTAAAAAGTAGTGATTCCTAAAAACTTAAATCTTTAACTAAAAAACGGCCTCTTTTCTTCGGACATAGAGTGAAAACCTTGTAACAAGCGGGTTTTCAAGAAATTTTGTGAAAAATTATTAAAAAATACTAAAATTAAATTAATTAAAAAAATAAGCAGAAATAAGCACTTAATTCTAAAATAAGTACATTAAAATTTTCTTAGATAATGTTTGTAAAAATAAGCACAAATCTTAGAAATAAGTACTAAATGGTAACTCTGCATATAAACATTTTAATAACTATGAAGCTTTTAAAAACATTGTCATAATCTACATAAACGCTTTTTCTACAGTATTTACGCTGAAAATAATAAACTTTTAATTCGTCCTTGCGACTTTCCATTGTAACTTAACGGCCCACTGATTAAAAAGAGCTGTTCTCCTTGTGAAGCACCTTTCACGAACTTGAGAACCTTGAGAAATCACCGAAGCTTTATTACAACGAGCTAAAGCTTTTACGCCCAAAAACTTGACCTTCCTGATACGATTCGCAGAAAAACAAGTTCGTGAAAGGAGTTTGATAAAGAATCGATTTTTAGAAACCTGGTTGGCTCGACGGAAATTGATTTGCGATGTTGATAAGCTGTCAGTTTTAACAACCACGATCTGTGTGACTATCTAATTGGCTCAAAACGAACCTACGTCACCTTAACATTTCTCAAGTAAACACGACCAAGTAAAACTGCGCACGTTGATTATAAAAATATAAATTCTTGTTATTTCTTTCCTTAGTCGTTCAGCATTCGCAAATTTGGTTGAACTTCGCTAAATTGGCCCGTGCAAGCATAATATAGACACCGATTTTATCAAGAAACATAAGGAGTAAGTTTGAGCCTTTTTGTGCGGCTCGTTTTTCATATGCTTTTCACGAGAAAATAATTTGTTTCAGGTCAACATCGCAAGAGGTGCATTTCCTATTCACGGATAAATTAAATTTTTTCAAACTTGAAAATACAAAAAGAAATCACTTTAGACAAAGCAAAAATTTTTTAAAAATCACTTAGTAATAGAAACAGCAAAAGATGGTAAACGTTTAAAGTATATTTTAAAAACGCAAACATTAGTATTCTCAATATGATAAATTTGACACATATAAACTATAAGGCCGAAGAAGACAACAGCCTGAATCGAATTAAAGGAAAAAGATTACTTTAATTTAAACAAGTTAATATAAACAAATATGGGGGAGATCCAGCTACTAAAGTTTGGACTTTTATTGTTACAACTTTAAACAAAATATATAAAAAACTGTAAAACAAATATAAAGAAAACGTGGATAATTCTTAATGGTTGTTACAAGTTCCATTATGCTGATCAAAGTAGGCCTAATATGATAAAAAACTTGGATTCAAGTAGGTTAAACAAATTTTTATTGTCCATAAAACGATCACACACAGTACAATTAATTCATTCATAACACAAAAGCGATAAATTTAAAACAAATGTTTTCGGCTTGCATCGACCCTCATCACAAATTCCTATTCATAAATATTTGTTATACACACACAGCAAACATCTTCGTTGAAGAGCAATGGTTTATACATTCGTAATCTTAGTTTTAAGTTTTCAAGACAAATTGTAACCCAATAACCTTGCGTCGAAGACTATTCTATTTTAATAACTTGCCAGGTCTAGACAGAAAAAAAAGTTCAAAAGCATGCCAATAAAATTGCCGCCCAGTTCCTACACCTTTACATTAATTATAGCACAATTCTGTGCACGATGCGTATACTACGTAGATAAAAACTTATTTAGCACCAATACTCTCGTTGTTGACAAGATACACATTAATATCTGAAAATTCTATCACTGGATTGACAGAGTTTTGTCTTTATTTGAAAAACCGATTTTAAGAAACACTTCATAAGCTAAAGCGATATACAGGTCATAGCCAGAGTTGCCATCCAAACAAACCACAAAGTAAGCAAGACTAATGTTCGAAGCAAAAACTGTTTCACAACTACTTTCGTTTCAAACCTACCTGGTGTTGACACTGATGAAAAAAAAAGGTTTTCTTAGTCTCTTCGGAATGAAACATTTTTTGTTTGTTTTATTGATTTTTTTCTTCGCTTACCGTTCGTTTAAATTTTAACCCTTCCCGAATTTTTTTTTAAGATTCTTGTCAAAATAGCAATAATTTTTATAATAATATTAAAATACACAAAATGCCAATATAGAAAATATACAACAAAAGTATTTTGGAGTTTTATAAAATACGGGTTCAGTCCCTCAAGGTGGACTCAAGGCTGGACTGGACGGATATACACGGGATAGTTTAAAAAGTGCAGTACTAAAGAATCGGCCGACGGATATTTTCGAGTTAATCCAGCAAGGGGTGAAGTAAAAAAATCAATAAAACAAACTAAGAATCCTCCATTCCACTCTTGTAGTGGAAGCAAGCTTTTTATGTAATGCTTCTCAACCTTTTTGCGCCTGCGGCACACCTCGGGACCTTTACAAAATTTGCGGAACACTTGGACCAAGAGCAGATCTTGATTTTCGTCCCTAAAAAGTAGTGTCCTCTAAAAATATTTTCACTTTAAATCTGTCTCAGATTTCTTGATTTTCGGCCCTAAAAAGTAGTGTTCTCCAAACAAAAAAATGCGGAACAATTGACCAACTTTCTTTAAAAGTTTTGTGCCACACAGATTGAGAACCACTGCCTTTATGCTTAACCAAAAAACGATTTCGTTTCTTTGTAATAAAATGAATATTTTACAATGAACTGATTTCTTTAAACATTATTGAAAACTCGAGCGATACCAACAAAAACTATGTATTTAACTTCGAAATAAATACGTTTTTTTAAAATAAGGTAAGATTTTCTGAGATAATGTTCAAAAAAGAAGCAAAAATCTTAATAATAAACTCGAAATAGTAACCCTGCAGTGAAAGATTTGGCAAGGTTTTAACTTTTTCAATACTTTGTTGGTGAATGTTATAGTTTTTACGTTTGGACAGCTTCCCCACGGTTCATCCAATAGACACCTCAAGTTTACAATGTTAAACAATCTGGTTGAAACAATTCTCAGCGTACGAAACGCAGAAAGAGAATTTAGAAAAAAAAAGACAAGAAAGAACAATGAAATTATAAATCATGATAAAGGCCATGAAAATAGAAAGTACACAAAATAAAAAACCTTAACGATGGATGATTTTCAAACAACATTATTTTTAACTGTAATAGATGCGTGAGTAAAACAAAATTATTGATATAATCAGAGGTTCTTAAACTTTTTGAGCCGCGCCCCCTTTTCATCATGCAAACAAAACTCAAGCTCCATCACATTAAAAAATCTAACACCATTAAACAGAACAAAAGTAAGTAAGTTTGTTAATAAGAAGGATGTAACTTTGTTTTGAAAATCAAAAGTTTAATTCATGACTTTGTAGCAGACGACGCACCTCAGATTGGCTTGACAGTCAAGTTTATTCCTGTGTTTTGTTTTTATACATAGGAAGGAAAGCCACTTTTGCACATGCAAGTCGATGAAAACAGAGGAGTTTTCATCGACTTACAGTTTTTTGCAGCAGTGTTACATTTCATTTCCAAAAGTACCTCCTGCAAATCTTTAAAAAGAATATTGTTGTTCAGACGAAAAGCATTTCTGTTGATCTTCCATTTTGAAAGTTCAATGTTGCTTAAATCTGGAAAGTAGCGTTCGAATTTTTGTTTTAAAAGTCGTAGGCAACCCTCTCCCTCGACTTTAAGCTCGCCCTTAAGTTTAATTTGGTTTTTCTCGAGAGCAATACCTGGTTTCGGAAAGAGAGCTGTGTTTCCTTTTTAGATTCGACGATACCACAGCCCCAGTTTTGCCACGAAAACGTCCAGTTGCCGATGCAGTTGATATTCTTGTCCTGCAAAATCAAGTTTTAATCATTCAACGCTTCAAAATTATCAACGAGGTTTTTCGACGTCTGAAAAAACTCTTTTGATTTGATTTACAAAAAAAGATCTTGTTTCCCATGACCTTCAAAAAACAAGATAAGTTCATCTTTTATTTTATACGCGCAGGCTAACAAGTTAACTTTTGATAACCACCGAACAGCTGAATGAAAAAGCAGAGCCTCATGTTTGAAATCCATGCCCTAATTGCAAAGCTTGGTAAACAGTATTGATAAACAGTAATTTGTAACTTGATAAACTGTAAATTGTATTGAAATCACTTGCTTCAACGTAGTTGACGCCTTGTACGATTGTTGCAAGTTATCTTTCACGGCAACAGGCAAAGTTCTGGAGCTCAGGGCCTCTCGATGAATCGCGCAATGAAATCCAACCGCATTGGAGGTTTTCTCCTTTTATAACAAATTCACTTCGAGACCCGAACAAATTTTTCCCAAGGCAGTATTGTGAAGCATTTTTAAGAACTTGACATTCAACATCTTTTGCAAGCTCATTGTTGGGTGATTTGATCGTAGAATCCAAGACTAAAATCTTCGCCATTTCTTGCTATATATTTTTCTCAAAACAAGACTTACTGCTTTTAACAAGCATGGTTTAACCAATGCTTTACCGATGTCGTGACACTTCTCTTTAGCACTCATGTGAGCGATTTCGAATGACACTTCAACTATTTCGGCATACAAAGATTGGCGGAAGCGTTTACTTATACTTTTTGATTTTTTCAGCTGGCTTTCTTGCTTTGAAAAAAGATAAAGGATTTTTTTTATGGCCAGGGTGTTTTGTATGAAAATGAGAATGCAAACAACTTGGTCACATTGCGTGATTGCTTATTACGCATTGTGATATCTTTTGACTATTTATTGTCTAATCTACATAACCATACTTTATAATATCACTTCTGTCACATTTTATTTTTTTTCCATTTATTTTATGTCAATTCAATTATTTATTCAGTTTGCAGCCAGTTGCTCACGCCTCCCTTATGAATCTTTTACGCCCCAAAAGGGGCGCACGCTCTCCAGTTTAAGAACCTGGGATATAAATAATTTACAACCTACTTCTACTGTAGACAAGTAGATATCAAAGTATAAAGAAATAAAGCAATATTTTGGTTAGTGGAGGGCCACTTTTTGACGTTTTTTAGGGGCCGCTCCGTTCGCTCCGTACTAAAGCCATCTCTGGCTGTAGGCTGGCTGCGGCTCGGTTAATTTCGTAGAAAAGCAATAATGTTCGATAAAACACGCTGTATAATTTGACGAAAAACACTCCAAAAAAAACCTTTGAAAAAAAGATTTATGGTTTTTATAAACTTGCCATAGCAACTACCCGCTGTTTTGCTTGGTCATAAAACTTGAAAAATCAACACCTATTTCTGAAAAGCACACCGGAATTTAATTAACGCCTAAATCTTAACGTCATATGAACGATTGTAATGACACAAGCTTTCAGAAACACTCTTTTGCCATTGTATCATATCTGTAGCTTTCATATAGTGCACGGCAGCAGAAGCTAAGAATGAGAATTGACTTTTAAAGGCGAAAATTAAAACCGAAACAAAAGTGCCATCTAATCTCGTTTGCAACATCACAACAGGATGTAAACATTGCTATTTACTGCAGGCTTATAACAGTCTTTTTCTCTTTTCTGTTAATTTTTTTAACTCACGTCACACTTAAAAACTTGCCAAATTTTGCACCACACCTCAACCAATAATGTAAAAACCTAATCAATTTAAATAGAAAATTAATAAACTTTATAATTTATTAAATGAGTCGAAGAGCCTGGTAAGAGCATTCAGCAAATTACCTAGCAAGTGTAAATAGCAAATTTCAAGAAAAACAAAAACTTTTTTAAATTAGAAAAATATGTTTGGATTACAATTATTCTGGGTCACACCTAACGTGATCTTGCGTCACACAACTGCACAGATTACGGTGCACTTGTTTACAACCATAGTCCGTATCTCAGTGGTAAGAGTTTTACAAACGAACTACATTTTTTAACTTAAACTTGTATTTTCTGAAAAATCCTAGGGTAGCAAAACCACACTTAAAAGTTGATTTTGGAAAATAGTTTTTGCATTTTGTAAAGAGCGCAATAAAGCAATTATAAGTAAAATTGGCATATTTTAGCTTTACAAGTAATTTGCTATGCATCTTATATGTGACTTAGATTATAACTCTTTTGCGACGCCTAACAGTAGAAAAAATATAAATAAAATGCCGAGCTTTTGTAATATGTTCAGTATCGTCCGGCGCTGCTCGACCGTTGCTAGTTATGTCAGGTTGCAAAAACGAATTAGACTCATTACCACTTTGCGGTAAAATTGTGTTTTCGGTATCGTCAGAATGCGATGAAAGATTTGTATCATTTGCAGCATCAGCAACAGGGTTTCGAGCTAGATCTCGTTGAAAAACATTAATTTCTCTTCCATCATTTAATTTTACATGGGCGTAATGCGGGTTAAGGCCCGTTTCCACTACGAGCGTGGAAAAGAGCATTCTTTGTTTGTTTTATTGCTTTTTTTTGGGCTCGCTTCAATTTTAACCGCTCGCTTCAATCGAAGATCAATAAAAGAGAGAAAGAATGCTTTTTTCCACGCTCGTATTGGAAACGAGCCTTTAGCCTCAATGAGCTCAGCTTCTTCAACTAGCGGGTCATTTTTGTTGCGAACATGGCATTTCACATAAACTGGCCCAGGCTTCGCCCAGGAAGGCAATGATACACCATTAAATGATTTTCGAGAGTGCGAAAACATACGTTCATGTGGTGTGCAATTGATAGCGGTACATAGCGGAGATCGCATAGAATGAAGTACATCAGTTGGAACGTATTCCCAGTGAGTCAGAGAAAGTTTTTTTGAACGCAAAGCTAATAACACAGTTTTCCAAATAGTGCGGTTATAACGCTCAACTTGTCCGTTTCCTGCGGGATTGTATCTATTTGTTCTACTTGTCGGCACCCCAAAATTATGAAGCCACGATTTTAGTTTAAACGACATAAAACTAGACCCTTGATCGGTATGCACATAACCAGGAAAGGCAAATATGCTAAACAAATGAGTAAGTTTTTCGATAACGGTGGCTGATTTTATATCGGGGCACGCATACGCAAAAGGAAAACGTGAAAATTCATCAACAATAACAAGCAGATACTTATTTTTTGAAACGGATAAAAGTGGTCCTTTAAAGTTGATACTAATTCGTTCAAAAGGCTGGGTTGCCTTTATTAAGTTCATTTTATCTTCTGGTTTCAGGAAAGAAGCTTTTACTTCGCTGCAATCTTTGCAAGCTTGTATAACATTTTTGACATCGCTTAACGAAAACGGCAAGTTTTTAACTTTGGCATAGTAAGCCAATCGAGTAATTCCAGGGTGACACAATGATTCATGTAAATTGGTTAACGACTTCAATGATGGAAATGATACGGATGCGGAAATAGCGCGAGAAAGTGTACAGTATCTGGAGCGAAATTAAGTTTACCCGGTCGATAGATTATCGTAAAATCAAAAACGGCAAGCTTTAATCGTCATCGTAATATTTTATCGTTTTTGATTTTTGATGTATGCCTCATATCAAGCATAAACGATACGCTACGCTGATCTGTGATCAGTGTTTTTCCTAAAAGCAAATGCTTCCATTTTCGAAGCGCTTCGACAACAGCGTACGCCCCTTTCTCCACGGCTGAATGTCGTTGTTCCGATGTCGAAAGGGTCCTAGCGTGAAAGGCTACCGGTTTTCCATTTTGATTTAAGGTTGCAGCAATGGTAAAATCGTAAATGGTAAACGGAACGCAAAAAGCAATGGTAAACGGAACAGCTTTATCTATCGGCTGTAAAGTGGCGTCGGCAAGCTTGTTTTTCATTAGATGAAAGGCAGAAATGGCATCGTTTGATAGTGGGAAGGCTTCGTTTTGAACTAAAGGTCTTATAATTTCTGAAAAATTAGGAACCCACTTTGAATAGTAACTGAATAAACCAAGAATCCTTTGGAGTTCTTTTTTTAATTTTGGCACTTCTAGATCTTTCAGCGGTGCAATGCGCTCTGGATCGGGCTTGATCTCGCCATTTCCCACTAAATGGCCTAAAAGTTGAATTTGAAAGCAATTGTATTGGCACTTGTTTTCATTAAAAGTAAAATTTTCTTTTTCTGCAGCTTCCTTTAATGCACTTGAATTCATGACAAGCTTTATCCATGCCGCCAACTGTAATATTATCCAAATATACATTTACTCCTTTTAGTTTGTAATGGTCGATAAATTCGTTCATCACGCGCTGGAAGGCAGGCACAGCATTCGTTAAACCAAATGGCATAACTTTCCACTAGTATAATTCTAATCCGGATTGGAATGCGGTGTAAGGACGATCTTTAGGATGAATTTTAATTTGGTGGTAAGCCGATTTTAAATCTAGAGTGCTAATACGTTTCCATTTGGCAACTTCGTTAACAATGGATTCGATACTTGGTAGAGGGTAGGCGTCTAATTCGGTAAACAAATTAATTGTACGACTGTAGTCAATGCACATCCTTCGCTTTCCTTTCCCATTATCTACCACAAGTGGTTGCGCTCGCCAAGGTGAATTACTTCTTTCAATTCGATTTTCGTTCAGCAGTCTATCTGTTTCCGCTTTTATGAGCGCTTGATCGGATAAAGAGAAGTTTCTAGTCTTTATTGCAATGGGTTTACAGTTTCGGGTAATGTTGCGAAATAAATCAGGGTATGTTTCATGGGCAGTCGGCATAATTGTTAAAATGTGAAGTTCTTTTTTCTTTCCACGAATTCAAAAGTTACACTCTTATGTTGTAGTAATAAGTCATCTCCTATAATTGAATCGGCAATTAGGTTTGACATAACGTAAAATTTAAAATTTTTATAGTGGTGCTCAAGAAAAGTTAGATCCATATAAGAAACGCCGCAAATTTCAGTTTTAAGAGATACATCGGCCATATTAGCAAAGTACTTTATAGTTTTATAAGGAAGTATATTTCTCTTCATAAATTCTTTATTTAGATAGCTGTTGGTACTGCCAGTGTCTACCAAAGTTTGGCCGGATATGTTATTCACAGTAATTTCAGCTAAGACATGTTGTGAGAATGTGGATCGCAAAGTCGTAGTCGAAGCTAAACAAGGTTGATCTACGCAGTTCAATGAATTTTTGCGTTTTAAACAGCATTTCGCATAATGGCCTACCTTTTGGCAAAAATCACAAATTTCGTTTTTAGCAAGACAGCGACTGCGGGGATGCCATTTAGACTCTCCACAAAAATAACATGTAAAGTTCCGAGATTGTTTTTTTGAAGCTATTACGCTAACATTGTTTTCCTTCGATTTGGTTTCGTCTTTTTGGAGAGCGCACATCTGTCGGGAGGATGTATCTTGGCAGGTATACGTTTCGCAATTTAACTTTGCCAGTTCAATTGAACGAGCTTTTTCATGGGCTTCTGTAAATGTTAAAGTCCTGTTTTCAAGTAGCCGTTGCCTAATAAAGTTTGAAGAAAGTCCGTTTATAAAAGAATCTCTTTTTACGTCATCTTTATACTCTTGAACACTTACAGCGGTAAAGTCACAATTTTGACTAAGTTTGTTAATACGCAAAATAAACTCATCAACTGATTCGCCAGCGTCTTGTTTGGCTGTTGCAAGCATGTGCCGCGCGTAGATTTCGTTCTTTGGCTTTACAAATAAATTTTGTAATGCAGTTATAGCGCTCTCGTACGTAGTTTCTTCACTTATAAGTTTGTAAATAGGAGCTGATAAATGAGCTGTCAGTACCTTTAGTTTATCTACAGTATTTTCTCCTCTAGGTAAAGCTTCGACAAAGTTAGTAAACGTTTTAAGCCAGAATTTCCACTCATCTTCAGCTAAATGTGAATTGGGATCTATACATAGCCGTACCAGCCCAAAAAAATTTGGGGGGCAATGAAGTTTTGCCCAAATTTTGTGACCTTTGCCCAGACAAAAAATTGTCTGAGGTTCTCAGACAAAAAACCAATTTCGTCCTAAAATCAAGGTGTTCTCTAAAAAAAAAAGGTAGAGTAAAAAAAAGCCCCCCTGCCCCCCCGGCAGGTACGGCTATGGATCTATGGTAAGCTTTTCTGGCTGTAAGTACTTCCGTTCAGTATTAGCCATTTTAGTCTTTTAAATTGTAATATGTCTCACACTTTATTACCTTTTATTAAGGCTTCAAAAGACTAAATTTAAGGCAAACAGAAATACAACAGACACCATGATGATTGCTAACTAACTGAAATAACGAGAAAGAAACATGCGAGGCAAAACCAATGACGTCACCAATGCTGAACAAGAATTGAAAGAAAAAGGCAACTAATAAAGTGACACGTGAAGACGGAAAATCACCACAGCTTTTAGTTGTTTAAACCAGTTCATTGTAGTTAAATTAAACAACTTATTTTAATTAGATAAAACTCAAATACTTTCTTCTTTTACTGTGATTTTCTTCGATCTGTTGCATACTTATCGTAATAGCGAAGTTTAAGTGTTAAATTTTGGCAGCATGGTCGAATGGTTAAAAGCGGCGTGTTTGTGATTATTTTATGTGAGTGTTTTACTGCACATTATAAATATACAGTACTCTACATATATTACTGATTATTATATATTTATACAGTACTACATATATATTTTACTGTGTAACATTTTACGGATGGTTTTACTGTAATTTCTTACTCCTATCTGCTGCCTGCTTGTCTTAATTTCAAAGTTTAAAGTGTTAAGTGTATGCAGCGTGGTCAAGTGTGAAAGTCAAAGATCGTTGTGAATATGTTCGACACGGTATCGGTTCAAAACCTACTCGGGTCATTCAGTTGCGTCTTTGGAAAAGACCTATTACGCCATTTTCCTCTGCTTGGCTGTCTCAGTAAGCAGTTTTAATTTCAATCAAATCTTTATAAAACTAAAACTAAAAATAAAAATTTCAACCGGACAGCAATATCTTAGTATCTCCGGAAGCAAGTTGGCGTAATTTTTGCCCAATGTATTAGCACCTCCGTCGCTTTCGTGCGAGCCAGCAGGACAATTGTAGAGATGAAATGATATGAAATGAAATTATCGGTTATCCAGATAAAAGTTAAAAACTAGTTAGACCTACTATGGATCATTGAAACAAACCTACTGTATATGACATTTAGCCTATGCAACTAACTTCAAAATTTTTTTTGATAACTGGATCTAAAGTATTAGTTACAAGCATAGATGAAGTATTTGTAGGTCAGGGAAATTATGACTATACTTCTCCATAGGCTACTTCAAAAAGTCAAATGTGAGAAAAATGACAACAATAGATAGTTTAAGAACACGTTTTAACAAACAAGCATGAAGCAATTTCTAAGCTCATTGTTCTCACAAAATTGATGTAAACACCAAAAACAGCTTAACTTTTTCTAAAACTATTCCAGGGTAAAATATTCAATTTTTAATAATTTTCTAAAACTATTTTAGGGCAAATACCAAACAAGTCGATCTCTGAAAAAATTTTCCATGGTGGATCCAAAGACCAAGAAAACATAGAAGAAAGAAAATTGAAAAACAAGTCTTGGATCAGACCAAATTTATAAAAATTTAAAAAAAAATTTATAAAATGTTAAATTACGTTACTAGTATAAAATTAGTTATAGTTATAAAATTTATAAAATTGCGTAACAAATTTACCAGATTTATTTTTGATTTATATTTCTTCTCTAACTGTTGTAGAGGTATTTAATCGAATTTGTTCTTAGTTTTCTTCTGATTTTCTATACAAAAACCTTCAAAATAACTGGATGTCTTAAAGAAATGGCTTTAAAAGAGTGACAGTCAACATATGTCTCAATCTTTTTTAAAGCCTCGTAATCGGTTTTTGAACTTTAATTCCTTTTTAAATCTTTTTTAATTAACAACGTCTGGTCATTGTAGCCAACATAGCTAAGCTGGCAGTTTAGAAATTCTAATCTGAAAAGCAACTGTCCCTTTTAACGTTGATAAATCTAAATATTACCATTATAACAGACTTGAATTCGAATTTGAACTCAAGAAAAATCCATAAAGTACGCATTTATCAATTAAATAATTTCAAAAAAAGAATAAAAATACTACGATTCTCTTCAGCAGAAATAGTAATGCAGAGAACGAAAATTAATTCAAATGTTGAAAAAGAATTGCTGTTCTTCAGTTGCAGTATTTACAGCTGTAGCATACGCGTACTACTATAACGGTATTGCATTAGAGCAGGTTACTGTTTACTCAAATTTTTTAGTTATATTTTCGGAATTGTATAGCAGCGTTTCTCAAACTGTTTCCGCGAGCTTATTTAAAAAGTTCTGGGAAACACTTGGAGACGAAATCCGAATAAGATTCAAAGCGATGACGTCTTTTTCGAGATCACTACGTTTTTGAGACGAAAATCGAGATGTCAGAGTCAGATTTAAAGTGAAGACCTTTTTGTGGCCCGCCGACTAGTGGTGGATATTGGGTGAGGCGAATGAGGCAGTTACCTCGGGCCCCCCTTTTTTTGGGGGGGCATCCCCTCAAAAATAGCTCGTATAGTTTCATTTCGTTGCAGATGGTTTTAAGAGATTATTATGAAGTCGGGAGGAAAAGTGAGAAATGCAAGATCGATTCGAGGTGAAGACTTTTTTTTTTTTAGAGAACACCGTGATTCTGGGGGAAAAAAGTGAAAGACGAGATCAAAGCTCTTTTTCTTTTTTAGAGAACATCAATTTTTGGAAATCCTTGCCTCGGGCCCCTGAATTTGAATATCCATCACTGCCGCCGACTATAAATAAATTTATAATTTGGTCCATTATGAAAAAAGGTTGGACATCCCTGGATTAAAGAAATAGGCTTACTGCGATAGTACAACAACAATGGTTTTTGACATTATTTTAGTTTCAAGTTTTGTTCTCTCTCTAAGGCCAATAAGACTTTTTTTGCTAAAAAGAACTTTTTTTAAAATGATTTTATTTACAAATTCAAAATTAATATATATATTTTTCCGTACACACCACATTATCAATTACCTTGACATTGTTTAGTTGAAAAATCTCTGGCTTTATTTGTGTTTCTCGACATTTTCCGTTAGCACTATCCGCTTCAGAGTCACGGGTCATTTTATCAAACGCTTTTATGTCAATAAAACAACTTTTGACAGGTGACTAAGAGAATTTATGACGTAACAAAATCAACCTGGTTTACTTTTTTCTTTTTTTTTCTTTTTAATGTAGCAACTACTAAAAACAACTTTTACTAAAGAAAAAAGTTTGAGCTGCTTTTAATCAAGTGGTTTTTTATCTGAACCAGAAACGACTCCGGTACTCGGACTACTTGGGCTCAGCCCGAGTCATAAAATAAAAGCTGGCATTGTTAATTTGAATTCTTTATAGTCAATATTGATTCTACAAAACTCAGGCTCAAGACAAGACATCTGACGTTGTATAAAGTTTATACGATGTCAGACCGTACTTATTAGTCGTCCCGCAGGTAATTTATAGTAAATATTTTAACCACCTTTCACCTATATATTACAAACCAGTTGTTCCCAACCGCCGGTCCGCAAAGTATTTTCCTTTTTGCCAGGATAATTTTAATTAGGAATTGTAGGCATTGCAAAGTTGTTACTTCCGGTAAAACTTATTTTACGCTTGGCCAATTTACAGCAGCAGATTGGCGTATTTTGCCTTCTTTGATAACGCAAAGTTTTTTTAATAATGAAAGTTATTCTTCCCATGACCTAAGTTTTGTGCTTGTTCCGATTGTTCCGTCATAGATTTTGTCCAAGTTTCGAAATGTTTGATATAATACTATTCTTCACTTTTGAGTTGCTGCTATGTGTAGTCTTGTTAAACTGCAGAAAGATTAATATTGAATTAATGAAAGAACAAGGTGTTATAGTGTATTTAACAAGAAAGATAAAAGTAGCCCAAGACTTTTGAACAAGTAACTGTCAAAATAAAAATAAAGCAAGTATCGGTAGACTAATTGCAAGTGTAGAGCAAACTACAAAAAAAGACATACTCAGACAGTGGTGGCTTTACAGAAGGGAGGGAAAGTTTTTGTTCCCAAAATAAAGTGATTTCAAAAAAAAAACAAAGGTTATCACTTTTAATCAATGTCCAAAATCTCCATTTTTCTTCCAAAAGTATAGTGATCTCTAAAAAAACCATGAACTTCAATCGTGCACATTTCCCTACTGTCGCCACAATTAAGGTGCAGACAAGGGGGCACCGTCATGGTGCCACGATGAAGAAATAGAGCAATATTTTGCTTAGGAGGCCACTTTTTGACGTTTTCTGAAGAGGGGTCCTGTGCGGCCGCTCCGTTCGCACCGTACTAAAGCCACCACTGTACTCAGATAAGTTGAGAATCACAGGAGAAAGTAAGAAACAAAATAAGGAATTTGTCAGACAATCAGACAAAAAATACTTCGACCTTGGTTTTACTATACCTCCGTGTAGTGAACAATTGCCACGGCCCTTATGTTTGGTGTGCTCCCAAATTCTCTCAAATGACATTATGAAACCTTCCAAACTTTCTCGTCACTTTCATTTGAAGCACAACAAACAGAACTACGTGTTTTAGAAACTTCTTTGATCCCTCGCTTGCGCGGCATACTGCCACCAAAACAGCAGCAAATTTCACACTAACATAGATTTTTTAGGTATATACAGTTTGCTGTTTGAGTTGATTTGATTGCCACTTTGTTGTAAATTTTTGTTTTAAATACATAGCCTATGGTAAAATCTTGCATTATGTTACGCAACGACGATTCTAGTTTACTAATCAGTTCTATGCACTATACGTCTTTTGTTGCCGGTCCGTGAACATTTTTTAAAAATTTTACCGGTCCCTTGGTGTAGAAAGGTTGGGAACCACCGCTCCAAACCATTTACAGGACGACCAGCAAGTATGGTATGCAGTAGTAGTCATTCTTTTTGTTTAGTTTTTACATCAAACTCGGGCCACAAAAAATAGCCCTAAGTACAGGATAGAGAAAGCAGCGATTTACAAGTACGCGCAGATTGTCGAACCACACACTTCTTTGGTTAACTTTTATGTTGAACTCGGGCTGCAAAAAAATAGCCGGAGACAAAAGTCAGAGAAATTGTCTTGCATTGTGACTATTTTGACGCAACTAAGATTATGTTGGGTAACGGTAGGCAGGAGTTTGAACAAAACTTTGTTTTCTGGTAACGTATAACAAATGATTAACAGTTTCTAGTTTTAGCCATCATATATTTTAATTTATTACAAAATTTTAGCCACTATCTTTAGCCTTTAGTAATAATCTACTATGTAGTTGTAGTGTATTTACAACTTCAGTATCAATCACGAGCCCGAGTAGCGACAAAGTCCAGCAGCCGCCCCTGATCTAAACAGTCGCGACCATCTGCTCAATTATTTTTGAAAAGCGGTAAAGGTAATCAATATTTAGCAGCATTATTCGCTTAATTTAATCAACTTTTTATTAATCATTCTATGAAGCCAATCAATCTTATTACTCGTATTTAAGAATTTTCTATCAGCTCGCGCCCAGTTCCTACTTTAAATTGACTTTCTTTACATTAAAAGCCAAAAAGTTTTTTTTAACAAAGACCTTTTGTAGTCTTCACGTTAATTTGACTGATAAAAAAAATTTTTTTTAACCAAAACGAACATCGTGTAAATTTTTAATTGAAAAATTTCTAAGGGGATGGAAGCGCACGTACCAGGGGTTTGTGAATAAGACCAAGGCTTTGGACGGCCCAGACCTTGGAGCCGCCGTAGATCTATAGATTAGTTTAAATGACAAAATGTAAAAATGTTCCCATGAGACAGCCGCATTTTATAATAGCGCATGTTTAAATTACTGGAATCCAAAGCTAGAACATTTTTTTCAATTTTGTATAGAACTTTATTTGAAGATGGTTAACAAAAAACTCGTCGCTGAGCTTTTCCTCCGACACTCTTCAGGAGATAAACGTTGGAACGAAAAAAAGAAAAATCAGACAAACAGTGAACCCTGATACTTACATGCCACAATGCTTGCCACATGCACCAGGGCTTCTCAAACTTTTTTGTTCTGCGACCCCATTATAAAAAATAAATGTTTGTGCGACCCCAATATGCATAGGCTAACTTTACGTTCATTTTTTCCTGTGAAAACGACGCGTGTGCATGAAAAACCATGTAATAATAAGAAATGGTGTAGTAACCTCAAGTGAATTAACAAAATTACAAAAACAGACTTTATTTAACAAACATTTTCAAGCACATTTAATAGGATGGAAAAATCACTCTACATTCTTTCACAGCTATCTTATCAAGACGAATAAGTAATTTATTTTTTTCGCATTCATCTATAAAAATTAATCTTGGCTTTAGACTCAGTAAGTAATTTTTTTTGCTTTTTTTTTCTTGCTGTTCTCTTGATTGCGCTACACAACCACTAGCGTACCAAGGGGGGAGGCCACTGTGCCATGCCCTTCCCTCAGACCATAAAAATGAAAAATTGTAAAGCAAAGCCAGCAGTTTTAGCAGTGGTGGACATTGGGTGAGGCGAATGAGGCAGTTGCCTCAGGCCCCCCTCGAAAATAGCACTTATAGTTTGAGTTTGCTGCAGATGTTTAGAGATTATTATGTAGTTGAGACGAAAAGTGGTAAGTAGAAGATCGATTCAAGGTAAAGACTTTTTTTTTCAGAGATCACCATGATTTTGGGAGAAAAATGGCAAAATCGGAGACGAAATCGAAGTGCAAACCTTTTTTTTTTTAGAGATCACCATGATGTTGGGAGAAAAAAGTGAAAGACGAATCGAAGCCCTTTTTTTTTCTAGAGAAGATCAATTTTTGAAAATTCTTGTCTCGGGCATCTGAATTTAAATATCCACCACTGAATTTTAGCAAAAGCAAAGCTGGTTTTTCGCTAGTATTTGGGGTTCGCCCTGGATTTCGAAGCATATACAAACGTTTTTTGGTTTTCGAGAAGCTTCCGATTTGACCGGTACGAAAATGCATATTTTTGGTGTAATTTTGCAAAATTTTTCCAGGACATGCCCCTGGACTACCCTATAATGGTCGTGCCTTCGGCACTCCTTAAGTTGATTTGTGACCTCACATGATTGTGACCAAAGTTTGGCCCCCCGCGGAAACTTTTTGCATACGCCACTGTATACAACTTAGCTTTTAATCACGCCAACATACTTTTTATGACGCAACAAGGCGTAACGGCACTTTACCTTTTCTGTTTTTGATTGTTATTACATATTATTGTAAAAAAACAATTTTAAAAGCTTACTTAAAAAGCCAATTTGTTTTACGACTCCCAAATTTTTTTACGCCACCCTATTCGGGGTCACGAGGAACAGTTTGAGAAGCCCTGACATACACGACACTGGTCTATGGAAAAAGCCTTAAGCAGCAGAGCTACGGTAATCCACGAGTGGGAATATAGATTGGCTTTTTTTATGGTTTAAAAGCAGGCACAAACATTCAACTGCTCCGGAGCTTTTTGTTAACTTTAAGTTTAAGCATGTTGATTCAATTTTAAATTTCTACACTTTTACTCATTTTCAATTCAACAACTTGTCACTACTGCAAAATTCAACACAACTTAACAAAATATGGCCATAATTAAAACAATGCCAAATAGATCGTTGCAATGTTAATCCGACAAGCTAGAAAGACTCGAGTTTGTCGCTTCGTCAACACAAACGTATTTTCGTTGTGTAAAATCTTACGTAGGGTCACGCTGCTTATCCACAATTTTGACTGTGCTCAACAAAAAGCAGTAACCAATTGCCAATACGGCGACACAAAAAGTAAAACACTTTTTGAGAAGATTTTTATTAAGCGAATCAAGCTACGAGCAAACACGTTCCACCAGCTTCCTTGATCTTCTTTTCAGCGCGCTTGCTGAAAAACCGCGCTTTGACAATGAGCGGCAGACCTGGGAGATCCCCTTTTCCAAGAACCTTGAAGAAGCCCTGTAATCAACGAGGAAAAACTTAAGATAATTAATCGGCTGCAAATCAACGGCTTAGTGGCCTAGGGTAAATTAACCAAATCAAAACAATAATTTGAACTACCTTTTTGGTAACGTCAAGCACCGGAGCCATGCCTTTGCTTTCAAGGCATTTCGCTTTCATTTCATCGCTAATCAACGACCAAAGTTTGTCAAGGTTAATCGTCGGACAAGCGCTGCGGTTCTTCAGCAAATGAAAATGTCTCATGCCAACTTTACCGAAGTAACCCGGATGGCTGAAAACAGTTCTTTTCTTTAATGATGTACAATTGCTAAAACTTACTACAATGATATTATTTACTTTTTAATAAGGCAATTTAATTTAAACAAATTTTTCAAATACGGTTTTTGACCATCCTCAACTCTGAAAATCTTTACTTATTACGCAAAAATTGAATTGTTTTAATAATTAAATATCTTGGCACCCCCAGAATCAGGTCGGGGTAATTGCTTGGCCTGTATATCTACTCCTTCGACACTTTTCTGCGAATCAGGAGGATAAATACAGAGATAAAAATCTTATTCACTCTTGCCATTTGACAAAACTTTATTTTTTTGGGTCTTTTTAACCCTTTTAGACAAGTTTTTTAATACAACTTGAGATTAGTTAACCAAAAAATATACTCGCGTATAAGGCAGCAAGGTTATTTGACGCCAATTTATATCATTTTTCAAGGTTTGGCTACTGTCACAGACGATGAACAAAGCCAGCGGATTCTCACACGCGGAGGCCACGAGCAGAAGCCGTTATTTATTCTTCGCTAGTGATTTGGGAAAATAAGTAAAGGATAGTGATGACCTTTTTATGGTCTTCACTTGACTTTTCGGACTACCCTATATACTCGCGTATAGGTCGCACCCCTAGTTTGTGCTTGTCAAAGTAGGTACTGTGAACCTGTGTATAGATTACACAGTAATTTGGTACCAGAAGTAATTCTAGATCAAATATTTTTCTTTTTAAAAAACTTCAACTACAAATATCATTCTGTCACATTGCCACACATAATGTAAACATACAGTAACAGTACAAAGGTTTGCGCTTCTATAAATTGTAGAGGCACTTGCGTATGTAAGAGTGTTTATTCATTTAGGCTATGGTATGCCCAACTTCAGAACTTAATCCGAATAATTGTTCTTCCCTGTCATCATCACTATCAAACAATGTCATCATTTGTTCTTCTGTTAGGTCTATATTGTAATCATTGGTCATGTCATAATAGTCATTCAGCTCATCATCACTTATGGTTGGTTGACTTTCATTCTCATTCTTGATGTCTGTTTTAATGTCCGGTGTGTAGGTCGCACTGAAATTTTAGCTCATTTTTTTGGTAAAAAAAAGTGCGACCTATACTCGAGTATATACGGTAGTATATTCGAAGCAGGAGTCACAGGTGATTGTGAGTCTTTGAAACGGGGTCACGAACCACTGATCTAAGCTTCAACCAAAATACAAAACTTACTGTGTAACAGCCAATGCAAACATTACAAGTAGCAATGTCTATGACTTTGATTGGTTGTTGATTGATGTATGCCTATTTCGACTCTGGAGAACAAGAACATTTCCAGAAACGCTTACATTAGGCAAGGTTATTTAAAAATCGTGTCCCTTCATAAAAGCTGGTCATGAAAAAGTTAGCCACAAAAGAGGTACAAATAAAGAGTTGCTATAATATCTGAGCATTTAGTAGTGAAGTTTCTTGATTAAATTTTTGATAACCATATGTAAATAATATGACTGAGACGGCCAGGTGGTAAACATGAATACAAAACAAAAACATTTGCGCTGGTGATACTTGAAACAAAAACAACGGCGACGTTTTTGCTTATGTTTTTTCGATGTCTCCTTTGCCCCTGATTGAAGACGAGCAGTACAGAGCTCGCGAAAACGTCGGCATTGTTGTTTAGGTTTCACGAGGATGTTTTTGTTGTTTTTTCATATCTATAAAACTGCTTGTAACATAGAGGTTTTTAAATCAAACAAAGGCAAAGATAAAATTGCTTTTTGTAGTTGCTCTTACAGAAAAAACATCACAAATTGAACAATACCAAAACTGGAGGTGTGACAAAATCGTCGCATCATCAATGCCACCACTATTAATCTTAGTGCAGATGAACAGCATTGTACCAAAAAAAAAGGCATTGCATGCAAAAATTCAAAAAGACGAACTGAAGTGGGCCTTGAGTCAGAACCTACATCACTTAAGTTTCTAATCCCTGACAGATTCAAATCTGTTCTACATGGCAGAACACAAAATGCGACTCCTATTTCATGACGATTTTAAACAGATGAGTTTGTTGAGGACAGTGACAAAAAAATAGCTTTCGTCAGCGATCGCATGCTAGGTAAACTGCAAAATGTGTCAACTTGATGGATGCCTGATGGAACTTAAGGTTGCCCTATCACTGTTTTTTCAGCCTTACACGATTCATGCCATTTGAGAGTCACATACGAGGGGCGTTCAGAAAGTAATGCAACTAACCGATTTAATTTCTTGCAACAAAAGAATCAATCTTTTACAGAATATAAATGAATAACTAAGGTTTAAAAATTTTGTAAAAAAAATAAGGGCTTGAATTACTGCAATTTAAATTTTAAGCAATCCCTTTATGTCTTCGTAACGTAAAACTGGCATGATTGCCCCAAAGCAATCTCGGGAGAAGCAGAGTTGTTATTGAATTTCTACTGTCGGAGGGAGAAAACAGTTCAGAACATTAGCAGAATAATGAAGGATAACTCAACATAAGCAGAAGGCTAAAGCAAGTGTATGGTGACAATGCAATAGACAACAGCAGGGCTTCTCAAACTTTTTTGTTCTGCAACCCCATTTTAAAAATTAAATTTTTGTTTGACTCCAATATGTGTAGGCTAACTTTCTCCCAAAATCATGCTGATCTCTAAAAAAAAAGTCTTCACCATGAATTGATCTTGTATTTCCCACTTTTCATCCCACCTTTATAATGATCTCAATGATAATTACCCTTTACTTTTTTCTAGTTTGTCAATAAATATTATTGCAAAAAAAGCTAATTTCAAAAGCACAAAAAACTAATTTGTTTTATGACCCCAAAAATTTTTTACATGACCCCATTTGGGGTCCCAACCCACAGTTTGAGAAGCCCTGGACTACAGCACAGTGACAAAGTGGTTGAAACAAATCAATGAAGGACAGGAAGAACCTGCTGAAAGCAATCTTGCAATAGGCCAAGTGGTACACTATCTGCTCACAGTTCTGCTAACACTGATCAGGCAGATGCATCACTATTAATGAGCTTGCTGAGTCATTAGGAGTAAGTGTAGGGAATGCTGTAAAGATTATGGATACCCTGGGGTATTCAAAAGTGGGTGCAAGGTGGGTTCCAAGGAAGCTCACAGAGGCTCATAAACAATCCTGTCTAGAAGCTTGTTCTGAACTTCTGGAGTATTGCCATAATGACAAAACCTTTTTGCAGTAAATAGTGACTGGAGATGAGACTTGGATTCACCACTTCGAATCAAAGTCAAACAGAACATTAATAAGAGTGGTGCCATCCCACCTCACCACAAAGTTTAAATCTCAGCAGTCTGCAGGAGCAAAAGTGATGGTGACTGTGTTCTGGGATAGCGTTGGTGTGATACTGGTAGACTTTATGTCCAAAGGAGCAACAATCAATTCAGATGTTTACATCAATACATTAAAAGCAAGAATATGAAGAGTTCAACCTGCTTTAGAAATGTCTAAGGTTTTATTGCAACATGACAACACTATGCCTCACACCAGCTCCTTCGGCTGGACAACAATTTCACATCCTCATATTTGCCAGACCTGGCACTGTATGACTCCCATTTGTTTGGGCCACTCAAAGAGTTGGAGTGCGACATTTCTCCAGTGATAAAGAGGTCAAAACTGCTGTTAGGAAGTGGTTAAAAACACAGCCTGTAGAATTTTACAATGAAGGAATACGTGCACTTGTTAAAAGGTGGGAAAAGACGCTTTAGAAAGCAGGAGCTTACATCGAGAAATAACTATGAAATGCTCATGCTATATACTTTCTTGTGATGCACGATTTGTGTACCTTTAAAACTCATGAATAGAAACCTGGTTGCATTACTTTCTAAACACCCCTTGTACATTTCTATATGTTTATGCATTGCTACCAAACAAAGCAACAGCTACTTGTAAACAGCTGTTTCAAATTTTAAAAGGAGCTTAAAAGGACTTAAATCTGCAGATATGTATAACTGATTTTAAAGCAGGCAGCTGTAAATGTTCTTTGTGAAGAGTTTCATGAGGTATTTGTGCAAGTATGTTTTCTTCACTTGTTACAGGCAGTCTGGAGAAAAATTCAAAGCCTATGTCTTACCAATGCTTACTTAGAGTCACTTGACATTTGTACTGCTTTGAAGAATCTTTGTTCAATTGCTTTTCTACCACACAAAGTAGTTAAGAATTTGAGCAATTAAAGTATGCTTAGAAGGATATCGAGCTGGATTTATCTAATGTTTACACTTGATTTATCTGATCTTTGAAGATACATATATTGGCAGACCAAACAGACATGAAAAGAGAAGCACAGTCTTTGCACCTTACTTGAGGATTGTCTGGCAATGAAAACAGAATGGTTTACAAAGGACAAATAATAAATTGGAATTTTTGCTATTTAAATCATGACTTATATTGCAAATAATAGAAATCCGTGGTTAAATATTGCAATAAAAGTTGTTGTATTAGCATTAAATATTAAGTTTATATTTTACTGCTTTTATATAGCTTTTTTGCATCTAGTCCTGTTATGGCTAGCTATTTTGTTGCAGCAGCTCTTTTGTGCCTAGTTGTTTTGAACTAGCTTTTTTGTGACTAGCACTTTTGCAATACAATTAAATTTACTAAATTCATATTATTATTGATATGAACACTAGACTAGAATTTGGTACCGTAAAACGGGGTGACAAAAACCAACCGGGGTGACTAATACCACTTGTCAAAAAATGATTTTCTCGACTTTCGAAGTCAAAATTAAGCTTTATTTTATTTTCAAATCTATGTTTTTAGATTTTAAAATAAATTAAAATTGAATAAAGCTTAATTTTGACTTCGAAAGTCAAGAAAATCATTTTTTGACAAGTGGTATTAGTCACCCCGGTTGGTTTTTGTCACCCTGTTTTACGGTACCTTAAAGAATTGAATTTTTACATTTTTCATTAGTAGAAGTAGAATTTGATATTACTGCTAAGGAACTAGGATAGCAGAAATCAACACTAATTTTTAATAAATGAAGAAAGCAGTGATCATTATTTAAATCAATTACAATTATAAAAACTACAATTATAAACTTAGCTTTAAAATATTGCATAAACTGGTTCAATTTTTGACCTAACATAAAAGTAATTCAAGTATGGCCACCTCAAAATAAATTTTATGCATTAAGAAAAACTAAGCAAACTAACCTAACTAACTACTCATGCACCTTTGTCACAACATTCTAATTAATACAATACAAATACAGCAATATTGCTTGAATGTAATTAAAATAATCCTATACATGGTACACTCCTAAGCAATTTTGTATACAGGTATAAGCCACACATCACTTTTCTATTTAAGTCTGCCTCTGATTTTTGTGAAGTTTTAAGTCATCAAATACACAATCATGATGGGCCTTACTTTTTCAAATAGATGTAACTTGCTCAAACACACTCACTGGTTTATGGGCTCAACCATTATCTAAAAAAACTCAACCAATGCCATTTTTTTCACAACTTTCTCAAATTGTTTTATTTTGGAAAAACAGTGTATAATTTAAATTTCATGAAATTAAGAATAAAAAGCAATTATGATAAGAGAGCACAATGAGAGTGATTTGACAGAATAGCCACATCATAAAATAACAATGTGTAAAAATCATGATCAAACATTTCTTCAGCAATTATTACCGGTAACTAATACTAACTAAAGCAATTTACCTAAAATTACTTACTATCTGTCAAAGTTGGTTCGATGGTGATGTTGACCACCAGCATTACCACGACCACCAGGATGATCTCTATGTTTGCCTTTAAAATTTTTACTTTGTGTGAAAATTCAGAAAGCAAAAAATATTATAGAATTACTATCTATTTGACATTAATTCATGATTTCAAAGGTGAGAAATTTGCAACTTCTATGACAATTGAAATATGTGTCAATGACTAGTGTTGATAAGATGAAACCTTTTAAAAAATTATTACATTTTAAGGACAAAATATCTAGAACTTATTTTTTTAGTGATGACTTTTTTGTTAGAGATCACTTTATTTTAAAGAAAATTAAGAGATCCAAAAAAGATTTAAAGGGATGATGCTTTATTCTAAGGTTTTCATTTAGGAAGCCTTCTTTATTATTGCCTAATAATAATTGACCTTCAATAAAAAAAAAAAGGTTTCCCACCTCTGTACTATTCTAATACAAAAAAACAAAATTAAATCTAACAACTTACCTATTCGACCATGTCCATGACTTACATGCCCACGAAGTTTTCTGCACTTCTTACGCTTTCGTTGAACCTACAACACCATACCAAATTTTATTACTCATTATTTTTGTTATAAAGACCCATCTCTTTAACCAACTTTTTTTCATGGTTTTCTTTGTTATCTAATGTGTCATACAATAAAATGCTAATGATAATTGTCACAAATAAAGCATTTATAAAAAAAACTTGTCTTTATTATGTTTATTACCTAAGTTTTTTTTAAGTCACCACAAGCGATTTTCATTCATAAAACTAAACTAGATGGCCTTGCAATTACTATCACTTTTTAAGATCTTTTTTTCTTTGTTTCTTTTTTATTTTACCCTGGTGCTGAAGGGAGATTCCAGGTTAGTTTCTTTACAAAAAATTGTTTAGTGTGGCTTCTTAAAGAGATTCCATTATTTTATGACCTTTGCGACATTCACTAATCACACATATGTCCGGGGGGTCAATCCTAATTGTTTTGTGCAGCACAGGGATTATTTTTCAGGTTGTTTTTGTAATTAGCATGAAAATAACCTCTTAGTCCAGAAAAACCTAATGTAAAGTTGGCATGATTTAGGTGGTTTTAGAGGGCTTACCCTGCAAATAACTAGAAAGGGAGTAAATTGCAATGGTGGTAATGCTTAACTTATGTAGAACGCATCAAAAAACATGGAAAAACCATGAAAAATAACTGTAAGAGAGATGGGTCCTTTTTTTTTTATAAATTTAGACATTATTCCATACAAACTGTCAAGTATTTACTTGATTTAAAGGCTAGACATTGCACAGTGTTACAACAACCAAATTTTGCTTTGCATGAAGCTAAATATTGAAACAAACTAATTATTTGCTTAAGATTTTATTAAAATGATCATAAAATTACTGTTGAAAGCAAAATTCATACAGTATACAGCTAAAAACACAATTAAGAAACTAATGCTTTTAAATTTTATTGGCTGTAACAAATTATGGCTTATAATACAATTTATTTCAAATTTAAACACATTACCAAATATTAACTGACAAAAAAACTAAGATGTGAAATGTGAACAGTTTGTATTTTTTTAGATGATACATATCAAACTTACCAAATGTCGCCCCGTAAGAATTAATGCGACGTTGGGGGTTAATAATACATATTTACAACTGCTTGTATTGGTCTAGGATAAGCACAGGTCATACTGCATAGCTTAAAAAGTACGGAAATCAGATAGAAAATGTTTCCTCTCATCGAAAAAAACTGTTAATATAAGACATTCTAATATATGTTGTGAGCAAGGCTTATTTAAGGAAACATCATAATAAATTTCTAGGACCAAAAAAGTAAATACGAAGCATTTTATATACAAAGATTACGAAAGATAACTTACCATATTAACTTGATCTATTGACACGACCAAAGGAATTAACAATGTTGGCAAAAGCAAATGTTATTTTTTAGTGTTGCCATTAAATAAAATATTTTATGTATTGCAAAGTTAAAAAAGGTATTATTAGTTGTACAAAAAAATTTTTGAGTATAAAGCTGACAAAGTAAAAAGTAACAAAATGTTTGAAAAGACAAAAAATTTTTAAAAAATATCTTTTTTTATAGCTAAAACTTTACAAAAAATTTTAATGAAGTAACTAAAAATGCTGTATATGACAGATCTTTTGGTCGGCCTAACCAGAAGCGCAGAAAACCGAAGCATTATTTTTAAAACAAAGAGACAAATTGTGTTTCCTTTAAAATTCTGCATACAGAAGCGTTTTGCTAAATTTTTCTCTCCCATTATAAAATTTTGACCAAAAAATAAATCTAATAAACTCTATAAAATATCGATTTAAGAATTTTTTCGAAAAGAGCCACACAGCAAAAACAGTAAGTTAGAAAAATTTAGAATAAAAGCACCGTCTTTTGGTTGTAAAAAACTTTTGATAAATGCCAACTTTAAATTATTATTAAAATTTTTCCAAAAAAATTTAGTAAAGACAAAAAAGAGTAAGAAAAAAAACCCATTACGGTTGTAAACAGTCGTAATCAAAATGATAACTTATCTGGTAAGCAAAGACAAAAAATGGTCATCAAAAAAACGATCAAACTTATTTAAATCCTGACAGATATAGAATTTATAGTAACGAGTTTTTTTTTTTTGTCTTCACTTTGCTTTCCTGGCGATCAATAAATTTGAATTTAACTCCAGTTCCTTTCTGAAATTTAGTTGAAGAACAAAAAAAAAGGTCATTCTGCTCCTAGAGTTTGTTCTATTCAACCAAAAAAGTTGACAGTAAGCAGAGCCCTTGTCATAAATTTTGCCCATACCTCCAAAACAATCTTCAAAACTCTTTTGAATAGCTATAAGACTTAGGGCCTATTATAAAAAAACAAAAAACGCTGACTGCTAGATTTTTTGCCAATTTTCGGGGTTCAAACTTTGTAATTTTTAAGCTAAACGTTTAAAATATTAAATGAAAGTAAAAATTAAAAATTAATATGTGATAAGACTTATTTCTAAAACCTAAATATGCAATTTGACACAAGAATACTTAGTATTAGGTGATTAAGAAGCTTTTTTCCTAAAATGTGCGTTTTTCCAATGGTGGTCTTAAACTTTTGTCCCAGGCTGTAATATAAAAAATTTTAACCGAACAGCAATATCCTAATATCTCCGAAAACCGATCGGGTATTTACTAAACGGTTGTCCCAAATATAACTCCTCCGACAATTTCCTGCAACTCAGAATCAGCTTGTACTTGATAGAAATGGTAAAAAAATTTCTTCAAACAATTAGTAGTCGACTTTTAATCTTTTGCGAAATTCATGTACATCAAATCTAATGAAATTATATAAATGCAACAAAAACAAATTTTTGGAAAATTGTCACGTGATAACAGTGGTGGATATTCGAATTTAGGGGCCCGAGGCAAGAATTTTCAAAAATTGATGTTGTCTGAGAAAAAAAAGAGGTCTGATCTGGGCATGCATATTTTTTTCCCAAAATCAAAGTGTTCTCCAAAAAAAAAAAAAAGGTCTTCACTTCAATTTCATCTCTAATTTCCCTATTTTTCTCCCAAAATCAAGGTGTTCTCCAAAAAAAAAAAAAAGGTCTTCACTCCAAATCGTCCACTGAACAAATCCAAAACTGTATATGCTGTTTTCGAAGGAGGGCCCTTAAAATCGAGGGGGGGCCCCCCAAAAAAGGGGGGGCCTGAGGCGACTGCCTCATTCGCCTCATCCAATATCCACCACTGCAGAGGTATTGAAATACATAGATTACGTAAAGTTAAAACCGGTTTCGCTAAACGTGCTGAAATTCCAAGAACGGGTTCGCTAAACGTGCCGAAATTCCAAGAACGGGTTCGCGCGAACCCGTGCGAACCCCCTGAATCCCATCACTGTCCGTAACCCGTATTGACCGTTATCATTCTTTAAAGCTGAGCCGGAATTGAACCATGTAAAAATCAGACATGTGGTAATCGTAATCAATAATTGTAATCGATTGTAACGATACACTTTTTCATGTAATCGTAATGGTAATCGATTTCCTTAAAAAAACTTACGTGTTATCGATTACATTGAGCTAGCATTTTACCCGTTCGAGTCTAATTCGAAGAAAAACCAAATGAGAGAATAAAAATAAACAAAATTAGCTGCAACAAGAGATAAAAAGAGCGGGAAAATTGTCTAGCAGGTGCATAATTGTTGTAGTTTCTTTTAATTTGTTAAGATACTCGCGAAAACATACTTTCTTTTCAATTAGACAGTTTCTCTCTAAAACTAAAAGCACGTTCAAACATAATGAAACCATAGTGACAAGCGACAGTGAAAAAATTTTGGTTCAGATTGAATAATATAATGGGACATTTTGTTTCAATTAATAAATTTTGATTAAAAAGAAGTTTACCGGAATGAAAAATACTTAAAGATTTTGTAGCAGTGAGAATTGGATAATCTAAAATTTTGTTCGCTTAAATGTTCGTCATAAATTTATTGCTAAGAATTGTACAGTGAAGATTTGGCTAACTCAATCCTTTTTTATTGCCTTTGTGTTTCGTCATAAACGTTCCGTGAATTACCTCGTACGTTAAAATCTCCAAGGAGTCTGTTTCGAGCACATGTGCTTCAAAAGTTTTCTTTCAAGTAGATAAGGTTTCGTTGTTTGTCAGTACGGAGTGTAGAATTTAAATTAGCTACGATTTTAACCTTTTTCAATGTTTAGATAACGCCAGAATTGATTTTAATTATTTTTTATTTTTATATTTTCTTGGTTTATTTGATTAACTATATTCTTGATCGCTGCCTTGGTTAATATACAAAATTAATTAAATCAGAAGTCGTGATTCTTGTTCGTTTAGAATCAAAGTGGATAAAGTCAAGGTCAACTTAATAGATTTGTGTTGTGATATTGTGCAATAAGATGACGTAGTGTTTTCTTAAACGCTTCTAATCCTAATCAGCGCCTTCTGCTCGAACAATTATTGGACACGCGGATCTCCAAGCATAATTGTTACTAGTTAAATATGCGCCTTTATTTTGGTTTAGCAGTCAGTTCAAAGCTATCAAGCTACTACAGCAAACTAACTAATAGCATTATATTTCAATACGGTTGTTTTTTGGCTAAGTACTTTTGTGAATATTTACTATTGTATTTTTAATAAACCTGTGTATTCGTGCAAAGATACAACAGGCAAAAGTGGCGACGAGGATTCAAGGAACTCCACTGCGTCAAGAAAGAAAAAAGAAAATTTGTTGATTTTGCATTACAGCTTGAATTGTCGACAATGAGTGAAATTTCTGAACTGATTTTGTTAAATAAGCGACACCAAGAGCAAATGACAATGCTTCAAGAGCAGCTGAAAATTTTACAAAGCAGCTTGAACAACCGGCGAGAAAATGTTCCAACACGATGGCAAGTTTTCAACCATTCGATTCCACATCTGAGTTATGGACTGATTATTTGGCAAGGTTCCGAACATTCGTCACTGCTAACTCTATTCCCGACAACAAGCAAGCACAAATTTTTCTTACCAACCAATCTAACTCGGTTTACAAAATGCTTAGCAACTTAGCGGCTCAGCAACAACCTGTCAAAAGCATACATGAGCTAACGATGAATGATATTCAGACGTTTATGGCAGAGCAGTTTGACCCAAAACGATTTGTTGTCAGAACGTTTCAAGTTTTGGTCTGACATGAAACGCAAACCTGGCGAAACTATTACTGAACTGGCAAGATGCAGCTACATGTGATTTTCAATCCATTAAAGATCCTTTAGATGAAGCCTTGCGAACTAAATTTATCTGTTCAGTCGACAACGAAGCAGTTTGCGAACTAAATTTATCTGTTCAGTCGACAACGAAGCAGTTTTGAAGACACTCTTCAAGCTCAAGGACGATGAACTGAAGTTTAGCAACGCCATCAGAGTGGCTCAAGAAGTGGAAGAAGCAGCCAAGGTAGCAAAGGAAACCGTACACGGTCAACCTTCTACGTCGGTGCAGAAAGTTTATCACGCAAAGTCCAAAACTTCCAAAACGCAAGAAAAGAAAACCGCCTGCTCCAGGTGTGGAAATTCTGGACATTTTAGCACAAAGCACAATTCGTGCAACAATTTGTAGATTTTAACGGATAATTAACGACATTCACTGATAACCCTATAGAGTTACAATTTCTGACAAATAGGCGTACCAGCCAAAAACATTTGGAGTGGCGATGAAGCTTTGGCCAAATTTTGTGACATTTGCCCGGTTTTCTAGTACTTTACGGATAGGACAAAAAAATTGTCTGAGAAAAAAAAGTCTTTACTTGAAATCAGTCTGGGATTTTTCGATTTTCGTTCTGTTCACTAAAAAAAGGTCTTCAACCAAAGGCAACAAACATACGAGTTTCATGTCCAGATGCAGCGAATGTTAATTTGCTGGACATTTGAGTCCTTTAATGTTTATTTTAAAGTTCTAAATTTCTAAAATTCTGGACTTTATTCAAAAATTCAGGACATTTAAAAATTTAATACTAAATTGCGGACGGTATCGCAACCCTACCCTATTGTAAAAACGTAAATAAAGCCTAATTTTAACGTAAAAATATCGTTTCGGTTATAACGTTTTTTTGTTTTTTACAGCGCCTGGTTTTGCGATTTCAACTTTATAGGCCCGTTTCCACTACCAGCGTGGAAAAGAGCATTCTTTCTCTCTTTTATTGATCTTCGATTGAAGCGAGCGCAAAAAAAAAGCAATAAAACAAACAAAGAATAAGTAGTGAGAAAATTGGATTTGTTAATTTCTACTTGTTACTTGGCCTACTTTCAAAGTTTTTGTTTTTGCTTACCAGTTTGATTTTAATTGAGTGTCATTTGTAAGCTTAATTAATCTCAGTAATGTAATTTAGTCTCAAGATTTTTTTAGTTTATTTTCTCAAGTTGTATGCTAATGGATGAAATTGGTTAATTTCATTGATAATGGCGGAAAAATTATATAACGTTGATGAGACGAAATTAATAAATTTAGTTAGAACAACATCTTCATCTCTACAATTATACTACTTAAAGCTGCAAGTCTGCTCGTTTAAGAAAAATTCGTGGAAACAAATTGCAAAAGCAATGAATGCTAATGGTAAGTTTATTGACAAAGTAGTTTTCAAAAATTAGATATCCGTGTAAGAACAGAACAGAACAGAACAGAACATAATTTATTGTTTTGCCCAAAAATAAACACACAATCGACGTCCACACAGAACTATTCAGGCCAGGAAGCATCGAAAAACGCTAAGGTTTTCAAGTCAAGATGCTCCCTAAGCTAGCATAGAATCGTAATCCAAATGCTTAAAATCACCACGAGCGATTTTACTCTGTTCATGCAGATTACTAACTTATTAACATAGCGAATAAACTGGGCATTTGCTTCATAGTTTGCCCTTGCTTTCCAAAAATTTACTATGACCACATTAATTAATTGGTATTATCAGTCAGTTCATTGTCATTGGGCATCTTTTCTGGTTTTGAGACCAAAGTAAGTTTTATACAATTTTTTTAAATTTTTTTTAAATTAAAAAATATTGTTTTGGCTTGTTTTTTATTTAGTTAATTATTCCAGAACAATTACTTGTGCAAACATGGAGGAAACTTCGGATGAGGTATATTGTTACCTAATGTAAATCGCTTCTTCGGAGGAAATTGGATTATTTTTTGTGACCTATCGAAATACAATTAGCCGTAGCTGCCAACAGCGAGGAAATGTGATATATTTGACGTTTTTAACAGAGCAATCAACTTATAGACTTTCAAATTAAATATAATAGCCTGTATCCGTTCTAAATGACCTAAATGCATCGTCCTAATTAAATAATCTCGATGTGACCTCGTTTTGGCAATGATCTGTATAAGGGCATAAAGCTGATTTTTATTGTTAATTTTGTCGTCCGAGCCACGTGGCCCAATTCGGGCTTATTATAAATAGAGAGAGATCATCGGACAGTAACCAGAATGTCGCTCAGAGAACGGTGACCATTGCATGCTGTTTTGTGTTTAGTAGCTGCGCGTGTGAAACCGCAGATAAAAAATAAATTCAATCCTTTCTTTCGTATTTAAGTTACAACTATATTTTCTGAATCGGGCGTCATAGAGTTGCCAGGGGCAGGGGGGGGCAGATTGTGCCTTTTGAAATTTGTCTTACAGAAATATTTTTAGATCTGCTCTACATTTAACCTATGTAATCTCGATCACCATCAAATGCAACGATGTTTCTAAAATTAAAGACATCCGTAAATCATGGTACAATAATGAAAGTCGCAAAAATCGTAAGTTTTAGGTATGGATTTTGGGTGAGGCGAATGAAGCAGATGATTGTTTAGAATGAAAGAACGATTTTGAGTGAAGACCTTTGATTTTGGGACGAAATAGGAAAATCAGAGATCGACTACAAGTGAAGACCTTTTTTTTTTTTTAGAAAACACTATAATTTTGGGACGAAAACAGGAAAATTGGAGATCGACTACAAGTGAAGACCTTTTTTTTTAGAGAATACGCTAATTTGGTTGCAACACGGTTGCTATAAACGACTTTTGTTGGAGTGCCTTTTAATAAAAAGTGCCCTTTTTTTGAAATTTGCCCCCCGTGGAAAAACAAACTCCGGCGCCTCTGAGAGTTGCGCATATTAAATAAGGGTAGTTTGTAACTGGGAGGGATTTCGCTGACCTTATTCAAACAAGTTCAGCACTAGACGGATATAGTTATTGAATTCCGTTTTATCGTCGGACACGCCAGCACCTTTCAATGAAGAGTAAATTTTAAGAATCGTGAGTCTTTCCTTCATTAACAAGAATTTAGTCTTTATAATTTCTCTTTATACAAAAAATTGAATTTACTCTCTTCTCCGTAAATGGAAAGAAAATAGAAAGGAAAAAAGAAAAAATTGTTCGAATAAAAAAGTGGATATGCAGCTTTATTTAAATTTTCACGGAAGTTTATATCCAGTCTTAGGTATTTGGAGTCTTTTTTTTGCAAAAAAGACGGTACGCAATTATTTTTTGAAATGCTATAAAATTTGTTAATTCTTAAAAAGAATTGTTCATTTTCAGGGCACATGGAAACATGGAGAGACCTCACGAAAAACCGGTATTGGCCAAGGAATCACTAGTGTTGGACTTGTCAAATTATAACCTTTCTTTATTTGGAAATCTTAATGAAGAAGAGTCTACAATTTTACGAGATATTAAAAGAAAAGATGCTGTAATGTTGCGCATAGATGTATTAAACTTGGCCAAGCTGCCGAAAAGATTAAAGAGTAGAAAAGTTTATGGATCATTAGTTCAGAGCAAGTGTTATAAAGAAATTCTTTTATATTGTATAAAACATTAATATGGATCATTAGTTAAGAGAGAGTGTTGTAAAAATATTTTTTTATAACACTTTCTTTTAACTAATATCCATAAACTTTTCTACGCTTTAACCTTTTCGGCAGCTTGGCTAAGTTTAAGAATACATCTATGCGCAACATTACAGCATGTTTTCTTTTAATATCTCGTAACAAAATTAATTATTTGCTAATCAATCATTGACTTTAGTAAAATAATCGTTTAAACCCATTTGGTAGCGTTATTTTTCTAAGATGCGAGTTTTCATCTGAATCGTAAAAATTAATTTTAACTGTGTCCCCTGATAAGCCTTGCAGGTGAAACAGTCTGTTGGGACTATTTTTAAAAGATGTTTTTTTAATATTAGTGTTTCGATAATCCGGAATAATCGCTCTGACTATTGAAGTCATTGAGCACTCTTCTGAAGAGCACCAGCAATTTGCAGTTATACTGTATATATATACACCCACGTACATAATTTTTTAAAATAAATATCTTTTTATGTATTTGGAAAACCTGACTTATTTTGTGCAACTGTCAACTCGCAAGGATGATTTTTGCTTAGTTAAATCTAATTTAAGATAAATATTTTGCCCTTACAAGGGATTCGGAGTCGGCATTTTAGAAATTCGAAGAGTGGGAGTCGGATCTTAACCTTATGACTCCACAACCCTGATGCATACAATCTGTCAACAACTTAGGCCTGCGTAATATTCTAAAAATAAATTACTTTTTATAACTGCATCAACGCATCAAGAAACTAATAAATTCGTAAACGTAAAATATTAATAAACCAAATCTGATATACAGTCACCCTCGAACATGTTATAATTATTTATTACATCTACTTTTAATCAATTTATTAGCATAAAATTACATTATATAATTCTTACAATAAAAACTTTAACTAAATTTTCATACCGCGGCCGCTCATAAGAAACCACACAGATCGCTAATATTTTTATTTTCATTTTCATCTCTATATTTATCCTCTTGACTCGCAGGAAAGCGACGGAGGCGCTATACATAGGGTAAGCAATTATCCCGACCTGCTTCCGGAGATGCCAAGATATTGCTGTCCGCTTTAAATTTCAATAGAGATATGACTTTAATTTAGAACTGCTTGCCAAGACCACCACGCGGGGAAAGTGCCATAAAGTGTCTTTCCCAAGGACACAACAGAGTGGCGCGAGTAAGTTTTCAACCGAGACTATGTCGATCACGATCCCGGCGCTTTAACCACTCGACCACTAATACATTAAGCTTGATTATTACGCGCCTTTCTTTCACAATGCAATAAGCCTATTACAACAGAGATCGCGTACGAAGACAAAAAAATTTATCAACAATACTGTATGTTCACATCTACATAAATTACATGCATAAATCGCGTATAGGTCTATTAGAAATATCCGGTGTACGAATCTCTATACAGTATACGCTATAAAAATATAGATTTATTTATATTATATCGCCGTATGCGCGCGAGATTATAGACAGACAGACAGACAGACAAGTTTATTTCATACAATTCCGTATTAATATATGATGCACACAAAACAATAACAGTAAAATAATTATAATGAAGAAAATGAGTGCGTTTAATTGACGTAATTTGATACACGAAAAAAAAAGATAATAATTATACCGAATGTATGCGGAGACTGCGAAGTGACCAAAAAAAAATTAATTGGTCTTCAAGTCGAGCAGCCACCGATTAACTAAAGTTATAAAAATAAACGTATGTTATAGAAAAAGATAAAAAATAGACCACTGTAGATATACAGTAAGTTTGATTTGAAATATTAATGGATTTAAGAATAAGAATTTAAGATATAACGTTTATACATGTAGCCAAAATTATATATGGAGTAGCAATTTTTTTTAAATTACAAGGAACATCATTCCAAACTTTAACTCCTCTATATTTAAGAGATCTTTGCAAACGATTGGATCGATATCTTGGTAAGTATAACTTATTGTTGACTGATGAACGGGTTACACGGAAATGAATATGAGATACCTTTTTGAAATATTTTGTAAAAGAAGTGGGTAATTTACATCTGTCTAAATTAAACATTAATTTTGAAGTTTCAAGCTTGATTAAGTCATCTAATTTTAAAATTTTGTTTTTTCTAAACAAAGGATCAGAATTTGATGACCATTGCATATTATTGATGACTCGCATAGCTTTATTTTGCAATTTTCTTAATGGTTCGAGATAAGTTTTATATATAGCACTCCATATTGTAAGACAGTATAGTAAGTGTGAGTGAAAGAAAGCGAAGTAAAGTTTTTTTAGGATACAAGAAGGAAATAAATTTTTTAGTTTGCATAAAATACCAACTGCACGAGAGAGTTTGCTACGAATTTTATGAATATGATCATGAAACAATAATTTGGAATCAATTAGGACGCCTAAATAATTAATACTGTCTGAAATCGCAATTATATTAGAATTGAGTTTAATATTAATATTGCTTGGCGGAACTACTTGTGATAGCAAGGGCGGTATTATTATAGCTTGCGACTTGGAGGGATTAATAGTAAGACAATTTTTATTCATCCACTGGGAAACTCTAGACAATTCATCGTTTATTTTGATTTCGAGTTCAGTTATATTGGAAGCATTAATTAACAAAGCAGTGTCATCAGCAAAGAGTCTAGGGGTACTTTTCAAACAATTTTGAAGGTCATTGATATAAATTAGAAATAGAAGCGGGCCTAAAACAGATCCTTGAGGTACACCCATTATAACTCTTTTTCGTTTGGACTCAATATTATTTACGTACACATATTGCAATCTATTATTTAAATAAGATTGTATCAGATTAAAGGCTGTTCCTCTTATTCCATAATGGTCAAGTTTTATCAAGAGTCTTTTGTGGCATACAGTATCAAATGCTTTTGTAATATCAAGTGTAACCATTCCTGTATATTGATTATTATTAATATTATCATAAGTTGAAGTAACTATATCTAGAATTGCGTGAGACGTAGAGCAATTTTCTCGAAAACCATATTGATTTGAAACAAGAACAGAATGTTTATTAAAAAAATTTAAGAGACGATTAAAAATGACTTTTTCAAAAATTTTTGAGAAACATGTTAATATAGATATAGGGCGATAGTTGCTTACATCAAGTTTATCACCTTTTTTAAACAAAGGAATTACCTTGGATAGCTTTAATTTTTCAGGAAAAATACCTAGAGCCATAGCCGAATTAACCAATGTTGAAAGTACAGGGGTAAGCACTGTGGAAGAAAGTTTAATAAAATAACATGAGATATCATCATAACCTGCAGCTTTGTTAATATTTAATTCATTAATAATATTAAGGATTTCATTGACGGAAGCTGGCTCTAGAAATATAGTAGATGTGACTCTATTAATCAAAAAATCCTTTACGCAGGTTGCAGAGCAATTCGACAAATTACTTACAACACTTCGTCCGACTTCACTAAAATAGTTATTAAAACAATTTGATATTACAGTAGGGTCAATTATGGTACGATTGTTAATATTAAGTTTATATGGAGTAGACTTAGTATCGTCTTTAGTATGGAGAACTGAATTAATTGTAGACCAGGTTTTACGGGGATTTTTACAGTTATTTTTAAATAAATTATAGTAAAACGTTTTTTTAGCTTTGGTTTTAATTTTATTTAATTTATTTGAATATTGCTTATAATATGTCTTTTTGTCTACATCATTCGACAAAAAGTGGGAACGGTAAAGTTTTTGCTTATACTTTATGGAAACAAGAAGACCTTTTGTTCACCAAGGTTTAGCTCGAAGACGCTTTTGTCTGCGAGAGATTTGACGTAAGGGAGCGTAAAAGTCGATTATTAATCTTACCCTTTTTATAAAATCATCAAAAATGAAATTAAAATTATTGGCATTTATACAGTCAAGACAATTTTTGAATTCGTTCATATTTTTATCAAGGTCTAGTAAATAACTTTCTATATCGAGATTTTTAATGTCTCTGCAAATATATTTTTTGTGTTTAACAGATTCAGGATTACTTTTTATAGAAGTTGCACAGTAAGTAATAAAATGATCACTGATATCATTAAGAATTATCCCTGGAAATATAGGATTAGATAAAGCGCTTGTAAAAATATGATCAATTAAGGATGCTGAATTTTTGGTGACCCTGGTTGGTTTAGTTATTAATTGAAAAACACCGTTGCTCTCTAACATAGATAAGTAATTAATAGAAGATGAAGAAAAATCACTTTCGCTAATGTTTAAATTGATATCGCCCATTAAATAAAAATCGTTCTTATTGCAGTCAATTTCACCCAGTTTGTTATTAAGGGTTTCAATAAAAGCATTTGAATCAGATCTAGGATGACGATATATGACAGCTATTACGACTGTGCGCTGGACTCCCGGAAAATTTAAAGAAACCCAGAGATCCTCACAGCCAACATTACTAAGTTGATTTTTACCAAGTAAGTTAAAAGATATCGAACTCAAAATATATAAACCAACACCACCTGCGCGAGTAGTAGAATTAGCATGTAAAAACATATAATTAGGTATAGAAATATTAGTAAGAGGAGTATCATTAATTTTTGTCTCGGAAATTCCAATAATTTGTGGAAGAGTCGGAAGCAACTGCAAAGATTCATAAAAACTCTCAAAATTTTTTTGAAGGGATCTAATGTTAAAATGAAGCGCATAAATAAAGAATGGAATACATCTACTCTACTGTCAAAATTTAAGAAATCTGTATAAACGCAATTTTTCAAATTTGCCGAAATTACCTGATTAAATATAGTTGTCATTTAAATTATTTCTAAGATCTGCATCAGAATACTGAAAATTATCTGTATCTGCTCGACTTGAAGCCAAAAATAACTTCAAATCATCTAAACAATCAATAGTAGTCGACAATGAATACGCAAAGCAATTGTTGACAAACAGAACCAGACTGAGAATTATTAAAATTTACCAGAGAAACAAGTAAAGTTACACAAATGGAAAAAGATTTTTTTTTTGTCGCCGAAAATTAATAAGCGAGAACTGTACAAGGTTCGATTCTTCTAAAGAGTAATAAGTAACAACCACTTACAATATAATACAAAAAACTAATTAACTATATTAAAAACAAGATAAATTATACAACGATTGACCCAGTATTTAGATTTACAATTTAGTAAAAGAAGAGGAAGAGCTTTTAACAAAATCTACTTTAACATTATTGACATATAAACAATAATGACCATTTTCGGCTCTCCAACTTACTTTTTTTTTCATACGCTTGGCCTCTTTAAATTGAGGGAGCAAAGCTTTGCGTTCTTGTTGAAACTGTTTGGGCAAATGCTCGGTAACATAGTGAGGTTTCTTATCGACAGACTTTCTTTTTTCATTATATTTTTTGAGATTTTTTAGTTTGGTAAAAATCAGCTTTTTATCTGTCGAGTTAGCTAATTTAATTATAATTGGTCGGTGTACCTTATGATTGTTTCTAGAAATTGGTTGTTGTGGTAGTCGATGATAATCAGCAAGAGAAATCGTCGATGGATCGTCGATTAGAAGACCATCTTTCATAAAATTATGGATTAGATTTTTGGTTTTTTCAAGCGTTTCCCAAGCATCAGATTCTTCTATTCCATGAATCAACAGATTTAATCTTTTGTCATAAGACTCTTGCATTATGTCTTTCGTTTGTTGGGTAATCTGTTGCTGCTCAATATTTAGTAATCTGAGATTAAAGTTTTCTAAAACTGTACAGTCAACTTTAGTTTCAAGCTTTTTATCCAACTTATAAATTTGATCGTCAAAAGTTTTTTCTAGATTAAATAGTCTGGTTTCAAAAAGTTCAAATTTAGAATCTAGTTTATCAATTCTTGAATTATTATAAGAATATTATAAGAATAATCTAAAATGTACATAATTCTGACAACTACATAACCCATGTATATGATAATGTACGAATAAAAACTATCACTAATATATCATAAAAACTGACCACATTAACAAGACGAACACAGTTAATCGAAAGCCTAGAAGTCAACTGATAGTGATCAGCAAAGCTACATTGCAATAGCGCCAGCCAAATAACTGAACATATATTTTACGACCAAAACTGACGACTAATAAAACGCGTTGAGTCTCAACCCAAAATAGGGGAGACCGGGTCTGGTTGATACAAATTTCAAACTTTATAATCTAGCGAATAGTTGGTCGATTTTCAAAAATTTTTTTTTGTTTTTTTCTTTAGTTAAAGTCTTCAGCTATAACTTATATTGTATTTTTTTGGTTTTTCAGCAACAATAAACATGTTTTTGGACGGTTTTAAAACAGTCAATTAAAGTGTGACAACCTGGACAAATCTGTCCTGGTTGTCACAAGCATTGGGGTAAAATGTTACAGCTATTTGTGAGTCGACACTCACTCAGTTGCTACACTGACGCTCAATTTTGCTACACGCCAAAATCAAACGAACAATTTATAGATAAAAAAAATAGAAAAATATTATATACATGTCAAGTAAAAATAGCACCGTATTTCTTGTCCAGTTAGCTGTTTACAAAGATGTTTTAGTTTTGCTTCACAGTCGAGCACCGGATGCAATTAGATAAGATCAGAGTTACACTAGTTGTGTTTAAGGAAGTATAAGTAACCAAAATAGGCATGCAATCTGCACATTTAGTTGCATGAAACAGCTTGATTATTTTTTTTAATGAAAAAATCGAATATTTTCAAGCTCAGTTTTTCGTGGGTGCAGCGAACGTGCTCAACAAAGTGCTTTAAAAAGTCTAGAAAGTGCTCTTCTGTCATCCATCCAGATGGATTCGCACCTCCTTTGCTTCCAGGTGGCGCCCCATTAAGGAAATGCCTTTAAAATTTTACTCGGGAAAAAATAAAGTGAGGAAGAATAGAATTTCCACTTGCTGATATGGTGCCTATTACGGTAATAAGTGTACCTCGCTCAGCCGATGTTATAGCGCCTATTTGTTTCGTTCCACATCTTCCAATAATTCTATCAGGCTTACGTACAGTAGTTACGCCTGTTTCGTCCATGTTCCAAATGTCCAAAGCCTGAAAGTTATGCCTATTTAAGACTAATTTCAAATTTTGGAAAAAAGAATCAACATTGTTTTTGTTAAAGCTACTTGCCCTAGCTAAACTTGTACTTTCTGGAGTGCGGAGTGACAATTGGCGGTGTCTTTTTAAAAAAGAGGTAAGCCAATCAGGACCAGATTGCTGTTTGTCATACCAACTTTTTGGTATTTCTGTACGGTTAGCTTTAGCAAATCTGTAAGCAAGTTTTCGGCATTCCTTTGATGATAATCCAAAATAAATACCCGATGCTTTTAGAAGATACTCGACAATCATTATTTCTTGTGCATCTGTAAACACTTGCCTGTTTCTGGTGTACCCCAAAGTTGTTGTTGGAAATGAATCTTCTCCTTTAATTTCTTCGTCAGAAAATTTTTTTTATAACGTGAAAGTTTTTTGTAATTGATATCAAAACTCTCAGTAGTTTTTTGAATACTCTCTCCGGTACTTTTAATGTGTCGAACTGCTGCCAACATTTCATCAGGTTTAGCTATGCCTCGTTCACTTTTCCTTGTATAATTACGCGGCATTATTATAATTACTGTACATATATATATATATATATATATACTGTATATATATATATATATTAGCAAAAGTGATTGGACAAAGCCCAGTTACCGCCATAGCTGTCAGAACAAACGAGATGCGAAAGCCATGTCTATTGTAAATCAAGTACGATAAAGCGTTTAAGTCATGACAAGGCCCTGTTTCGCTCTTATGGAGCTCATCAGGTAACTGACACGACAATAAAGTACAAGTGCAGTATTTACATACGTGGAACGCAAAAAGGTAAGTTACATACACAATAATACATTAGTAAAACCGGATAGAGAACCAGATGCAATCATGCAGCAATGGCTCAAGATATACAGTAATTGCAATTATTGGTGTCTATAGATACGAACATAAATGCAGCATTGAATTCCTCAGCAAACTCATCGAAATGTTCAGTACAGCAGTAATATTTATACACTATAAACTGGAAATCTTGGGAAAAGCAAAGTGAATCGTCATGCGTAAGTGTTAACCGAACAGCGTGGCAGGCCGGGCTTCAGCTGTTTCGCATAAGCTCATCAGCAATCGAAATAGAAAGTGCTCCAGCCGTGCGAGGCACTGAAGGCGATATATATTAGCAAAAGGGATTGGACAAAGCCCGGTTACCGCCATATATATGTATATATATATATATTTAAAAGGGTTAACATGGCGTTGCTTGAACTTCTGCTCGCATCATACTTTTTTATCTTTCCAAAAGCACTTCTGTATTGAGGTTAAGGGTGACATCTAAAAATTCGATTCATTCCCACCAGTTCACATATTTCTGCTCATACTTTTTTATCTTTCTGCTTCATTATGCTGCTTTTTTATCTTATCTTTCTGCTGCTTTTTTATCTTATCTGCATCATACTTTTTTATCTTTCCGAAAGCATTTCTGTATTGAGGTTAAGGGTGACATCTAAAAATTCGATTCATTCCCACCAGTTCACATATTTCTGCTCCGTCGTAAGGTAATTTTACATTGCCGTAAATCTATACTATTCAGTGATGATAGTACGTGGATCAAAAAAAACAATAGCGAATTCGACGTAACAATGGGCTCTTACGACGGAGCAGAAATATGTGAACTGGTGGGACTGTTTCTTTTGCACGAACTTTCTACAATCATCCCTAAAGACCTTACTGGCTTATACAGAGACGACGGCTTAGCGATTCTCCGAAATTCTAGTGGCCCCAATACTGACCGAATCAAAAAAAGAATTATAAAACTTTTCCAAAAACATAATTTAAAAATAACAATTGAAGCAAACATTATACAAACAGATTTTTTAGATGTCACCCTTAACCTCAACACAGAAAAGCACTGGCCATTCAGAAAACCCAATGATGAACAATTATATATAAATATTAATTCAAACCACCCACCATCCATAAAAAAAGCCCTACCAAACATGATATCCAACAGACTATCAGAACTTTCTTGTGATTTGGACAATTTTAAAAAAGCTATTCCACCGTACAAAAACGCAATTAAAAAAAATGGCTACAAAGACAATTTAATATTTAGTGAAACCCAACCGAAAAACAAATCAAGAAAACAAAAAATCATATGGTTCAACCCGCCTTTTAACAACTATGTTGCCAACAATATCGGAAAAGAGTTTCTAAAACTAATAAGCAAGCACTTCCCACCACAACATAGGCTTCATAAAATTCTAAACAGAAATAGTATAAAAATTAGCTATAGCTGCATGCCTAACATGCAAACAATTATAACCGGTCACAACAAGAAACTATTGGAAAAGAAAAGCTCTCAACAATCAAAACCATGCAACTGTAAAAATAAAGATATCTGCACACTAAAAGGATCTTGCCGACAGAAATCTATCATTTATCAAGCAGACATATCACATGGAAATGTAACAGAAAGTTACATAGGTTGCAGCGAAACAGAATTCAAATCACGATACTATAATCATATACAATCATTTAAAAATATAAAGAAAAGAAACGCCACAGAACTTTCCAAAACATTCTGGAATGCCAAAGAATCAGGTCTCAATCCCACAATTAACTGGAAAATAATCAATCAAGTTATCCCATATAAACCAGGACAAAAATGCTGCAACCTATGCTTAACCGAAAAACTAGAAATACTACAAGCAAAACAACCAACAATCCTCAACAAACGATCGGAACTTACAGGAAAATGTCGTCACAAAAACAAATTTAAATTAAATAAATTACCCACTTGATTTCGTATGCTTAAATTGCCATTATTTTTGTGCATGTGTGCTTTCTTGTCCGTCATTAAATCCGCTTGTATTTTCCACTGTCGTTCACGCCATTTTTTACTCACTTTACTTTTTCATCTTATGCGATTTTTCTCGTTATTTTTTATTCCTTTGTAGATTATTTTCTTTCCTTTTATATCTTTCACTGCATACCCAACTCGCCTTCCCTCACCTTCAAATGAATGCAAACCTCTATATTTGCATTTACTATATTTTGAGTTGTTTTTTCTTGTATGACGTCATAGGAACCGTATCGTTTGCTTAATTTAACTACATATCATTTATTCCATACGCATTTTCTTACCACTAATAACTATATTTTTTATTTTTTATTTTTTATTTTTCTAGTAACCACCTGACGAATCTTAGGATGAAACGGACCGTTGTGGTTTTTAAACAGTGATTAAATAAATTTTGTATATATATATGTTTATAAAAAAGGGTATTTCCCTATTATATATATTAATTGAAATTTTAGTGCTATTTTCCATGACGTCAACCTGAAGTGCTTTTGGAAAGATAAAAAAGTGTGATGCGAGCAGAAGTTCAAGCAACGCCATGTTAACCCTTTTAACTTGCAGACCCTACAATACTGTGCAGTACAGACAAAGTAATTTATTCAAAACTGATCCAAAGTATCATTTGAACAAATTAAACTAACTTGCCTGTTGTAGGTAACATAATTCACAAAAAAATTTTATTTTAAGAGCCTGATCTTTTTGATTCTAAGGAATCTGCAGTAGAAGAAATAGAATAAAGTTGCAAAAGTTTTTTATTTAGTTCTTCGGGGAATTTCTTGTGATTTGGAAGAAGAATGGCAAGCTTAATAATTGGCTTTTGTTTCCATTGACGTTTAAAAATGCCATGCTCTATCAATTATATCATCAACAAATTACAACCAATCCAGCCAAATAATTGTTAACATTTCAACTTAAATGAAGAGGTTAGGTTTTTTTTAGCTGGCTCAATTTTTGTAAAAATTGATTTGCTTTGTGTTTGTATATCTTAGTGTCTTTAAGAATAATTGGTTTTGCCTACGAGTGGAAAGAGAAATAAAAATATAAACTATGTATCAAATTCATCATGCCATGCCATCTATTTATCCTCTTGACCCACTGGGGAACAATTGTGGTCTTAATCTTAGAGTGATTCTCAACTAATCTTCCCAAACGGCTTTTTTGGATATATCGAAATATTGTTGTTTGATTTAATGCTTTTTATTTTTCATTTTTACTTTTTATATAATTATAAAGACTGATATTTAGAGTTGGTCATTTCCCGTAGCAAAAAATCTGAAACTGTCCGAGAACGTCAGTAATGAATTTAAAAAGAATTGAATTTTTGAAAAATTGAAATATTTGGAATTGCTCGTGGGAGAAGCGCGAAATCCGATCCGTCGGGTGCAGTTATGAGTTTGAACGTTGAACCATGTTGAACTTAAATAATTTATAACTGAATTTGTTGTTCGATCCGAAGACTTAATTTCTCAGAATCAAAGACTGATTTTACTAGCAGCAGAATTTTAATACCAATTTACTTATCAATCACTCTAAATGCCTTTCTGATGAACTACATTTTACTGGAAGAGCTAAAAGTAGACACACCATATTTCCGAAGGGGAAACCTGGGACGCTCGTTAATAGACGTCCCTAAAAAGTAGTGTTCTCTAAAAAAAAGAACTTAACTTGTCCCGAATTTTACGACTTTAGTTCTCAACGTAATGTTGTCTAAATAAAAAAAGAGATTTTCACTTCGAATGTCTTCGATTTCTGACGGGATTTCTGGAAAACCCAGCCGGACAAAAGCCTAAAAATTGGGATGTATGGTAAGCCTAGCCAAAAGCAATCAGAATAATTAATAGAATTTATTTCCGAAAAACAATTTTACAATATTTCGATACCATGTCTTAGCAATTCGAAGTTTTTCCAGTTCAATATGAGTATACTAAAAACTCATACGTCATTAAATATCATCAATTCATTTATCACCATACAGTACGTCGTCGTCGTTATCATGTAAAGTCAAAGGCTATGACCCAATACTAAATGTGCTTTGTGATTGTCTTCCTTTTCTTAATTGAACATGACGTGCAACTAGATTTTTTGGCAACCAGACAAATGGAAATACATCAGTCGTTAATAAAAATGAATTTCAATTTGAAAAGAAAGTGTCTGCATAACTTGCTAGGCTTTAACTGTTAGTAACTTGAGTTGAGTCGATACTGCTAGGAGTGTGTTTTTGAAAAAGAATTTTTTATTTTCAGTTACGATGATTTTTTTTTTTATTTGTATTAAATTCGGGTAAGACAAAGACGCTCATTTTAGTTAATTGTAAGCTTTTATAAGTTATTTACTCAGTAAGGTTTTGACAAAACATAACTTGCCAACATTTAATTAGTTTTGTTTTGAAAATCAGCAGCCGAGTAATATTTCATGGCGACATTAAATTTATATTTGCACAAATTTTATTTTTGTTTTAAATCAACTTCATCTTAACAACGATTAGGGATTCTGCCTTCCGATTACCTGTCATTTTGAAACATCGACTGATTAACTCTGGTATTTCTAATTCAGTTTTTAAAAAGATTCGAAGAACTTTGAAAGATAAAGGTTCAAAGAAAAAGATATATAAATAGCACCGAACAAAGTTTAAAAAATTTGCCTGCTAAAGATTCGAATTTACAAAAGTATTCATTTCATTTTCTATTTTTAATAAAAAGAAATATTTGGCATATATAAAAGATTTCTATTAAAACAAAAAAAACTTTCTGTTCTATCAAATAAGTTCAACTTTGAAGATTTCAGGGTAGCCTACTATAAACAACCGAAGATCATAAGCTTAACAAAGAAGCAATAACAAACAAAACAATTTTTTGCACGTAAACATTTAGAGTACTTTGTTTTCCTGCCGTTTACATTTTCTTTTGTGTCAGATTTGTTGTAATCAATGTACAATATTGCATACTCTTTCCTGCTTCGCTTTACGAAAAACGGTTATGTTAAAAGCGTCGTAAATAAAAAATTAACCCGCTGATAAAACGAAACAAGTTTTACGTGTACTATATCCAGGGGCGGAGGAAATTTTTTAACGGGAGAGATAAAATTTAAAAGAAAAGTCACCTTTTTTGAACTGAAAAAATTGTAGTTAAGGTTTCAACATTTAATATAATGTTCTGAAATAGAAAGTTAGAAGTTTAAAATATAGTTGAAGGAATAGCCGTACAACCAAAAAAACTTGAGAGAGCAAAACATTTTGCCCGAGTTTTATCGACTATTTTCCGAATCATGATTTTGTAATATCACATGGAGACGCCGAAAACTTACACCGAATCAATGCAAAAACATTTTTTGGGGGGCTTTTTAGTTTAGTTTAGTGAGACAATTTTCTATTTTAGTCTAAAAAAACAAAGGAAGACAAAAAAAATGTTTTTACTTTATTTTACTCAATTTTTGTCGAAAAAACGTAATTCAAACACTCATACTTTCTTTTGATGAATTTTTCTTTACATTGACTGTGAAAAACTTATGCCACAAAAGAGTGCCTTTTTTTCTCAATTTTGCGCCCTTACTAACTTATTGTTATTTATTGTTGTCGAATTACTATTTTAAAACTTTCTTAGGTTTAATTTTGATCGAGTTTGTATGATTGCAGAGACAAACCTAACCCAATGCTTCTGTAGTGAGAATTTCAAAAGATTCTTTCTCCCTCCCAAGTTTTAAAAACATTTCAAGGCAGAGGGCAATTGCCAAAGGTTTTGTTTGGAAAGAAAGCCGAAAAATATTCCCTACTTTCGAATGCCAAGCAAAGACTAAAAAAAATCTCACAAAAGTTTAAACCAACAGAAGTTTTTTTGATATAAATTTTTTTAGTTTTCATTTGCATTGAATGCTGCACAGACAGATTAAGAATTAACCTAGACACAAATTTAAATAATGGATGAAGGCAAGCCGAAATGCATTTCCTACATCTCGCTGTATTCATCCCTGTGTTTATCTTTTCTCATGTTGCCAGATGTAACTTTTATTTGCATAAATACTGATATTGACCTTGTTGCTAGTTTCTATGCTGAGCGGTCACAATGGATGTGAAGCAGTGCGATGGTTCAAGGATGTTTTTGTTAATTGTCTTTGACAAGAGCAGAGCAGAAATCAGTCAGATAGACTGTGCGTCAAACTTCCGTCTTCTGGTCGCAAATCAAAAGTGTTAATTCGGTTGATTAAGCCAATTCTGCTGCTGATATCAAGCAAGCATGACGAAGCGAAGCAGAAATTACTGTTTGTGATTGAAATGGGAAATTCACTGATCAGCCGCACAGCTTATCAGTTCGTAGCATAGCAGTAATTTTTGTCGTAAATACTGTCTGATAATTTAAAAAAAGGTTTCTTATTTTTAAACCTTCGTTGAAGAATTGGTATCAATAAAAAGTCGATTTAATCTTTTGTTTTGTTAACCCTACTGTTGTTGGAGCGTTGTAATATGATAAAGAAAAGTTTTCAAAGCTACTAAAAGTTACCTTGATAAACAGTAGAAGTGTTGTTTTGTAGGAAAAATAGTAATATTTGCATTCAATGTTAGGCTGAATAGTTTAAGTTAATCCGTTCAATATGATGATCTTTGATTAGTGTTTATTTTAAACATTTTTTATTCAAGAACAAAATTTTTTTTAATTAAAAACGAAAAAAAAAAAAACATCACTTTTGTAAGGTCAGTTAGAGTTAAAATTATTACTGTAACGCTGACTGGGCCTCAAAGTAATCGGTGATTGAAAGAAAGTTTTAGGATAGTAGTTCTGAAAGTAGCCGATTGAAACATCCAAGGGGCCGATGAATACCAAGGGGTCGAATGAGAGTTGATAAATGGTCAAGGAGTCGATGAAAGACTGGTGGTGTCTACTGCAGCGATAAAGCAGCGGTAGGCTACTTCATTTGCAAAAATATTAAATCTAAAAAATTTATGATTATTTAAGTGAAGACCTTTTTTTGTCTTCATACCCAATGAAAAAATATATTTGCATGAAAATGACCACCAAAAAAAAGGATCTGCACTTTAATGATACGTTACACTTGTTAAGGCTGTTTACTGGATTAAGAGTTCGAAGATTTGAGAACCATTGTTTGAGATGAATTCCTAAAGTCATCGTAGAAATTGATTTTGACTTATAGAAACTTTAAGTTCGATTGCAAAAACCTTTCGGTTGAATATTTTTATCCATATTTTACCTATGAAGGTAAATAAAGGTTTTCAAATTTGTTTATTGTCGTGTCTGGTAATATTCTTGTTAACGTTGATTTTACATGGACGCATTTAAATCGCTTTGATAGCTTATAAAGTGAATTACAATTTAAAAAATAAGGATACAAAAAAAGCTTCGAGAATAAAACGTCTTTTAGTACACTATACCTCAAATTAAGTTGCTCATAATCCCGCCTCGGTTAATTCTACCGCACGAAGAAGCTCTTAATTTCTATTCAGTTTAAAAGTTAATAAGAAAAGAAGAATTTGTTGAATATTACTAGTTTTAACCTGTGTAAAAACCAGTGGCGTGCGGTGATCTCTGAGTCTGGCCATGGAATTTGCATGCCAAAATCTAGTCATGAAAATGAATATGTTATGCGTAATTAATGAATGAGACATGCAATATTTTAATGGCAGGAAAAAATTTTTGTGTGAGATTGTAACTTTTAGTCGTAATGTCATAGTGATCAAGACCAATTTTCGTCTTAGATTTTTGCTTATCTCTCTAAAAAAAGGTCATCACTTGAAATTGATGCCTGGTAATGCACTTTTTATCCTGAAAATGCAGGGCTCTTTAAAAAAAAAAGGTCATCACTTGAAATTATTCCGAATCATGCACTTCTCGTCCTCAAAATGCAGTGGTCTCTAAAAAAAAAGGTCATCACTTTAAACCAGTCTCCGATTTCTTACTTGTCCTAAATTCACGGTATTGTCTAAAATAACACAAAAAAACGAGATTTCGTCTCCGATCGGCCTCAAATTTCATCCCGAACAAGAAATATTTCTCAATATCAACGATATCTACCCCATCGCGCAAAAGTTCGTCATGCAATACCTAAAAATTTGGTCGTGCAACGCATGATTTGCATGCCCTGACCGCACGCCATTGGTAAAAACCACAATAATCTTTGCCAATTATTTTTTACAAGCAAAGGTTTATTGAGTGCTGGTCTTTTTTTAAATAGACAAGATGGCATTTTGTCTGATAAAAGCATAGGCGTACGCAAGGGGGGGGTTTCAGGGGTCAAACCCCCCCCCCTTGAAGAATGGTGTTCAGCCATATATACATGGTAATAAATAGGCTTCAATAATAAGATTTTGGTTTTTATTGTTTACCGCATTTTGAAACTTAATTACTGCTTGCGCAACAATTTTTTCTATCGCCTAAATTGCGATTTTTTCTTTTTGCAATTTCTTTTTGCAATTTTTTCTATCGCCTAAAGTTAGCTAATGTACAGCTGCCACTGTGAAGAAAACTTTCGAACTTGTAAAATATTGAAAGTTAAGTATGGCAATGGAAATAAACTGCATGGAAACAATAGCTTCAGTTCACAAATTTTTTAATGCTTTAAAACGTCAAAACATTTTTACGCAACTCCATCAACACGATTTCGTCAACAACAAAAGTTCAAAAACTTGTTCAAATTTATGCCATCAGATGGGTCGATCGACACGAGAGTGTTAGTACTTTTTCAAATTTACAATTTACCGTTGTAGAAGCTTTGGGAGAAATTTTAGCATGGCCAGACAGAGAGGAACTTCATCACGAGCTTTGCAGTTGCTTTCGACAATTACGCAAAGTGAATTTTGCATTGTTCTTTTAGTTTTAAAAAACATTTTTGGATACAGTGTTGTTTTGTGCAAAGTTAAGCAGAAAAAGTCGATAAACTCTTTTGCGGCTGTCAACATTGCACATGATATTGCAAATGAATTGAAGTGTCTTAGAGAAAAAACGAATATTAATTTCACTAGTTCTATATTTTTGCGCAAAAAAAGGCCAAAGCCGAAGGTTTTATTTTGGAAACACCACGCCTTACTTCAAGACAGACCAATCGATGCAATATTGCTGCTGAACAGATGAAGAGTATTTTAGAGTAGGGATTTTTATTTCATTTCTTGATAACTTTATTGTCACTCTCGAAGCAAGATTTACAGCCCACAAATCGATTATTGATGAATTTCAGTGTTTAATTTCTTCTGATCCAACTAGTGCACCAACTCCTCAACAAATTAAAAGTATTCAAGTTTTGGAAAAATTTTACGAAAATGATTTAACGAAATTCTCGGGAGAACTAGTGCCTGAACTGATATTATGTTACAGGAAGCTTTTTCGGTTGAATGCAGCAGAAAGACCAACTAATGCGTTGAGCATCATCAAGGAATGCAGTTCCGATGCTTTTCCGCACATATATTTACATTGATGACCATTTTGTTAACTCTTCCAGTGACAACATGCACTAGTGAACAATTGTTTTCCATGTTACGCAGACGAAAAACGTGCTTACGAAACACAAATGGTACCACTCGAATGAATGGACTTGCATTACTAAACATTTATAGGAGCCACACGCCTTGCCCTGGTGACGTAATTAACAAATTAAGTGAAAAAACAGGCGTTTGAATATAAGCCTTTAAAAAAACTTTAAATATTTGTCAAGTAATTAGGTTATTTTTTTGTTCGTTTGATTTTTCACCTATTGTTCTCATCATTTACACGAATTGCTTTTACTTTAGAAAGTTTCTTATCATAATTGAATTACCTGCACATGCCTTTTCGATAGTTAGTTTTACGGTTTGGTAAAAAAAAATTCATGCTACTGCAAGATGTTCTTGAAACTAAAACACTTTATTTTTAAATGTAGGCCTAATTTTGGAAGTTTTTGCCCATTACCAGGACCACTTAGAGAAGGGCTTTCCAAACTTTTAGTTGATCGGCACCCTTTGGACACTGTAGCAGGTTTGCATGTACCCCCAAAATGTTGTGACGTTTCTCTAAAACAGGGTGGTCCAAACTTCTTCACTCTTGCGGGCCACTTTTCGAAATCGTTCGAGTTTGTGGGCCTCAGCCGGGTAGATATTGTTCCAAATCATGGTGTCCTCTAATAAAAAAAAAAAAAGTTTTCACTTGCAATCAGCCTTCGATTATTCCTATTTTGTCTCAAAATCATGGTGTCCTCTAAAAAAAAAAAAAGGTCTTCATTTTGAATCAGAAACAAATTTTTCCAATTCATGCCGAAAATCAAGGTGATCTCTAAAAAATGAAAGCTCTTCTCTTTTCAGCAGCCACAAATTTTCCCCATTCAAACCCAAAATCACGCTGATCTGTAAAAAAGTCTTCCCTTTTAATTGTCCTGTTTGACGTAATTATAATCGACTGGATTCAAAAATTCTAGACATTTGAGTCCAATATTTCTTCCGGACACGAAATTTAACTTAAATAAGGATATTCTCTTTGATAATGTACCCCTTGAGAAGTCTAAATGTACCCCAGTTTGGGAACCCCTGACTTAGAGCAATCGTGTTTTCGGCTCCAAAACCCCCCCTTCACAAATTTCTGCGTACCCCACTGGATAAAAGATAAGTATACTTTTCTTTTCTGACCGTAGCTTGCTTCTAAACAGGCCTTGACACTCTAGTAAAATTGCTTTTGACACTATTTAGACATTTAATATTTCACACAAAACCTGTACATCAATTTTAGTACTTCAAGCTCGCCGTTTAAGGTAAGTTTTTATAGTAACGCAATGGACTTGGATTTACGGTAACTATCAGTTTAAAATTTTTCAAATATCACGTAGTCTTTTGCCGTGAATTTTTAGTAAAACATTTCTTTTATGTCAGCTAGCGTGACAAATTGGTTAAAAAATTCTCAAAAATTAGCTTTAAAGAAAAACTTTTAACTCTAAATCTTTTTCACACTTGAATCAAATGAAAAATTGAGGCTGCTAGAACAAGCTAGATAAATTATAGCAATTGGTTCAATCAGTGGTGGATATTCCAATTTAGGGGCCCGAGGCAAGAATTTTCAAAAATTCATGTTCTCTGAGAAAAAAAAGAGGTCTGATCTGGGCTTGGATATTTTTCTCCCAAAATCAAAGTGTTCTCTAAAAAAAAAAAAAAAAAAAAGGTCTTCACTTCAAATCGTCCACTGAGCGAATCCAAAACTGTATATGCTGTTTTCGAGGGGGGGCCTTTAAAATCGAGGGGGGCCCCCCAAAAAAGGGGGGACCTGAGGCGACTGCCTCATTCGCCTCACCCAATATCCACCACTGGGTTCAATTAAGGAGACAGAAAATACCTTATGCTTGTAATATCTTTTTCATGTTTTTTTTGATGGGAGGTAAAACGTAAATGCGTGAAACATTGAATAGCTGTCAACAGATAAATTCAAAGTGATTTTTTAGAAATATCAAATTATTTTGTTTGCTTATAACTTATATCTGTGTTATGTTGGCTTTTTTTTGGGGTGTGCAAACCTTTTTACCACTTGACTTTGCAAAGAATCCAAATTAGGAATGAAAACCTTTTACATCCAGCCACGATTACATCCAACCACGATTAAAAGCAAAGTACGCAATTGGTAAATGGTTGCTAAATTTGATTCTTGCTTTTGATGTTCAACGAAAAAGCTTTGTTATTTTTTGCATTATTAACTCATTTGTGCAATGTCTTCGAAATCGGCTTCACATTAAGTTTAAAAAGAAATTTTCCCACAAAAACGTTAAAAAAATTCGTCAAAATAACAGAATTTATTAAATGCTTTAAACTGATATCGTGACCTGGTTGCTCTTTATTTGATTCGTTGTCTATTTTTATCGAGTTTGGTTACGTAATTTTGCAATTTTTTTCAGTGAAGCAATCACGGAGCCTGGCAAAATAACATTGGTTTAGCTTTTAAGTCATTTAAACTTTTTGTTGCTATACAAATCTAAGATATTGATTGCACAGCAATATCTCAAGGTGGTATTTTTATATAAAGTAAGCTGAAAAATAACGCTACATTGAGAGTTATTTTTGTTCAGATTGCTTCAAAAACACTTGGCACTTTGCATAAATGATTTTCATACTCTATTTTTGTCATAGGCACAAGAACAAAGTGTTTGAGGTATTCTAGTTATCAAAATGATAGCCATTTATTTCCGGAAAATTTTAATAAAATAAACTAGTTGTTTCCGTACTTTTTTTAAACACTTGATTGTATCATATTGTCATCGCCTTTTACAGTGTTTCAAAAAAAGTCATTCGAAAAACTTAACTTCGGTTGTAACTAGGGTTATTTCAGTTAATTTAATTTACGAATTTTTGATCTATTTTTGACGGTTGCCCGAAGTATAGCGCCTCCGATTATTTTTGCAAGTCAGGAAGATAAACAAAGATGAAAATAAAATGAAAAAAAACATCAATTGCTGTTGCATAAAATTATTTTTTGAATTCACATGTAAGCTTTTATACGAATTAATTGATAAGCAGAAGAACAGATGGTAACATATCTGTAATCGTAGATCACTAATGTACGTGATTTTTATCATAGACGGAGATTTTAATCTCACTTTCAACAAAAAAAGACAATTAATCATGTCTAAATTGATGTAAATTAGCGTTTTTGAAACAAATTAATCAAAGTTTGTCCGTATAAATTTCTATAGCAGGCAAAATGTTTAGGTCAATAAAGTCAAAATTTAACAAAAATAAAGTCAAAAACTGGCCCTGTTTATAAACAAACCCAAGCTATATGCCCACTTCCCGCAATCACGTGGTCGTCATCGTGGTCTTTTCTCGACACTTTGCCCCATAGGATGTTACACTCACTAACAATGCCAACATTTCCACCTTAACATCCTTAACCTGAATTTTTTAATGGATTGTGCATTAAAGATTTTAGCCATTAAAAAGAAAGCTATCAGACAAAGGTATAAAGAGAAAACAAATTTTGAATTTCGTCTTGTCAGCTTTGCTCGATCTTTAGTTCCTTTTTACGAGTTAGACTTGATTTCAAGTGGACCAAGTATGCTTCATCCCTGCCTAAGAAAACGTATTTAGATAGATTAGGCGGCGCAAAAAAATCCTTGCTTTAATTAAATTTTCACAAAACTATATTTTACGTATTGAAAATCAAGCCTTTTCTTTAAAGCGCTTGGAAAACGAATAAAAAAACATGTGTTAAACACATATTAATCAAAAGACTCAAAAGGGTTGGCCTACTAATTTATAACGGGAAAAGTCGTTTTGCTGAAAAACTTTTTTAATTGCGGCCAGGTAGATACAAAATTAAACAACAACCTTGGTGGCGCATGTCGTTTATTGTATTATTTAAAGTATTTATTGTATTCCAAAGATTTAAACAGACATTCGAGTGCAAGCGCTTTCTCTGGTCTTTGTTGTTTATAGACATTTTGAAAATTTGCCTAAATAGAGCTCTTTCCAACACGAGGTATCAAAGAGGCAATTATACTTCATTACAATTATTAAAATCAAGTTAAACCTTTTTCACAAGCTTTCTTAACCTGCGGCAAAAATTTATTTCAATTTATCTTTAAGTTTGTGTTATTTGCGCAATGAGAAGTTCTACTCATAAGAATTTATAACTATTGGGAACATTTTAAGAATAGTAAATTATCGAGTTCCAATTTTTTTTTGAAACTTAGTATTTAACAAAGAATGCCTAAAGAGGAAACAACCAGGTTTTTTTTTAACGTAACGACAAATTAGTCTGCAGTTCAACAGAAAGCAAAAGTCCCCTTGGTGGTTGGCACGAGAAGTAAGAGTTGAAAATATGGTGATCTTTTTTCTAGTGACCTATCCAGTAAAATGGACCTATTGCACTTACAACGAGCCATAATACTTACAAATGTAGCTTTGATTTAGCCATAGCAAAAGAGCAATAATTTTATTTTCACTTTAGTACGTCAGCAAACACAAGCAATTGATGAAAAACTATATAAACATGAGCTGCTGTAATTATGCCCATGTTACGCCACATGTGAAGAGACTATTTAATTACAGTCAAGTTATATCAAGCCAGCTCTGACTAGACAGAAAGTTCGAGAATAATAATAAGTTGCGACTTCAAAGTAGATGCAACTTCAAAACATGAGTAGAAAAATTCCGCTTGTTTTGCAAAATTACTTTCGAAATAATGACATGAAGTTGGCTTACCATACGTCCCGTTTTAGCTGGGACAATCCCGATTTTTAGCCTTGTCCCGGCGTTCCGCCCGGTTAACCATTTTGTCCCGGTATTTCCAATTTTATGTAAAGACCTTTTTTTAGAGAACGAATTTTTCAGGGACAAATTTTTTTTCTTTTTACTAACGTCGCGATGTACCACTTTGGAAATATGGTATGCCTAACACTAGAATTAGATCGACAGTGTTTTTTGTAACGTAGAGTTTGGTTTTGCGACTTCTGAAAAGCACAAAAGCAATATGTTCTGTGGAAAAAAGTGACTAAAGTCGTGCAAATCTCGAAACATAAATTTTGATAGTGATTTAAAAACTAAAGTATTACTAAAAATTTTAGAAGCTTTAAAATTTGAAATATCAAATTAAATTTTATATTAAATAATTAAATTTCAGACTACAAAATTTAATTTAACTGTAATTTTGTTTGCCCAAACAGACTGTTTCGCGTGCCTTGGCTTATCAGGGAATGGTTAGGAGCCTGGTTCTATTTGAATAATCTTTCTAACCTCCCTCTGACAAGTCCAGGCAGACGAAAGAGTCTGTTGGGGCAAATAGAATTAATGTTAAATTAAATTTTGTTGTCTGAAGTTTAACTAATCAATTTAACCGCTCTGATTTGACGTCATTGAAAACTTTTCTGAAGACCACCGATTACAAATTTTGAAAAACTTCTAATTAAATTTTGTATAAACATTCTTGTAAAACAGGAATACTTAACTGGCTAACCGCAGTCCGAATCCAGACCTTTTGATGGTTGATTCTGTACCGTTTCAAAATGATGCATAATTAAACACTGATAAAAGCACACAGAAAATTATTCGTATTTCTTCTTTAATTCAGAGATTTTTTACCAACCTTGATAGCTCCATTGATTGTGTTAAGTACATCAATCAAAAAAGAAAATTTTGCCGCACTCAGAAAATTTTGAACTTTTGTGACTGGACATTTTCAAAAATATAGTTGAGTTTCCCTGTTGTAGAATTTTGCCAGCTTTAGTAATTTTGATTTGGCCAGCTTTAAGAAATACTAGGAATTTATTTTTTATAACATTAGTAGACCTACTTTTTAAAATTGAAAATTTAAGTTTTAATTTTTTTTTGATCTTTTTAATAGTTTCAGAAAAAAATCAATAAAATTTTATGTTTTTTAAAAAAAATTTGGAGTTTAAAATAATTGTTTTATAACTTCACAGAAAATTGTAGAATGTTGAAAAAAGTGAAATATTTGTGTCTAATACAAATTTGCTTGATCGTAAACATCGTCGCTGTTGAAATAGTTGATCGTAAGTAACAACTTCATTATTATAATTATCAATGTCTTTGGAAATTTTTATAATTAATTTATTATTACAAAAAGCTGGAAGTTAAGCCTGGTCTAACAGTCGGCGGATATCTGGTGGCATTATGCGTACTCGACGTGTGTTTGTTTATCAATGTTTTAATATATTTTAATACTGTTACTTTTGGAATTTTGATACTGTTACCTTTACCATTTTTTTTCGTAGCTTCGCGGCTTTTAATTTCTTAATCATGTTGTTCGTTAAAGTCTCCTTTTATAAAATCTGAAAAAAATTTTGGTAAACAATAATAGGGTTATTGACGTCTGGTTTTCAAAAATTGATAGCAATCTTTTTCATTTTATCCACTTGACGAAGGCTGATGTAAGCCGAAAACTTTTACGTTTACGTTAAATTTACAGAAATAATCACAAGGATTAATAGGATTCGTGAAAAAACCATTTAGTTTCCCGAACTGTGCCGCTTCCTCTCCAAAATATAATTTAAAAAAGACACAGTAGAACGAACGAAATATGATAAGTGCTAAGGAAATGAAAACAAGTAATTCAGCTCAATGTTTAACTTTGGGCAGTTGTCTGCTATTTTCTGCTGGTACAAAAATGACTCTAATGTAAGAAGTTGACCCGTATTTTAATGTTTCCGTATTTGAACCTGACCCCTCTTGTGGTATGTTAATTACTAGTTAGTTACAAGTTGTATGATTGCTTATAATGTTTAAAAACGAGCAAAGGGTATTTTGTATTTTTGACGAACAGGAGTGCAGCATTGAAAATTAAATTATTACTCAAAAAAACTTTTTCCATCACAAAAGCTATGATGGTTTGCAATGTCCAATTTTCCAGCATTTCTAATCAATTTTAAGAAGCATGTTCGACAATTTGACTTTTGATGCTTTTACTTATATTGAAAACGAATCGCGTATACTTTGTTTTTTTCAGTTGCAGGTTATTTTATGATCTACCAATGCCCAACGGTGGTTCGAAATATTTAGTTGGAAATATACTTTTTTAATAAGTTTAAATCATCGTACGAACAGATACTGTTTTTAGCAATTGATGCGAAAGCAAAAACCCGTATAGCGATTTTTTGATGAAAACAAAAGTAAAATTATAGTTTAAATATGTTTGGAAAATGATAAAAAATTAATTTAATTAAACAAAATTATAGGTCTAGTTTTAAAATAATTTTTGTTTGAAGCAAAAAAACTGACATACAATAAAGAAATTCAAGTGTTGATATTGTACTTATCGCAGAAATCGTATTTAAAAATCAGCGTTTTATTAAAACGTTTTATTGATTCACTCCCATTGTTGTATTAGATATTAAGCTTTATCACAGTTCAAAAATAATAACGTTATAATTTAAAAATTTAATCAGCGTTATAGTTAGATATTGGTTTGAATGTCAACATGGAATTGTTAAAATTTTAATCAATGTTTGAACACAGTCGGCAGCGTGGTCGAGTGGTTAAAGTGCCGGGCTCGTGACTAACACGGTCTCGGTTCAAAACCCACTCGCGCCATTCTGTGGTGTCCTTTGGAAAGACACTTTACGGCACATTCCCTTGCTTGGTGGTCCTGGCAAGCAGTTCTAAATTACAGTCATATCTCTATTAAAGTTACAAGCGGACAGCAATATCTTGGCATCTCCGGAAGCAGATCGGGGTAATTGCCTACCATATGTATTAGCGCCTCCGTCGCTTTCCTGCGAGTCAGGAGGATAAATATAGAGATAAACTATATATATATATATATATATATAAAATATAAGACTATGAGATAAAGAATATTATTTTTATACATAAAAATAATAATTCAGTATTTAATACAAATTCAAGTTTTTTTTCTTCTTATAGTCTCAAACATAAAACTGGCAAAAATTGTTCGTAATGCATTATTACGAGTTTCCAACACAAAAAAGGAATTTTGCAGATATTGGGATTGATCTACACCTGACGTATATCAAAGTCTATACGCTCAGCTTATCTTTGTTTGTTTATTACTGGAGTTCTTAAACATTTGTCTAGTTTCCTTCCAAGGTCAATCACTAGGTTTGAATTTTCCCCTGAAATTTTTAGTAACAATTTTTTACGGAACGCCATTTTACGAATAGTGGCTAGTAGCTCTATGCTTGTATAGGCCAGTGTTTCCAGCCCCTGAGTCGCAACCTAAAAGTGAGGCGCCATTAAATTTAATTGGATCTCCGACGACTGTAGTTGAGTAAAAATTTAATCATTTTTGTTGTGATAGGATAGCGGTTCAACATAAATCAAGAAATTGAATACAGAAACAAGTTTGAATGTTAATTGTTGAACTTCCCGGGATAACCAAAATTCGGATGGGCCGCCAAAACTTTACTCTCTATTTTCGCTTAGCATTTGGGTCACCTCAAAAAAAAGTTTGAGAAACACTGGTATACGTAGGCTTGGAATAAATAGACGGTACAATAAAAGGGATTTTACTTGTTTAGATCAGATTGCAGATAAAGTGCTCATTTTGATGTATTTTTTGCGATTGCTTTCTCTTCGTTAACATATCGATTCTCGATGTGATAGAAAGCGCAGCGTAAGTCTCTACACATTTTTGTACATCACTTGACGTCTGCGAATAATTATGATTCGTTAACAAGTTGGCAGGCATATATCAAAGTTGAAAAATTGCACGTTCAAAGCCATTTTTCTCAGTTCCTTGTTAACCTAATCAGTTATAACACAACATGACCTATTTTTTACTAAAATCTAATTTCAATTTAACCATAGTTTAGTAAAATCAACTTTTTACATTTCTTTTTTCTTAACGATTGATTTAACAACCTATCTTTAGCGACCGTGGCTACTTTTAACACCAGTCTGTCAAACTGAGAGCAATATAACTTGGCATCTCCGGATGCAGGTCCGGGAAATTGCTTGACGGCTGCCCTAAGTATAGCGCCTTAGATGCTTTTATGTGAGCCAAAAGATATCAACTTTGAAGAGAATAAAAAATATATATATATATATTAAGTTAAATTACAGGAGCCACGTAAAAAAATTTTATTGAAACCACAACAGTCTGTTTCGCTTTTTCGGCTCATCAATAGAACTTTATTCTATTTGAATAAGAATGACCTCCTGATGAGCCGAAAAGGCAAAACAGACTGTTGAGGTTTCAATAAAAATTTTTTACGTGGCTTCTGTAATTTAACTTAATTTAATGCTCTGAGTTTTCATTGAGCTCTTTACTGACAGTCTTGCCACTTTTACTATTATATATTGAATAAGAATCACCTCCTGATGAGCCGTAGAGGCGAAACAGACTGTTGAGGTTTTAATAAAGTCTCTTTTGTGGCTTTTGTAATTTAATTTAATGCTCTGAGTTTTCATTGAGCTCTTTACTGACAGTCTTGCCACTTTCATTATTATATATATATATATATATATAACAGTAAATTGATGGTGCTTTTCGGTGGAGGATTCAATGATTTCAATAGTCTGTATGTAGTGTATATAAATGAAAAAATAATTATAAAAAATGAAATAACGTTCGTTAATTGATTGTGATTTTTTGAATATCGTTCTATGTAATAGCCTAATTCTAAAGCAATGTGAAGGAAGTTTTTGTTTAACAAAATAATTTCTCACTAAATAATCGGATTTACTTCCTTAAATATTAGAGGAATTTTCCACTGCATCAGACCAGAAAAAATTTCTCACTGCATTTATGAAAATTTTCCAATAGTGACAAATGTGGGGAATATCCCACCGGTTAGGAACCACTAGTTTATCAAACATCAGCGTTTACAATCAAAGTAGATGCCTGCTGAAATATGTTGTTTTTTAAGTGATTGTATTTTATATGTCCAAAGTGTTTCTGAAACGCTATTCAGAACTAAATAAAAATTGCCTTTGCAACCAAAGTCAACGTTGTTGCACAAAAAGGCTACAAAGCATCTGAGTAAAAAGTAAAACTAATATTAACTGCTAAAATTATTTTAAAGATGAAGAAAAGAACTGCAGCCTCCGTGATGCGTTCCACTGTGCAGATGGCAGCGGTTGTATTTCATCAGCGCAGTATTGCGATGGAAAATATCATTGCAGGTATGTGTAATCACTTAATTGGTGTTTTATGGAGTCGAAGTGAGTTCGCTCAATTCATTCCTAGAATGTTTTCCCAAATTTACCTGAAGTCGACTAGATCCTTCTTTACTTTAGGCATGAAGGTTGCTTTAATGAGCAAGTGCTTCTAGGGAAAAATACGAGTACTAAAGAAGACCAAGAACATACAGTATTTAAAACATGTGATGAATTGGTGGTTAACGGTTACGAATTCGGTAAAGATCAGTTTAAATTTGCAGAATAGAAATAGAAAGATAAAGCTGGCAACCCGTGGTGACTCTGCAGAGGATCAGATTGTTTTTTGAACAGATCGAATGTGTGTTAGAAGTAAAAAGATTCCATTCAATAGATAAGAGTTAAAAATCCGGAAACTCCCAGCTTCGTAATGATTTAAAAGGGATTTTCTGTAGGGGCTGCACGAAAACGAGTAAGCCATAGAGCGCGAGCGGTTAGGACTTTTTTCACAAGTCACAAACGAGGTTTTTAAAAACGTGATTGGATCAAAAGTACGCGAGCGAAAAATTGAAATAAAAGAGATGAAATTTGATAAAGGTCAAAGATAATAACCCAAAACTTGCATTTAAAAAGATTTTAGGCTTGACACCATTTAGAGAACCATTTTGGACAGATACGCCGGTTGAACGATATATATCTAATAACAAAAGTTAGGGTGAGCATTGCATTGACGAATAAGGAAGAAAGAAAAATTTTGTTAATGAATCAACTATTAAAAAAAGTTTTTGAAATTGAGCTCTTTAAAATCCAAGCAGGAATGGGCTTCTCAGAGATATGCAAAATTTCATTAGCAAAAAGGTCTAGAGAGATGAGACCCCATCTGTTTGTTTGTTGCACCTTACTTAAAAAGGGCTGACACAAAAATTAAAGGATACTGAAAAACGTGATTTAAAAAATCTTGACCAATTTTAGAATGCGGTTCTATTTAAAAGAATTTTGCTTTTCAAGCTTTTATTAAAAGAAATAAAACAACAAATTTGGCAAGGTAAACACTTTTGAAAGAAATTAATTGCAGTTTCGCCGAGAACTTTTCATAAAAGTAAATATCAAATTTGTAATTGTTTAGAAATTTTCTTTTTTAACAATAGTTATCTATCATGGTTTTCAAACAGTGCTTTCAAAATTTTTTTACAAAAAGATTATTCTTAAACCTTTGCTGAAAATTTTTTTTGGAATGTTCGTTGTCTAAACCTATACGAGTATTTGCACAATTTATTTGAGGTAAAACAAATTTCATTAGAAGCCTTACACCACGGTAGATATGATATTTTTAATGTACAGTATAAAAAATTAATTTTTTCTTTTTTTTGTGTTTTTACACAGACTTATTAAAAAAAAGTAGCTTTTAGTTGTATTTTATTTACCTTCTTTTTCCTTTTCTGTGACCGCATAGACCTGGATGTTGCTTTCTGTTTTTAGTCGCCTGACTTTCTTTAGGAATTTGCCTTTAAGGTTTTTCCCGAGAGTACAACAGAAATCACTAAAGCATCTTGATCATTAAACTCGTGTACTTCTGCTCGCAAGTCAGAGTATCATCACATTGTGCTATTCCATCAGCCTTTTGGTTTAGTGTAGCTAATAGGGCACAGTTGCGGGGTTAATCACGTCATTGCGCAAACTATGCATTTTTCTAAGGATTTACATGCTCGTTAATTACACGCATAATGTTGTTGCAAGTATCTAACCTTATTAACTCAATTTAAAATAAAAGTGTAAATAAAGTTTGTGTTGATTTTCGAAATCTTATGTAGGGATGGAAGCGACGAAGAATTCTATTCCAAGGATCAACCAGCTGACAAAGATGGAATATCTTGTCTGAAACTCAGTGAAGATTATCAGCTCAGGACATGTTTTCTTCCCTCGCAGTATGTTGGAGATCGGAAGCTTGATTGCACGTTAGGTTGGTTGATGAAGGCATTTTTACACAATTGTTGCCGACGTATGAAAATAATTTCTTGTCTTCTTCTATTTCTCTACGCGTCAAAAAACATGCAAAAAAATTTGAGTGACGTCACCATAAAAAACTCAAAATTTTAGCTCGAAAGAGTTTTAGTTGGAGCAAACAATTTATTATTGGTGTTGGAAATTTAAAATTCTGTAAAGGTAGGGCTGTAGATAACTAATGAGATAATAGAGCCTTTTCCTCCCTTTAATTGCTTAAACTTTCACACAAGGGTCTAAATTAGTCAAATCTACCCAGTTCAGATTGGAGGAAGTTTTTTTTTATTCTGACGAAACCAGGATTCGAACTACTTACTTCACGTTTGCGAGGTGAGTATCGTGAGCAGATAAACACCTTGATACGATCGACTATTGAATTTTTTGCGATTAAAAAGTTGTAAAGGATAGAAAAAGCTTTTAGGTTGTGGTGGAGTTTTATATGATTTACTGCTGCGCTCTCTTGTCCTGAAAGTTAAACAGTAAAATTGTGAGTGGGATTATTAACAGTGATGGCCTTAAAAAAGAGGGAGCCCGGTGCAAGAAAAACAGGGGGGCACTTTTTTGTGTTCTAGAACAAAGTGATCTCTAAAAAAAGAATCATCACCTTAGAGGGAATCACCGTCATGGTGCTACTGCTACTATGAAAAAATAGAGCTATATTTTGCTTAGGGGCGCCAGTTTTTGACGCTTTTTTAGCGGAGGCCCAGATGCAGCCGCTCCGTTCGCTTCGTATTAAAGCCATCACTACCCATTAATATCTATGTATTTTGTTTAATGGCCTTCAGAAGTACATCTAGTCCACTCCGCATTTTTCTGTCTTTCTTCACGGTTGGAGCCCTGGCAACCTTTGATAGGTTTACAAAAGGGCAAGTCTTGGGCAAGAAGAAAAAGGAAAGCTACTTTTTCAAATTTATTTTGCAACAATAATAAAAAAAATTAGCCAAGCTCAAAAAAAGAAATATTTTTTCACTTTTTTACGATTTAAAAAATAATTTTTTAACTGCATTTCAATGACTGAAAGTTGGATAGACTGATTCGATCACAGACAAAAATTTTAATCTTTATAAACAGCCCAATCGGACTTGTAGGCCTACAGATTGCATAGCGACAACAAAAACAATTTTTTTATTGAACATCTATAAAACAATAAATACTCATTAATCCAACCTTTACGACACAATTCAGTGAGCAAAATGTGGTTAAAGCCGAGAAATACGCTGGTCTGCAATGTCGAAAAAATTTCTCTCATTACAATTGCTAAACCTTTGGCCTAAACATTAATAAAAAAAGAATTTTTGATTTTATTCAGTTTTTTGATTTTATTTATTACAAAAGAAGATAAAAGAAAAGTATTTTCTATGTATTTTTTAAATCAATTTTCTTTCAGGATTGCAATATATTGGTTCAAATTTTTAACTCTTATTAACAGTTGTTTTTACCAGTTCACCTTAAAAAACAATTAACAAAATTTCTTTTTTATAAATTGCTAAATCTACTACAAAAAAGGTGCAATCAACAGTCTTATAAGTTAAGAAGACTCAAAAAACTGCAATTAAATCAATCTAGAGCTGTGAAAAAGTGAAAACTGCCAAATTAAATTGGTTATGGTAAACATACTGAATTTAGACTGGATTTTGTGTTCTGATAGTCTCTGTACATAAAGCTTGCATATATAGTAAAAAAATATATTCGTTTTATGAAAAGTGTACATAATTTTTTAAATTTTATATCATATGTTATTATTTTGTTCTAATTACACAAAATAATTAACGTGTAGCCTACACATAAACACTACTAATCACAAGAAACGCTTTTGTCAATTGCAAAAAAAATTGAATTTAAAACAGAATTTTTTTTATTAAGAATATTTTTAATTGTAGAGATTTTGCTGCTAAATTTCAATCAATTTTAGATGTGCAATATTTAAAAACTAAATAGATTATAATGTAGGCTACAATTGTTTCAAATTTAAGGGACCTTTAATTCAATTCAGCTCAGTTCAGTTCAGTTTATTCCCATAAGCATGAAAAGATCAACTACAATAACAACAAAATATTAAAGTGTCAAATCTACTTTTGCTCATGGAGGAGACAACGAAAAGACCAAAAGGTCATCGAAGTCAGCTGCCACCGCATTAATTAAATTTGAGAGTAACCATAGTCACAAGTAATTTTTATATATTGAATATATAAATATGAAATATTGACATAATAAAACGAAACAGCAATAATAACAGTAAAAAACAGAAACAGTAATACGCACAAAAAACACATAAACACACATAACAAAAAAAAATTTAGTTGTATGAATTGAGTAAAAGTTTCATATATTCTTTTTTAAATTGATATTTTTGAAGTAATTTTATGTGTTGTGGAATTTCGCTCCATACTTTAGGTCCTGCAAATGTAATCATGCTTTTACCTAAGTTTGCTCTTATTGAATGCAGATCGTAATTAATATTTTTTGACTAATCTAGTTTGATGTTTATGGATGAATTAATGCTGGTGATTGGTCGGGTTTGACTATCAATGTTCCAAATTTTATTACTTATGTTGTACATTGCAATTGCAACCTGCAATTTGTAAATGTCATTAAGTTTTAATAGTTGCAGTTTCATATATAATGGGTCAGACCTGGTTCTGTTAGTGCTGTTTGTCATAATTCGAAGAACTCTTTTTTTGTGTAGTTATTAGTGGTTGGAGAGTTTTTGACGTCGTGGTTAGAGACTTCACTTTATTTCAACTGATTCATTAAGTTCTCATGGGGCTACTATAAAGAGAGGAGGCAATATTTTGGTTAGAGGGAAACTTTTACGACATTTTTGGGGCGCCCTGATGCGTCCGCTCCGTTCGCTTCATACTAAAGCTATCACTGCTGGCAACAAAGAAATACTGTTAGAAGTGCATTTGACTCCGCTTTATTTGGATACTTTAAACCAGGTTATTTTGTCCGAATTAAGCGAACAAATCAACTTGCCAAATTTGAAGATAGGTAACAAGAGGTTAATATGCCCATCGTTACTATTATACAGTAAAAAGGTGGCAAGAGGGATTGAAAACGTTCAGAAAAAGAACTCTTAAGCTCAGTAAAGGATCATTTATGTGTAGGTTGACCATACGTCATACCATACGTTATACCATACGTCACAATTTTTAAGGCTCTTCCTGCCCGTTTTGGCAAAAATCTCGCCAGAAATCGAAGACAGATTTCATGTGCAGACCCCCTTTTTTCTTGTTTTTTTCCAAGGTCGCTAGTTTTCAGAGACGAAAATTATAAAATTCGAAACTGGTTGAAGCGAAGACTTTTTTTTGGAACACCTCTTTTTAGGGATGAAAATCATGAAATCCGAGAATGATTGGAAGTGAAGATCTTTTTTTTAGAGAACACTAATTTTTGGGGACAATCTTTTTTATCATCAATGAGTGTCCCGGTTTGCCTCTTTGAAAATATGATGCGCCTATTTATATTTAACACATTACAGGCATTTAACAACTTTACTTTTTTTGGAAAATTTTCTACGCCATTGTTAAGTGCACCAAAAAAACGTTGCCTAATTAACAAAGGGAGGTAAAGTTGGTTGTCCAGTTTCTGTTAACACCGTGGCATTATTATTTCATTCTTTCATCACAATCACTTAAAACTGCGATTGTATTTAATATTAAAGCGGCAATCAACAGCATTAATTGTCCCAATAAACGAGAAAATTATTGTATGCGATGTTAGCCTTTGTTCTGTTTTTGAGACTTTTGTCCAAAAAATATATACTGCTTGGATTATCCGGTCTGAATAAAGCGCAGTCATCCGTATTTTAACTACTCCCCTCGACATGTTGTTGTTGTTGTTCATGCCATTGCCAATATTTAAAAAAGGTAGTTACACCCCTTTTTTACTTGGCAGTATCAATAAGCACCTCCTATTGGATTAGCAGTAAGAGGTATTAACTGGCACCTCCTTGGATTTACATCACTCTATTTAACCTATTCTAAATTTAAATTTTAACCGTACAAGAATACATCTGCATGCAAGTCCGAGTTATCACTGCTTGGTTACTCCGAGCATAACGTCACTTGATCAGTCTTCTATAAATCGGAAGAATAGCTGACATCAATTTCGTATTTTATAATCGCTTGTACGTTTAAACTTGATCCTACTTCGATTATTTGTCATTACGATAAGAATGACGTAATACAACTATGTTTAAATCACTTAATGATAACTTAAATGCCAAAACCTACAGAAATTGTAAAATTGCCCTAGAAAAGTTAATCTTTGGTTTTTCTGTTTCATTTTCTATCTCAAACATACTTCTCAATTTACTTCAATTCAGATAATTTTAAAAAGTACTACCCGCTTTTTGTCCGTATAATACATGCTCAGTTGAGCTAAATTCATAGTTAGCACTATAGGGCGGTTGTACCTCCCAATGATTTACATAACCGTTCCTGCACTGCACATTTTTTGTCATTTTTGTCTTTTTAAATATTAATATTTAGTTTGAATTAAAGGTAACGCGGCCGTGCTTCTCATTTTTTCTCTTTCTCAACTCTCTCTATACTTTTCTGCATGTTTAACGTTCGTCGTTGTGTCGCGTTTCCTTTTCATGCTTCTTAGTACATTGCATATACTTAATAATGTTAGTAAGCATGAATAAAATATCATCATCATCATCATTTCAGCAAGGTCTTGCTCGACTCATATCAGCAGTAAGCTCAATTTTCAGGCGCTCAAAAAATTTAACAAATGCATTAAAAAACAACCTTTCAAGATTTTCTGAATATAAGCTGAAAGGTTTAATGAAATTTTGACATTGTGTATTGATACTAATGATGCTAATGTACGATGTACTCGTATGTTACAAAGGAATCCAAACGCTCTGTACATTTTGTCATGAAACTTTGCTGCTTCCAAAAACAAAAAAAAATAATTTCCCAATAATGATCTGAAAGAAACTGCTGTAAAATGTTCCTAGCTGTTGTTTTTGACACTTTTCTTTTGTAATGAAATCTTCAACGACATCGGCTTAATGTCTGAAAGATCGAGATAAAAAGATAGATGGCATTCGCGGCTTCAAAGATCATAAAATAAACTGACAGTGTTCAAATCATGGCTGGACAACAATGTTATCAACCCGCGACCGACTGTTCTTGACAATTAAGGCGAAAGGGAGAGTCTTCCTTATAGTGGAGATTAGCCGCATGGTCAACGAAGCTGCGAGTTGTTTCGCAGTTGAGAGGAAACGCTGGCAAAGCACAACTTTCAACAATTTTTTACCTAGAATACTCTGGTCCAAAACTGACTGTTTGCGGTCTTACGAATCACAAATAGGACGCTTTGTAATCTGGTTAACTATTTCGCATAACTAGCCTTGACATCAACATCAAACTGAGGCGTTTTGTAAAAAAATAAAATAAAGTTCTAATAAGAATAAAACAGGCCTATCGCTGCTTGCTTGTTGTAAGATTGTGACTGACCACTCTTGACATTTAACTAAAAACCTTTCCTGAAATACTTGTAGTAAAATATAGAACTCACGTTTTAGATTTAGACTACGGGTAAAGCAAAAATTATACGTATAATAAACAAAAAAATTAAAGAAATTTGAAGCCTCAAAAGACCAAACTCTTAAAAGCGCTGGGTTTATGTGGCAATTATCATTAATCCGATGCTAGCTATGTCAGCACAGCTCCTTGTACAGCGGTCTGTCACAACGTTTGCGTATTATAGGCATTAAATTAGCCAGAAATTAAAACCTGATATGGTTTTTGCTGCGCCGACTCGGGGCTAAGCTGCCAACTAGATGTATATATTGAAATTTAAGGTTTAATGCGAGGTTTAATGCACAAGATCGTAAAAATCTTAAAAAGTATCACGATTATTCCAAGAAAAGGTGTTTATTATTTTTATTTTTTTAAAGTGGCTGAAAGACTTTCTTTTAGTCTTCACTTTACTTAAGGCAGTGGTGGAAAGACTACGGCCCGCCAAAAAACATTCAATGTGAATGGTGTAACAAATTAAAGTAAAGATCTTTTTTTTGGTCTTCGAGTAAGTTTGAGGCACAAATTCGGCTTGTAATTATTAATGGGGCCTCCGATCAAAATCGACTTCTGAACACGGCCTTTAGTGAAAACTTTGCCCAATCCGGACTTAAGGAGTTAAACAAACAAAAGTTTTTGATTAAGAAATTTTTGGGCTAGTTTTTTGAGTCGCTAAAATTACTTGTAAACCATACTGTAAAATAACATTATCAAAACTTAGATTGGGATAAAAAGCAACCGCTTTGAACATCTATAAAAAGCTTTTTAAAACCTTTTTACCTGTTTAAAGCTTTTTGAAGGTCATCATGAACAGTGGTGGATATTCCAATTTAGGGGCCCGAGGCAAGAATTTTCAAAAATTGATGTTGTCTGAGAAAAAAAAGAGGTCTGATCTGGGCTTGCATATTTTTCTCCCAAAATCAAAGTGTTCTCTAAAAAAAAAAAAAGGTCTTCCCTTCAATTTCATCTCTAATTTCCCTATTTTTCTCCCAAAATCAAGGTGTTCTCCAAAAAAAAAAAAAAGGTCTTCACTTCGATTTCATCTCTGATTTCCCTATTTTTCTCCCAAAATCAAGGCGTTCTCTAAAAAAAAAAAGGTCTTCACTCCGAACCGTCCTCTGAGCAAACATCTGCAGCGAATCCAAAATTGTATATGCTGTTTTCGAGGGTGGGCCTTAAAATCGAGGGGGGCCCCCAAAAAAAAGGGGGGCCTGAGGCGACTGCCTCATTCGCCTCACCCAATATCCACCACTGATCATGAAAAACCTTCGTTAGACTTATAGTAACGATCCCCAAATTTGCAATGTGACATCGAACCCACTTTTTTTAAATAGAAAAAACTGCTTTATACAACCGCAACCAAACTGATAATAAGTCAATTAATATTATATATATATTTGCTGAGCCATGTGCTACTTTTGCTTGGAAAAAACGTTTTTAATGTTTTATATCTCTCTTAAAGACTCTTCATAATGTTAAAATCTTTACTTTCGCAAGACATCAATAAAAAAGTTTTTTGTCGCATAGCTACAAAAAAACCTTGAATCAAAGTTTTAACAATATAAAAAAACATTAACCATGCTTCAGTGTGTGACGATATTTTTTTGGTACAAGTTTTTAAAGAAAAATTAATAGAGTTGACTAGCTTCCACCCATCATCATTACGCAGACTAGTCATGCACTGGTTCTTCAATCTCTCAATTTGTTTGATAATATTATTATATTTTCTTTTTTCTTTCTCATTTCTTATATTTTTATGTGATTGAGGTGTTGCGGCCATGCTTTCTACTGTTTTTTACTTCCACTTTCTGATTATCTTATGCATGTTTTAACGTCTGACGTTGTGCTGCTTCTTCCTTTTCTTGATCTTTCCAATATTTATAACTTTTAGTGTTAAACTGTTTACTAATGATTGAGAATAAAATGAAATGAAATGAAATGAATTCCCAGAGGTTGCGATGATTGAAAATTGCTCTTTTTGAAAAAATTTTTCTATTGCTTCAGTAGTGTTATGAGTCATGAAAGTTTTAAATTTGCAGGAGAGGACGAATGTAGCCACAATCATACCTTTATTTGCAAGTGGGCCCCTCCCCAAGTCACCGAACAATGCATATTGCGGAATCAATTTTGTGACGGAATTCGGGACTGTATTGACGATTCTGATGAAGCGCCTTTCAAGTAAAATTATTTGCTATTAGAAAAGTTTGGCGTTTTTATTTGTAAAAAAATTATCTGGAAATTTGCTCATTTTGTCTTAGAAATTGTGCTAAGTCAAACTTTTAATGAAGTCAAATTAAAATAAGTAAAATAACTCCACGATTACATTTACTTGAGTGTAAACCGCTTTCATTTCTAATCCCCCTCGATTATAAACCACTTATCATCAGTGCCAAAAACTGCTGTCAGGTGCTTTCGTCTGCAAAAAAAAGCATCTAAAGCTCAATCCTCAAAATAATCAGTAGATAAGTAAGACCAATGCGGGTAATATATTTTCCGATCTCTACGACTAATTTGCAAACGTTAACTTATGTATATTAAATATTTTATTAATTTAATTCAATCAACTGGCATGCATTGAACATTGCCACAGTTAAGTTTATAAAAAGGTGCGCTCGAATGTACAATACATAAGCAATAATTGAAGGGTTTAGAACGAAAAGTAACTAAGTCACAAAATACTGCTTTTGAGTAAATTGCATTTAAAGTTTTTAAATGAGTCATAAAATCAGGTTTTACAGCGATTTTCGTTTTTAGGATTATTAAGCATTTACATACTGTATAAGATCATTTATAGATATTTTAGATGCACATGTCAGATGATATTAATAAAATATTAGGTTGGACTTAGGCACTTTTATTGTGATTTTATGAACTTAGGCACTTTTAACCACAAACTATGGACTTAGGCACTTTACTTTTAAAGTCTATTAGTCATATTTAACTGAAAATACTTAATATTGGATTATTTACAAAAAGAACTTCTGGACACGTTAAAATATCTAAGCAATCACTCTTTTTTATTGTCCTGTAACTATCTTGAGCCAAAAACAAATGCAGAAATTGTTTAAGAGAAGGTTTAATGAAAGGCAATGGTGAGCAATATTTTGCAAAGTTGATTAAACACTTATTTATTTATCATAAACATTAAACAACTCATATTACTTGTTGTTAAATTTCGTTTGAACTCATGTCGGTGGAGCATAATGTTTGAAAGAATGATAGCCTAGTACTATACAGTTACAAAAAAGAATAGTTCAACAGATAGAGTATATTCTACTCTATTTCCTCCACATCGGAATGCTGGGCAGATTCAGCATTTTTCAAAGCTGCATAAAATGTCACATAATATGGCAAGAACACGTATTGAAGCAAGTGTTTGACATCTAAAAGTTTTGCTTTTTTGATCGGTAGAAAGGTCAAATATGCATCTGGTAACATGCTAGGATTTAGCAAATCAATAATCGACTTAACCTTTTTTCCTCGCTTTAAGGTAGCAATGGGAGTGCTGCATTCACCTGTCATGGAAAATCTGCTGCTAGGTTGAGTGCTTCTTTTAAATGATAGACCCCTAATGCTTGCAATGTTGGTCGGAGGTCGTAAATATGGGTCCAATATTGCTTTGTAATTTTTTACTTTAACAACTGGAGTGGAATCATTCTTCAAATCATTAGTAAGAGGGTGTTTAACATACATAATTTAAAAGGGATTGACTTGATCAGTTTTTCTTATCAATTCAACCCATTGAGAGGGCATGGTAACTTTGTCTTTTTTCTCCTCTTTTTTTCAATTCGACCAAAGTCTCTGTCACAAAGCATGCGACTATGGCCAGGAAGTGGGTAAAAAACGTGGATTTCATCTAGCTTGCTGTTAGCAATGGCATACAGATATGAAATTATATACCTGTTTTTATTTTGTGAAAAGCAGTTGTCTGCAAAAATATGAAGCTTAGTTATCTCAGAAGATAGAGATCTTATATAAAAATCCAAGCAAGAAATTACTTCATTTGGTCCTTTTCCAGCATAGTTCTCAGCATAAACGAACATAGTTGCTTGATCTTGAACTGTGTCATGTATGCAAAAGTTGTGGATCCAAAGTTGTCTTTTATGGTATTCTTGTGATACTCCTGTCAGTAGAAGTGGCATATTTTTTTGATAATCCATTGCAATTACTGCACAATCGTTACATAATTTGGCACTTTCAGTGGCTTCTTGAATTTGGACTGTAAAAACATCTGCTTTTCGATGATGAAGTTCAATTTCTTGCTTAAGCTTTTTTTGCAATTTTTCGTCACCAGCTATTTGAGCCTTTTTTAAATCCACTTCCTGTTTTTCACACAATTGCATATCCGAAACCGATATTAAATTCGTACATAAAAATTTTATGATAAAAGCTGTATTTGCAAACATATTGAAGATCGGGGTTTGTTTCAATAAAAGCTCTGCATATTTTAGCCACTGATAGTAAAGCATCAAGATATTTTTTATGCTTGTTTTGTGAGCGGCTGCAGTGACTCTCACGAGCTGGAAAAAGCTGGATGTGCTTACGCACGCGATTTTTAACTGCCTCATCAATTTTTGCATGATTCGCATGTGATCCTCGACCATCCAAAATATGAGCTTCAAAATTTAGAACTTTTCTTTTCAGTCTTGATTTTTTTATGCCATGTAGACCCGAACATACAGCTTGACAAACATATATTGTCTTTCTGTCACATGTTACACTGTAGGTGAAGCTTTTTCGTTATCTTCCGTTTTCTTGTCTGGGTCTTCTTTTAATTCTATCCGTTGGTTTCACTTGCACACAGCCTTGTAAGTAGGTATTTTGAGTAGAGTGGTTCTTTAAACGATTAAAATTCTGAAATATTTTTGTTCGCTCTTCAGGAGAAAAGAAAGAATAACAATTACATCGACATTCAATGATGGTTTGTTGTCGCTCAGGAATTTCTTTTCCATTGTATGTCACATGAGCTGAACCTGAAATTTTAAAAAAAGCTGATATATTTGATATCCGCACTACTCTATCTTCAACGTGCAAATTTTCTGTCAAAACTTTTTAAGTTTCTCATAATTGCAACATCTTTTAATGTACCACTACTGTTGAATTTTTGTATATTCTTAAGGGGTTAAATAGATCATTTCTATCTTTTTAATTAGTTGGTTTAAACAAATGACAGAAAAATTTAGTTAGACAAAAGAGTAATAAATGACTTTATGACCAATAGAACATAACAATATTTGGTAGGTACAGCAGGGCATTTATTATTTAATTCATTTTAGGTAAATTATACTTAAAAACTTTAAACTTATGGATAAAGTCTGCTGCTCACCTTCAACTTTTGCTTTTTTAACTTTTGATGCTGACCACCCAGAGGGATTAGATTTTCTTCTTTTTGATTTATTGGGTAAAAAATTAGCTAAAACTTCTGAAGTTGTCTTGCTAGATTCTGCTATTTCATCACTGGGTAAAGCATGCTCTATAACAATAATACTTATACACTGTTTCTCAATGTTTTAAAAACGCATATGACACTAAAATTGTTAGGTCAGTAGTCAAAGCACTAATAAGATTTATGAAAAAAATTCGAAGCAGCAATAAAATTTATGAAAAAAAAAATTGAAGCAGTAAACATAGGGTGAAGTTTAATTTAAGCCGCTCCTTTTATTCATTAGAAGCAATACTTTTACTTACAAAAAGTTTCTTAATAAAGATGATGCTTAAATTTAACCCCTCCCAAACAGGAAATGTTGCCTGTTGAAAAATTTTAAAAATGATTAAAATGCCCAACATAAATTTTAAATCCTTTGATCTTACCATAGCCCGCAAAGTACGCTTATGAGTAAGTAAAGGTTTGCCAACCAAGGTTTTAATTCTAATTAAATTCTCTGTGTTTACTTCATTCTTGATTACTGTAATCAATTTTATAAACCAAATATTTTAATAGAACATTCGTGCATATTTCTTTGAAGGCTACATTTATATATATCACTAAACTAAAAATGAAATCTAATTTACCAGTTTTCATGTTACATAGTCAAAGCACCAAACTATAATATTTAACAAAACCGATTCTGATATGACATGCCAAACTACGGTATCACGTGATTAAACCTTACTATGTATTTGGATAAAATGGACTTAGTTACTTTTTAATAAAAAACGAATGGACTTAGTAACTTTTAAAAAAGAAAAATTCAGCAGTTCTAGCAAAACCTTGCTTTCAAAAAAAAAGCTTGGTAACATTTTTTAGAAATAATATTTTGCATGATGATTAAAGACACAAAAAGCAACCAGTACAATGGCTAATTCAATTTGGGTAAAAATGTGACTTGGTTACTTTTCGTTCTAAACCCTTCAATTTTAAGCCTCGACTTAAATTTAAATAAATATTGTACTGTTTCCCAAAGTGTGGGTCGTGAAGGGTCAAAAAATGGGTTGAATGGAGATTATTTAAAACTAAAATGAAAAACCACAAATCCATAACTTTACTGCTTTTCTTTGCGACTACGTATTTACGTAACCAAGGATTTTCGGCTCTGACGGTCATCAAAATCAAAACTTGCAATCATTTTGATCGTGGTCAAGACATGCGGATCTCACTCAGCAAGAGCTAGCCATGCATCAGAGAGATATCATGAGTAGAAATTTTAATTTTACCATTCACGCTGATGTAAAATCATGGTTGAATAAAATAAATTGTTGTTTTGGAGGACTGTGCTATTGCTGCTTGTCTTTGTCTGTTGTTCTGTGATGTAGGTACTCAAGAAAAGATTGCTAACATTGAGAAAGAACTTACCAACCAATTACTGCCAAAAGTCATCAATGCAATAATTAATTTATGTTTCGTGCTAAAATAAACTCTTAAGGCTTAAGTAGCTAAACTTTGCCAAACTCAGGTTTGGGTGACGCTCAAAAACGTTAGGAAACCACTGAAGTACTGTATAACATAGAGCTGTAAAGAGAATGCCGATTTTCTGTTATTGATGTTGAAAGTTGTAAATCTTTAGTCTTTAGTCGTACAACATTGTTTTTACAAATATCGAAAAAACCTTATTTGACTATTTCACATTAAATTACTCCGACTCATACGAAATCATTTATTTTCATATCCATTCAAATCAAATTCTTAGCCACAAATCACTTTTCAATCCACCTTATTTTTATCATAACGGTAAGAATTGCTGGTTCGATAGTCATTATGTGAATTTGTTGCTGTGCACGTGAAAAAGGCATTTTTATTGGGAATTTTCTGTGTTTGAAACTTATGCTAAGCATTTCGTTTGAATCGAAACAAAAAAAAGTAAACAAAAACTTATCAGGATTGTTTTTTCGAACGCAGATACGCGCTATGACTTTGCTGGTTCAAGAATAAATACTTGCTAAAGTGCGGTAGCGTTGTTCACTCTGTAAAAAAACAAGCTGGACTAACGATAACTTCTCATGTTTATTACATAAAAAGTTATTTTTTTCATATGCCAAGTTTGGCCTTGTATAAAGCAAAATAGAAAAAAATAATTTCTATGATGAATTTGTACTGCTTACAAATTGATTTTTAAATTTTCACCTTTTGCGTTTTGAATACTTACAAATTACATTAAACTGGAAATGTTTTATAATCTTTATTCATCTTCTTCTGGTATATTAAAAATCAGAGTTCCAAATACTGTTAAAGTTTTCTTCAAAGACCAGGTGATCACGGAATGAATTGTGCTGTTACAAAGATACAAGGGACTTTTAAGTGCGGCTTACCCAATAAATACATGTGCGATGGCATTCCTGATTGTAACTATGAAGCTGATGAATGCTTTTGCGATCCTGAAACAGGTCGCCCCAATCCAAATGGTAAGTCAAATAAACTTATAAAATGACTTAAATTCTATAAGCAATTTTTTGGATAATTTAGCAAATTTTACTATCCTTTTTTAGAGCTTAGGCTATGGTTAGGCACTTCTTTGCAAATATGTTTGACTATTTTATTTTTTTCGTATGTGTAGTCTTTAACTTATAAGTAGGCTTACCATACGTCCCGATTTTGGTGGAACAGTCCCAATTTATAGGGCTCTATCCCGCCCATCTTGGCAGAATCCCGCCAGAAATTGAAGACAAATTCCACGTGCGGTTTCCCTTTTTTGTTGTTTTTATCCAAGATCGCTAGTTTTCAAAGACGAAAATCATGAAACCCGAGATAGATTTGAAGTAAATATTTTTTTTAGAGAATACCTCTTTTTAGGGATAAAAATCATGAAACCCGAGACTGATTTGAAGTGAAGATCATTTTATAGACAAATTATTTCGTTAATGAGCGTTCTGGTTTGCCCCTTTGAAAATATGGTATGCCTATTTATAAATATAATTGAGTCTAGGACAACTTTTGCTATTATATGCCAGGACAATTTGTTCCATTTAACTGATTACATAAAAAAACTCGAGACCACACAAATTTTTCCAGCTGGTTTTTGCTTTACGTTTTATGGGTTTCATTGCTTACTCGTCCAAATGCTTCACTGTTTCTTTTTTCACTTTTCTTACAAACTGAAAACAAACTTTATATAAAATAATACATGTATTAAGAAACAAATTTCAGTATTTTATTAAAATAAAAATAAACTTAAGATATACGTAAATAATTACATTTCTATATCAAAAATATTTCTAGCACAGGGGAGGGCAAACTACGGCCCGAGGGCCACATGCGGTCCACGAAAACCTCAAGCAAATGATTAAAAACAATATTTAAATTTCTTTTTTTGTCTTCAACGAAACTAATCGGTGAAATTCACGTTGAAATGAAAGTGGAGAGTTTTTTCTTCAACCGAATTCCAGGTTTTAATTATTATATTTTGGTTCAAATATTTTAAAGTGTGGTTTCAAAACAAAATCAATGTTTGAATACGGCCCTCGAGCTAAAAGTCACCCGCCCCTTTTCTAAGAGAATGGTCTGTCACAAAAAAATATTTTAAATTTTCTCTTTCCCAAGTATTTTTTTAGGGTCTACAGTTTTTCCCGATACCTTTGTGCTAGTCTTTGGGGTCTTGAATCGTTCTTTTCATATTTTTGTTTTTTTCTTGGAGGGCTTTGACCTAGTTCGATGAGGCGTCTTTAGGCTTCCGCGTAACGTTCATCTTGCTCCAAGGCTTCCAGAAATAACAAGATGTTTAGGTGCCTTTTGCCATTAAGTGTATTCCAACGCCTATACCAAACTTCAAATAAATAATGGAACAAATGTGTCTGTCACCAGTTATATTAGAACCAACGCATTTATGAAACAAATTGTCCCGTCATTTGTTGAATGTAACGAGTTGTCCGGATCCTCCATGAAATATAATGCTTTCCCAATTTATTGCCAGTATCCTAATTTATTTTTTGTTATATTTTCTAGGGTTTACCAATAAATAAACAAAATCTCTTTTGTGCACCTAAAATGTTTCTTTTAAAAAGAAATAAAATTGTGACCAAAAATTAACCCGCTTAAAGTGAAAAATAAGTTCTCATCTGAAGATGGTGACGCCCGACAAATGTACAAGCGATGAAGGATAGCCTATATTGCAGTTACATATTTCATTAAAACTGTTATGCTTACATTCAAAAACTTTGTTCCGAAAACTATTTTTAATCAAAACTCACTGAGTTATCTGCAATTACTTATTAATTACTAGTTAAATTTAACATGAACGTTCACGCAGTTCAATGTTTAATTGATATCGTATTTCCGGTTTCCAAATTTAAAATCAACTTTTGATGAAGTTGCCAGTGAAAATTATCGTATACGTCAGAAAATCTTCAATATCATCACGTGCTTTTCTTTCTGTGTTGACGCAACTTTAGCAATGCCTTTTCAGGTTATTCGAACGGTCTTTGTTTTCGTTGTCTCGACGGTTCTTCCGTAATTTCACGAAACTTTCTTTGTGACGGAACTTTTCATTGTCGAGATTTATCAGATGAATGCCTGTGCGGAGAAAAATTGGCATTGTGCGATCAAGTTTGTAAAGGTAAGAAAACACAGAGTCCTTTTGAGTGTCAAGCTTTTTTTTTGTAAAAGTAAAGATAACGAGTAGATTTTTGCCAATTTTTGGGGATTGCAAGAAATCATTTGCTCAGTCTAAGTAATAAACTTCTGTCCTTCTGATCTACAGAATAGTGAATATGTAATGAATATAATGAATTTGTGATATTCAAGGAATCTTTTAAATTATGAATAATCTTTCTTAAGATATTTTTGGTTTTTATCATTAAGATTATTAGAATAAGATTCAATTTAAAAGTTATGATAAAGAAGAACCAGATGAGTTTTTGAAACGTAGATTTTAAGGGAACAATTTTCAACTAAACTTTTTATTAAACTCGTTTCTCACACGAGAGAGTGCAACGAGTCTAAGTGCAATTAACTGTACAAATTTTCGGAAAACTAGCTTTAGATCTCTAAACCAGAGTTGTAAATCGTGTCGGGTTTGGGTCTAAAAATTGGGTCCCGATGACAAGTTCGCTTCAAATCCACTAGCTTGGCACAGTTGCAGCGGTCCTGAGTTATTGGCAACATTGCAGATTTGACAGTAATCAAAAGCAGACATCCGGCCGCGAAAATTATTTCACCAGACCAAGCAAATGGCTTGGAATTATCAGTATCAGTATATTTTACTTCAGATTCATCATTATGCAAATCAATGACACTGCATTGACTGCATTGACTGATACACAAATAGTTATATTGCACTAAAAAATTAAGTTTTAATGCATTTAAATTGCATGAATGCACAAATTCAAAACGAGTTAAACAGAAACTTGAATTATGATTAAATCAACCTTTTAAAACGAGAAAAAAGTAGATACTTATGGGCAGTAGTTAACCAGTAATTAAAACATTTCCTTTTGAAATTATGGGTTTTTCTCTTAGACATTTCTTTACACCCTTGCACAATAATTTTAAAAAATGTAAATTAAAAACTACAACGGGATTACGACTTGTCATCATTTAGATAATAGAAGACAACGCCTGTTATAATTGACACGCACATCGTTGTATTTATCTGCACTCAATTACACCAATCATCCTTTTTACTTCGTTTAAATTTGACTTTTTATCTCCCATAAACACAGCAATAAACACTTGACTTTCTTTCATCAAATACGTTAATTTTTTTCTGCTTTTTAATTCAGATTTTTTTGTGAAAATTTGCTGCTGTATACTTACAATCACTTATGCAAGATCGTTTTCATAAAAAAACGATTGTTTATTTGTTTAAAATGATTTCTTCCATTACAAAATTGTTTTGTTGTTTTGTCAATTCGTAGTAGGCTATGTAAAATATGTTTTGAACATCTTTGGCAAGCAATTAAGCGAACTACTCTATCATAAGAAATGCATTGCAATCCTGATTACTCTTTCTCATAATTTATCATTTTTGATTCGATACTAATGAAATTTACATGTAGGACAATCACTTAGGAGTCTCAAAAGAACTCCCCTTCTCCGCTTCAATTTTAAAAGGATCCTATTATTATACTGCAAATTCGAAAATATAAGAAAATACAAGTTGGGCTTTATACAATTTTTAAAAGGCAGTCAATCGTTTCTAAAAAATAAACTATTGCTCTCAATTTTAAACCATAGAAATTATCTAAAATATGCAAAATTGAATTATGACATCTTTGTCTAGAAACATTGACTGTTCTATTTCTTGTCTTATAGCAACTGCAGCTTTTAACTGTTGCAATCAAGCAAAATAATTGAACAACTAATGAATGCAAGGAAATATAATGTAAGAAAAATATTTTTTTACAACCATTCGAAAATATTTGATTGCTCATGATTAAAAGTGCAGCCGAGAAGGAGTGTTGTTTTGATAAACTCTCATAAAGATGGTGTCAATTCAACTTTTTGAGATTATGCTGTGTTCTTAAACAAAAAAAATATAGTATAATACTTTCCTCTGCTTTAAGGTCATAACAAAACTCTTTGAAATTCAGTAATTGTATATAAATATTTTAGAAAATAATCTAACAAATATATTTTGCACCTTCGTATAAAAGTTTGCATTATCGTTTGACAGTTGCTCAATGTTCAACGCCTCTGACTTTGTTTGCAATTCAGGAGAATAAGCAGTTGATGTGACATAATAATGATTATGATAGCTGCATACTAATATAACCTAAGGTTAGAAAACGCTTTTTCGACATGGATGATTTAGTGCGACACATCGATTAAAAAACCAAAGTGGCACAGACTTTTATATAAGCCCGGACAAATAATTTTTTGAAAAGTAAAAACAAAAACTATTTTCTTTATATCATCCACCATTTTTCCGCAGATAAGGAAAATATTAATTTGGTGATAACGTAGAAATTGCTTTTTGCGAGAAATTGACAGTGTTTTATTGAACTGCTATAAAACCTTGAAGTAAAATCTGCAAACTTAATGTATTTAGGTATAGAATTTTAATTGATTTTAATATACTTATATAATAACTTGACTATAAAATTTAGAATTAGCTTTTGATCTTTAGATGTCACAAATTGCGGTGAATGCCAACCGGGTGAATTCATGTGTAAAAATAGTGAAAATTTTTCACAAAAATGCATCGCACTGTCGCAACTTTGCGATCAGGCTTTTGACTGCCCGTTGAAAGAAGACGAAGCTCATTGCGAGATCCGGCGATCTGAAATCTTCGAGTGTCACGATGGCTCGCAATATATCCTGAAAATCAACCAATGCAACAGTGAGTACTTGTTTATTATTTGTTTATGTTTTTTTTTGTTGTTCTTTATTATCTTTGGCAATATTGGTGAGACGCAGGAAGATTGGTATTACATTTAGCACTAAATCAACAAATATCTGAAGTATATATTTTAGTTTGTTGTTTTGTTCTGACTTAAAATTTACTATATAGGAGTGAAGACCTTTTATTTAGAATTCAGCTCTGAAAAAGTACAAACCTCACTGTCAACTTGGTCATGTTATTGCACGAAATCTTATTATTGCACGTTTCAGTCTTCTGTTGAAACTGCTGAGTGTAGGATATTTTTTATTTTAGGGCCGTTTTTCTAAAAAAACAGAATTTTTGGGGTAAATTGCTTTGCCTGCCTGACCCATTTTTGTGGTTGACTTTTTTGGTTTATAAGTTTAATCTTTGTCTAACAACACAACATTCTTTAAAGATCAAATGGATATGTATCTTAAACTTTAATGTGCCGTTTTTTTCTTTCACTATGTGGGAAGTCACTCCTCCTTATTCACAATCTCTGTTTTTACATGCATAATTGATTGACTACAAACAACCACAATAGAAAATTACAATAAAAGCATTCGTTAAAACTAAATTCTAAGCCTTAAAGGCTTAAGATTAATGAAATACTTTTTAAAAAATTAATAAAACCAGCTGCAAATATTACATATAAATATTATCAGATGCTGTTTTCTTGGCCGTCTATTTTGACAGAAAAAGGGTAATTTTAAAATCCAAAAGAAAAAAATCTAAGTTAAATTATTTGGCATTCAAAAGATGCCAAAGTAGTTTAATAATGTTGAAGATATTAAAATCAAAATTGAACTAAAACTGTAAGTCAGCGGTTCTCAACCCGGGTGTCTTTAACCCCCTGTGTCTCGTTTCAATCACTTAGAATTTCAGCGAACAGTTAAAATTTTATTTCTGTTTTGAATTCCAAAACTTTGGTTTACTAATCATTAAAGGTTTACCTGATATTTGGCTCTAGAATGAACTAAAGGCTTTTTCAAACAATTTTTCTTAGCTTTGAATTCTTTCCTTTGTGTTTAACAATTTCCGAAGACATCGCTTAACTGTCAAAAGAACGCTTGCTGGCGCTTGTCATTATAAGTGTTACGGATATTTCTTTAATTTTTTTAAACAAAATTTGTTTGGCGATTCTTTATTATTTGAATTGAAAAGTTTTTAAAGAACATCGGATTCTTGGGATGAGAATCGAAGCAAATATTTCAGTTATGAAAATAATTTTTTGACTGCCGCTTTTGATTCTGCTTCAGGCTTAAAGTGTATTTTATCTTTATACGTATCTTGACTTCAAAATTATAAGAAATCTAGCTGGCTGATCGCCTTTGAATTTAAATGCAATTTCTTTTGAATCTAAACATATGCACCAAAACCAAAATACTTTTCTTTCTATTCAGATTACACAGATTGTTCAGATGGGTCAGATGAAGTCAATTGTTCTACTTTGTTCTTTGAATGCAATAAAGAATCTGTTTATTATGTAAATACGATTGAAAAACAGCATGGTAAATTTATTAAAACGTTTCGTTTTTTGATTGAAGTGAAGAATAATAATATTTATTATTAACAATTATCAAATATCGATTTTTTTTCTTTCATCAGCTTTTAAATTTTTAAATAGTATGAATTTTTTTAAAGCTTATAATAATTATCTTTACTGTTCAATGCTTGCACCATAAAAATCTGTTTCAAGTAAATTTAAATTGTACAGTATGGCTGTAGGCCCATTTGAAGTGAAGTTAAAGGTTGTACGGATATTTTTCATCAACCCACTTTTGCTAAAAAATTTTAGAATTTTTAGCACGGATTTTTGGGCTTTTCAAATTCATTTATTATTTTCTGGTTTTTGGCGGGAAACTTGGTATACATTATCATCTTTAACATAGCGATCAATCATCATAAACAAACAAGTCCAATTTCCAATAATATCTCTAAATAAAAAACTAAAAAAACAAATTAACCAGACATCAATAATTTGACATCTCCAAAAGCAAGTCGCTTGACGGTTGCCCTGTTGCCCTGTGTATAACGCCTTCGACATTTTCCTGCAAGTCGGGAGGATACATGCTGTAGAGATTTTTTTAAATATATACCCTTTAGGTATATGTGTATTTTATGGAAGAGATTCACTTTTTTCACCAAGAAGTCTTTGCAGGACACAGTTAGCACAAACCACAAATTTGTCACGTGATTAACGGCAACTGTTTTTTTGAAAGTTTATGAATCAGTTCGTCCCCGGTACACGACGGCTTGCGACCTTGTTCCTCTTTGCGAAGATTTTGAAGACGAATGCAATGAGACACTTTGCGGACCGAATCTTCCAGAATATTGTAATTTTACAAACGGAATATACGGCTTCGTGTAAGTAATTTTTGCAAACATTAAAAAATGGTACCCTGCTTTTAAACATTTTTTCGTCGACACTCGTGACGTCACTCATCTTTATGGGGAAACTAAAATGAGGCCTTCTAATCCTGGTTAGTTGTCCGTCGTGTTCAGCCATACTGCCTGCAGTTTTGAAAACTTTGCGTTCAAAATACTTGATAATAGCCTATAACGGTTTGAACTGTACACTTTTAAAGTGTGATTAAGATATGCAAATAACAACGTCGTTGAACCGATATCAGGCCACGTTTTGCATTTGTTCTCATTTTATTCTTAAGAATTAAAAACATTTCTACCTACTTTTAAGTGTTTCAAGTTAATTTTTCTGTGTAGGTCTCTACAATTTTTTCTGTATATCATGTATATTTTGATTTATCCATTTAAATGAATGGTTTCAATTAAGTTCCGTCAACGATGTATGTATTCTGTGGATAATTTTTTCGCGTCAATATTTGTCGCTAGTTTTTACGTCAAGAGAAAAATTCTATCCTTATTTTTCCCTTTAAAACATTTTCAATAAACCTAAAAGAAGCGTTTAAGCTTCATCGATATCGCGGTTGAATAAAAAACTCTTAATGAGTCTATTAACAAGAGATTCTAAATTTAGATTCTAAAAATAGTTGTTTAATATGTGCTTTTAAAATACAGCAAGATATTTTTGTTTAAACAACCTTTAAATTTTTAAAATAGATTTTTACAAATGTCAAACATTCAAATATTTTAAACTTGTTTTGATTTTTTTAGTTGTCCGATTTCCGGAATTACTTTGTACGGAGCCGAAATATGCGATGGATATCCGACTTGTTTTCCAGAGTCTCCTGAAAAATCTGCTGACGAACTTTTTTGTCCAAACAGGTTGGTTTGCTAATTGAATGAATACTTTAATTCAATAATTGACTTCATTAGAATTGAATGAACAAAAAAAAAGATTTGACGGTGAAAATTCAAATATAATACGTAAAATGATAAAAATTTCAAAAATTGAAAAAATTACATTAAAAAGGTAATTCTAACCTCACACAACCTTTTTTGCTTTTGTTTTTTTTTCAATTACAAACAAATTTATATTTTGAAAGCTCTAATCAGTTTTAAAATCTTAAGGTTCTATTGCGCGGATAAAGGAAAATTCCAACTTCCAATTCACGTACTGGAGTCAAGTCGTTGCAACGGAATTTCTGATTGCTTTGACCACAGCGATGAGATGAACTGCAATTTAACCACCCACTTTTATTGTTATTCGGGACCAGTGACGTATGTCCCACGCAGTAAGGTCAGTTTGCTTGAGGGGGAGAAATTTGCAATTTTTAGTAAATTTAGAATGACAGAGCAAGAATAAATAGATTCAAGTACAAACTGAAATTGTCAGGCCGATATCTCAGACCGCTGTCATCTTAAATAATCTCAATGCTGCATGTTCTGATATATAGGCGTACCACTCAAAAATTAAAGATAAAAAATCGGGGTGCGATGAATTTTTGCCCAAATTTTGTGACATTTGCCCGAATAATGATTTCGTAGTATTTTACCAATAAAAAAATTTCTCCTTGATTTCTAGTAAAAAAATAATGTCTCTTAGATTTCTCAATTTTTGTTACAAAAACATTAGTGTTCTTAAAAAAAGTCTGTACTTTAATTCTGACTCCGATTTCCATATCAAAAACATACCGCTCTCTAAAAAAAAAGCCTTTAGTTCAAATCTGACTCTGATTTCTCAATTTTCATTTCAAAAACATTATATTCTCTAAAAAAGGTCTTCACCGACAATCGTAAACTTTTTTCTGCTTTTGGTACAAAAAAATTTTTTGGTCTTTGTCACTGCCCTAGTATTCTTGATTTTGCTCAAATTTTTCTTATTGCTGCCCGAGAAATTCTGATGTTGTCCAAATTTTGGAAACTGAGGGGATTTCCCCCCCTGCAGCTATGGCTATGTTCTGACAATGTTCAAAACCAATTAAGTTGATTGTTTATCTTTTACCCATGTAAATTTCAGCCAAAAAATTTTTTGATGCCTTATTTTTTTGTCTTTCTTTTTTTTTAAAGAACGTTACAAAAAGTCAAAATTTTGCTTTTTTGTTGTTTTCTTGGCTAAGCTTTTTAATATAAATTAGAAAATTGTTTTCTTGGAAAAATTATTTTTCTAGAGAAATAGTATTTTTTAGCAATTTTATTTTTTTTAACTTTATTGAGCCTTACAACAAATTTAGGTGTGTGACGGAATTCAAGATTGTTCTAATTGGGAAGACGAGTGTCAGGAATGTTCGGTCAGCCCCTTTTCCTCGGATGCTTTCCTTATAAATTCTTATCTGTTACAAGCTGTCATTTGGATTATTGGTGAGCGAAATAGACTTTGAGCTTATAACCAATAATAAAGACTTTAAAAAACCGATTAAAAAAGACATTTCGATAGCAGTTAAAGAAATAATTGTAATTGTTTGACTTTAAATTTTTTCTCATGTAGATTCGATTTCACCTTTGCCTTAAACCAGTCATTGTTAAACTGTGTGCCGGAAACCTTTTATGAAAAACATTAGTCCGCAATGGCAATGTAAACTTTGCCTACTCTGTAAAAGAAAAAAATTATATGTAGCAACAAACCAAAAGCTTAAAAATCACTATCAGTATCAGTATCTTTTATTTCAGTTCCACCATAAAAAATACATGTATAATGAAATGGAAAATTTATGAGAAGTAGAAAGCAAAATAGAAAAATCAATGTACTTCCCATTGCGTAAAGCTTTTGGTGATCAATTGTCTCCCAGGTTTGTTCCGTACACACAGGGGCGCCGGAGTTCTTTTGCCAGCAGGGGCCAAAATTTAAAAAAGGGCACTTTTTTGTGTTGTAAAGGCACTGCCAACAAAAGCAAATTTTGGTAGTCTATGCAAGAATTTAAAATTTTGGTTGACATGATAGAATTTCAGTTTGCACAGGACAGACCGGTATCTCGGAAAAGTTCTATTTTGCTAATCTGTTATTTTGGTTTGATCAATTTTTCAGCCAATGTTAACTCTTTTTAATAAACCTAGAGTTCAAAACCTTAATCTGAAGGTGTTCTGCATCTTGCAAAAGCCTTTAAGTTGACTCTGCCATGACTACTCACTGCGATAGGCGCAGTAATAGCCGATTTTACACAAGTTTTTCTCAATTAGGCTAGACATTAAAAAATACAACTCTATTAACTGGTTACTAAACCGAAGGCTATCTAACATAGGCTACCCACAACTTAACTTTCGTCAAAAGCACCCAAGCTAGTTTCGAAAACAGCATTAAACAATTGCGACGTTTATGCACGGCAGCCAAAAGCAGATAGATACAGATCGAAGGTATTTTGCTTGGGAATATCACAAAATGTTCTGCACATGCTATTCAGTGAATAGTCTTCAGTTATCCACAACACAACACTGGCTAAAACATTTACGCTATCAAGAATACCAAAGGTAAAAATAGATAGAACAATAAAAATCTTAAAGAGCTATTAACAATTGGGTAAAAGAAAAAACGTAATTACATGAGCATGAATGGCCCTTTAAATTGAGGTTTGATGTCAATTATTAAACGCTTCACAATTAATGTAACTGTAACTCAAAATAATTTATTAGTGTTTCGCTTGCTTTTGCAAAGTCATCTGCAACAGCTCGTAAATTGATATTGTTTTATTTTATTTTGTCTCTATATTTATCCTCCTGACTCGCAGGAAAGCGACGGAGGCGCTAATACATAGGGTGGCACTTACCCCGCTTTGCTTCCGGAGATGCCAAGATATTGCTGTCCGCTTGTAATTTAATAGAGATATGATTTTAATTTAGAACTGCTTGCCAGGACCACCACAGGGGAATGTGACGTAAAGTGTCTTTCCCAAGTACACAACAGAGTGGTGTGAGTGGATTTTGAACCAATTACAATGTTGGTCACGAGCCCGGCACTTTAACCACTCGACAACGCTGCCAATTCTGTTCACTGTTCAACAAGTTCTTATGAATGTTTGCGAATATTTGATTGTTGAGACTGTTATCTCTCATATTGCTTCTAAGCCATGTTTTGATTCTTCTCATGACACTGAAACACCTTTCTGCAAAAGCCGAAACAAGAGCTACGCCGCAGTAAATTTAAAGCAATTTATGTATTTCCAAAAAGCATTTCTTGCTTGTCGGCTTTTTGCTTAAAACTTCGCAAACTGTTGATATCTTTGTTACTTTTTTTCAGAGGCGTGGTACTTTCTTTGTTAAATAACTTGATATGAGCATGTAGGTCTGCAAGTTATTCTGTAAACCCATCAAAACGAACAAGACTCTTAAAATGTTACGTTATAATTACAATCATGGCACACATATGTACCACAGTCCTTTAAAAGGGCTAAGAATGTCACACGTTCAGTCTTGGTGTTTTTATTTTTAGACTTTAATGTCGGCCATAAGTGAGTATTGAATTGCCAAGTCAGACAGCTTGTGTTGCTTGTTAAAATTAAATTAACGCCACAATTTCTTTGCTTCTAAATGAATTTTTTTAAATATTACTAGAAACTTTTACTCATTGTTAGCACTTAGAAATTTTCTGATGCTTTATTTTTTTTTTAGAACGCTTAGTATAATTGTTGTTAGGAATACCTAAATTACCGGAAAGGTAGTTTAGGTATTCCTGATTGTTGTACATGGCTATTTGTCATCAGCTAATGAATCAAAAATTGATTTTCGGCTAAGATATAATTCAGTTTACTGATTCAAGTAAGAATAAAATGTTTACCAGAAGTTAAGGTTGCTTACGATATCAATGACTCTATATTGCATACGTTAAAACTTTTAACTTGCTTTTATAACTGTACTATGAGCTACGATTGTCTTTGTATAATTTTACAAACATTGTTGGATTTAATGGTGATGAAAATTATTTAAGTTAATTGTAGAGCATAACTAAAAAAAATTTATCTGAAATACCAATTTTAAAGAGCACAATCTGTCCCCTCTGCCCCCGCGTTTTAAGAAAATTAAAAGGCAAGGGAGGCAATTGCCCCTCCTGCCCCTCCGCTTCCGGCGCCCCTGCGTACACGATATATGCAAAAATTCGATACTTGAATATTGAGGCTTTTATGTAATACGCTGTGATGCCTTAGGTAAAGAAAAGCGTTCGAAACTTAGTGAAAACCAAGAAAAGATCTTCGTTCTTGTCCAAGTGTGTCGCAAAATTCATAAAGCGAGCGAAGTGTGCTGCGGGCGCGAGAAGTTTGGGAAGCGCCGCCTTCAGCGGTTTCTTGAACATCTTAAAATGACCTCGTAAAGAGAAACCTTAAATAAAAATCACGATCTTTTTAACAACGCTCTGGTTCAGAGTAAAGCGGCTGAGGTCGATTGCGTGACTAAACAAATTACTCACGTGACAAAAACTTACCAAACTTTAACATGAGCTAATGTTCGGAAATTTTAAAATATCACCAACTTCATTATTTACGGATGTAGATTTAAATGACAAGAAAATTGCCCAGTCATTTGGTTATTATTTTTAAACAGATTTGCTAATTTGGCATGAAACAGGGTAGTTGTTACAAGTTACTGGACATACGAAATTTAAGCAAAAAAATCAAGTTAAGAAGAAGGTGTTCAAATGAAATTTTAGACTATAGCCATTCAATCGTTCTTATTCTTACTTTTGAATCCAGCTTCATGCTATAAAACTAGCCCTACCTTAATATAGCAAAAAGTAAACAGTTTTAGGCAACGTAATAAACTAACACAAATAAATTTTTATACTTGCTTTTTTTGGTGCATAATGTATAACCAATTCTGAAGGGTAATTTTAGAAATTGAACCTGATTCCTACTTGAAAGAAAAACGAAATTTCAGGTCTGATTTCTGTTGTTGGCAACGTTGTGGTTCTTTGTTACAACATCAGGCTGGTTTGGCAAGATCGAGTCGACATGAGCAAGATCTCCTACAATCACCGTCTCCTGGTCATCAACCTGGCCGCTGCAGACCTAATCTTGGGGGTGATTTATTATTTTGACTTGTTCCTATTTCTTTTTTCTTTGGTAAGCTTAATGACCGTAGCTTTTTCTTCTTATCAAAGGCTTTGTAATAACGATGCCATTGGGAAAAGAAAAAAAATGTTTTCTCACTGAATTGCTTTACATCGTTTAATGAATTGTTATTTTTCAAAAGTATAAAAAAGCAATTCGTTAAATCATCCTTTTCTTTAAATTATAAATCTTCAAAAATTTTTTGTGTTTCAATAAATTTGTATGTAAAAACATAGTGCATTTTTTTTTAAAAATAGTTAAACTTCTTTTAATAGTAAAAATTACTTGGTTTGTGTAAATTTTTGTTTTATCACCTGCAAAAAGTATGAACAATTTTTCATGCAATAGATAAACAAAAGAAAACATTTTTTACAAACAATTTACAATGTAGGATTTTAGGATTTGACCGCGATTTAATTTGCAGGTAGGGCATAAAATAGATTCAAATTTAAAACAAACCTATAAGAACCATTCCTATATTTTGATTAAATCAATATGTCACGACTTAACGGGCTCATTTCTGTCATCCCTTCATCGCAAAACTATCAAAACGATGCTTCTTGTGAGTCACGAGTAATGCTGTGTCAAATTCGTCTCTCCGAGGAATCAAAGCTAACGTTTCCGAGCCGGAGGCAGAAATGTTAATCACCTCAACAACAACTTCATTTACAAAAATAAATTCATATCTGTAGAATCACAAACAACATTTACTCTTGACGTCTATTTTGAAATTAATTTTTGTTGCTTATCAAGTTATCAAAATAAGTCAAAATTCACCACCAAGTCGTAAAAATTAAAATGAATTATATATTGCTGATTTTTTGTTTGAAGCGCGGCCATAAAACGAGCAAAAATCAACTTTCTTATTTTTTAAGATCTATTTGCTCAACATCGGTGTGACCAATCAAACATATTACGGCAACTATTGCCAAAAAGACATTCAATGGCGGGCAAGCAACACGTGCGTCGCGATGGGAGTTCTGGCTGTTGTCAGTACAGAATGCTGCATTTTTCTCTTGATTACTATGGCATCAATGAGGTTACTCCTGGTTGCACGGTAAGTTTTGACTTCAAACTTCTTCTAATCAGTTTAATCTTTTTATGAATCCATTATGAATTCTGTATATACTTTATATTAAGGTCTGTTGTTTTAATTTGTGGATGTAACATCTGCTATTTACCCTCCTGGCTTGCACAAAATAGTGGAGACTTTGAGGAACGACCAGACAACTGCCCCAAATTTGTTTTTGAAGATAACAAAATATTGCTCTTTGTTTAAAAATTTTTTATTTTCTTTTATATTTTGATTTTATTGAGAGATATTGTTGTAATTTATAGCTGTATGTTAAAACAGTTATAAGAGAAAAAATTTTTGTTTTTATGACTTTCCTGAATCACCACAACATGACGAAGGTAGGAGGTGAACTGAGAGCACGTCAATTGTTTTATAACGGTGTTCCTTGCTCTCGATTATATAAAAAAGCACTGCTAAATAGATTTACTAGCTAACGTAGCAGTTTTGTTTTACTCTAAGTAATTTTGCGTTGCGACAAGTTCGCTGAAAACTTTTTTAAAATTTCGATTCAGTGTAGTAGTAAGAGAAAATAATGTAACCAATGACCTGTAAAGAAAGAAGGTAAAGATTTTATCCTTTAAATCATTGACGTACACTAAGCTAATTTAACCAAAAAAGTCATTTGGACTATATTTTTCTTATATTAAATTGAAAGACATTTTGAACAAAAACATTTTTAACCTGCAATAATATAACTTTTAAAACTTTTGTCGTGTTTTTTTCATCATCAGGCTTTCATCATTAAATATATCGTATTTTTTTCATCATCAGGCCATTTCATTACGGAATCAAACGACGATATATTGTGTTTTGGATAGCACTAGCCTGGACAGTTTCTCTAACTCTTGCCCTTATTCCGTTAGACGGATCTCAAATGGATTATTTTGTTTCGCAAATTTGGTAAATCCTATTCCAGTTTTAAGCAATTCGAATAAGTTTTCCTAATTTCTAACCAAGCGATTCCACTATTAGAATAAGTTAAAAAGATAAGATATTGTTTTCTGAACGCATTTAATTTTTTTTAATTGTATAAAATTTATCTACTTCAAAAGCGCAGCAGTTTGTTTTTATTCTGTGGTTATACTATTGTATTAGGTTAATTTCTACATGAAGTTATGGCAAGCTTTTGGTGGCATCGCTTTGTGTACGTTAAGGTTTCACCCAGAAGTTGCCCGGGAGTGAGAAATGTCGCGACCAAATATCACATGAATCCGCGCAGGCCTGTTCTTAAACTAGCAATAACTAAATATAGACAATATGTAAATAAAAAACTAAGCAAATTTGTTTTTGCGGTATAGAATGTCCAACGGTAGCTTCATACGACTCATATTATCAATAAAGCGGCTTCGAGTTTTAAAATGATTGATGCCCCTGATGTACATCATACAGTATAGTTGAATTTCGAATCTCGAAAACAACCACTTCTGCTCAAGTTTGACAAAGTTAAAACTAGAGTTTAATTTGATTCTTGTTTAAAGTAATTTGAATCGAAGCAACCAATATTTTTTAGATTTTATAACGTACATTCCTATTTATTTAAAAGCGATATAAGCAAAGTCAGTTCGAATTACTTGTGTGTTTTCAATTTAATTTATTGTAAAATCAGTTTATTTTTTGTTTTTAAATTTTATCCAGGTATAAAAACCATCCATTTTTGACAATAGCCAATCAGGCTAAAGCACGGGACCTTGTTTCATTCATGTGGTCAATCAATGCCACTACAAATAACAATAACACTTCGAATGCCACAATTGAAAGAGACAGGTATTTAATAGCGGAGCTCCCGATTGTTTATCAGTTTGTAGGCTTTTAAAAGCAATAAAGATCTTAAAATTACAAAAAAAAGAATCCGTTTTAAACTAAAGTTTTCATCGTGTGATATCGTTTAGCAAAATCACTTGATTTTAAATTAAAAACAAGATTTGGAGTAGTTTTAAATGAAAAATAACAGTGACCGGCCCCATTAAAAAGTAGCAAGGCTTTTTCAACAAATGAAAATACGTGTACTACACTATCAATGGTCATACTTAATTGTTTTATCGCTTAAATATCAAAATTCAATCTGCAAATGTTTTCTTGATGACTCAGACGTATTATTCCAAAACAATGTCAGAAGCATCAAAATTAATAATAATAATACATACAAAACATAATTTTTATTTTTAGATCATACACGTGGCAGAACATAATTGAAACAATTCGGATCATTAACGACACTCACTCGCCTTCGCTCTACTTTGGTTACTACTCGGCACATGGGGTCTGCTTACCCCGTTTGTTTCCCGATCCGCGGCAGGATCGTTCGTGGGGGTTTTCCCTCTCAATCATCACGTTCAACTTCATTGCTTTTATTTATATGTTGATAGCGTACATTGCTATTTATAAGTAAGTTGCTATGAATTCTTGGTACTCGTAGATTATTGAGACCCAACCAAGTAATTTCTTTGAAATAAATCTGAAAGATGTAATTACTAAGATTTTTCTTTTGTATTTTTTTTCAGTCGACCATAAATGGTTTTAAAGTGAAAAATCTTTGTGAGTCATAATAGATTTAAAATTTATCACTTCTTCTGGTACAATTAGAGACAAGTTAAACTTTAACAAATACAACAAATGGCGTAACGTATTTTTTAAAGAAAAACTTGTAAACGACGTTTCGTCCGTTACATCGGGCGGACTTCTTCTGGTAAAAACAAAACACAATGCGCAATGTATTTAAAATTAATGATCACAATGGTGAGATGCAGTCTACACAACAACAATTTAACAACTTTGTGCAACAGAACTACTATTAACTGGTTGAAAACCCACAATCATTATAAAATTTACATTATGGTATATTTTAGGAAAAACATTTCAATCTTTATCATTCATCGAGTTTTTTGTATTATTGATAACCAATAATTCTTAAAATTTTCTTTAATCAAAATCAATATTGAATTTTCTTTAAACAAAAACAATATTGGATATTGAATTTTAATATTGATTTTGATTAAAGAAAATTTTAATTGGTGATTTTATTAAAGCTTCACCTGAGATTAATCTGACAAGTTATTGTAGAATTGTAAAATAAGCCATGTTTTCAGATAAGGTTGGGTTTGAGGTTGGATTTAGGAATAGACCTATGATTGGGCTTACCATATGTCCCGATTTTAGGGTTTTGTCCCGCCCGTTTCGGCAGAAATCTCGCCAGAAATCATAGACAACCTTCAAGTGCAGGCCTCCTTTTTTTTTGTTTTTTTCAAAGATTAATACTTTTTAGAGACAAAAATTATACAATCCGAGACAAATTCAAAGTAAAGACCTTTTTTCTTTTTTTTCTTTTTTAGGGAACACTTCTTTTAAGTGATGGACACAGATTCAAAGTGAAGGCCTGTTTTTAAGAAAACACTACTTTTTAGGAACAAAAATTAAGAAATCTGACACTGATTCAAAGTAAAGATTTTTTTTAGAAAATACTACTTTTAAGGAACGAAATTTTATCTGTTTACGAACGTCCCGGTTTGTCCCTTCGGAAATATGGTAGACCAGCTTATGATGCCAAAAAGTTCCGAGGTGATTCCCCAACCTCAGATACAAGTAACCAGAAAGTTAAATCACGCAAGGCGTGGTTCTCATTCTTGACTACAACTTCGATAGAAAAAAAGATATTTTAATGAGCAATAGTTTTGTCAAAAAGCAGCTAACACACAACAAAAGTTTAATTCAAGTTTTTGATGAATTGAAGTTAAAAACAAATAGCTCAGTGTGGTGAGACTCTGACTTGCGAGTTCAAGGCTTGCTTTAATTTTATGATATCCGTTTTGCTCTTGAGCAATGGTTCTCAAATTTTCGTGGTTCGTGGCCCCTTTTCGGAGATTCTCAACACGCCGTGGCTCCCTGCTGAGAATATTGTCCCAAAAGACTAGTGAAGAATGAAAAAAGGTCATCACTTTAAAACTGTTTCTGATTTCTTCATTTTTGTCCCAAGAAACTAGTGAAAACTAAAAATAGGCTTCTGCTCGTGGCCTCCGGTAAATGCCTCGTGGCCCCCTTGCAAAGCCGAGGAGCCTTTTTGAGAAACCTTGCTCTTGAAAAAGATACATCACGACCAATTCTTGCATGGGATCACCTTGCATACCTACAATGGTAACTCCACTTCATTTCAAAGTGGCAACTAGCCGATTAATTCGCCCATAGAAATTTAAAACAGGCTACGTAGATTGTTTCCAAAATGTTATAACAATAATAAGAAAAATATCAGCAAACAGTTGCTACACCGTATATTTCTTTAAAGCCAATTTGTGTTTTCTATTTTTAGAATCTCAGCCCGACAAAGCAAATCAGCAGGACGAGCTGACGTTGATCTCGTTGTGACGAATCTTCAGCATAAAATAACCAGAATAATTTTTACAAATTTTTTCTGTTGGATTCCTATTTGCATCATGGCGTTTTTCAGCGCTGCCGGTAAGATAAAAAAATTTTACTTTTAAATAGTTTCATTCCTTTGTTTTAAAATCTATTATTAAGGTTTGTTTTAGATTTGTTTTGTCATATTAAATCTTAAATGCAAAGTTTTTAAACTGCAAAGATTTTTGTAATTTTAAAAATCTATTTTTAGTGAACTGAAAACTGAAAATTGAGTGACAGTTATTATTATAATTTAATTTTTTTTGGTTTTGCGTAAACTTTTTGAAGTCTTTGATTTGTAACAACTCAAATTCAATTTTTATTGAAGAAAATTTTTCCCCTTTTGAAAACGAGAAAGTTTTTTAGTTTTATAAAGTGGCTTAAAAATCATTTAAATTAAAAATTTACCTTTTACACTTAACATTTGATTTTCGTTTAATTACAGGATACAATCTTTCTTCGGATACCTATGCAGTGTCCGCTATTATCCTTCTTCCCATAAACAGCGCTTTTAATCCGCTCCTATATTCCGATCTTCCAGATTTGATTTGGAAAAAATTAATTGTTCCCACCGAACTGGGAAAGTACATCAGTCGAAGACAGTTAGAAAACATTTCAAAAAGAACAACAATAACGCGGGAGACAGGCATAGACATAGGTAAGTGACAGAGACACAGGTATGTTAAGTTCTTTGTAAGAAATGCAGCCTAAGTTATTTCCCCAAGTAGAAACAGTTTTTTTTTTTGCAAAATTTTATACTTTGGTTAGTGCGAGGTGAGAGGATTGCCACTTTCGATTTACGGCTTAAAAAATTTACCTTAAATTCGTAGCCGGCCAATCTTAACAGCTCGTTATCGTTAAAACTGTACCACTTACAAAAGTACAATAGTAGGCGTAACAAGCAGCTCTAAAAGTATGCTTCAACATTTCAAAAATAAAATCAAATAGAAATGTCAACTAAACAACATTTATCTTGGTATCTGAGATTGCTTCGCGTTTGTTCTATGCTCGAGACTTTTCTTCTTATCCTGCGAGGCAGTTAGATGATATTTATTTTATTTATTTTTTTATCTCTATATTTATCCTCTTGACTCGCAGGAAAGCGATGGAGGCGCTAATACATAGAGTAGGCAATCATTCCGACCTGCTTCCGGAAATGCCAAGATATTGCTGTCCGCTTGAAATTTAATAAAGATAAGACTGAAATTTAGAACTATGGCTTGCCAAAACCACCAAGCAGGGGAAAGTGCCGTAAAATGTCTTTCCCAAGGACACAACAGAATGGCGCGAGTAGGTTTTAAACCGAGATCATTTCGATCATGATCACGGCGCTTTAACCACTCAACCACGCTGCCGGCTACTCGATGTAGGTCAAGTGTAATTCGAAAAAAACGATTGAAATGAGAGTAAAAAAGAAACAAAACTAATTGCTCTAAGAGATAAAAAGAGAAAAAACGCCTTGCAATGTTTCACATGCAGAAATCAGAGTGGTAGGTTGCAAACCTGTTTGGCGTCTTACTTTTTCTTCTTTAATTGAGTGGAACATTGCCATTTAATGTGCTACATCATTATTTTTATATTTCTGTCATTATTTATTCGTTTGCTTTTTCAGCCAAGCAAATCCCGAATACTTCAATGAAGACAGTTTCAACGCCGGAACCCAGTCAAATTGAAACGAAATTATGACCAAAACAGACCGATGGTGTTCATGAAAGTTTTTGTGACGCGCGATTTTCGAAGCGACATCAGAGAAAGAGAATCTAGCGAAATTAGTTGAGAAAAGTTTTTACTAAGTTTGGGTAATAAAGCTGCAGTATTTTGCAAAAATAAAAACGAATCAGTTTGAACCTTTTTATTTCTAAAAAGCGACAATGGTGTGAGTTAAATACCGTTATTTAAAGAGTACATTCAAATCAATCTTTTTATTGACTTTACTTTTTTCCTGAACCGACAAAATTTTAAAATAGCCTACTTATTTCACATTAGGTCAATTTACCCACAATGACTCATTGTTGAATGAGTTTTGGCCACTGCAATAAATCACCACTTTAACCAGAAAAAACAAATTCTTGACACAAACTGGTTCCAAGTCTTGAATATTTAAAAGAGTGGTTTTTGAAGAAGTTATTGCTTTGTGGAAGGAAGGTGGTCTTCCGATAGCAAGTTAACAAGTTAACTGAGAGTTTATTCTTTTACCGGTCCAGGCTGCTGTAATGGTCGGAGAAGAACCTGGAAACAATGGTGTTGAGCAAGCATCGAGCTTCGTCGTCTAAAACGGTGGAACCTCGTGCTCCATGTGGTGCCCGATGCAGGAACACGCTGATAGGACGTGATCCGCAGTTTGTTTAGTAAAGCCGCACTTGTAATACAAGGAAAAAGCAAGAACCAACTATTGTGTAGACGAACGGAACCGGTTTTGTCAAATCACTATTACGCACCTGGTACTGGTGCTTGGTAAGGAAGCACAAAGCTTATTCTCACAGTATTCCGTTTCTATCTATGATTTCTTTACTTGGCAGCGCGGTCATCTACTTCGGCGAGATTGTTGATCCGTAGTTTCTGCGCAGCTAACACAAACGGGCGTTTAGATCTTAGTCTCTCTTAGGCAAGCGTCTTAAGACCCGCTTAAAATACCATGTAGTATATGGTCAGATTTCAGAGTGCCACGAACTTACGGTTAGCTAAAGAAACTATCGCTTTTTGTCGGTGAAGCTCAGCTGGTTAGATGCCCTTAAAAAAATTGATACGTCTTTTGGAGGGAGACTTTTTTGCGCAATACCATAAGGCAAGTTGTACGAGCCGGAAACCGAAGGGAGCAATTGCCCTCCGCCCAAGTCTCAAAAATTTGGGCAAAAGCAAAATTTTTCTGGTAGCGATAAGAAATTATTTGGAAAAAATCAGAAACTTTCGGGCAGAGACAGAAATTATTTGGGAAAAATCAATTTTTTAGGGCACCGACGAGCAACTGTTTACGCAGAACAAAGTTTTCAAACCTGAAAAACTTTTTTTCAATTTTAGTCATCACTAGATTTTTGGGACGAAAATGGAGAAAATAGAAACAATTAGAAAGTGGAACCAATTTACCAAAGAAAAAAGAAACAGTCTACCATAAAAGTAATTGGAATGCGATTACCTTTTTTTTAGTCCTCACCAGAATTTCGGAACAAAAATGTATGACATTTTGTCTCAACTTTTGCAAAATCTGGAAGATTGTAATTTGAGCAAAACTATATAACCCCTCAAAATATTTTAACTGGATACGGCTATGCCATAAGTTAGTGACGGAACGTAAACAATCTGTCCAGTGTTTTCCTATGTTGAGTTTGGGGCAGAATGGTAAAAGTTTATCATTATTGTAAATTTCATGAGCTCACAATAAAAAAATGCCGTCACCTACTTTATGTGACCAATATTCAACGTTTAAGTCTAAACACGCTAAACGTGAAATCATATCTTAGCTTGTTCTTCTTCTAGTACTTTTAGTCTCCAAAAAAGTACTACAATCGTCAGCATAGGCAAAGTTTTTGAAGATTCTACAAGACAGATGTTACGTATAGATATGGAAAAAGAACAAACCAAAGACTGATCTCAGAGAAATGCCATTTCTCAGATGGCGTACCCTGTTTTGCTTGTTGTCACCAATACTGAGATGACACTTTGGTTTCGGACAAGCTCCATGATTCTGATCATTCTGACCATGTGCTGATCCGGCAAAAGTTTCTGTAGCATGAAGGTATGGCTACGGTGCCCGACAGTGTAATATGCCGCCTTTTAACCAGCAGATACGAGACCAGCATTTTTAACTCTAAAAGAATTGTTGATGCTAGGTGTTAACAGAACGAATTGACCCACAGTTGACAATATTCGTCGAAACGCAAATTACTCTCTAGGTAGCAATAGATCAACAGTTGGCCCTGCTTGACGCCGTTGCAAATAATTGTCTCAAATATTTTCAAGGGCGCAAAGAGTAGAGATGTTGGTCGATAACTCTTTGATCTTCTACAGACTTAATTAGGTTCCAGATCGCAACTGCGAGAGCTTTACTCCAGATCTTAAATATCACGTACGGAGGACTTAAAAGTGCTCCAGCATAAACTATAAACTCTAGACATATAAAATCAGGGTCTGGAGTTTTATTTGGTTTTAAGTATTGAAAGGCTGTAGGTGATTCTCTTGGTGATAAATTAATTCAAAAAAATAGTAATCGCGTCTGGTGGTATAGCCTTTCAAATATCGGAGATCTCTTGGGAAACAAGTTGAGGTTACTTACGTATATTCAACAGTCTCATATATTTTGTTTTTAACTGGCCGAAATGCAACAACGTCAGCTAAATTGTCGGTAGCGTGGTCAAGTGGTTAGAGCTCTGGGATCGTGAACAACACGGTCTCGGTTCAAAATCCACTCGCACCATTCTGTTGTGTCCTTGGGAAAGACACTTTACGGCACTTTCACCTGCTTGGTGGTCCTGGCAAGCAGTTCTAAATTACAGTCAGATCTCTATTAATTCACAAGCGGACAGCAATATCTTGGCATCTCCAAAGGCAGATCGGGGTAATTGCCTACTCTATGTATTAGTGCCTCCGTCGCTTTCCTGCGAGTCAGGAGGATAAATATAGAGATAAAATAAAAAAAAATAAAAACAGGACAGTGTTGAGAGGAGTGTCGTCACCTACCAGTGAATTTGCTCACTATACTCCATCCTTTTCAACCAGAGTGTAAAATCTCGATGTTCTGAACAGCTTCATTGATCCCTCAGTTTTCTGTCAAGCCTGGCCAGTAAAATCATAACAGTAAAATTCGAGTGGTGTCTTTCGAGGTAGTCTACTACATAAACGTTGTATTAAGTCTTTCACACTCTGCGTCCCTGCACAGTAGACCTGTACAGTTGCTTTCGTCATCCCGTGAGATAGTCTTTTTTATTGCTTTTAAGTTTTTGTTGCAAACATTCTGGACAGCCACGTCCATATTAAGAAAAATCAAGGGCAACATAAATCTTTTTCATTTTTTTCGTTAAAGCAATCACTTGACCCTGCAAAAATTCCAACGTTTAACAGGCGTGCTTGGGCATGCTAAAACAAAACTTTGTAAGATAAAAGTAAGAGTCTATATAATGCTGCAACCTGGGAGACTTCTTGCGATAGATCTTAAGATTATTGGAAATTATGTATTTTTGTACTTATTGTTTAAACTAAATCAACTTATGTTAAATCTCGTGTCTTGTCTCAGTCACGCTACCCCAAAGTTTTGTCTCGTTTTAGTCTCAAACTTTGTATCTAGAGTCCAGCTCTGATAGAGAGTCAAGCTTTCTGCACATTTTGATACCATTTTCATTGTTTTACAACATGGTTTTTCAACCGAAGCTAGTTTTTTTAAGTGGGCCACATTGGTGTTGAAATAATATATTTTGTTAAATAAATAATATATAACAAAAAATGTGTTGAAATAATATAATTGTTTACATCAGCCGGGAGTCTATGACAGTCTGATTTCTGTCAATACTTAGAGAAGAAGAAAAAAAGTCCTCACTTTGATCAATGGCTATGTTCAGAGATCTAAAAACCGAAGAAAAAAGTCTGTACTAAATATATAAAATAATAGTAGGCCCTAACAATTCTGCTCTAAGTTTTTTAGTCCGCGATGGTACAAAAGGTGAAGAAGCCCTGCTGTTATATGTCTCACACTTTATTACCTTTTATTAAGGCTTTAAAAGACTAAATTTAAGACAAACAGAAATACAACAGACACCATGATGATTGCTAACTAACTGAAATAACGAGAAAGAAACATGCAAGGCAAAACCTATGACGTCACCAACACTGCACAAGAAATGAAAGAAAAAGGCAACTAATAAAGTGACACGTAAAGAGGGAAAATCACCACAATCTCCCCCCGTTAAGAATAAATGTTATTATCATATCTGTCTATAGGTCGGCGAATACGTGAAGAACGACGTAAATTATGAGTTTCGCAAGGTGCATCAGATGATATGCTTTCAGTATCGTCCGGCGCTGCTCGACCGTTGCTAGTTATGTCAGGTTGCGAAAACGAATTAGATTCATTATCACTTTGCGGTAAAATTGTGTTTTCGGTATCGTCAAAATGCGATGAAAGATTTGTATCGTTCGCAGCATCAGCAACAGGGTTTCGAGCTAGATCTCGTAGAGAAACATTAATTTCTCTTCCATCATTTAATTTTACATGGGTGTAATGCGGGTTAGCCTCAATGAGCTCAGCTTCTTCAACTAGCGGGTCATTTTTGTTGCGAACATGACATTTCACATAAACTGGCCCAGGCTTCACCCAGGAAGGCAATGATACACCGTTAAATGACTTTCGAGAGTGCGAAAACATACGTTCATGTGGTGTGCAATTGATAGTGGTACACAGCAGAGATCGCATAGAATGAAGTACATCAGTTAGAACGTATTCCCAGTGAGTCAGAGGAAGTTTTTTTGAACGCAAAGCTAATAACACAGTTTGCCAAATAGTGCGGTTACAACGCTCAACTTGTCCGTTTCCTGCGGGATTGTATCTATTTGTTCTACTTGTCGGCACCCCAAAATTATGAAGCCACGATTTTAGTTCAAACGACATAAAACTAGATCCTTGATCGGTATGCACATAACCAGGAAAGGCAAATATGCTAAACAAATGAGTAAGTTTTTCAATAACGGTCGCTGATTTTATATCGGGGCACGCATACGCAAAAGGAAAACGTGAAAATTCATCAACAATAACAAGCAGATACTTATTTTTGAAACGGATAAAAGTGGTCCTTTAAAGTCGATACTAATTCGTTTAAAAGGCTGAGCTGCCTTTATTAAGTTCATTTTGTCTTCTGGTTTCAGGAAAGAAGCTTTTACTTCGCTGCAATCTTTGCAAGCTTGTATAACATTTTTGACATCTTCTTCTTCTCCTTTCAGCCTTTCCCTTCAGTCAGGGGTGGCCACAGCGTATCATCATTCTCCACATCTTTCTGTCTTCAACATCCGTCTCCTTTACACCAACTTCCTGCATATCTTCCTTTACTGCATCTAAAAATCTTCTCTTTGGTCTCCCTCTTCTCCTCTTTCCCGGTAACTCCATTTCCATCATTTTTCTTCCTACATACTGTTGGTCTCTCCTCATGACATGTCCATACCACCTCAGCCTGCCCTCCCTCATCTTCATTCCTAACTGTTCAACCTTAACAATACTCCTGATGTGCTCGTTTCTAATCTTGTCTTTTCTCGTCACTCCCATCGCAAACCTCAACATTTTCATCTCTGCGACTTCCATCTCTTCTACTTGTTTTTTTGTGACTGCTACTGTCTCAAGTCCATACACCATTGCTGGTCTTACCATTGAACTGTACACTTTTCCTTTTACTCTAGCTGGTAACCTCCTGTCGCAGATTACTCCTGATACTCTTCTCCATCCGTTCCATCCTGCCTGTACTCTCTTCTTTACCTCCCTCTCACAACCATCACTTTCTTGCATCGTTGATCCCACTTAAATTCTTTTACTCTTGGCACTTTTGCATCCTCCATCTTTACTGTTTCGTCATCATTTCCTCCATTTATGCAAAGATATTCGGTCTTTGACCTACTTACTTTCATCCCTCTTCTTTCCAATGCATACCTCCAGGATTCTAATCTTCGCTCCACTTCTTCCCTGGTCTCTTCACAAATCACAATATCATCAGCAAATTTTTGACGAATTTTTGACATCGCTTAACGAAAACGGCAAGTTTTTAACTTTGACATAGTGAGCCAATCGAGTAATTCCAGGGTGACACAATGATTTATGTAAATTGATTAACGACTTCAATGATGGAAATGATACGGATGCGGAAATAGCGCGAGAAAGCGTATCTGGAGCGACATTAAGTTTACCCGGTCGATAGATTATAGTAAAATCAAAAACGGCAAGCTCTAATCGTCATCGTAATATTTTATCGTTTTTGATTTTTGATGTATGCCTCATATCAAGCATAAACGATACGCTACGCTGATCTGTGATCAGTGTAAAATGTTTTCCTAAAAGCAAATGCTTCCATTTTCGAAGCGCTTCGACAACAGCGTACGCCTCTTTCTCCACGGCTGAATGTCGTTGTTCCGATGTCGAAAGGGTCCTAGCGTGAAAGGCTACCGGTTTTCCATTTTGATTTAAGGTTGCAGCAATGGTAAAATCGGACGCGTCGGTTTCAATGGTAAACGGAACAGCTTCATCTATCGGTTGTAAAGTGGCGTCGGCAAGCTTGTTTTTCATTAGATGAAAGGCAGAAATGGCATCGTTTGATAGTGGGAAGGCTTCGTTTTGAACTAAAGGCCTTATAATTTCTGAAAAATTAGGAACCCACTTTGAATAGTAACTGAATAAACCAAGAATCCTTTGGAGTTCTTTTTTTAATTTTGGCACTTCTAGATCTTTCAGCGGTGCAATGCGCTCTGGATCGGGCTTGATCTCGCCATTTCCCACTAAATGGCCTAAAAGTTGAATTTGTGAACGATTGTATTGGCACTTGTTTTCATTAAAAGTTAAATTTTCTTTTTTTGCAGCTTCCTTTAATGCACATAAATTTTCGTCATGGGAAGCTTGATCCATGCCGCCAACTGTAATATTATCCAAATATACATTTACTCCTTTTAGTTTGTAACGGTCGATAAATTCGTTCATCACGCGCTGGAAAGCAGGCACAGCATTCGTTAAGCCAAATGGCATAACTTTCCACTGGTATAATTTTAATCCGGATTGGAATGCGGTGTAAGGACGATCTTCAGGATAAATTTTAATTTGGTGGTAAGCCGATTTTAAATCTAGAGTGCTAATACGTTTCCATTTGGCAACTTCGTTAACAATTGATTCGATACTTGGTAGAGGGTAGGCGTCTAATTCGGTAAACAAATTAATTGTACGGCTGTAGTCAATGCACATCCTTCTCTTACCTTTCCCATTATCGACGACAAGTGGTTGCGCTCGCCAAGGTGAATTACTTCTTTCAATTCGATTTTCGTTCAGCAGTCTATCTGTTTCCGCTTTTATGAGCGCTTGGTCGGATAAAGAGAAGTTTCTAGTCTTTATTGCAATGGGTTTACAGTTTCGGGTAATGTTGCGAAATAAATCTGGATATGGTACGTGAGCAGTCGGCATAATTGATGAAATGTCAAGTTCTTTTTTCTTTCCACGGAATTCAAAAGTTACACTCTTATGTTGTTGTAATAAATCATCTCCTATGATTGAATCGGCGACTAGGTTTGACATAACGTAAAATTTAAAATTTTTATAGTGGTGCTCAAGAAAAGTTAGATCCATGTAAGAAACGCCGCAAATTTCAGTTTTAAGAGATACATCGGCCATATTAGCAAAGTATTTTATAGTAGTTTTATACGGAAGTTTATTTCTCTTCATAAATTCTTTATTTAGATAGCTGTTGGTACTGCCGGTGTCTACCAAAGCTTTCCCGGATATATTATTCACAGTAATTTCAGCTAAGACATGTTGTGAGAATGTGGATCGCATAGCCGTAGTCGGAGCTAAACAACGTTGATCTACGCAGTTCAAAGAATTTTTGCGTTTTAAACAGCATTTCGCATAATGGCCTACTTTTGGCAAAAATCACAAATTTCGTTTTTAGCAGGACAGCGACTGCGAGGATGCCATTTAGACTCTCAACAAAAATAACACGTAAAGTTTCGAGATTGTTTTTTTGAAGCTATTACGCTAACATTGTTTTCATTCGATTTGGTTTCGTCTTTTTGGAGAGCGCACATCTGTCGGGAGGATGTATCTTGGCAGGTATACGTTTCGCAATTTAACTTTGCCAGTTCAATTGAACGAGCTTTTTCATGGGCTTCTGTAAATGTTAAAGTCCTGTTTTCAAGTAGCCGTTGCCTAATAAAGTTTGAAGAAAGTCCGTTTATAAAAGAATCTCTTTTCATGTCATCTTTATACTCTTGAGCACTTACAGCGGTAAAGTCACAATTTTGACTAAGTTTGTTAATACGCAAAATAAACTCATCAACTGATTCGCCAGCGTCTTGTTTGGCTGTTGCAAGCATGTGCCGCGCGTAGATTTCGTTCTTTGGCTTTACAAATAAATTTTGTAATGCAGTTATAGTGCTCTTGTACGTAGTTTCTTCACTTATAAGTTTGTAAATAGGAGCTGATAAATGAGCTGTTAGTACCTTTAGTTTATCTACAGTATTTTCTCCTCTAGGCAAAGCTTCGACAAAGTTAGTAAACGTTTTAAGCCAGAATTTCCATTCCTCTTCAGCTAAATGTGAATTGGGATCTATAGTAAGCTTTTCTGGCTGCAAGTACCTCCATTCAGCATTAGCCATTTTTAGTCTTTTAAATTGTTATATGTCTCACACTTTATTACCTTTTATTAAGGCTTTAAAAGACTAAATTTAAGACAAACAGAAATACAACAGACACCATGATGATTGCTAACTAACTGAAATAACGAGAAAGAAACATGCAAGGCAAAACCTATGACGTCACCAACACTGCACAAGAAATGAAAGAAAAAGGCAACTAATAAAGTGACACGTAAAGAGGGAAAATCACCAGACCTGCTTTACAAGGAGTGGTTTCCGTCCCGATTTTTAGGGTTTTGTCCCCCTCATTTCGACAAAATACCAAGACAGATTCCAAGAGCAGAACTCCTTTTCTTTGTTTTTTTCAGAGATTAATTGTTTTTAGAGACCTAAATCATAAAATCCGAAAAAGACTCAAAGTGAAGACTTTTTCTTTCTTTTTTTAGAGATCAATGGTTTTTGGGGTCGAATTTTCTACTAACAACATAACCGATTTGTTCCTTCAGAAATATGTTATGCCTATATATAAATAATAAAAACAGCCAACATTCTAGATTGCCTATTTCGCTTATTTCATGTCGGTGACTGCAAATTGGCCTAACAGTAATCCTATTTACCTTTTTACGCCAGAGCTTAAATTTGTTTGTTTGTTTTTCAATTTTTCTGCACTTTTTATGTCAAGGGCACACAATCTTTCGGTTGGTAGACTACCCGCTGCAGTACAAAGTTAACTTTGACGAACGTTAGGGCTAAGGCCATCAATGACTTGAGGTAAATAACATTATATTGCAGCTCATCGACATCTGCATGACGTAGCAAGTATTGTTGTAGATAGCAATTCGTAAAACAATAAGTTTCTTGCCGTTTACTCCTAGCAAAGCATGTAATGAAAGAAAATGTCGCAATTTTTCAACGGCTTTATTCTAGCAAAATTCCAACAATATTGTAATAATGATTCTTTTAGTCATGCATACTTACCCATAAACGCGCAAAATCAATCAATCTAGGATTGCTATTATCAGAATAGCATCTAAAAAATCGTTTACTGCATAGCAATGCACAATTTGTGCATAAAGTAAATCATCGTTACAATATATCTTTGCTCAGAAAAAAGAAATTTGCTTAGGCTAAATCTGTAATGAGGCAAATGTGTGACGCACGCGGCCGCAGATTGCTCCAAGACGGTGAATTTTAAATTTTTGTATCACAAGAATCATACATTTTTCTAAAAACACGTTGTTTATTTGCAATATAGCTACTTATGAGCAGTAGAAAACGTAGAAAAAGTATAAAAAGTGATGCACGCCAACTTGCAAAGAAACGATCTACTTTATGTTATTAGCACCGTTTAAAAAAACGCAAGTTTGACAGAAATACCCTCGCGAGAAAAAACGCAGTCCAGGCACGATAAACCAATCAAATTGCACGATTAGAACACTTGTCCAGAAAGGAGGCGAGACAACAAAGAACTGTATTTGATTCAATAAAAGAAGAGAAAAACGAGGACACATTACACGGAATAGACGATTGCGCTATCATGCAAAGTACAAAAACGCCATAATTCAATCGAGCTCTTTTTCTATTAGACGCGATAGCCGACGTTAGGACGACGTTTCGAATACGAGATTGGTCCGAACGATAGACCTTTCCCGATCGCGTCGCCTTCAAATGACGTCAAAGTTGCGTATGACCTTGCATGCTGATGAGAAAGCGATGCGAGGAGGATCTTACAAACTCCTCCTTGATCCTGATCCGGGGACTGCTGCGAACGGTCACAAGCAGGGAATAATTCTTCTGACTCAACCTGAAGACCGTCCCATCCTGAAAGACGAAAAGTGGTAAGCGTCTCCGGTTCAAAAACTCGGCAAGCGGTTTGTCTCACGATCAGAAACAGCGGCTAAGCACTCTCTCTGTCTGTGAGTTGAAAGTCGAAAGGTTGTCATTGTTACGTCATCGCAAAGTTTCCAAAACGTAAAATTTTAATTTTAAAAAACTTGCACCGAACGCCGAGACTTACTTTTATCATGTTAATCAAAGGATCGTCGCTAATCAGCTGCCATTGGCTGGATTCTTGGTTTCGCCTGTACGTAACGTAGGGTCCCGGATGTAGATATCTGATCATGTCATAATAACGTAAATTTGATAATCATAAACGCTTTAATCATTTGAATGATCATTTGAATAAGAAACTGATAATGACCTTTATAGGTCGAAATAGATTTTTCATAATGATACAGTTGGTTTTAAAATGATACAGTTGGTACTTTTATTTGCTGTAATAAATTTAAAATTGACCGATTTTATAAATAAATTCATGCATCCCTATTTGATGAGTAAAGTAAAATCGTCAATGTAACTTTACTGGAAGAAGGGTAATAGATTTCTGATAAAAGACTTTAACATGAAGTCAAAAAATTACGATTTACTTTAGAAAATAAAATAATACTGTATTACAGCATTCAGCAACGGTTTGATCAGTTAAACGCGCCAAAGATATTTTTCACAAACAACAAATTACGACACTACAAACGCGCATTTATATTTAACGATTACAAGTTACAGGGAAAGCAGCAAGCGACAAAAGTCAAAAAGTAAAAAACTCTACGGCAAACGAACCTTTCGAGAAAAGCGTGACAAGTCAAGTCATTTTTGATGCACTCCGACAAATGCTTGATGATGGATTCAATGTCGTAGTGCTCTTGCTGACGCGTGGTGCGGAGATACTTCTGCATCGACCGGGCCAGAGCCGGGAAAATACTCTGTAAGTAGAAGTTCATCTTAGAGGATTCAGATCATCATAGAAGTGTCATTATAGAAGAATGTCATCAAGATCATCATAGAAGCGAGTAGAAGTTCATCTGCGCTTCACGTTCGGCTAAAGCTCGTCAAATGTCGTTCAACTGCGTTAAAACCATTCAATGATAACTTAATCGAGTGTACTTCACAACAAACGAAACTAGGGTAGCGACAAATAACAAACAATCTTCAAGACGATTAAGGATCAATTTTGGCAAAACAACTATCCGACAATAGGCGAAGTGACGGAGAAAAAGAGGAAAGATCGACTAAGGAAAATCCACAGATCAAACCTCGGCGGCGCTTAGAGAATCCATGGAACCAGATTGTTCGTTCGCTCTCTCATCAGTTGCTCTTCTTATGTGTGCGAACGCATCTTCGGTAGCGGCCACAAACCTGCCGTGATAAAAGAGCGCGTTAAATTGACCTTCAACCGCCGTTGGTCTGAACCCTATTTTTTTCGGGGGGATATGATTATGAGATCATAAATGCTTTAAAATCCGACCCGTGAAAAAACTTTCGTGACTTTGAAAAACGCAAGCAATACCTCGCTTTTCTTTTTCGGACTCTCCTCTCGTGCTCGGCCTCCTCGTAATATCGCTCGTTGTGTCCTGCATCCCTTCTCCTGGCTGCTGCAGCCATCACGGCGCGGATTCTTCCATTTGCATCTTCGCCTGGTTCTCCTGGATGAATGGAGTTTCGTCTTTATTAAAGATTTAGTCAACAATAAAATATCACGATCGTTTTTGATCTTAAACCTGCACCCGCAGGATCAAACAGGATCAAATACAGACTTCAACTGGATGATTTTTGAAGTAAATGGAAAATGCTAAGCAATATTGCCAAATAGATGTTTATTACGAGCTAGATCAAAAACAAAAAAAAACACGATTCGCTAAACAACGTAAAATTCATTTTAGTGTGAACAGGTGGAAATTGAATGAAATTGCATAAAACGAAAGAAAATAGGAAAGTTCTATTCAAATGGTCTAGAATAAGCTTTACGTTACGCTTTAGAAAGCAACAGTAAGTCCGGAAATTTCTTATACATTTTTTTCATTAAAAAAATCAAAAAAAACAAAAAAACAAATAGACAAAGAGCTTTGAGACAGTTCAAGCAAAGTTGTTGTTTGCATATCAATGACGGGTATTTGCTAGCGACGACGACATTGAAGAAGCGACCGCTTGATCATGCTACGAGTGGTTCCAGACGAAAACAAATTCTTCCTTACTTAAATTACGTCACGAACAGCGAGTAGACAGCCTTTGTCATGAGCTGGTAACCCCAGTCGTACAAGAAGAAAGTAAATAATGAATTTATTGAAATGCCTCTTATATTTGTTTTGAGTATTTAAAGTGAAAAAACAAGAATAGTTTTTAAAAAAGACAAAAATCGACTGTGTGTGTGGCAAAATACGTTGCAAGAAAATACATAAAAAACAGCAACACTATGGTTAAGAAACATATACGTACATTTTGTTATTGTAAAGTGGCCAACGTTAAAAGACGATTATTTGGAATGCTTTAAAATAATTCCTAATCTTAGCATAAGCCACGATTTAGTTCGTTTTAAAGAAGACGAAAAATATCGAAACATTAGATAATAAACTATAAATATACCATCAACATCGAAAAACTTAAAGCTCTGTTTGCTTTCTTGCTTCATTTTTCCGCCACGAGAGGAAGTCCCCAAAAGTGCTGGATTATAAATTGGAAAGTCGCAGTAATATTTCTCAAGAACCCAAAGACTACAGCGCTGTATGCTGTTAAACGAATAAGAAATGAAATTAGGTCAGCTTTTTTTCTTCTGAATGGCTAATAAAGGAAACTGTTAATGCTGTTATACGGAAGAGTTGCGCTGTGAATCGGCTTTAATTTCTTTTTCAACTGTAAACCATAGAAAAACGCCCAAATTTGCCAATATCATTTACAACTGCAAAACACGGTATTTAATTAGTTGCATGTATCATTACAATGACGTCACGTTGCATGTATCATTACAATGATCCCGACACGTCGCGGCTGAAACGTAGCAGTTTAGTTGCGTCTCGATAGCTCACGCCCACTTTAGCGCAACTAGCAAATGCTCATACAAGGGCGGGGAGAAATTATTCGCATATTTTAAGGCAATTGCGCCGACCGGTAACGCGTCTAGTTTTTTATTAGCATAACTCGTATCAAAGCACATCGATGAATGGCGAAGCGAATGAAAAAATAGCAGGCTAGGTCTTAATAATGTCTAATTGCTACGTTCGGTTACACCACGGCGCGAGTTAACCGAAAAACTTGGCTTAGTAACCGCTACTGTTGATCTGAGTAGGTCTTACACGACGCAGCGTTTCAGCAAAAGATACGAGGCTACCTAAAATGAGTAGAGTTCCGCAACAATAATTAAAATTGATTAGCGAACTGAACCGAGCAAGACTACGTTATACGAATAGAAACAACGTATTCCTAGGCGATCAGAAAGTACAGACGTACCTCAGGTCACCAACGGTGTAGAACCGTCTTTCGCCGTCTGTAGTGCGGATTACTTCGAGTACAAACGTCGATTGCAAATGCCGCAGCTCGAGTAAGACCAACGACAAATAGTGAATGAATAAGAGGCAGTTTGTATAGCTGTCGGCGAAACTCGCAATTGCCTGAAACGAGCGACTTTTTGCAAATAAAAGACAAAAGAACGGTAATCCTGCGTTTTTTGCCTGTCTACACCGGAGGTAGGAAACCTGCACCCTCCATGACAATTGAATTATGTGAGAATGACTAATGCTGATAACTAGAGAACACTACATTTTAGAGATGAAAATTAAGAAATTCCGAGTCAGATTTAAATTAAAGAGCTTTTTTTAAAGAACACTACTTTTTAGCGACGAAAATGAAGAAATACGAGACAGATATAAAACAATTCGCTATTTTCTTGGGTATTTTAATTTATACGGCTTCCTCAGCCAAAAATTTTAAAATCTGGCCTCCAACGATAAAGTTTCCCACCTCCGGTCTATACCTTGAGCTTTTAAATTAAAATATCTCGTTCGCTTTGTACACTTGCTAAGTTTTGTTCAAACACAAGGCAGTGAATTAGTTCAAATGATAGAACCTGACAGCAAGCTGCAAATGGCACAGAAGTGTTAAATTGATTAAATTTGCCGGGATTAAGCTTGCCTTTTTAAGCTTAAAGTCACAAGTTATTACAATTACGAAACGCGGTCGGCAGGAGTGAAGAACTTGCTCCACCCTGTTGTAACTTATTATAACTTGATTCTCACTCTGTCATTGATTTTGCTAAATACAGGTCATTCGCTCTGCGGAGATTCCAAAAAACTTTCGCTCTGCGGAGATCCCAAAAAACTATGAAACCAGGGCGCACGCATCATTCAAATAATGTGAGCAAGTTGCAAGTTTAAAAGAAAGGAATTCGAATTTCACTCAAGAAAAACTATAATTTCACATTCGGAAAACAATATTTTTGGCCGTCTATGCCAACAAAATTACAAGTTTTAAAACCGCGATTAACTCCACAATGGCAATTATCGACATCGCTATAAGAAAAAAAAAACATTTGGTTTTAAAACACAAAAAATAATCTCGAAAATTCCTTCTTGAACGGTTGAACACTTAAACTGACTGACTATATTAAAATCCAAACATACAATGGCAAAATTAAGCCAGCAGTAACGAAACGAAAACAGCTTGTAACACGTCGCGGTTGAATGAGTTTGTTATTATAAGTTAGTGAAAGATTTGAATATAAACAATATCTAATTATGCAACAATATTATGAACGTTGAGGTTAACGTAAAAAATATAAAAATTTTAAAATGCAAAAGAAATTTTCCAGCTAAAACAACTTTTTGATGAAACCTCAGCCGGAAAATAAAGTTGTCGTTATTCTGCATAATAGCCTAAAGGCTCTGCTACTGTTGTTATTATTCACAATAGAGAATACATTTTCTTTATAAATCACAATTAAAATTTAAATTTTTAAGTAAAACTAATTGCGCTCAACGTCAAGCCTAACTTTTGAAGGCAAAATTCCGATTTCAATAACAAGAATTCAAGAGCATATTGATGTAATATACATTAAAAATAGCAAGCAGATTTAAAACTGGAAAACAGGAACAGCTGTTCGATAAATACACATATCACCCTCAAAGACTAAAGTAATTAAAGATAAAATAATCACATTGAAATCTACATGTATTTTAAAAATTTACATTAAAAAACTGAATCTTAGTTTAAATAAACAGTGCAAAAAAACGGTTTCGTTTTTATTATATGATAGTTGTGCGGTAAAAAAAGTGTCTTGGATATTTTTACTGTTTTCAAATTAGCTTTCAGCAGCGAAATGGGCAAAGACTTTCAAGCAAAGTTTCAAATTGCTGCCACAACGCTGAAAAGAATCCACTAAATTATAGCAATATCTAGTAAACTTAATAAAGTTAGTCAGAGTAAATCTGATTGTTTACTTCTTAAACCAACTATTATCACGGAGCTATGTGGTGACACTAATAATAATCAGTTTATAACCTGTAAAGACAGAATAAAGACAGAATGAAGATTTGCGGTGGAATTTAATGCTTTTTGATCTCGTTCTGCCAGTCACAAAGCCTTGTTTTGAGAAGTTAGAAAGTCAGAAGATTTGTTTTATTTTATCTCTATATTTATCCTCCTGACTTGTAGGAAAGCGTCGAAGCCGCTATACAAAAGGTAAGCAATTGCCCCGACCTGCTTCTAGCGATGCCAAGATATTGCTGCCAGGTTATTGATCTACAATTTTTAGTTTTATAAAGACATGACTAAAATTCAGAACTGCTTGCCAAGCTCGTCAAGCAGGGGAAAGTGCCGTAAAGTGTCTTCCCAAGGACACAACCGAATGGCGCGAGTGGGTTTTGAACAGAGACCATGTCGATCACAATCCTGGCGCTCTAACCACTCGACCACGCTGCCAATTTTCATTTTTTAAGAAAAACTTACTTCGTAGTTATCTTCTTCCTGATCTGCAATCCACAGGGCGAAGAAGAGCCAATAGATGAGTGTGATCAGGAGAAGCAGAAAAAGAATCAACGAACTAAAGAAAATTCATTGTTTTAAAAGACGGATGGTGAAAAAATTTGAACACTTTCAAGTAAAAAACAACGTCAATTCAACAGCACATTTATACCAAGCAAGAATCAACCTTAGAAAAGCAATCGAGTTCAACTAGAAACTTCGCATTAACCACTCAAAAACATAGCGAGTCTAAACTCCTCCGAGTTTTTACTGAAACAAAAAATCAGTTTAGGGATTTTGCAAACATACTATATTTTTGTTTTGGGTCCGATAAAGTAAAAATTTCTGCATTTTTACTTTCTACAATTATTAAAAAGAAAGCATTTCTGCCATAATCAAACATTTTTTTATCTCCGTGAAAAAACAAGCGCAGAGCAACGGAATAAGGTTGTTTATTGGCATGCAACAACGTATTAACACATGCAACATTAAACTGCTTATTTGAATCAATAAAAGTTACAGCCGTAATTAACAGCCAAGTCTAGATCACGACAAAATAACAATCAAGTCATTAGTCTGTCTGAGGGTTTAAAAATTTTTTAGTGACGTAATTTCAAGTTTATCGTTTTACTTCACGGAATATTTACTCAAAAAAATTCTAAAAGCAAGTTAGTCAAGAATATAAATGGTCAATTCGGTCAAGAATATAAATGGTTAAATCGGTCAGGAATATAAATGGTCAAGTTAGTCATGAACATAAATGGTCAAGTTGGTCAAGAATATAAATGGTCAATTCGGTCCAGAATATAAATGGTCAAGTTGGTCAGGAATATAAATGGTCAAGTTAGTCATGAACATAAATGGTCAAGTTGGTCAAGAATATAAATGGTCAAGTTGGTCAAGAATAAAATTGGTCAAGTTGGTCGATTTTATATGCTGCTATCAAAAAAGCTACAGAAGTTATTGCCAAAACATAACATATAAATAAACTTTATTTAGTAAAGGTAAAGATATTGTTTTGGAAACTTTACTGTAAGACTCATGACCCGACAGTTTATCAAAACTGCATAATGGAGAAATATGACATCACCGCTTTTGACAACTATCCTCTGGTGTCAATAAAACTAATTTAAAATAGCAAAGAGACGGTTCAAATATAGAAACTTGTACAATTAAACAGCTGTTGTTAGATAAACTGTCGTTCCATTAAGTGTCGTAATTTCGTAAAGATTACGACACTAATTATAATGGACTTGCAATCCGCCATGATTATTGTTCAGCGGAACATTTTGAGGAAGTTCGTAGAGCACAAGTGTTCGCCGAAGCACAGTTTGAGAAGAGTTAGTCCGGTCAGTTACAAGATATCTCAAAGCAGAAAGAAAGTTAATGCTTGAAAGATTGCATTTATGTCGTTCAAAAAAGCGATTAGTTGTGAGCTGTGAATATCATATTACGCAAAAACAATGCCAAAAATAAAAATACTTCGTAGTTTTTTTCGTTTTCGGCATTTTTTTGCATAATATGATATTTACAGGTCACGATTAATCGCTTTTTTGAACCTACGAAATATTTTTATTTTAACTTACAAAAAAACAAAAAAACCAACCGAAAAATAAATACGCGAGGCATACTGGTCCTTTGTCTGCGAAAGAAAATGGCCCAAGAAGCGCCAAATAGTAGCAAAAGTTTAAAACCCATTCCAATCAAAGTCCCCTGCGAAAGAAACAACTTCAGTTTCAAAGCAAACAATAGTTTTTCAAATACTATTTCAAAACAATCAGTTTCAAAAACAAACAAACAAATTTCAAAACAAATAAAAATCCGACCACAAAAACTTAAGATAAAGAATGATACTGTCTTTTTGTAAACAAAAAAATCAAAAAGCTTAAGAACTATTTTAAATACTGCTTAATTTTAAAAAAGGTGAATTGGACTTCTAACTTTTCTCTCTCAAGTGATTATGTTAGACATAAAAACCCAGTACTTTGAGACATCAAATTCGCCGTAAAACGACCAAGCTAAATAAATTAGATGTATTACGATAAACAGCACTTTCCGCGAGTTAATTACAAATAATTGTCAAAAAAACGAGCTTTTGGGAGGGATAACGTTCTGTTGTAATATTTTCTATCAAAACTTTCACCAAGTGTTCGTAATGAGGTCCGAGAAAATTGAACAAAAATTTACAACAGTAATTCTTTCGCTCGTATTAAAACTAAGATCGAAAAACTGCTCTTTGCTTCTATATCTCTTAATGTAGATCAAATCGAGTCGTCATTATACCTAATTTTTTTCTTCTTTAATCGGAACAAAACAGGCAAGGAAACAGACTTGAAATAACTGTCAAGTAAATTATCTTTATCTGCTTTGAAGATAACACTATCTTGCAGTCCAATTAAATTTTTTTCGTTTTTACCAAATATGACAAAATTATAAAATTCGTTGTAATCGCAAATCGCCTATTACCAAGTCGCAGCAACATGACAGAAGGGGAGTTGAAGCAGAGACTTCTAAATAGTAATACCTGGACTGGAAACTGAAACGCTAATGAAAGCTTTCGCGTACATAATGAGGCCAGACAAAAGCGACAAACGAATCGAGCTGCTGTACAGCGAATTTCGACATTTCAGAATCAAGCGCAGTTATATTGAAAGTTCTAGTTTTAAAAGCTTCGCTACAGTCTTTTTTAAAATATAAATTATACAGTAAGTTATATCTAGAGAGTCTGTCTTAATTTTTATGTTCTTATTTAAACTCATTGCAGTAAGTTTGTTCAGGTATATGTTAAATTTTTAAATAACTTTGTCGAAAATACTAACTAAAAGTCTCTAAGAATTTGCTAGGATTAATGTCGGTACTTTTCAAACTTTTTTTATGTAGCCTAAATACTTTTAAAAAACTAATTTTCCTGCAATTTTAAAGCAACTGTGGTTAGTATGAGTGAAAACACTTAGATTCACATTTAGAAAAAGTAAGTATAAAACTTAGTCAACCATGTTTGTACTTTATAATAGGTTGGATAATAGTTTTAGCAGCTTTTCCCCAACTAGTTATAGAGTATTTTAGATGGGAATATATCAAACTATAATAAATAGTTTTTAAAGTATAAATATTAACATATTTTTTTAGCTTCGAAATGGCCCATGATCCTTTACAAAGTTTGGCATTTAGACATTTGATGTGTTGTGTCCAATTCATTTTGTTATCAAACATTATGCCCAAATATTTAACACTATCTTTTGGATAATTTCATTTTGTCCAATTTTGAATTTAAACAAAGATTTGTTTATTTTTTGTTTTGTAACTATCGTATAATTTGTTTTTTTGTAGTTTATTGTCAATTTATTTGTTTTCGTGGTGGCCTTTGGAAACCAACAGCGGCATTTTTTGACGTAGAGATATTGTGCTGGAAGATATTTGCTGAGATAGCATACACAAATTTAAAACACTTTTTTTTGAATGGGCATGATCAAAGGAATATATTTAAAAAGATAGTATCAATAACCATTTTTGAAGGATCCGTAGTTTCGCCATGGTCTGTTCCAGCACAATGCCACAAAGGACACGAGGTTGTGGAAGGAGTGGTAGTGCGTTTTTTAATTGCATGTGCAAAAACTTGATGAAGAACATAAGCGAACGTTCTTCACGTAGTGGAGAAAGAAAAATTGGAAAGCTCACCGGTAAAACAAACTGACAGAACTAAAAATAGGGCCTGCACTATTAACAACTGAATATTTTCAATACCGTTCGAATTAACACTTTGACTGCCATGTCAGCAAATATTGTTGACACGGCAATTTTTAATGAGGCCGTGTCTGGTATAATTTCTATTTCTGGTATAATTTTTATTTCATTACTTTGAAATAAAATAAATTCGGGTAAAAACGGGTTAAAGTAAAGTGAAAATAGTTTTTTGCATGTATATTTTCAGTATTATGCAAATCTAGGAAAATTTTTTGTGGCCCCACTAAGGTATTTCTAGAAATCCAGCCTGGCAGTCAAAGTGTTAATTTGCATATTTATATGGTATAGAGTTGTCATTTTCATTGAACTGTCTGTATTTCTTTTTTTTTGATTGATTGATTATTGAAAGCAATATTTACAAAATGCAAATGCAAAAAATCGATTCTAACTTGCTATATACAACTTTTTATTTTCGGCTTTGCATTGGATGATGTATGATCCACGTTAGTATAAATTTATGAGATTAACCCTTTGAACGTCCCTTTAATTTTCGTGTATATATGTGTGTTACATAAAAATATTTTCTAACCAAAGAAAAACCACTGCACATATTGCAATTTAGTTTTTTTCCTTGATAACTTATAATAATTATTTTATCAAACATTAAAAAATTCTTCTAAAAAGGTATGTACCAAAATTGGCTCATTTGCATTTCAGTCATGAATTGGCGATGTACCAAAATTGGTACATTGACGTTCAAAGGGTTAATATTAATAAGACGTGGTTTCATATTGTATATGCTGTGCTACTATTTTGCAAAATTCTTCGAATGTTTATCATTGTAATTTGCATTGTTGATGCATTTTCTCTGTTGCGGTGTTTCATATGGACAAACCTTTGTCTGAAATAAACAAAAATAATGTACTTTTACGAGTATAAGTACAGTAACCATTTATTGTATATGCTAATATAGTATTTTTCAGAATTCGTCGAATGAATATCATTATCTTTTGTATTGTTGACGCATTTGCGTTGTGTGAATATGAAGCATTTTCTGAAATAAACAATAAGAAAGTATTTTTCTAACTGCAGTGACGATTTATAGTATTTTTAAAGCACTTTTCTATTCAATTTCTTTCTTCAGCTAACCGCGATTAGTGAGATAAGACAAAATCGCTTAGTCTGAACTGATTTTCTCTACGGCCTCATGTTGTACGCAAAGCGAATTCAGTTTCCAGTCCAGGTATTACTATTTAGAAGTCTCTGGTTGAAGCCACATCATATCGACTTCTGTCGCTATAAAAACCTAATGACAAGACCAATAACGTATTTAAAACAGATTAAAATCTTGAAGATTACCTTGCAAGAAGTTTTACAAGCGGTCATAAAGGGGTTGGACAACCACAAGTGTGGTATGACCGCTATAGCAATGGGTGAGAGGTAGGACACTAAGGAAAAAACTAACATGGCCACATAACCACAGTCGCAAAAACGTTCGGACGATTCTTTATCCTGGATAAAATATATTCATGGTTTATGGTAGGATTTTACATAATAGTCACCTGTGGCAAACAAAAAACCGTTTTCTTTTCTTTGCAACATTTTGTTACGAATGAAGATGTTATCTGCTTTTGAAAGCAAAAAAATAACGGTTAAGACGGATCTACACAGTAATTTCATTTTGGCTTACGCCAGAGTAAAACTTTGTTTCTTTTATTTAATCAATAGCAAGTGGGATTTCGATATAAAAAATTTTTATTTATACGAGTACTCGTACAATTCAGCTGGATCTTTAAATGTCCAACTGGTAGAAAAAATTACTTCTACGTAATTTTACCTTACAGACGAATATTCTACAGTCAAAAGTCGTAAAATGTAGAATAAAACAAAGAAAAATACCAGAAACGAGCGGCTACAAGAGCCGTTCAACATACCGGCGCTAATTCGTTATAGTTTTGTTGGAATTCAAAATATAAGGTGTACTTAAATCAAAGTAACTAAATTTAAAATAAGATCGAAAAAACTTAGAAAACAATTGTCTCATTTCTTTGAAAACAATTGTCTCATTTCTTTGTTCACTCCTTTTTGAAATATTCTCTTGGAATAAATTATCTTCATACCTTTTACTGATATTTCATATTATTACCGCAAGCGTTAGTAAAAAAGTAATTCGATCGATCTGCCGGAACAAAAAAGTCTTGAATCACTGCTACAGAGCGCTGTTAAAGGCACAAGCCTAAAAAGCGGTCAACATAAAAAAGAAGGGAAAGCGTCGAACATACCTCAGTCAGTTTGGCCAAAGATTCTCGACTTAATTGAGTGACGTCAGTGGTTTGAGATATGAATGTGTTTGTCTCCGTCCAGTTGTCGTTCTGTAAAAAAAAATCTATTCGGACACTGCCGCAGCTCGGATTCGTCGCAAGTACGACACAAACGTGAACGACAACAACGTTTGCACTTGCTTGCAACGACCATTTTGTGTGAAATCACCCATGTTGGTGAATGTCTATTGCTACAGCAACGACCGAAAACCTTACAAAGCAGTTTTATGTGGTGTTACTAAGCCTGAAACTAATGTATCATTCAAACAATGCAAAATGCTTGAATATTATAAATAAAAACTAAAAAGCAGAAAAAGAAATTCAAACACTCAATACTTATAGAAAGTAGTTGAGCATCATTACGACACATAAAAAGGTGATTTTATCACTAAGCCGGTAGTTATATCACGAATTAGAACTTCAATGGTCATGCCTGGAAGCCTTTTAGAAATACGGTAAAAAATAACTTCTTGGTTAACGAGCAAATAAGTTATGGTGAAAATAACTAGACGCTAAAAATATAAATCATTAATGGCATTTTTGTTCATTACTAAAACACTAAATTAGCAGAAATGTCCTGTACGCGATTATTATAATCACAAGTAACCACATGATACTACAACTATAAAATCATAAGTAGATATAAAGCCTAAAATAGGGGTGGGAAATATAAATGAATTTTTCATACAGGCAAGATGCAATTCACTTCAACATACATATGTACTACATAAGACAAAAAATATGCAAAATAACCAAGTATGAAATCAAAGATTTTTTTTAAATTTACAAAAACCAGCAGCAACATACCTCAATTCGATCTGGAATGTCCACAACCACCAGACCTTCGCTTAGTTGATTATTATCAACATTGTTAATTGTTGGTGCACAAATTGTTACTGATTTTTCACCTAGTTAATATGAGTTGATATTGAAAAAAATTAACTGATTGGAATGTACTTAGATCAAAATTTAACTTTAAGTACATGCTATTCTTTAAAATCATCAACTTAAGTTGGATAAGAGGAAAATTTGAAAATAGCAACAAGTTTTTTTTATAACATTTTTTAAGATTTTTTATATTTTTTTATTTTTTTACATTTTTATGTACTGTATATTACATTTTTTTAAATAATAGCACAAAACAAATATGCAAAACTTGAAATAAAATAAATAAGATTGCTTGCAACAAACATGAGTTAAAAAATGACTTACATAAGTACATAATAAAAAACAAAAATATTATGTGAGTAATTCATAGGTCATAAATACTGGCATTTTATGAACATTTGAAATCACAACAGAATTAACAACTGTTAACAGGAATAAAATAGCTCAATAATTTGATGCTATAAAAAGGCTTTAAAAATCTTATTCTTCATACTTAAAGAAAAAAAGCCTAGATAAAGGTGAGGAGCAATTGCAGTCTGTGAGTTTTTTAAAACATACATGCTAACCTTGAATCAAAGCAGTGCCATTGTGCTACAATAAAAACCTTGTTTTTTAATTGTCATTCATCCTTAATAATTTTTGAAAAAAAGTTTCTCACCAGTCACCACTGGTCAAAGTCAAAAATAAATTTTCTACTTTTCTAAAATGTTGCAATTTTATAATTCTTGCATAAGTGGGCAAATTGCACAATAACACATAATAATTTACTGCAGTATTTAGCTATGACAGGGTGGTCCAAGCTTGTTGATCCACAAAACCACTTTTGAAATTTTGTAAAATTCAAGAGCTGTAGTTGGTCAAAAACTATCTCAGAATACAAAAAATCATGGTTAGGACTTGTAAAGACCAAAACAAAAGGTCTTTGCTATGATTTTTAGTCATTTTGTGGACAAGAATAACTGTTATTTAATGCAATGACCTTTTTGTTTGGGTTTTTACTTTTGAGTTCAACATAATGCTGCCTTTTTGTAAACCAATTGACAATTTTAGTTACATAAGTTTTAGACCTCAGACAGCAGTAGAGTTGAAGTTAAAAAAAAGGTCATTGTGTTAATCAACAGGAATTCAGTGATCCATAGCTTGTATACTTTTTGGAAAAAGATTAGTGACTAAAAAAAGCTTGAAAATCACTGGTTAACTCATGATTTTATTTCTGATCAAAACACTATAAAACAATTAAAATTCTTCTGCGATCTCATAAGCCTGGGCTTGGAACACCCTGATCTATAATATTTAAAAATGCAACACCAGAAGAAATGCATGAAACACAAGAAATGCAAACAGCATACATATGCCATCAAAAATTTCAATCAACATGCAAAGCTAATTTTGGATTTATGAAGAAATGTTGTGTACCCCTGAAATGTCATTATTGCATTTAATTTGCAACAACTTATCATAATTTATAAAAAAAAAACTGCAATGTATTGGATACCAAGTTCCTATTTATCAAAAATTTTAATTTTTTTAGCTAAAATAGATGTTTTTTTTAATTTTTAAAAAGAACAATGACACTTTTGAAATACTTTATTTATAACTGTTTTACTATAAAAATGATTAAATTTTATTTTTAGTATGTTTCGTCAGAAAACTATCATAGTCTTTGAAAACTACATCAGCGCAACAAAAGAACTAATAAAACTAACTGAACTTTTAAAACATTAATGTCGAAATAGTATTTGTATCATATAAAATCATGAATCTGAAACATGCAGCTCGTACAATTTTTTGCAGTTAGTGAGTTACACTAGCATGTCTGATTTTTTTATTGTTTTTTTATTTTATTTAGTTAATGGTATTCAACACATTTAGTATTTAAAATTTCCTTTTTTTTGGTTTTATTACACTATTTATTATATAGATATACAAATCTTGAAAACAAAAAAAGAAATTTTATATGTGTAAAAAAACTTAATCATTTAAAACTTAATAAGCAAATGAAATTAAATGTTCCATTTTTCTTTCTAATTTGTGGAAAAGTAAAAGATATACAATAACAGCAAAAAGATGACAAAGATTTTTATTTATTTATTTTTTATTTTATCTCTATATTTATCCTCCTGACTCACAGGAAAGCGACAGAGGCGCTAATACATAGGGTAAGCAATTACCTCAACCTGCTTCCAGAGATACCAAGATATTGCTGTCCGCTCGTAATTTAATAGAGATATTATTGTAATTTAGAACTGCTTGCCAGGACCACCAAGCAGAGGAATATGCCGTAAAGTGTCTTTCCCAAGGACACAAAAGAATGGCACAAGGGGTTTTGAACCAAGACCGTGTTGGTCACTAACGCAGCGCTTTAACCACTTGACCATGCTGCCAACTTGTTTTTAATTTTAACTACTATAAGGACAATATTGTAATATGAATAAAGATTTTACTAGAATAAATTTGTGACTGAAAATTAAAGCTGAATGTGATGATTAGCAAGCAAAAGAAAGTGATATAAAAAACTTTTTCAAGATACAACATGGCTACAAAAAAAGTGAAAGGCAATTGTGTTTATTAAAAAGTGCATTCTAAAATTTTTTAACTATGTTGCCAACTATATGCAACATGAGGTGAACAAATCAAATATAAAAAAATTTCACAAAAGCTTTTTTCAAAAAAAAAGGTGATATCATTTATAATATCAGAGATTTTTTGAAAAAATACGAGCCAATCATAAAAGAACTTGGTTGAAAATGTATAAAGTGCTTTGCAGGCTTCATTATAAACCAGTTTCATGCTTCTTGTGTATCATACAAACCTTCAACATCATCAGGTTTGGGTGTAGTACCTCTATTTCTGTGATGTCGACTGGAGCGATCATGATGCTTTTTGTGACTATGTCTAGAATGCTCTGACCTGCTTAAAAAAATGAAACAATCTCTATAGTTATATATGTATTTGGATAGAAATCTAATTACATATTTATATATTAATCAATAAATTAAAAAAACCCAAGATAAAAAATATTTAAGTATTTTTAAAATTTCATGAAAAATCATTTTAAATTAGCTTTTAATCATAACCATAAATAAAAGATGGAGACTACTGTTGATTCAATTTGCAATTCTACAACACACAAAAAAAGATTAATATGAGTTGTAACAAAATAGTACCACAAAGTACATATCAATTTTCTTTCATCAAATAACTTTACCTATTAGTATTAACAGAATATTCCGATTCATTGTCTATTAATTCCAAATTCATTTCTAGTATCAGTAGCAATAAAATTGTCACCCTTAAATCCTGTGATATCAGATAGTTTGATGGAAACTTTAAAGTTAAAGCACAATAAAACAATAAGATTTTACATTAGACTTGAAAAAATTTTAAATTTAGATAACATTTGAACAAAATCAGTCTTTTGCATAAAATTAATAAGATAGTTTAAAATATTTTAATAACTATTGGCATAGCCAATAATTTTCAAATCTTTCTTTGAATGTAGATTTGAATTACAAAACTGAGCCAAACAAAGATATAGTTTGCTAATCAATCAATTTTCGACATAGAAATGACTATGATGAATCAATTGCAGCAGCTTTCATTTGCGCACATCTTTATGTTTAGGTTTCAAGTTTAGTAAGCTTTCACGACCAAATACTACGATCACAATAACAAGCGTTTTCTCGTTTACTGTTCGCAGCAACAAACTCGCAGAATTTGGGGATTTTCCAAAGTTTAAAAAGTAATAAACTAATTTTGGCGAATAATGAAAAAAACTATAATTTTATTATTGTCGTAAACTTGCTAAGAATTATCAAATTTTAAATTTGAATCTTGAAAAATGTAAATCCAATAAATCGGGCATTTTAACGGAGACGAAACGATAATCTCATATAGGCTAGGCAAAAAAAAATAACTAAAAACTAAAAAATAATTGTAGACAATGAATCTTGACAGAGTTCTACCAATTTTGGGACTAAAGAATTTGAATTAGTCTAAGTCTGCATGACAAATAAAAAAATAATTATAATAATAGAAGATTCAATAACGTGACTTTTACTAAAATGCTTGAGTTGAGTTCTGAGACCAAAACTCGATTTTTTCCAGTTCAACTCTTTTGAATTTCCATTCTATTTGACTCCGAGTTTATCATGAAAAATTTCACTTTAATAAGTTTGGTTCTATTGCTATCTGTATCATTTTGGCCTATTAATTATTGTTTGTTTATCTTAATGACTATGATTTAAATCTTTTAAAAAACTTGAGGGTGTGAAATATCCCTAGTGTGATTATAATTGAGTTTTATTTTTGTGAATGGGACTCACCAAAAAATTTGAATTCAATGACTCGAAACAACTTTTATCTAAACTTGAATCATTACCGAGTCATTAGTTGATATGAAGACTTGAGTCAAGGCTAAATTCTTTTCAATCACGTTAAGGATATCCCTAAATCACGTCTAAGTGGAATTTCAAGAACAGGACTCATGTCATTACAGCTTTGAATTTTAAATAAATTTTCTTTATCTATCACTGATTATAAATAATAATTTATCATTTATCTGAAAAGCTCTGATGCAACCATACCTTTGATTTTATTATTTACCTGAGCGGGATAGAAACTTGTTTATTATACTATTATTATTTTTATCTATTTTATGTCTATATTTATCCTTCTGACTTGCAGGAAAGCGATAATACATAGTGTAAGCAATTACCCCGACCTGCTTCCAGAGATGCCAAGATAACATATATATTTTAACATCATATATCAGATATTTTAACATCACATCGCTTTGTTCAAAGGTACGGCGACCATGCACAACTGACATTGTGCATGTAATAACGTACTTCGTTTAGTCGCTGCTTCCTTATTCACAATCTTTATTTCTACATGCACTTTGATTAATTTCAAGTTGATTGTGAGTAAAAATGAAAATAAAAAAAAAAAAAAAAAAAAAGATATTTGTGTCCGCTTGTAACTTAACAGAGAAACGACTGTAATTTAGAACTGCTCTCCAAGACTACCAAGCAGGGGAAAGTGCCGTAAGTGTCTTTCCCAAGGACACAACAGAATAGTGCCAGTGGGTTTCAAATCGGGACCATATTTGTCGTCATCGTTTGAAGGGCATCCACTCCAGGTCAGACACAAGCAGGACTGGGGTCGAGGGTTTATCCTTTTACTACCCCAGACTGCTGCACTGCCTGAATCAGATGCTGGCAGTGATGTTATTAAGCCAGCATCGAGTTTCGTCATCCAAAACCGTCAGACCTTGTGCTCCATGTGGTGCTCGATGTATAGAGCATGCTGTTAGAACATGATCTGCGGTTTGATCAGAGGCGCCACACTCGCAATTCGGTGAAGGAGTGAGACCTCATTTGTGCATGGACGAATGGAATCGCCCAACACCAGTCCACAGGCGGTTGAGTTTAACCCAAGCTGCTCGGGGTAAGCCCATCCCAACAGGCCTGGCACCGGCCCGGGGCACAAAAGCACGGAACCTGGAAGCATTTTCACAATACTCCCCGTTCCATTTGTGATTTGTCCATTCAGAAGCACGGATGCCAAGTCTGGCAAGATTGTCCAAAAGATTCCGCACAGCTGGCACAAACGGGCGTCTGGATCTTAGTCTCACTTGGCGAGTATCTGAGGACCCACTTAAGAGACCATACAAGATATGATCGGGGTCCAGAAATCCACGGTAAGCCAAGGAGAGTGTCGTTCCCATTCGGCGAAGCTCAGCTGGCTGGATGCCTGAGATAGGTGGTCTGTTGGAGTGGGACGCAGGCATCCAGTAACTATGCGCAAGGCGTCATTCAAGACACTTATTGATCATAAGCACGGCGCTTTAATGACTTAACAACATTGCCGACAAAATTAAAATAATATTGCCTTATTTTCAGGGGAAAATGTTAGGCCTAATTGCAATTATCAGTGTCGAATTAATTTACTTCAATTAATTTGATCGAAGTTACTCTTGAAAATGTTTTTATATTGGCTAATTGTTTTTTATTTATTTTTTTTCAAAAATATTTTTCCCATTAACAATGGACACACTGAGAAATCAAAAATCGTTGCACCAAGGTAAAAATGAAAATTCCAAAAATACCAAAATAATGAAATCATTTGATCTTGATAGGCTACACCGTCTTCTGGTGAACATTTTGAACTTCTGTAAGTTATCTGTCTTTTCTTGTGTCGTTTTTAATAAATTAACTTGTCAAATTAGTATAGCCTATGCTTTTCGAAAAAATTAATAGATTGTGAGTTTTAACTAGGTGCGCGACTTTATGGCCACCTTTGTATCTTGTAATAACTTTAGTTTACACGGGCCTAAACAGGGTAATTCTTCCACATAAAAGAGAGAAGATTGCAATGAACTGGACAAATTTAACATTTCAAAGAAAACCTAATCAATTTTCTTGTTTTACTTTAGGGTAAATAAACCTATCCGCAGTGGTTCTCAACCTTTTCTGCCCGAAGCACATTTGAGATTTTTGAAATTCTCTGCAGACTTTGGACCACATTTCTTAATTTTCGTCCAAAAAGTAGTGTTCTCTAAAAAAAAGTTCTTCACTTTAAATAAAAAAAAATCCTTATTTTAAATCTGTCTCGAATTTCTTAATTTCTATTCCTTAAAACAAGTGTGTGACGGAGTCGCAAAACTGCCTCGTCCTTTCAGCTCCGCACAAACGCGCTCCACAACCAGCACCAGACTTTATGATTTATTTTATTAAAAACAAAACAGTAGTTGCGGCGCTAGTCGGAAACGGTTTTCTAAACAATATAACACAAATTAGTTTCAATACGTAGACACATTGTCTACACACTTACCAACGATGTTGGGCGGACGAGCAAAGGAAATCAAACTACCAAATTCTCTACCAAAAGTAGACAACGTCCAAAGGGACAAATATAGCAGTTAAATCAATCTAAAAGATTCTGTACAAATGCCAAATCACAGCCAGCTCAAGTCGAAAGGCTCACCCATACAACGTGGCATCACTTCATGCCCAACAGCCGCGCGAGAACGCACTAAAAGGTAGCGTTGATTATTCAGCAAGTGTGCACCAAATGCAAGAGTGCACTGGTAGAAACAACATTGTGCCTCGCGCACACCGATGACCAGATGCTAGGAATATATCAGGCTATATATAAAACAGATGGCACTAAAGATTACCCTCTATGGCATTGTGCCTCGTGCACGCCGAACCTGAGCTCACTGCCCGACCATGGTTTCGAATTTTAAACTCTTATCAGGGACAGTCTGCCTAGGTAAGCAGTCTGGCCTCATTTCAGAACTTGTTGCAGAGTTCTTTTCCCAAGTGCGCATCTGGAAGTTTGCTTCCGGTTTCGAGACCAGTTGAAAAAACATGAGGCCACTCATTTCAAGACCGAAACCACCAAAAATTTGTTTGCAAGTCAGAACAAATCTTGCATAGCATTATGTATAATGTAAAAAAAATTCTACCTCGCATTTCGTAATAAATATTGAATCCTAATCAAATCATCTTATCAGCTTAACCGCTGTTAAGCGAAGGTGTAAACTTTAGGAAACTAGCATGAAGCAGGTCAAGTAAAGCTAGAGTTTATTTGGTTTAATAAAGCAGTGTAAAACACGATACACTTGGGAGACTATCGATGCTTTTGCAAATACCAGAATCGGTTGAAACTTATCATTCGTGTTTTTACCTATTTATTTATCTATTTATATTTATCTCAGACGCAAAAAGATCCATATCAATGATGAAGGTCCATATCAGTGACGACTGGTTTTGGTGTGGAGACCAATTTTTGGTGGTTTTGGTTTTGAGGTGAGTGGCCTCGGCCTCGCTTTTTTTAAACTGGTCTCGAAACCGAAAATTTAAAAAAATATTTTTGTTAGTTGAAGTGATTTGCCTAAAAATGGATTGCCTAAACCCCATCTTAAGCTTTTTAACAATTCAAATTACAACAAAGTTGGTCAATTAAAAATAATTCAATTGACCAACCTTGTTGCAATTTGAATTGCTAAAAAGCTTAAGATGGGGTTTAGACTGAAAAGCAGTTGCGGAAAAGCAAGCGAAAAGCGTAATTTCTAAAAACATTTCGAAACGTTACACTATTCGCTTGAATGATTTTAAAATTAACTTGAAGCCAAAAGCTAAAAAATATCCAATTCAAAAACTTCTTAATACAAATTTAGAATTAGTCTCCAATTGTGATAACGCTATGTTTAAGAATAAAATTGCCAAAAAATTGTTCACAAAATATCGGCTAAGGTAGTGTTTCTCAAACTTTTTCTATTCGCGTACCACCTATTCGTTTTTTACTACACCGCGTACCAAATGACTCAAGATTACCTTTTTTTGCTCAAATCTAGCACTACGGTATTTATTTTACCATAATACCAACAAATAACAAACAATACAATTTAATGTGATAGATGCAACTGTTTCTTCTGCACAAGCTGATCGATTCGGGGAGCAACCTTACTCACAGCGCATCTGAAATCATGTCTAGGCTCAGTTAGACAATTTCGGCTCTTGGATTTAATGGCCAGCGAACCTCCGTGTGGAAAAGGAGACATTTATGAGCAGAACTGACGTCTTCACAGAGTCTTGCAAAAAGCCGAGAATTTAGAGCTGAGGTTTTTATAAAATTCACAATTTTAATGATTTTGTTCAAGCATGACATTAACTTAGCAGGGAGCACTTTGGTACAAAGTGCAAATCTGTGAATAAAACAGTGGAAGAAGGTCGCGTTTGCTGCAACATCTTTTACATATGTTTGAAATCCAGATTTTCGCCCAAGCATGGCTGGAGCACCATCTGTCGTGCATCCAACTAACTTACTCCAATCTAGCTCATTCTCTTTAAAAAAATCCGCCAAAACATTGAAAACATCTTTCCCTTTTGTTGTAGCAGCCAGCTCCTAATTCAACATCAGCTCTGTTTTCACTGTGTTATTTTGAATAAAGCGGACATAAACGAGCAATTGGCTACATTTGGCGACATCTGTCGACTCATCGAGTTAAATGGCAAACCCGAACTTTGAGTCTCTTACTCCAGCCATTACTTGATCAGCAATATCACCCGACATTTCTTGAATACGGCGTTTTACAGTGTCATTGGAAAGGGACACATTATCCAATTTAGCTGCTGCCTCGTCCCCAATGAGGTTCCTAACTAGTGTCTTTGCTGCTGGCAAAACGAGGGCCTCAGCGATTGTGTGGGCTTTCATGTTTTGGGCTACAAGAAGAGAGACTTCATATGATGCTTTTACTACTCCTATCTTCTTTTGGTGAAACTGGCCTGTCTGGTCTAGGCGCTGTCTTTTTGAGTTCTCCCCCAGCCGCTCAAAATAACTTTGATCTTTGTCCTTTTTTTCTACATGGTTCAATTCAAGGTGCCGTTTTAACAAGCTGGGCTTCATGGCTGCATTAGAAAGAGTTTTCATACAAACCACACACTGTGGCAAACACTCTCCTCTATGCTCGATAGCAATGAAACCATACTTAATGTATTCTGGATTGTACTTTTGTTTCGACATGGCAAAAACTTTTTTTGCTAACTTACTGATAAATAAATTTTATGCAATTGCGACGTAATAGTATCAATGTGTAATTGCTGCCAATTAACTAAAACAAAATGCACAGCTTAAACTTTAAACTTTAATTTAATCTAATTTAAATTAAAGTGCTTTTGTTTTATTTAAACGTCACACTTTTAATTGTGTCGCAATAACATAAAACAAACGTAGTTTAACAAATATTGGACGTCCTTCCTGACTGCTAGAAGGGAAGGCATATCGCCTTTAGCTAGAAGGGCTAGAATACTGCTAGAAGACTGCTGCTAAAAAGGCTGATAAACTGCTAGAAGACTGCTAGAAGGCTGCTAAAAAAACTGGTAAAGACTGCTAGAAAGGTCTTTAGTTTTGCTATTGTAACATCATGGTCATCAAATAACATGGTCACGTGAAGGCAGATTATAATAATCACTGATCAATATCTTTACGTACCACTAAAAAAGCTCTCGCGTACCACAGTTCGAGAACCACTGGGCTAAGGCTTTGTTTACACTAGGCACAGTTTCTCAGCGTAAATATGTTTATTTATTATTTCTTTACACCAGAGCTGGCGTAGAAACATAATAAATAAACACTTTTACGCTGAAAAACTTCGCCTTGTGTAGACAAGGCCTGAAGTGTGTAGTGCAATGAAATACAATCGTTTGTTTAAAACTTGTGATTTAAGGCTCGTTTCTACTGCAAGCGTTGGCGAGAGTATTCTTTGTTTGTTGATTGATTTTTTTTGTTTCTTTTAGCGCTTAAGCGCACAAGCAGAGGAAAGAAGTAAAAAAAATAATAAATTTAAAGAATTCACCCGCCAACGCTGGTAGTGGAAACGGGCCGTTGTGAACGAAAATCTTGTATTGCATAATGTCTGCGAAACAAAAAAGTTGTTGTTTCTGTTCTAAGCGGAGCCACCTCGGCGTGAAAGCTCATTGAAGAATTTGTCGCAAAGTGCCTTGCATAAAGTAAGAACAGATAGCAGTAGCACTCAAGTAAATTGAGCATCGAACTGGGGTTCTTCTGCTTGCAAGGCAAAATGTTGTCACACTAAGCTATCTTACCCACGATGTGTCAGCCAACAGTGTTTAAAATTTCTACTAAATCAGTGGTTTTCAACTTTTTTCATACCGTGGCCTACTTTCCAACCCAATGTAATTTAACGACCCAGTTCGGTGAACAGAATTTAATTTCCGTCACAAAAATCTGGTAATCCCTAAAAAAAAAGTCTTCACTTGGAATTTGACTGCGATTTTTCAACTGTCGTCCCAAAACATAGTAAACTCTAAAAAAAGGTCTTTACTTGAACTTTTTTCCGGTTCTCGATCGTGATGACATCATTATACAAGTCTATATTGCTTTCTTTTTGATTTATGCTCTGTGGCTCACTGAAAACAGCGCTATGGTCTATAACTGGGCCATGGCTCACCGGTTAAAAGCCACTGTACTAAATATTGTAGAATTGGTCTGATTTGACATTCTTTCATTTTGTAAATTCGCTCAATTTGTCACCTCCTTATATCATCCAAGCAGTTTTTTCAAGTAATATGTAATTAGCAAACTTGATTAAAAAGTTTTAGCGATATCTAAAAACTTTAAGGATTACTGTAACATGGACATATTTACTCAGTTTCACTGATTAGCAATAGTTTTACAAGTGTGAGATTTCAAACAAATAATGGGTCATTGACAAATCATTGTTAAGTCCACCCAGAAATTTCGCTTCAGCAACACAAACAAGACTCGTTTTAACTACCCACTGAAAAACGGTAAAAAATGTTCAAGTTTATGAAATAGTCAAGATTAATGCTTTTAATTCTGAACGTTGTGACTGGTTAACCCGAGGCGAATAAAAATTTCGCGCGGGCGAATAAATGAAAAGGGGTAAAAGAGGGGAATGAGACTATTTATATTTTTGTGCTTGGAAATGATGTCCGATAATATTATAAACTTTTGTATTAAGTAGCTTTGTGTATTGAGGCTTTTATTGCTAAAATTTGGGTTGTGTCTTGTTAGTGCTGTGTATAATTACGGACAAAAGAAAATAATGATATTATTTTATGTTACTATGAAAAAATATATTATTATATAAAAATATTATATACACGGGTGAATAACATTTTGCCAATTTTGAAAAGGATTACTAAATGCTAAGAAAAAGTTTAAAAACCATTGGTCTCGAGTCTAGACAGAATGTAAAAATATGGAGTTTGACTTTAAGTGTTAAAGTGCTTCCCTGGTGAACAGTTTAAACTGGAGTTGTGCTTTATGATGTTTGATTTCAGGATTATTGCCATAACAACTGTTGTGTCCTTGGGAAAAACACTTTACGACACTTTCCCCTGCTTGGTGGTCCTGGCAAGCAGTTTTAAATTAAAAAGTCATATCTCTATATTAAATTGCTAGCGGACAACAATATCTTGGCATCTCCGGAAGCAGGTCGGGGTAATTGCTTACCGTCGCTTTCCTGCGAATCAGGAGGACAAATATAGAGATCAAAATTCAAAAAAAAAAACAAAGTTACCAAAGATAAGGAGAAAAAAAAGTAAAACCCAAAAAAACTTTAAAGTCGTATCGAGTTTTTAGTTGTTTGCATATTTTGCCATTATTTTTAATCTTTTTGAGCTGACGAATCAAGCGATTTCTTCTGAATGCATGAAAAAAACAATCAATATTTTTAACAACTGCAACACGCCAACACCGAGAGATCAGTTATTGAAATATTTCGACGGAATTTCAATCATAATTCATCAAGCATCAAGCATTTTTGAATTATAAAAAAAAATTTACGAATTCTCTGTTTTTTCAACGAGCATGTTTTGTGCGCTCTTGCTTTCATCTGCTCCAATTAAAGCGAAATTTTTCAGGAGGTGTTTTAATGATGCGAACACACAAAGCGCAGTTCTTTTACAACAAGCTAAATGTACTTGTTTATTTGAAATGTTACCTAACATTTTTAAAAAATATGAATTTGGTTTATCAAAATTATTATTGGATTAGCAATTGGAATTACCAAAAGTGCACTTAATTATTTTACTTAAAAGTTTGCGGTCTCGGTCTCAATATTGGTCTCAATTGTTTCCAGTCTCAAAATGTTTTGGTCTTAAAAAAATCATCTAGAAGTGTCGGACTCGACACTTGTGGTTTCGTCTACATATATGAACTTTATATTATAGCTTTATATACTATATACAGTATATGTACGAGAACACACACACACACACACACACACACACACACACACACACACACACACACACACACACACACACACACACACACACACACATACAAACACACCAAAAACATACACATTAGAAAAAGAAAAGTTTGAAACAAAGTTTAAGAAAAACGATAAAAATAAAACAATTTATATTTTAAGTCAGTCTGCCATTGATATCACTTTGATTTAGAATTGCTTGTATGTGCTGACAACAAAAAAAATCACGTAAAGTGTCTTTTCCAAATACCCAATATCACGATAAGGGGAAAGAGTTGAATGAGACTATGTTGGTGATAGCCTTGCTTAGTGTAATCCAGGGGTATAATAATTTTCAACTTTGAGCCACATTAGGCATTTTGGAATGATTCGAGCGTGGCACATGAACTGGCATAGGTAAATTTTAATAATTCTGGTTCATTATGAAATGTCATTCGTCCTTACAATGTGGTGATATGTAAAAAAAGGTCTTCACTTTGAATCTGTCGCGAATTTTTTAATTTTTATTCCTAAAATGGGCCATAGTTTTTTCACCCCTGATTTATCATCTTATCATATAAAACACATCTCGGGCCCCATACATGTCTTTGGCAGGCTGCACTTTTCCATCTCTGATATAACCCATCAAAACTCGTACCACATAGCCATGCTTCCAACAAATCAAAACCTTCACTGATAGGCCTATGTAGTTAAATTGCTAAACTTACACAATTGTTATTGTGTACGTAACCTTTTTAACGTGACACAAAATTTCATTAAAATAAGTAATCAAACTTTGATAAAAAGATTGCAAAACTAAATTTTTTTAACGCTGAAGTTTTGATGAGATTTGAACTGGTGTCGGAAGCACGTTGTAATTATTCGGTTAAAATCAAAATTCATTTACTCATTTAAATTAATTAAAGAGTTACAAATTAGAAGCATTTTTCGTTGATTTTAGATAATTGCTTTTATTGTGACCTTAAAACAGCTTGCTTCGCGCATCTTCTGGCTTAACAGTTGCAGCAATAAGGAGAAGTTGTTGGTGGTTTTTTTTCTCTGATTTTTTGATCAATTCTTTAGTTTTCCATTAGTTCGGCAGCAATGCAAATTATTTTGGTGTTGAGGTAAGTGTCAATTACGTGTTGTCGTAACGAGGTAACGTGAAAATCGTTAAAAGATTTAACGTGCCAAATTCAGAAACGTTTAATTTTGAAAATAAGCCAGTGTTTTGTTAGTTTTTTATAAGCTTTGTTTTCTTGCAGCTTTGTTAGTGCTTGCTTTGGACAAATCCAATGGGTCCCTGGCCGATATGATCCATGCAAAGGAGTGTCTTGTCCTAGTTCGTACGAATGCGTCAGAGGAGCCTGTAGGTTTGTTAGTCAAACGGCCCCTTCTAGTGTCTGCGGAAACAATCCATGTCTTCGCGATTGCCAGTGCGTACCTTCTTGTAAGCATGCTGATGGCTACTATTGCCATAGTCCGAGCGGATACATGGGCAGACACTGCAACATAGGTAATTACTGCACGAGGTTCTTTTTTGCTGCATGGGCTCTTTTGCGCTGCTACTTGAATTAACGTTTTTAGCTGCGCCGGTTGTCAATTGCACTGCTAATCAAATAACCATATCCGTCGCTGCCGAAGTTTTGGAGGAAGTTTACGCAGAGAGCGAGGCTTGTGTTTATGTTGGGGGGTCTGTCGGAAAAGAAAATGAAGATTATTGCAAAGGTGGGTTAAAGTTTGTATGTTTCCCAAATTGTATAGACAATGTTTGTTTTTAATTTCCCAAGTTTGTTCTCCAACCGACGGAAATTACGTCTTTTCCTTGCTTCTACCGTTCGATAAATGCGGAACGTTGTCGAACGTCACCTCGGCCGGTGCGGTTTCCATCAGCAATTTGCTTTGGGCTGGATACAAGAACAATAGAGAATTCGATATGCCAGTTTCCTTGATGCAATTCGAATGCTTGTATGACCGAGAGTACGAAGTCGTAACTTCAATTCGGCCAACGTAAGCTAACTTGGTGCAGATGAAACGTTCGTTCTCCGATAGTAGGCCTAAATGTATTGTGCTTTTAGCGTCGATCTAAACCGTCCTTCTCTTAACAATTCTTCTCAAGCCCAAGGTGTCATCGATTTGTGCAAAATAGGCGACGCCTGCCCCAATGCATGTCCGCCTTTATACTCCGTTCAAGGTGGGGCCATATACACAATTTCGGAGACCATTCATGTCGCTATGACCATCTTCTCGGCTCTTCTGGTACGTATTGGTTGACTATTAGAGAAAGGTGAGGATATTGAGGCTTAACTCATTTTTACAGACAACCGAAAGCGACTACTCTGTAATGCTGGAACGGATGTATTTATCTTGCAGCATCCGTGCATATCGAGACATGACTGTTTTAATTAATGAAGGTTGCGAGCTTCTGAAACTTAGTACTCGCATTAACCGCCGAAGTAGGAACACAATTTGTGTGTCGTTCAAGGTTCCAAGGCTGCTAAAGTGCAAAAATTCTCCGTTTTACATTCATGCCCATTTGAAACTTGTTGAAAATCGTGACCAACCGGTAAGGAGCAATTCTAATCGGAAAGAATATAACTTAAAAAGTTGCTTATTTTTACAGATATGCCAAAACAGATTTTACTCGCCGCAAGAAGTCGACAGATCGAAGCGATCAATTGAAATTGACGAAAAATCTGTCACTGCCGTTTCCGGTCCAATTTTTATTGTTTCTGGAGACGAGGGTGTCCCAACTTCGTTTCTGTTTCCTGATAACACGGATCATTCTCCGCAAAAACCTCTTCAAGGTTGGTTTTCTTTTACTGCCTCAAAACTACGACTAATCTATAAAATTTTAGGTAAATCGACTGAGTCGACGGAGAGCAACATCGGTGTCGTTGTATTTGGAGTAATTTGTATCGTTGCTTTTGCCATTCCTATTGTTGCAATTGCTCTTTATTTGCGTTCTGTTAATAATTCAGATTGATTTGATATCATAGTGATATATTTAACGTTTGAAGAAATACAATTTCAACAGTTATGGCAAGTCAATAATCAATTTCTTTGTAGAGGAAATCCTATACCGTTGCTTTTGCCATTCCTATTGTTGCAATTGCTCTTGATTGATTTTGTATACGTTGCTTTTGCCATTCCTATTGTTGCAATTGCTCTTTATGATTTTGATATCATAGTGATATTTAACGTTTCGAGAGAAATATATACAATTAATTTCATGATTTTGATATCATAGTGATATTAACGTTTCGAGAAATATATACAATTAATTTCACAGTGATTGCAAGTCCATTTCAACTAGCGGTACTGGCAGGGCCATAGACTCATTCAGCCACGTTGCCCCACTAGCTACCATCATTGGCGTGGACTAGTCGTGCACTGGTATGGTCACTTACTCAACAAGTTAAATCAATTAATGAGATTATTGTCTTCGGACAAAGATTTATATAATATTAAAGAAGTCACTTGTATCAAAAAACCTTCGATACGACCGACCATCAATGCTGAAAAAATCAGAACAAAGTAAACAAATCGAATTTTTTATTACTTAAAGTGTTAAAAAGTAATAGAGCTGTTAAGAACAGAGTGAACATTGTATTATTTATGACGGCATTCAAGTACGGCCGGGCCCGTCAAACATACACGGTTGAAAAAGGGTTTGGTTGTTTTCTAGTGGCAGTACTTTCAACAGTCTGTCGGACCGAATCGAAACTCGAAATTTCTCCTACGAGCAAAGTCAGTTAAATTTTCAGTGAAGCCACAACGCCGAGATGTTATTCGTCCGTTTTTGACACGTAGTCATCGAGTTGCTTGTCCAATTCTTCGGCTGTGATTGGTTCGCGTTGCTGTTGCCTGCCTCTGCCGCGACCTCTACCGCGTCCACCTCTTCCATTAGCTATAACACAAGATGTCAAGCGGCTCAGCATGAAAAACGGTTACAAGGGGTTAAGGTTACACATTAAAGACTGGGATCTAACTCTTTTAGATCAAAAAAAACTTGTTTTAAATGAAAATAGTCGGTACTATTGTAAAATTATTCGACTGCAGATTCGAAACGCAATGTGTACTTGCCTTACGACCGCAAAGACTGGGGTCTAACTCTTTTAGGAGATCAAAAAAAACTTTTAAATGAAAACAATCGGTATCATTGTAATAATTTTCCGATCGCTATAACAATTCTTTTGTCGTTTCATACAAGAATCAATAAAAACACCGAAAGTAATACAAAAAGATAAATTCTATTTTTGAAAACATTCAGTAACTTTTAAGTTTAAAATTGGTAATAATTTGAAGAATATGCAGTCGAAGTAAAAACTTACATGAACCACGTGATCTTTGATTTCTTTGAAAGTTGCCGCCGCCATTTCTCGAGAAGCCATTGGATTTGCCGGATTCTTGACTTTCGACAAATCGAATTTCCATCGGGCGACCATCCAATGGGACGCCGTTGTACTGGGATTGAGCCTGCGAGAAATGACTTCACTTCGTCATCTGACCAAGCAGTGACGCAAGCAATTGCTGTTCTACTTTCGGCTAAAGCACGTTCAGAAACCCAACCCGGGGAACTTTTACAACTAATTAGAAAGCTGGTTGAATATGGAAATGTATTGAAGTTGGTTGGGCAATGTCCGAATGGTCAAAGTCGCACATCAGCTGATTAGTAAAATATTTGCTTCTGGTATTTTGGCAATCACATCGAAGCATGTCAGTATTAGAACCAGTTGTAAAAACACGATCGCGAAAAAATGAGGTGCAGACTAAGCAATCTGTGATCGAACCAAAGTCGATAGAGGGCCACAAACGGCCAGAGAACAAATTTTTTTAAAATGGGAATTAGCCTTAAAGTGGAGGCTTTTAATCGCAAAAACATAAAAGGGAGGAGGGCGAGTCGTATGAAGTTCAATTCGCAATTCGAACTAACATACCGAAGGTAACAAAAAGTATGGGGTGCTAAAGGCTAAACGAGAAATGTAACGATTACCGAACCGTAAGAAAATGCAGCAAAACCAAAAAATGTCATTGCTAACTGCACCAGCAAACATTTTTTCTTTGCATTCAGTTATAGAATGCCTGTAGTGCAGACAAATGTGCGACTACGGATTTACAGTACATAAATCAACCAAACAAAAGATTAACAACAAATCCCCACCTTCTGGGCGTCGGCGGCTCTTTCGAAATGTATGTCCGCAGTTCCCAGCGACCTTCCAGATCGGTCATAATGCACCGCCGCTCTACGAAGAGCCCCGAATTCCGAAAAAAGCTCGTTGACGTCACTGTCAGATACTCCGAAATCAAGGTTTGATACCAAAAGCTTCCCGCTGTTACTTCTGCAACCGTGAAATTCGTTCTTTATTAAAAATATTTGCTTTTCGGTAGGGATTTGCGGTCGCAACTAATAGTGTTTGCGAGTTCTTTCACTTGATTAAGTCCCCATCTGTTGTTCGATTAATTTTTTCTGCGCATTTGCTTTGGTAGCACAACAAACGCTATACAATTTTTTTGCTATTTAGTAGGAAAACTTTGCTTAAACACTTTTCCAATATTATTCTCCTTTAAAGAAATAATATTTGTTATTTAAAAAAAAAAAAATCGATATCAATAGACCCTAATTGAAGTATCTCTTGTAATGAAAATCTTTTTTCCTGTTGTTGTTAATCACCTCGTACGTTACAGCCAAGGATCAAAAATCTTTCGTCAGATATTACGATAGAAACTTGATGAAAAACTCACCTTGAATTTGAACTTTTGTGGCCTCCTTGTCCTGGGTTATAAAGGTCGTGATCCCATTTGTCGTTAGGAACGGCCCTTGATCGATTAAAGCCACGTCCGCGATATCCACCTGAAAGAGATTGCCAACAAAGTTAACTTTAAACTAACGCCAGACTAAGAACTTGTTTCTAATGGAACACTCTTGATAATGGTGCAAGTGTTGATTCAAAACGCCAAAGGGTACCATTGTACCACAGTTGGGATTCTAGTAACGACGTTTTTTATTGTTCCCTTAGAAAGATGAAAACAATTTTCCGTCTTCATTTTAGGAGGATCTGAAGTGAAAACTTTTTTGTCTTTAGCTGACTTTCAAATTTCATTTTTCATTTAATTCACGAGTACGGACTTTAACTAGCCACGGTGGCGTAAATTATTGAAAAATTTTGCGGCTGTAAAAACGATTAATATACCTCGTATGTTATTACTGAACATTTTTTCCCAAGTAAGCATTGCTTCATTAGGCGAAAGTTCTCCTAACTCGAAATATCAATTGAGTCATTCCATGACAAATCACCGTAGGCGTTTAACCACTACATCTCGGATTTTGATAAAAATTGGTGTATGTGATTATCTTATAGCCAAAACCCACTGGTACAAATATTAGGTTTCTAGGGCTAACACTTTTTGAGGTATAAGGGAGCAAAGTTTTGGGGGAGACAAAAAACCCTTTTTAAAAAACGCATATATCTTCAAGATATGTTTAACTTATAACATGTTATATATGGTTAAAATCAGAAAAGAACAAGGAATTCAAATATAATATCAAAAATCCTATAAATATAAATATAAAAAAGTTATTTAATTTTTTTTTTAATTTTTTCCTGCCACCCCCAAAAATTTCGAAACCACCCACAAAAATTTTGATTCATAAGCCTTAAAAATATGCAATAAAAACAATGGGTATAGACCATTTATTATGCTTTACACTCAATATAAATGATTCACTAAAGCATTTTTTAGGAAAAATTTTACTCAGTTTAATGGATTTTTTAAAATTTATCCATTAAGTTACTATCTCAGTCCTAAAAACATAATTTGGCAATACTTTCAGCATTCACTTTTTATTGCATTAATAGATACCTAGTTGCTAAACTTAAGATTAAATAATGATAAGCCTACCTAAATATTGAACCGATGTCCCCCTCATTTTGCTAAAAATACAATGTTGTTGATTGGCATCAAGTTCATTTTAAAGCAGGGCGTTGCAAAAGTAACTTTAATGATTAGTAGGTATTTAATTCATAATAAGTATGATTTTTAAACATTTTGTATTTAGTAACCATCTGTGATAAACTACTATCTAATTTTAACAACAACAAATTTACATGCTCTGTATTTTTAGATCTAAGCAAGGCTTTTAACACTATTAATCATGATCATGATATATCAATAGAAAAAATTTAATATATACTTTGGATTAAGAGACAAGGTCATATTTATCATAAAATCATACCTAACTATTAATATAAATAAATGATCTTTCAAATGTACCTGATATGAAGACTACTCAGACTACAGACTTTGATATCTCTGCAAAATAACGTTAATAAAGAATTGTCTATAATAGATGTGTGGTTGAAGTCAAATATACTATCATTAAACTTCTCTAAAACCTATTTTGTACCATTCAGTAACAAAAGAAAAATTTTACTAATCCCTTTAATATTACCATCAGTGGTCATTTTATTGAAAGAAAATGTAGTTTGAAGTACCTTGGGGTGACTTGAGATGAGCTCTTAACAACTTTCTAAAGTTTGTGGCATAGTATGTAAACACAGACACTGTGCTACCCTAGTGACATTAAAAACTATCTATTTTGCATCATTTCAATCCAAAGTCTAAAACTCTATATTGAATTGGAGAAGAGCTAATAAATTAATGCTGGCTCCTATTCAGGTCCTTCACAATAAGTTCATTCATTCTTGTTTATTTTTACCAAAATCAACAAATATAAATTCTCTTTCATAAATTTAATGTCTTAAAAATAAATAATATTATTCAATTTACAGCGTGTTTCATCTCAATACAGACGCTCCTCTACTTACGTTCATTCGTTTTACGGTTTTTCGATTTTATGTTTGAACTGACTGTAAAAAATTTTGTAAAAAAAAATTGAGTGAATTTTTGAGTTTAGCGCGCTCTCCGTAGTACGAGACGTTCAAACGCTACTTACACATGCGCTACGTTTGTTTACATGGCGCAAACGACAGACTAAATTGCCTTGCCTCTTCCCAGTTCACCGCGTGTTACCCTTGTGTTAAGACGTCGTCTCTGTGACCTCTGTATATACATTGTTTTTCGTATTTGCAACTCTAAGCAAATATGGTTGGTCAAAAGGGTAGTCGAAAGAAGCATTTCAAGCACCACTGCCAAAGGTAAGTAAATTTGAATAAAACTCAATTAATTGAAATTATGTTGCTATGTGTGTGCTACACACACAATGTATAGTACAGTATGAACGGTCATACATTACTGGAACGTACAGTAAAAACTTACGCTCATTTTCACGTTACGTTCGGTCGTTCCGAACGTAACTAAAACGTAAGTTGAGGAGCGTCTGTATGTCACTTTAGATCTCGGTAACTCGCAAAAGTATCAGGATAAAATTGGTTTCGTTGGATAGGTAAAATCTCCAATCTTTTTGTTTTGCCAGATGTTTTTTTTTTGCCAGATTTACCATTGTTATGTCACAATCAAATTTCAGCTTTTTGCATAAAATATCATTTCCATCAATTTGCCTCTTATTTGCTTAAAATGTCTTTTACTGGAAAGAAGAAAGCGTTTTGTGTTTTGGAATTTGATAAAAACAACTTGTGGACATGTGTTCAACGTAAATTTCGGACAGAATTTTCAAAGCAGCCACCAGACCGATGTACCATACAGAAATGGCACGAGAAATTTAAGGAGGGATGTTTGTGCTCCTGGAAAAGAATTGCCCCATCACCCTCAACAGAAACATTTGAATAAGTTCGAAACATCTTCCAGCGGAAACCCAGGAAGTCAATCAGAAGAGCTAGTCGTGAACTTCAGATGTCTTCAACGACTTGAATAACTAAGGCCTTGATAACCATCTATCCCAATATGCTCGTTTGAGTTTGGCAAGAAATGGAATACCGTTTCGATGTGTGCCGTGTAACCAAGTAACCAAGTGATGTGCTCGCATATTAAACATTTGTGAAAAGTTTAATAAAATATTTATTTCTTTGATTTTTGTGTTCAAATTTTTGCTACATAAACTTAAGAACATTTGTTTTCAGCAAAAAAGTTTGGTTTTCATATCTCCAACAGTTATTGAAATATAAGTTATCACAAAGCGATATATTGAGATGAAACACCCTGTACTTATGCAAAGTTCATGTTTAAGTATATGCATAATATGCTACCAGAATCTTTTTCGGATTACTTTCAATGAACAAATCAAATTCATAATTATAATATTCACCACATAAAAAATTGATTTGTTTTTACCAGGGGTGCAGAGCTAGCAATAAAATCTATGGCTCCAGCTCCTGCTCCAGATTTTAAAATGACTGGCTTCAGCTCCAACTCTGGCATTTTAAAATGACTGGCTCTGGCTCCAGCTCCAGACCCTAAAATTTCTTCCCGCTCCAGGCTATGGCTCCAGCTCTGGCTCCACACCCCTGCCTTAAACTGTTCATTTATGTGTGCTATGATCAAATTCAATACTTAACTTTTGAAATGTTTTATTCTAAAAGTGACCATGGCTCTTAAATGAAGCATTTTCTCAGTAAACAATTATTAAATTCAGTTAGAGCATGCTTAAATAAACTGTTTAAATAAACGACGACGACGAACTGTTTAAGGTAAGTTTAATTTTTATTAAATATCCAAACTTGACCAGATTAAGTAACATCATTCCATGCCTCCCTGGGAGGCGACATTAACCAACAAGCAAAGGATAATAGCACCTTATATTTCTGATTAACGAAATATACTATAGACAGCTCTAAACATAATATTCAATTTGAATAAAAAAATTTGGCTGTGTTCTTTTAATACAATACAAAGCTGGAGCTTAAGATGGTGCAATTTTACTGGTTCCAAGCTTTTCAAAATATCAGGCTCCATCTCCAACTATTAAAAAATTGGCTCCAGCTTCAACCTTTTAAAAATATGTAGCTCCAACTCCACCTTTTTAAAATATGTGACTCTGCTTCTGGCTCCTCCTTTTTAAAATATGTGGCTTCGGCTCCACACCCCTGGTTTTTACCAACTGTATGTATCTTCCGATTTTAGTAAAAGATGTTAAATTTCAGTAGTGTAAAGATATGGTCAAAAATTCCTAAAAACATTAACGAAAACTCATTTCATAATTTTAAAATTAATTATAAATCATTTCTTATAAACAAATAAATCAGTGATTTTTAACAATTTACAGAATTCTGTTTGTGAACTGTAATATGTAATGTATTTGAATTGTTTTCAATTGTGTCAGTATGTTGAATGTGCAACAATTTGTAAATTGTTTTCATTTCTATCAGTATATTTTTTCATGACCTGACAGTTGATTGAACAACACTTGATTGAAATGACACTTGATCAAAACAACATTCGATCAGAATGACATTTGATCGAATAATGAAAGAGAAAATTTACAACTTTGAATCTGCCTTAATTTTTCGTCTGAAAAACAGTAACCTCCAAAAAAGGTCTTCATTTTGACTCAGTCCCGGTTTTGTCAATCTTTTTGTCCCAAAAACATAGTAATCTCTAAAAAAAAGGTCTTCCCTTTTAGTCTGTCTCTTATTTCTGTAAGGATCTGCAAGGGTGGGGCCATTGCACAATGCCCACCCTTGCAGACCCTTACAGAAATAAAGAGACTGACTGCAATGTAAATTGAATGCTAAGAAGTGGAAGCAATAGGTATCTAATGAAACATAACTACGACATGAAATCTACTTGTTGCCCCCCTTAAAATACTTAGCCCAGGAACCTCTTTAAAAACCCTGACCTTGACAAAAAATTAAAAAAATTAGCACAAACTGTTCTCTTACTGATGACCTCGGCTTTTTATGAATCTAATTTACAGTAACAAAGACATTGTTTAATCGCAAAAATATACAAAAGTAAATCTTTTTTTTATCAACTTTCAATTTCAATCATGTATTGTTTCAATCAAGTGTCGTATCAATTAAATATCATTTTGATCAGTGTCATTTCAATCAAGTGTGTTCGATCAAGTGTCATTCAATCAACTGTTGTAACACCATATTTTTAATGATTAACCTTGATAAATATTATTTTTATATTTGGTTTGTCTTTGTTTATATTGCTATTTTATTTTTTATATGTATGTATAGCATCTGATTCAAATAGTTAAAGGTGCTAGCTGACATATGGTAACCTGAAAGGTCTTGCATCTTCTTCTGGCAGCAATTGCATTGTACCATATACGTGATTTTTCATTCTTTTGTATATGTCTTTTTATTTTTGTTGTTTGTCAATGAGGAAAAAAATATAAAAAATATATTTCCACGTTGGAACTTCTTCAGCCCACAAAAAAGGAAAATCAACCTAATTGGTACTCTTGTTCACAGAGCTTTTACGATCTGTTTAAAAAGCAAACTGGGCCCAGAGCCTAGTAAAATTTGTTCAATTTTATTAGAAAATGGCTACCTGGAACATACAATCAAATCAGCTTTCAAACAAAAACTTCAACAACTACATTCTAACCCAGTTCACACAGTGGAAAAGTGCCCTGTCTACCTACACATCCCATGGATTGGAAATGTCTTGATGAAGTTCAAAAAGCAGATTACGTCTGCTGTGAAACGCTGCTTTTTCTCTGTTGAACCACGTGTTATTTTTACAACCCAAACAGCTCTTACCAGTAACCAAGAAAGACGTGTTACCTTCCCATCATTACAGCAATGTCATTTCCAGTTTGTGTGCCACTGCAACAGTCGGTATGTTGGTTGCACATCTCAACGCTTAGAACAGCAAATCAAACAACACGTTTCAAGATTCCTTGCACAACTGCCTCGCACAACTGTCAAAGCCTTTCCTGCTCTTGCAAGGCCAACATACGCCCACAACAATTTCACGAATCCACCATTGGTCAACATCTTCTTGACAACACCAATGCGCTCTTCACTACAACAGCAACAAATTTTCTATTCTCGCTCAAGGTCGATCTTCTTTTCATCTTTCTGCTTTTGAAGGGACTTTCATTAAATCTCTTAATCCCCTTTTGTGTAAACAAAAAGAATTTGTTTACTCTTTGAAAATTTCTTATCTTTTCTTTCATTGGCTATCTTCTTTCAGACAATGAGAACTCTGGTTTCAGAGTAATCCAGTTTGGTTTCATTTCTGCTTTATTCTGACGATTTCCCCTGAAGAGTGTCAGATGAAAAACTTTGGGAAGAAAAATTTTTTACTTAAGGCCATCTTCATAAATATATAACTCGTATATGTATTTGTGATGTATAATTTTATTATATTAACAATGGAGTTACAGCTAGTGTTACTAATGGCTATACATAGATTTTAATTTATTACTGTAATACCTATACAGTCATATTTATCAATGGTACTTAGTTTGCACATTCCACAATATCTGATACCTACCTTAATCCCCATTAAATGTTTTTTTTTTCAGATATTCTACATTATTTTAAGTTATTTAGAATCTAAAATGCCAAGAAAACATTGGCAAGATCCTCAATGTTGAAATTTAGGTATATAGGAAAATCCTTCACATTTTAAAAGAATTTTTAGAAATATTTACCCTAAAAATAGCTTTAGTGCATCATTTGTATTGAGTGTTAAGCATAATAAATGGTCTATACCCATTGTTTTTATTGTATATTTTTATGGCTTATGAATCAAAATTTTTTTCAAAAAAAATTTTGAGGGAGTTTTGAAATTCTTGGAGGGTGGCAAGGAAAATTGTTTAAAAAAATTAAATAACTTTTTTATATTTATAGGATTTTTGATATTATATTTGAATTCCTTGTTCTTTTCTGATTTTAACCATATATAACATGTTATAATTTAAACATATCTTGAGGAAGATATATGCGTTTTTTAAAAAGGGTTTTTCGTCTCTTCCAAAACTTTGCCTCCTATAACTCAAAAAGTATTAGCTTTAGAAACCTAATATTTGCACCAGTGGGTTTTGGCTATAAGATAACCACATACACCAATTTTCATAAAAATCAGAGATGTAGTGGTTAAAAAAAATTTTTTTGTGGTGGTTTGTCATGGAATGACCCAATTAACATTTCCTAACATAAGTAAAGGTTGCTGCATGGTCCTCGTTTCAAAGATTTGCATTCTAGTAAATATATTTCTGCTTTTTTTTAAAAGTTGCATTTACTTGAATTCATATTTTGACTTAAGTTTTGAGATTTGCATACTGTCATTCACAAGAATTCAGTATCTGTCATTTGCTTATTTACTCTGAAAAACATTAAGTTCAATCGTTTGAGAGCTAAAAAACTGACCATTTGTCATTTGTCCAAACAGAAATCAAAAAGAAACACCAATAGTGTATTTCAAAATTCTTAATTCAACCAAATCATTTAAAAGCAATCCCACGACGCTACAACAAAAAATGTGATTTTTTTTTGCACCATGAGGCTATAATCACATTTTTTTTCTCACAATTGCTAAGATACAAAAGGCTGAACACTGCTTTGGTACAAATATCTACAAAATAATGGTTTGTTTCAAAAAGATAATTTTATTTAAACACTTAATAAATATTACAAAATAAAAACTAGGGTATGTAAATATAATACATTTATGTTACAAAAAACTACACTACCTTGTCTGTTTCGAGCCTGGGCAACTCCTCCACGGCCACGACGGCCTCCTCTTCCACGACCCCCTTTATTTGTTTGTTTGTTTATTTTAATAATATCATCAAGTGATAAGTCCATTTTATCAGTCATTTTGTGATTGTGAAATTTGTTATACTAAATACACTAAGAATTTATGAACTAAAAACGACAAAATTAAAATCTTGATTGCAGTAATATTACAAATCAATACAACAAAAATTTAAACACTGAGAGCAAAAATTATAAAACTAAAAATTGAAAAATTTAGCAGTTCTGCTTTAATTGCACATTTGTTTTTGAGCAATTACCTCCAATCCTTTTTTTTTAATCTTTATATTTATTCTCCTGACTTGCAGAAAAGCAACGAAGGTTCTATACATAGGGCAAGCAATTACCCAGACCTGCTTCTAGAGATGCCAAGATATTGCTGCCCAAATGAAATTCAATAAAGATATGACTGAAATATAGAACTGCTTGCCAAGACCATCAAGCAGGGGAAAGTGCTGTAAAGTGTCTTTTCCAATGACACAACAGAATGCCACAAGTAGGTTTTCAACTGAGACCATGTCAATCACAATCATGGTGCTCTAACCACTCAACCACGCTGCTTGATAAATTGCCTCAAATGCATATTTTGATTTGTTTCTTTAACTATTAATGAATTAGATAAAAAGTTTGAAAAAATGGTAACAACTTTTTTCTAGATTTAACAATAGAATTTAACACAAAGAAAGCAAATAATATAATTTTTAGTATTTATCTCATCAAATTTTAACAAAACTAATTCCTTGCATATGTAAATAATTTAAGAGCTTTGAATATGTTGAATAATTTGTTTATAGAGAGTTTTCCAATTCAAACTTCTTCAAAAAATGAATTATTGTCACAATAAAAATGTGTTTGTAAATTAGAATAGTGAAATTATTTGTATTTTATTTTTTAAAAAATTAATTTAACAACTTTTTGTGACACATAAATGCATTGACAGCAAAATGAAAATTATTGCTTAAATTTTTATTTCTGTAATTTCAACTGCAATCTGTTCAACAAAACTTTCAGATAAAATAGAGTCAATTTTTTTTATGTTCAAATAAAAACAGCAGCAGCTGTAGTTACATAATCCAAGTAAATTTTCTAGTGGCAATTTTGATTCAAGTCACATGAGCTGATGTACCAGACTTAAATGAATATAATTCTATTCATCCAAACCTAATCTTAGTCAAATCTATTCCTAAAACTGAAAACCTACAAAATCTTAATAAATATAAAGTGCTAATATAAAAAAATTTCTTAAATACAAGTTAAGATCCAACCAAAAGTTTTTGCATCATCACCTAACAATCTAGTCTCTAAACTAAAGAAATTGTGTTAATCTGAAGCAAAACTGATTTTATAAACCTTTTACTGCATTAATTTTCAGATTCATTTAGCAATAGCCAGGAAAAAATTTGTTATGGTCACATAACAATAACCACTGCAATTAGAAATGGTTTATCAAAACAAAAGGTCCTTCTTTATTAATAATATGCACAGTTAGCAGGCTTGTTTTTTATTCTAGAAACTCCAATTTGATTTTGAGGCTAATTATTTAACATTTTGTCTACCAACATTTTCAGCTAGTCAAATTTGGGGACTATTTTAGCTTTGCTATTAATGCTAAGTAAAATAAAAAATTGTTTTGAGATTATAAATTTACAGAAAAAATTTAAATTGAATAAAATTTAAATAAATAGAAAAGCAAATAAAAATCAAGTCAGGCAAAAGATTATTTATCCGTCACATAGACAAAGGTAATGCTTACGCTAAATTTTTAGCACCCTAAAGAAATGTTAACAAGACAATTATAACAGTAAAAATAAATAAATGGGGCATTGAGTAGATTTATTTTAAAAATTCAACATACATTTCCTCAAATAAATTAAAAATTAGTTCAACTATACAACACCATAAATCTGAATTTTTTTTGTAATTTTTTGCTCTTTGTATGACCAGATGGGTAATTCAATAAAATTTATGTTGCTATTGACCAAATTGCCCCTTTCTGCTTTTTTGTTTTATGTGGGGCCACTATTCTAGGTAGCAGCATTGACGTCATTTTCAAGAATTGTTGAAGATGTCTATTCAAAGAGCACAATAGGATTCAAAGAGCAAAATAGAAATACTGTGATTGTGCATTGATTGTTATTGAATTCAAAATCCAAAAATGGTAAATAGAAAAGTTAGCATCTTGGTCAATGGTTTCCAAACTGTGTGTCACTTGTAATACAATGGTGTGTTGCCTACTGAAACAATATTTGAAATAAGCTATTTCAAGTTTAATAAATTATGCTATAAGGGTTTTCGACCAACAATATAACTTTCACAAGCAGTAATATAAATTTTGTAACAATATATAAAAAACTATGCTCTTGTTATTTTAAATTTTTGCAAGCAAGCCCATATATATCTAACTAAAATTGTAAGTTGAGATTTCGCTGTAAAAAGCTTTTTGATTAAAATTAAATTAAAACATGTCATGATTTTGCTTGTGGTTTAAAAGTGTGTCCTTATACAAAAAGTTTAGAAAGCACTGATCTAGGTCATTAAATGGAACTGAAAAATACACACTTAACAAAACTTGGTTTCTTTTTGAGTTAAATCATCAATGAAAGCATTGCAATTAATCAGATGAGATAAATATTGAATCAGACAGTTTTCAAGTGGGTTAAAAACAAGGCACATATTTTATTTAAAAGTGGCTTTTTTCAATTGATACATTTCTTAAAGTCTAGTTTTAATGTAATTTTTGAATTCCTTGTCTATGAAAACATACAAATTGACACTTAGTTTATCAAGACTAACTTGAAATGACTTTTTTTTAAGTTAATTTTTCTAATTTAAAAAGGTGCTTGCTTATGCCATTAGTGGCAAAAATCCTATATTTCTACTTACACATTTCAAAAAATACAAAGATATTTTAAAAATTCCAACTGTAATTTTTGTTTTTTGGTAATAAGTAGATTATATATATATATATAAAAGAAAATTCAAGAGGTGGTGGTGTTATTTTGTCTTAAAATTTGCTGCATTATGATGAAATGACCCAAGTAAGGAATGCAACACCACTCAACCTTGTTTTATGGATATTTTTAACATTAATAATCTAATAAAAGACAACATATAATCAATGGTGATATTATTTTTTTAATTTTCTTATGCAATTTTTTTCCGTTACAACTTTAATTTTACATAATTTAAACAATATTTTAAATTTTAAATTTGCTTTGAAGAATTTTTTAGATAGATGAGGTAATTGCTTAGATACAGCAAACTAAAGCTTGCTTGTACAACAAACATCAAATCACTTCAATAAGTTAGTTGGAAACAACAATATGTTTTGCATTAAATCAAAACTCAAAAGTGAGCAATATGAGCAATTAAAATTAATAAGAATTATGGCATGTCTATATCCAAAAATAATTGAGAAATTAATTCACTTTTATTAGGGTAACTGGATTGAGTTCCTTTCTTTCCTACAGAAACACCAGCAACATATGAAGCTCTTTTTAATTTTTCTTTTAGTGATAAATGTGGATAACAAACAATAAAAAATGCAAGCGATCCAACAAGTGAATCTCCAGCTCCTGTTGTGTCAACAGCTTCAACTTTGTAAGCAGGTACATGCTCATAATCATGTTTCCCTTTCTCAGCGAAAACACAACCATTTTCACCAAGGGTCAACACAGCAGTTTGACATCCTTTTTTTACAATCTGAAGAGCTGCCTTGCCTGCATCTCTAATATTATTTATTTTAATTCCAGTTAAAGAAAAACCTTCACTTTCATTACAGCAAATCAGATCTGATTGCAAGAAAAAATCATTTTCTAATTCTGTCAATGGGGCTGGAGCTGGATTGAAGATTGTGTAAATCCCATGTGACTTTGCAGTTTTCAAGGCCTGCAAAGTTACAGTCAATGATATTTCATTTTGGCACAATACTACTTTGGAGCTGTGGATCAAACTTTCAGCAGCTGCAATATCTAATTGTGAAAGAGATAAGTTTGCACCAGGCACAATAATAATGTTATTGGTACCATTTTGATCAACAATAATCGTTGCAATTCCAGTTGCTGACTTACTTGTTTTTCTTAAGAATTCAGTGTTTATATTTAGATTTTGAAATGCTTGATAATAAGATTCTCCATCACTATCAATACCCACTTTTCCAACCATTGCACATTTTGCACCTAGTTTACTTGCAGCCACACATTGATTAGCTCCTTTACCTCCTAATCCAGTAACATAATTAAGGCCATAAATTGTTTCACCAGGAGTTGGAAACCTTGACGTATATGTAATATGGTCCACATTACAAGAGCCCACAACAACAATTTCAACGACACTCATATTTACTATATAAGCTATGATAAAAACCATTAGTATAAGAATAAAATTATTAAAGAGTGTAATGAAACTTACTGATCATTGAAAAATATTTTAAAACTACTTGAATGTTAGCCATGTTAACAAAGCAGGTGATTAATGCTACCCAGGCCTATTAATTAAACCTCTTAGAATTATAATTTACTTAAGTTAATATTCTAATTAAAACACTATCAACAGTAATATAATAAAAAATAACCCCAAGTAAGAAACAGTTTTATTTAAAATAATCAAATGCTCCAATGTAAACCAGCTAATAAATAGTCAATGCAATGATTCTCAATTGTGATAAGTAGTTAGCTAAAGAATGGCAAACAGCACACTATGATATTCTGTTCTTTGATATCCCTCAAGTTTTTGTGCATATTCCCTATTAAAGCATCTTTTTATCAAATAATACAGGGTCTCTTCAAGAAGTCACCGTAAGCGATTTTTTACGGCGAAACTAACCCGGAATTCTCCTTTTAGCACCAGCATGAAATTAAGAAGAAACCAAAAAAAAGGGTCTCTTCGGAAGCAATAATAACCACAGGGGGATCCAGGTTAGTTTCACGAACAAAAATCGCTTACGGTGACTTCTTAAAAAGACCCAAATTTTAAGGCTTTTTCGGGTACATACTGGTAACAAACACAGCTATTTAAATTGATACCACATTGCAAATCTGTTTACAATTCAATACTCAACAAACAGCACACAACTTTTAGCAATTTTGAGAACATTTCTAATTTCCACGTGTTTGACTGCCAACGACACAAGTTCTAACCTGTAACTACTTCATTTTTACATTTTAGAGAAGTTTCTTGAAAAAAACGATTTTTTGAACTTATAAAAAGCGGAAAAATAGGAGAAACAATAAATAAGGTTCTTCTTACCTATACTTATTTAAGACGTCTCCGCTTTCAGAGATGAGCAAAATTCGGAGTCGGACTGGAGTTGGATTATAATATTTTTGGTCGAAGTCGGACTAGAGTTGGAGTTAGTTTTGTTGATTTGTTATGAAGTCGGATTGAAGTCGGTGTATATTTTTTAAATCAATAAATTTTAATGAGTAGAAAAAAATTTTTGTTATAAAAATGTTGTTTTTGATGCTCAAAATATTATATTTCTTTGGTATTTTTTTCAAGTTTATTGTTCACCCGACACATGAGTCTAGTTTTGGATATACTATTAAAAGCTGAAAAAGATAATCGCTGCTATTGCAGAATAAGTTTAGACGGAAATTTTTTCCAGTTCAACAAAAATTGTAATTTATGATACCGACTGTACTTCATTAACGAATAACGACTTCACCGGGCAAACTCAGAATCCCCTCTACAAAATAACAGCGTAAAACAAACTTTCTTAACAACTTGATCTGACTGCGTTTCTCTTCTTTGTAAAGTTAACGATTAAACACGTGGCGATTAACAATGGAGGATTTGACTATCAGTGACGTTGATGCATTTTGCAATCGTCGCAATAACAATGCAGTCTTAATTAGTTCGCAAAGCGACACAAAAATGTAAAGCGAGCACAATGGAACTGCAACCAAAATAGAACAATTCTAATCAAAATTTTAATGATCTGGGCTTAAACAAAAAGATAATGATCAGAAAAAATAACCAATTACGAAATCTTCAAGAAAGGCCCGGTTGTGAAACAACCAAGGGGTAAATTATTGTAGCAGACCTGTACGACGACATTTATCGAACGACAGTTGTTTTAACTGTCTCAAGTTTTTATGATTGAGTTATATCTTTGTGTTACGTAATGCAAATCGCTTCTTTGTGAATTTTTGTGACCTATTTAGAAAATTAGATTAATTTTTTGTGACCTATTAGAAATGCGGTGAGTCGCAGCTGCCAACGGCGAGGAAATGTGATAAAATTGACGCCTTTAAAAGATCAATCAATTTATGGATTTTTAAATTAACTGCACCTTCTAAAATAACCGAAATACATCGTCCTAATTTAATCAATCCCTATGTGACCTCGTTTTGGCAGTAACTTGTATAATAGCATGGAATCGAATTTTACTGTTAATTTTGTCGTCGGCCACGTGGCCCGGTTCGGATTTGTTATAAATAGAGTGAGAGATCACTCTTATGAAACAGTAACTAGAATTTGGCTCAGAGAACGGTGGCCGTGTTTGCTGAATGGTCAGGTGACTATTGTATTATTAATTTTTGCTGTATAGTGTTGACTGCGTGTGTGCAAACCGCAGATAAAAAATAAATTCTCTCCTTCCTCTCGTGCAACTATAATTTTTTGTACTAAGCGTCATAGAGTTCAGCATTTCAAGGACGGTTCTAGTTATATAATTCCATTTTCATCGTTGGACACGCCGGCACCTTTCGGCGGGGAGCGGATCGAGTCTTTCCTTCATTAACAAGAATTTAATCTCTTTCTCTCATCAACAAATTTGAATTTATAGGTAGTGTTTTTAACAAAAATTTGAATTTATTATTTGGTCTCTGTAACAAAAATTTGAATTTATTCTTCTCCAAAATTTGAATTTAATTCTCTAGCGACCACTTTGTTATTTAAATCACATTCATTGACATTGGAGTACAAAAAAGAAAGCTGTAATGCCTTATTCTCCATTATGCAGTTTCCATTAACTCTCGGGTCACGATGACAGATTATAGAGTAGGCTATTTTAAAACTTTTCAATTAGTTTTTATAGAAAAATAGGGCTACTTTTTAAAAAATTGTTATTGCGTATAGGTCTTTTCATATTTAAGCTAAATAGCATATGATGATTTAAAGATAAAAAAGTGACAGGCTAACAAAAATACTTAGTGTACGGTGGTGCAAAATATTAGAACTGTTTAGGGTTTTGGTTCAATACAAACATTTTTTAAAGAAAATTGCAGATAATAAAAAGTGAGCTCTACAATTCATAAAAAAATTTTTGTCAAACTATCTGTTTTGGTCCAAAGTGGTTGGAAAAAAGGAAAATATCTTAGTAAGGCGTAAAACTTGAAAACATGCAATTAGTGATTTCGACTGCCAAAAAGCTGGCTGGCTCAAGTTTTTGATAATTTTATTGCAGATATTAGTTCAGTCCTTCTTCAGCCTTATCAAGACATCGGTGCACGACTGTAAAAGAGTTAGGTGTCACCATGGACCGGCATGAAAATAAATTTATAATTTTTAGCAATTGGCATTAATTCTTACTTAAATACGAAAACAAATTGAAAATTCTGCAAGTAATTTTTCGGCAAAAAATGATGTTGAGTCTCTTGCCAAAGGAAACAACAGAGTTGCCCGAATGGGAGTTGAACCGCCTGTGACGAAATAAACCAAAATAAATGTTCAAGCGGATATTTTTGTCTTTGATCTCCAAAAGAAGGCCGAAGCGATCTTCACGGTCGCCGAGTTTATTGTTCCCGACGTCATCCCGAGCGTCAGGAGAAATAGAGATAATGATAACTTCACAAAAATTTCGGGGGCAAACACTTTTTTTTTCAAAAGCATCAAAAAACAACGCGCAAAAATTTGAATTTGTCTTTATTCTATCAAAAATCAATTTACAGATCGGAGAAATTATTTAATCACAGAACAAGGCAAAAAGTATAGAATTAGTAGATCGAGTTTGCTTTTGTTTACCTGCTCCCAAGCTACGGAAACCGCAAGTTGTTGCAAGATCTTCAATAGCTACAACACGTCTTCCCGCTCCAGACCAAAGTATTAAGTATTAACGTTAAAAAATATTCATTGATGTCACAAGAAGCTTGATTTTCAAACATAAACATTCTTTTCAATTAGAACAGATAAATTACAAAGCAATCGATTAAGTCAGTGATTCTACAACTGCGGTGCCGCCATCTTTTATACATGATGCCAAGCCATTTTTTATCATTGGCCTACAGCTCTGTACGCTGGCGTAGTGATTATTTTCAGTAAAAGTTGTGCAGTGACTTTTTAGTTTGTTTGCGGTTTTCAAACTGTTTTAAATGTTACGTTTGATTTCAAACTAACGATTCAAAAACTTACTACGTTGGATGCGTATGCTTGTATGCGCCGGTGGGTGGCGCTAAATTTATTTCATTTTGTAGGGTGTCCGAAGCCATAAAAGATTGAAAATCACTAAATTAAGCGATGTTTTGCTAATTTTGGCGATGTTCAAGTTGTATTCCAGTTAAAATTAAGTTTTTTTTAAATGACGCTAAACAAAAAAGCAGGCTTGTCCATGGGACATATTTTTCTGTCCCATCCCATCTCATCCCACAGCAAATTATGCCCATCCCATCCCATCCCATGGGATTCCCATCGGAATACAGTTCAATAAAAATAATTAAATTTATAAAAATTTAGGTTTATTGTCTACTAAATAGGACGATATGCAGTGATGGCATTCAAAATTTTAAGAATAGGTTCTCTTTTATATTTTCTCCAAAAATTAGGGTGTTTTCTAAAAAAAAAAAGGTCTTCACTTCTACTTCTTCTCTAATTTCTCTATTTTCTCCCAAAATTAAGGTGTTCTCTGAAAAAAAAAAAAAAAAAAAAAATCTTCACTCAGAATCGTTCTTTACACTCTGAACAAACATCTGCAGCAGATTGAAACTGTTACATTAAAACAGAGATATTGAAATACATAGATTACGTAAAGTAAAAATTGCCTTCTCATAAATTGCCAGCAACAGATAAAGATATAATGTTACGCACAAAACGTAATCTTATATAGAAAAAGACTAATTGTATTTATTTTCCGGTGTCCCACCACAAAATAGATAATAGATACAAGTATATGAAGAAACAAGGAGAGTAAAAAACATTTAAAAGGTAAAAAAGTATAAAACTCTGACGTAATCAAGTTGCTATGACATGGCTACTCTTCCATGGAAAATACAAATGTGTGCTGTCCCATTCCATGGGATGATTCCCATGGGAATCCCATTCCCATGGACAAGCCTGCAAAAAAGCCTTTAAAATAATTAAAAGCAAATTGAAAATTTCTTCGACAAAATGTTACAATCAAATCATATTCTACAAAAAAGTGTGCTACAGTTTTGCGGCTTAAAAAACTTTAAAAAAGTCAAGCAAAATATTTTTATCAGACAGCACACAACAAATATTAAGATGTAATGACATCATTATAGAAAAATAATGGCATCATTATACTGAAACAATGACATTATTCGCGTGTACTTTCTAAACATAGCTACAACACGTATCAATGCTACTAAAAAACGCGATCTCAAAAAATCCGCAACAATCGCATACATTTCTATACCGATGGAAAGAACCAGTTTTATGAACCTTTGGAAAGAACCAGTTTGAAGCAACAGAAAGAAAAAACAGAACCATCAAGACAGAAGAAACAAAACCATTGAAAAAAAACTGGTTTTTTGATTTTTTTACTTGCACAAGCGATTTTGCATTCACAGGGTTATTGGCGTTGACAATTACAAAAAGGCAGTAAAAAATACCGCGCAGAAAATACCGTAAAAAATTGCAACCTAACTAAAAAAATAATAATTGCAAATTGTGTTTCAAATTAAGCAAAAATGGAGTTTTTATCATCGCCTTTTACAAAGCACCGTTGCTGGTTCAAGATTTCAAAAAGTTTTGCATTTACTTCGACAACAAAAAAGCACCGTCAATAGGCAATAAAGAAATGCACACAAATTGAGTAAATATTAATTCAAAAACACTCAATTCCACAAATACAACAGTGCGTATTTGATTCTTTTAGAAAACTATTTCGGCAAAATCAATAGCTTTTTGGAAACAATGGCTTGAAAATTAAGCAAAGACAAATTTTGAACAAATTAGATCTTTGACAGCTTCGTTGCGAATGTTCAAAAGTCACAAATGCACCAAGCGCAAAAAACAGTGAAATTAAATGAAGAAAAGCATTAGCACTACATACAACAGGTGATCCACTGCAAAAGTATACGAGTCAGTGACTGTGATGAATACCCCATGACCTTAAGTCTTGTATGTTAATCGCAAAAATTTTGCTAAAGGAGTTTTTCACAGGAAAAAAATTTAACAGGCAAAAGAAATTAAAATCTTTTTTTAATGGGAATAAAAAGATAGTAATGTGGAGCAACCGAGTTTAAAAGTTAAGTAGCTTTTTTGCTCATTGGAATCCAGTGTTTTGAAAAAACATGGAATCTTCATCGGCATAAACATTCCCAGATATTGATATGAAGGTGCTTGGGCATCGGTACCAATGTATTCAGATTCGGTATCGGTATTAATGTGCTAAGTCTATATATGAAGGTGCTTAAGTATCGGTATTGAGGTATTCAGATATGAGTATTAATGTGCTTAATTATCGATATGAAGACATTTTGGTAACAATATGAAAATGTTTTGGTATCGTTATGAAGGTTGTTTCGGTATCGCATGTATCAATATAAAATTCAAAAGAAAGGGGCGAAATTAAAAAAAAAAAAGTAGATAGAGTTGAAAATCACGAAATGCAATTTAACGTAATTGTAACTAGTGATACTAAATTCTTCCGAAGCTGACTGGCATAATAGAAAAAGGGAGTCGATTTTCAAAAAAGCAACAAAAACCCACCGACAGTACAAAATTAAACATACAGTTAAAAAAACAGTTCGCATCGATTACCGCATGTTACAAATCTAATATCTAAACAATATGTCAGTTTGATTCAACGATTAAAGATGAAAGTTACGCATTACAAACACAAAAAAACAGAGGGTTCTTTAAAGGGGACGCAAAACAAATTTAATTATTTCAGGGCATAAAATTTGACAGCAATGTTTCTAAGTTAAAAAGGCTTTCAATAAACCACTGAGAATTGCAACTCGATCCGACCGAGTATCGAACCGAGAACTTTAAATCGAAGGCACGATGACTGCTGCTGGTCACTTTACTTAAAAGCTCCCCCCCCTTCACATCAATCTCGGCCATTTTTCTAGTTTTAATACAAGTTTATAACTGTATGTGTGAGAAACGGGACTTTGGTTAAGGTACTTAATTTCAACCCAAAAGTTATTGGCCTATTCTAGAAAGAGAAAAAAACAGTCCGAATAAGTTGGACAACAAACAAGAAGGCTGCTGTCAACAGGTCCAAGGTTATTCTCTTCACACCAGAGCGCTGTGACCTTTCACAATTTGCGCGTATTCGACAGGTTCTTCATAAGGCTCTCTTCTAACACGATCATCTAAAAAAATCATCGGCGAGTTAAATAGTAAATTGAATAAAACTTCAGTTCCGAGTAGGACGGGTTGAAAACCCACAGGAGTCGGCTGCGGTTTTTCTATATGAAAGCGCGCTTTAGTGGGCAGAAGAAAAAGGAACAAGTCAGTTACGTTTCAACAAGGCGTTGGTGCTGGGTTATTAGTCCTTATCAGATTCTGGGATTACGTCCCAGTTAAATCCCAATATTAACTTAATAATATAGTAATATCAATAGTTATAATAATATAAATATAAATCGTTAATATCCCAATTTCCCAAGTTAACTCGATCGTTTTCCTGCTTTCCAAAACACACGTAAACCTCCACTGCGTCCACCGTATTTATTCGAGTATAACGCGACCCCTGATTTTCGATTAAAAATCGGTAGAAAATTTTGTTTTAGTTTTTTTCGACTCAGGAGCTAAGACGTACCCAAGGAAATGACGCATTTGATTATGGAATACCATTTCCTTACCTAACCTAGCCCTCGTATATAACATGCACCCTGACTTTCAGTTTTTACTTTGGTAGAAAATTTTGCGCGTTATACTCTAATACCTGTAAATACGGTAATTTATTATCCGTTGAAGCATTTATTTCGGGGAGAAGAGCTCTGATCCAATAGATTGTGATTAGCAGGGCATGCTATGGAATGGAATGGAAATTTTAGTATGGAATATGGAATTGTTAAAGTATGAAATAGAAAAAATTGTCCGTGCTTGCTCATTTTAAGGCTGTTTACATACTAAGTGCAGTCAATAAAGCCACCTTTGATCAGACACACAAAGTGATGAAAAAAAAAGTAGTAGCCAAAGGTCTATTCAAATGAATAGGATAGGAAAAAAGAATGGAAAGTAAAACCAGATTAGTGATATTTCAACATTGGCATTTAAACAATTTGCATTTCAACATAAGGCCAGTTTTATAGATCAAGTCTGAGTGGCTAGTTCGCTTGCGATGTGTGTCTCCACTCTCCCTTAGGAAATGCAGAGATAGATAACTTGCTTGGTTGCCCTTTTGGAGTATTTAAAGTTTAAATAATAATAATAAGATGTATTTATAAATCGCTCTATGTTTAAAAAGTTCATATAGTCTCAGTGCGGTTAAACATGAATGAAAAACACCAGAACAACTGCAAAGACAATAAAATTTTCAGATTATCTACACATTTAAATGCATATAATCAAAATAAAGACTAAAATTACAGATTTATCATTTGGACAAGTTAGACCAGGGCTGGGAAAACGACGGCCCATAACAATCTTCCGTGCGGCCCGCGAAAGCCTCAAACAAATAATAAAAAAACTATTAATTTCTGTTTGTCTTCACCAAATTCTAGATCCTTTTTTAGCAATCCTTGATTTTCAGGTGCAAAATCAAGAAAATTGGGACAAATTCAAAGTGAAGACCTTTTTGAGATCACTACTTTTTAGGGACGAAAATTAAAAATCCGAGACAGTGTCACTACTGTAGCGATTAATTGGATAGCCCAAACATAATTTCATATTTTCACTCGAATTTGTTTAAAACGTTAATTTTAACTTTCTCATGCTCTATTTTTATGCATTCTCGTATTTAACATCTTGCCGATCTATATCATATGATCATGTGATAATACGGCCACTTTCATACAGCAATGTGAATTAGACACAAACCGTAATATATAGAGTTACTTTCCGGCAGACGTCGGTTATATAAGTCAAACTTCTGTTACGATTACGATATATTAAATTGTCTCTAATATTGTAACTGTTTGTTCTAATTTTTGTTTTGTTTTTTTATATTCTAGTTGAATAAGAGAATACATGCACTGATAAATAGAATCAAGTTGATGGTTAATCGTCTGAGTTTGAACTGTGGCAATTATTTATTTTATTTTTTATTTGATCTCTGTATTTATTCACTTGACTCGCAAGAAAGCAGCGGAGCCACTAATGCATAAGGTAGGCAATTACCCTGACCTGCTTCTGGCGATACCAAGATACTGCTGTCCGCTTGTAATTTAATACAGACATGACTTTCAATTTAGAACTGCTTGCCAAGACCACGATGCAGAGGGAAGTGCCGTAAATGTCTTTTCTACGGACACAACAGAATGGCACAAGTAGGTTTGAACCGGGACCATGTCGATCACAATCACAATACTCTAACCACTCGCCCACGCTGATTAAACTTAAACATAACATCCTTAACCACTACCCTACTTTTTGGGTACGAAAATCAAGAAAATCAGGACAAATTCAAAATGAAGATCTTTTTTAAGAGATCACTGTAGTGCAGCTCTCCTAAAAAATCAATTTCTCAATGCGGCCCTCAAGCTAAAAAGTTTGCCCAGCTCTGAGTTGGACTTATAGAAATACTTATTAAAATTTACATGGTATGAAGTTTAGGGTTTTTGATATAATACAAAGTATGGAAAAGGTATGGAATAGAAAAAATTAAGTATGGAATGGAATGGAAAATTTTGATGGATATGGAATATGGAAAATTTTGATGGATATGGAATATGGAAAATTTTGATGGATATGGAATATGGAAAATTTCTATTCCATTCCATTCCATAGCATGCCCCGGTGATTAATATGGGACGTTCTGTGAACTGTCTATCGCCATCATACGACCAAGTATCTGCGTTCAATTCACGCGACGCTTCCGTCTGAACAATATTGAAGAGCGATAATCACCTGGAGTGAACGATGAATGGTCGATTTCTGTGTAGGTTGTTTCACGCGTCTGCGGACTGTCGCGGGAATAACGCTGCGTTCTCTGCAATGCAAATAAAAACTCCGATGTGACAATGCACAAACTTCACGATGTGACTGCTGTCTTTAATAATAGTAACAAGTTGGATTGAAGCGAGGCGATTTTAAACTAAACGCAGACACAAATATAATATCTCACTATTTTATTAAACTGAAGCAAGAGCCTTATTGATAAACACAGGTTTTTACCAAATGCTTTAACAATTTTTAGAAGGCCCAGAGTAATAAACTGAATTTTAATAGTCACAACTCCAAGATTTTTGAATTGAACAGAGTCAATAAAAACAATCACAATCAACGAGAAAGCCGAATGTGTTTATCAAAACTGGAGTAAAACATGTCGCCTAGTTTGCTGTTTGTCATCATGCTCCAATATTTAACTCGCTAACTACGAAAAAACTTTACCATCGGTTTCTCGATGCGTAAACAAATTCCGCCTCGTTTTTATAACAATAGCGGGGATTACCCCCCAACCCTCTCTAGCCTGGACCAGGATCAAATTTTCTCAATAAACTTTGTTACATAAAACTTAAAATCGATTAAAGTCATCTTTTTAACATTTTCTGACTACGTCAAAATTGTATTTTTTTGAAGCCTAGTAAAATTTTGTTTTTTTCGTAAAAAGATCAGCCATTTTTTTCAATTTTGTTGCAATATTTGGAAGTAAAAAACAAAACATGGTGAGCAGGAAACGCAATTCAATGACAATTGGAGTGGACTGCAAAAAATTGTCCGGCTAGATATCGAGTAAAAGCTTCCAAGCGACGGCGATTTTACACATTAAGCTCATGAACGCGAAAGAAACTCTTGTTCTAAAAATTCGATCGCTCTATGGAAGGTTACTTTTGGTCAACGACGCAAACTTTGACTGTGGTCAATAAAACACCTTTCAAAAACTCATTGTACTGTACAGTTAATAATTCATATACGAAATTTTACGCATTGCTAACTTTAATTGTAGATCAATGAGCAATCAATGATCAATGAGTTATAAAGATACACAAAAAATAATACTCGAACCGACCCGGGGCCGTTCTTACAACAAGCTTAAAAGCTCTGACATAACGGGATTGATCCGATAATTAGACAGGGTACAAATAAAACATTCCGTCTAGCTCTCAACATTGTAAAGTCAGACTAATTCTAGGTAGAAAAGTTTGCGCTCAGAAAACCTGCGATCTTAAGACGAAAACTTTCTTACCACACAAAAACCAGTTAAGCTACTTTGATAGGTCGAAAATTTGCGCGGTATCTTTGAGATTGAAAAACAAACAGAAAACGGACGCATGTGCAAAGCGTATCCTCATCTCTCTCTCAACATTATCTAATCAGGCAAATCGATATCTTGATAAATTCTAAGCAGCGTGATCGCGTGCACGGAGCGTCGTTTTAATATCGGCTACAATCAACATGATCCTCCTTCAGATCATGATGTTCCAACATAATGAATCGTTAAGTCGGGTGATTTCAATACAACTATTTGGTTTTATAACTTCAACTACTGACCGGATATCCGACGTATTGCGGTTGCTGGTGAGGGGAGCTTCTATATTCTTCTGGAGATCGCGAGTTATCAAACTCCTAGAAAATGCAATTAATTTGTCTCGATGCTTTAACAATTATAACAACTTGTTCTATTGTAAAGCAAATTATGCTATATAGTAGTGGTTCTTAACCGAATGTTTTCCTATGCGTTGAGAAATATTAAGGGAGGAGCAAAAATCAAATCACATATTTTTATCTACTACCTACATGTATTTTTTCCAAACGCCAAAATTGCTTTTTGTTTGGAATCACTAGTGAGCTTTGTGCTTGAGAATTGACAGTTCTTACAACGACTGTTCATTTGAGAATTGACATTTCTTATAGCAACTGTTCTCATTTTTTGATTGAAACGAAGATATTTTGGAAACTTGATTTTAAGAGAAGACCTGTTTTGTCGCTACTTAATTTTTAAAAAGATTACTTTTTCACCTTCAATTTAAAGTAAAAACTGTTTTTCTTCACTTCGATTTCAATCGCAGAACAATATTTTTTTGGGTCATACAAAAGCCACGTATGCATCGCCAAATCATTCTAATTTGTTCATCGAGATTTTCTTATTTTTATGAAAGCAAATAATTCTTAAAAATATTTATATACCATAAACTGCATCGTAAAGACATAAAACATTTCATGCTGTGATAGCACTGGCGCAGTTCAAACATATGTGAAACCGCATTTCCTGCTGCCACATTCTATTTATGAATTTTAATTATTCCAAAAATACATTTCAATTCAAAAAGTTTTGATCTTTATAAATCGATTCTTTAATTGGAATTATTCACCAGATATATTTTAATTCAAGCAGTTTCTACCTGTTCTTTAGTATAATTGTCTGAGGGAGGCAGGTCGTAACGCATATTGGATAACCGATGCAATTCTTCGGGCTGTTTCGTTTCCGTGCGGCTCCTCCTAGAACCGGAAGCGCTGGGACGTTGACGTTTTGCCTGGAAATAAGTTCAATATCAAAATTTAGTTTGATGGATTTATGCGATTAAAGTGGAATTGTCTACTGTAGAAGAGAAGAGAAAGCAGGAACAAGTCTGAAAGTAGCGGAAAAAGTAAACTTTCAGTACGTTCAAGGCAAGGATAAGTCCTGCTAAGACAAGTGAAAACCAAATAAAGTCCTTCAATTGTTTGAGAAAGCGCACAATTATTTGATAATAACCAAGGAAATTGCGAAAGCAAACAATCTTTTAGATTATTCGAGATATAAATTTCTAAATTATCGAAAACGCCCATTCGCGCAATTATTGTATTAATTATCTTAGCAGCCTATATAGCGGCGTGGACCTAATCGGGAGTTTCACACTGTCCGCTCGAATAATGGCCATTTTTTCTTTACTGACCTAATCTGCGAGTTTCTAAAACTTGTTTCAAACATATTGAGACTGCGACTTATTGCTTGATGAAGAATAAACACGACCCCTGTTTTTAAAATGCATAAGTTGGGTCAGGACTAATAACAAACTTGGTTTTGTTACATATGAGGTTGTTTCAAAAAAAAAAGTTTCGAAATTTTGGGCTGAAAAAAAAAACGAGGTTCTTGGCTGAAATGAAATGGCTGAAAGATATTTTAATTTACTGCTTGATAAAAGTTAGCACAGACGATACAACAAACCATTTATACGTAATAGTGAGACTTGGCGTATGGTAAAACAACAGTTCTCTGCAAGGCTTCAACTGATAGTATAAATTTGAACATGATTTTGTACTAATAAGCTATTTAAAAACTATTACAAATAACATGATTATGAAAATTTTTGAAAGGCACTTTTTATAAAAAAAGTTATGTATTTTAAAGATTTGCTTGTACATGGTTGCACTTCAATTAATTTAAAACTCGGCAACTTTGCTCGCTTATCAATCTGCTTTTAAACCGGCTTGAGTTTGTTTACGACAAACTGCTTAAAATTATTGAAATTAAATGCAAAGAAGATTTTGAGCAAAGAATAATAAAATTTCATTGTTTTGAAAGTGTAGTTTAATAAACGTAAAAATCATAACAAGACTGGCCAACATACTAATATAATGAATGGTAAAGACGCCAGACGATTTTTGACCCCAAAAGAACTAAATGTAAAAACAGTAATTGAGATGAAACAGACGGGGTTGCCGCATTCATTAGACGAACTGCAGCCTAGGGCGCAGCGTTCAGGGAGGGGGATGCAATGTGGAAGGAGAGGGGAGCAGCGTCACAAAACTTGCTTTTTAATTTTACCAGTTTTAAAATTTTTTTTGGATTAAAATTACACTTGTTTTTCCAATAAAAATATTTCATTTAGACATTTCATATTTTAGTATTCTTTTTGTTTAAATCATCCTTCACTTTATAATTGACTGCAGACATAAAATAAAGGCAGATGCTCGAATTTCCCTTTTACGAACGAGCGATGTGTTACCTCATATTCGGATTTACAAATTCAACATAAATAAAGCCACAAACTTGATGTTTGCTTTGGATATTTTTTCGAAAGTTTGAAATCGAAAGCTACATACAACCAGCAAATAGATGTTTGTACGTAAAAGATAGTTCTCGATTAAAAAGGCTCGAGTTGGCAAAGTTTAAGACTCGAAGGACTTGATGCTTGTACGCGGAGGCGACTTAAAACAAACAAAAGCGATAAGTCGACGTGTTTTATATGTTGACGTCGACAACACTCGAAGCTTTATGGGTTGGATTTAAGTGCACTGGAAGGTTCAAAGCGGTCAATGTGTAACTAACAACGCAAACTTGAAACTTTTAATAGAACGCGTACTGTTGGTAGTTGAATTGTGAGTAACTTGGGTGGATAGTTAAACTTTTTAGTTTTTCCCATAAAAACAGGCTGATATAAGTTGATGAAAACTTTTGAAAAACCAACAATTTTGAAGATACCGTAAGAAGAGATCGTTTTACAGTCTTGAAAAAAAGAATCATTGATTTAGGGTTAATGTGATGATAAACATGATGAAAAAACGCAAAAAAATTTCCAGTGTTTTCCAAAACAAAAAATTTAGACAAGGTCCTACTAAAAAAGATTCTTATCGAGAACTAAAAAGCGGCTAAATACTTTTAAGCCACAGACTGCAATTAAAACTGGCTGTTTCTCTTTGCCTTTATTGTTAAAACAGTCAAAATCATCATGCCTCACGACATCCGCCTTCAATGCGTAATAAGTAGGGCAAGTTTTTGTTCCAATAAAATTGTAAAAAGTTTGCATTTATTTTCAACAGAAGTTGCAGTAAAAAGTTGCATTTATGCACAAGCATTTTAAACGATAGTGATTTACTCGAACGATTTATTTGCATATAACCCTAAATATTTTCAAACATTTTTACGGAAAAAAGTTTTGCCAACTGTTTATGTAGCATGCTAAAACTTCGTTCCACAGGCATGAAGTTGCTTGGCAATTTAACAATTGACATATGTTCTGGACTGATGTTTGGCCGAGTCATTTCTATAATTGCTTTTAGGTCACTATTTAGTTCGAATCAGTAATCCACATACAATCTAAATAATGAATTTCTGTTTTTTAAATCAACCCAGTACATTTTGCGTAATACTTGATAAAAATTGCAATTAAAAGTTGAACGCAAAAAAAGTTGAAAAGAGTTGCAATATAAATTCCCAAAAACAGCTTAAAACATCGCATTAAATAAATTCTGAATATTTACGAAGCTGATAAAAAAAGTTGCATTTGCAAAAGCTTGCCCTAGTAGTAAGCCAAAAAAACAATTTAAATTTTAACGCTCCGATAATTTGATAGTGTGAATATACAGGATATGTATATACATAGAGATTGAACTGGTGGCTTACCATTAAACAAGGAATTATTTCGCTTTTAGATATTACGAGGGGCGTTCAGAAAGTAATGCAACCAGGTTTCTTTTCAAGACATTGAATTTTAAAGGTACACAAATCGTGCATCACAAGAAAGTATATAGCATGAGCATTTCATAGTTACTTCTCGATGTAATCTCCCGCTTTCCGAACCGCCTTTCTCCATCTTTTAACGGGCGCACATATTTCTACATTGTAAAATTCTACAGGCTGCGTTTCTAACCACTTTCTTAGAGCAGTTTTGACCTCTTCATCACTGGAGAAGTGTCACCTACTCAAACTTTCTTTGAGGGGCCCAAACAAATGGAAGTCAGACGGGTGCCAAGTCTGGTGAATATGAGGGACGTAAAATTGTTGTCCAGCCAAAGAAGCTGATAACCTCAAGGGTTTTGAGGCTGGTGTGAGGCCTAGCGTTGTCATGTTGCAATAAAACCTTAGACATTTCCAAAGCAGGTCAAACTCTTCGTATTCTTGCTTTCAACTTTTTTAATGTATCGATGTAAACATCTGAATTGATTGTTGGTCCTTTGGACATGAAGTCTACCAGTATCATACAACACTATCCCAGAACAGTCACTATCACTTTTCCTGCAGACTGCTGAGATTTGAACTTCTTCGAGCGTGGTGAGGTTGGATAGGATGGCGTCACTCTTTGACTTTGGTTCGAAGTGGTGAACCCAAGTCTCATCTCCGGTCACTATTCGCGGCAAAAAGGTTTTGTCATTATGGCAATACTCCAGAAGTTTAGAACAAGCTTCTAAGCGGGATTGTTTATGAGCCTCTGTGAACTGCCTTGGGACCCACCTTGCACACACTTTTGAATACCCCAGGGTATCCATGATCTTTACAGCACTCCCTGCACTTACTCCTAATGACTCAGGAAGCTCATTAATAGTGATGCGTCTGTTTTCCCTTAATCAATGCATCTGCCTGATCAATGTTAGCAGAACTGTGAATAGAAAATGGCCTATGACTTCTTGGCCTATCGCCAAAGATTGCTTTCAACAGGTTTTTCCTGTCCATCATTGATTCGCTTCACCCACCTCGTCACTGTGCTGTAATCTATTGATCCGTCACTATACACTTACTTTAGCCTTCTGCTTATGTTCTGAGCTGTTTCTTCCTCCGACAGTAGAAATTCAATAACAACTCTTTGTTTCTGCCAAGATTGCTTTGGGACAATCATGCCAGTTTTACCTTCTAACGAAGAAGACATAGAGGTGATTGCTTAAAATTTGAATTGCATATTGCAGTAATTCAAACCTTATTTTTTTTATAAAATCTGTAAACCTTAGTTACCAATCTATAATCTGTAAAAGAATCAGATGTTAGTTAAATGAATACTGCACGAAGTTAAATCAGTCACATTACTTTCTGAACGGCCCTCGTATAAAACATTTACGAGGAAATTTTGTTTTATAACCCACACAAACGTGTTCGAAAAACTTTGGTTTGGAACTTAAGCTTGAACTTAAGTGTTAAAAATTAAAGGTGATTTGAAGGAGAAAAATTTTAAAAACACTTTTTTTTAAATTTAAAAAAGATTCAAAGGAGAAATTTTAGAAGTGCATTTTTTCCAGACAAGTTCATATCAGTTTCACTTAGGATATGATATTATTGATTTTTTAAAAAATGCTTTTAAATCCTAAAGACAATGCTTTGATGCCTATAGATTTTGAGAAATAATGAATTTACTAATATAATCTAATTATAAAGATATAAAAGTAAAGGCTGCCTATCTTTGATCGAGAAGACATGGGTTCACCACCACACGAGTTTGAGGGGGTATTGTTACAATTAAGCATAAATAAAACAAAGAAATTTTGTTTCCTTTTCAAACTTCTAGAAACTGATGACACCAGAAAACAGGTTCAACGCTTGTTAGTAGGGCTGTAAAAAATCAATGCATTTCCTCGTCGCAGCATCAGCGATTATTCGCCTGATTAACAATTCATGAGCTGCTTACAAGCAAAGAGCGGCATTTCCATTCGACATTTTATTACTTAAGCGAGATAATAGATTAAACAACATAGAGTGAGTTGCCTGGATCAGCATCACTTCTTCAGTTCATGATAAACTCGTTGAATGCGGCCTACTACATAAACAAGCTTTCCAAAAATTCCAGGATGTAATTAATTATAAAAATTAACTAAGACTAACGCCCTGACGTGCGTTGCGATTCAAGAAGTTTTTCAACCAAGAACAAGATTCAAAATGATTCAGTTTTTCGGTAAAATATGTTCAAGAACAAGAAATTTTCGGTAAATAAAGGTTCAGGAGCAACACGAACGATTTGCTTTAGATTTCGAATAGCATCTTTGAATACTGAAGCAATGGCAGATATGATCGACATTGACTTTGGGTGTAAATTGAGGTAAACACTTATTAGTTATTATTCTTTGAAGAAAGAACTAGAACAAATCGATTAGGTAAACAAGAAATGCGATTGCACCAAAATGATGGCGTCATCGAAGCAAATGATACGGAGAAAAACGAAATAGGAGAAAAAAATTGTACTGTAGGCTTAACCTTTGCAAAACAAATGAACAGAAACAGATAACAACAAACTATCTGAGAAATAATGAATTGAAAAAAGCAGCCATAATGCATTCAGCATTTATTTAACAAACATTAATGTTTGTTAAATAAATGCTGAATGCATTATGGCTGCTTTTTTCAATTGTTGTCTGGTGGAAAAAAACAACCTCTTTACCGAAACTTTAAATAATGAATTACGTTTTACGACAGTTACAAACCAATATGAAACTTCTACAACCATGAACATTAACACGACGTGCCAAAATAGCTTGAGGCAATTTGTCGGAGCAGTTTCTGTCGTCAAAACAACGCAATTCAGAGCATTTAAAATAATTTCAAGGCAATTAATTGTATTAATTCGAGCGTGGTCTCTGGAGACAAACCGGGTATTGAGCCGTTAACAACAGCATTCACATCGATACAATATTACAATATGCAAAGACAATCAAGCAATACTGGTGCGATTTGACTGCCTCGCACATGCAGATATCAATACTTGTGGCGTAGCGTTTTAACACTTTTTTTAAATGCGAAAGATCATGGGTTCAAAACACTGAAAAACCGGTTATAAAAAATTGCTAAAATACAAATACAGTTGTTAAAAATATAAAAATAGCCAATTAGTTGTTTCAAAACTCTTCTCTTGCAATTGGGTTTAAATTGGAAGTTAATAGCTTTGAAAACACCATGTCAGATTTGATCGGTCTAAAAATCGAAGCCACGCCTCCCATAGATCAGTGAGAAGCACTAACCACTAAAGCAACCAATCAACCAAGGTAGAACTAGTAGTTAAAAATAAACGTTACAGCTTTGAAACTTTCGGAAGTACTGTTTGGGCATGACAAAACATAAACTTCTCTGGTTTCTGATATTGGCAAGCGTCACTACATGCAGCACCGTGCCTGGGGGCCAAGCAGGGAGCATCAAACTTTTCTACTAATTTGACAGCTTTGAAAGACTTGAAATGCGAAAACTTAAAATCTTTTCTATCTTAGTTTCGCGATAAGCATGCCTCCATGGCTACGAACAAAATCTATATCGAGCAACATTCATTTGCAAACCTTGCTGAAAATAAACAAGCAAGCACTAAATGCATGAAACGCATACAAGTATTAAGATGAAAAAGACCTGCGTGCAAATGACCACAACGTCAACTCAGACCTCACTTGGGGAGGTCTTCCAGTGTGGCTACAAAATGACAAAAGCTTGTTAAAGTAAACCAGTGCTTGTGTGCAGTCATCTAAAGTGGTGTTTTTCAACCTTTATCTCTGTGGCCCATTTAAAATTTAAAAAAAATTCTGGCACACAAGAACAAAAAGTAGAAATTCCGTGCAACCGAAAATTGGCTACCTCCAATAATTAAAGCTGTCATTGCTGACAGGCCCAGTGTTAATTAAATAATATTTGAATTAATTAGACTTTTAAAAAACAAAAACAGATTGCGCTAAAAAAGAGCTTTGTCGTTTCTTACATAGGATTTTATAAGCCAATTTTAAGAGCCTTCAGGCTAACGTTGAAAAACATCTGTCGATAAAAATCGTGACCGCAAGTTACCACAGTTTCTTCAACATATTTTCCCACTTACAATCTTCAATTGTTACCTAACAAAAGGCAAAAATAATCCAGATGGCGTCATTAAGGAAGAGATAACTACAGCTCCGAAGCGTTTTGAATACGCGTGAATGCGCCCAAAAGCGCAAACAACCGCGAAACTCACTCTGAAGTTCATGGACGAGCGACTTGTTATTTCAGTTTCGATCGGAGGCTCTTCGTAGCGCGCAGGTTCGACGACGCGCGAGGTCAAGTCAACGTCCTGGCCGTCTTCGTCAGTCGACGAATCGTTGTCACGATCGTGGTCGTCGTCGGGTGGGGGATGTTGGGGACTTGGAGGCCGGTTCAAGTTCAGAACATCGTTGGAATGCTGTATCATTGGCCTCGAGTAACTGCAAAGAGAGTTTTGAACTCAAATTGAGCAAGATCCAAATAAAAAGTTTATTTAATTACGGGGGGAGAGTATAACAAAGCCGCAATGACGAAAAAAGATTTTCAGATTAAATCGGATGCCAAAAAGTAGCAGCGAATTTACGCTGCCGACCGAAAAATAGCTTTACTTCGATTCAATATTTAGACCGCCTCTTTGTCATTTTTTTTCAAAAAGTTATTAATACGCCTCACAATGTCAATTATAAAAATTCTTTGAAATACGTATTATGCTCCAAACTAAGGTCGAAATTCTTTAGCTTGTGACGTTATTCTTTTTTCATTTTTTTCATTCTATATTTATCCTTTTAACATGCAGAAAAGCGAGTGCCATACACAGGACTGCAATTACCCCGACCCACTTCTGGAGATGCCGAGATATTGCTGTCCGATAAAACGTTTTGTTTAGTTTTTTTGATTTTATAGAAATATGACTGAAATTTAGAACTGCTTGCCAAGACCGCCAGGCAGGGGAAAGTGCCGTGAAATGTCTTTTCCAAGGATAAAACAGAATAGCGCAAGTAGGTTTTGAACCGAAGCCATGTCGATCACAATCACGACGCTCTTAATCACTCAATCATACTGCCTCGCGCAACTAATTAGCATAGATCATTTAACAACGAATTTTCAAAGGTTGGGTCGGGAAAAATTAAGTTAATACACTGACCAATGATTTCGCTAAAGACAATAACATCAAATAGTGGACGGTGGCTTTTAAACCCAAACCTCCTTCATATTTAAACAAAGAGGTTCAAAAATGAAAAAAGGACGAAAGTTTTCTATAAACAAACTTATTAACATGTTTTGAAAAAGCAGCATTAAAACTCAAAGCAGATGGGAGGGGAAAAAAAGGGGCGCCAAAACTGGATAGGAGTAATTGAAAGATGATGTTATAAGATGATGTCATAAGAATTGGTTTGCAAGTTGAAGAAGATAAAGATAGAATACAATTGAGAATGCAATTTGAAAAAGTAAGTTAAAAATACGCCGTCAATGTCAAACATAGGATTTATTTTTGTTTTGAAAGGTAAGCGCGAAATCTTACATCAATAAATAACTTTACCTGTCCGTGCTTTGCCTTACAAGGCTCGATCGTTTCATATACGGTCCTTTATCTTCTTCTCGAAAACGTTTGAAGTAGAAGAAGTAAATCAATGCGACTACTACCACAATAAAAGCAATGGCTCCAATAACAACTCCAGCAATTAATCCCGGATTGATTGGTTCGTTTACTAAAACACAGAAGATTTATTTGAGGCTAATGCACGGACATGTTTTTTACAGGAACAAAATCGACCAAATCCGATGAAACTGATTTGCTAAACTCGTACTTCTTTTCAACGCGGTATTTCTGGAATTCATATTTTCAGCGTAACTTCCTAAATTTTGTTGATCAAAAACTAAAAATAAATATAACACTTTTCGGATCATCTTTAATAGCAATCGTACAGATCAAATAGAAGATTGGATCATGAGAGTTCAACAAAAAACATGAAACATGAAAATAGCACCAAACAAAAGTAGCATACTTTTGCGGTTAGGCCACATTGAACAAGCAAACTCGGATCTTATTGAAGATCTATGACTCGAGTCCGGTCTCACCGACATGACGACTATAAATATGTTTCAAAAAAACAAACTAATTACTAACAAAGTGATAGTTTTAGGTACCCAATAAAAACTTGAGCAATTATTCAATGTACAAACTAGGAACAACTTTTAAGCGACGGATTCTTAGAGTCCCCGCAAATCAACTCTTTTTTTGCATGACCGCTATGAACAAATCAAGTTATAGGAAACAATATCTGGCTAAGGCGAAAACCAGCAGAAATGTTGACAAAAATTAATAAGATACACTAAATTATATAATACCGGTTTAATACACCAAAAGTAAGAATTGAGAAGAATGGAAATTGTTAGTTTTTGTCGCAATCAAAAATTATTATGAAAAAATTCGCAAGAAATCACTCAAAACTTTGCCACGCTTTATGAATGTGTCCCGAATCTCAAGATTAAGTAATTTTGATTAGGTTTTTAAAGCTTGGTAGAGTATGCGCGATTTAAAGTTGCTCTCAGTTTCAATCAAAGAAACGCAATTTAGGAGAAAATGCCGACAAACGAATATATTTGAATTAGTTGTTATTACTACGCGACCAGCATAAAATGAATCCAAATGAAATGAGCGCGATGATATCATCGACGAAGGCAAGGTTTTCGTCGGGTTCCAAGCTTTCTATTATTCAGAAATAAAAGGAAAACAAAAGAATAGTTTATGATACAATTGTGTTCAATTGATTTCCTATTGACAAAAGGACCCTGAGGAAAAAAAGCAAATCTCCATCTTGTATTTACTAAAGTGTTGAAATATTTCAGAGCTTTTAGTGATAGAAATAACGTTATGGTACAAATTAATAGGCACAGCACCTCTTCGACAAATCATACAATCTGTGTGATTTGAAACTGGCAATAGTATGTCTATCATTCCGACAAAGCAACTCCCAACTTCTTTAAACGAACTCGTAAATTTCTTGAATGAAAAGCCATTATAAAATTTTCGACAATAAAGGCATGACTAATCATGTGTAAAAAGTTCCACTGTTGTTGTTGTTTGAAAAAACTTTTAATAAAGCGCAAAATCAACAGTACTTAATTCAAAGAATTCAGTAAACAGCATACATGAGTAAGAAAGAATGGTTTTCCAAACAAATAGAAATTTCGTTCTATCCTTTAAATGCATAAGAGTATTTTATCAATATTTATGTAGACCCCGTTTGTGAAGTGATCATTGATCAAAACCAGGCCTAAAAAGTTTCCTTTTCTGGCCTAGCATTTTTGATAATTGTGAAAAATGTTGCTAAGGGTTCAGCATCGTAAGTACATAGTATAGCTTCACAGAGAAGTACACTTAATGGGGCTAACAAGGATGGGAAAAGGTTTCCGACCTTTTAACCACTTCCTTACAAAGAGCGGCTATAGCCGCAAAATTTCCATGACAATTTTACGAAAAGATACGATAACCGCAACTGCTTACAACCCTTCTATTTGTTCACAACCTTTCCCAGCTTAGGGGAATACCTCACAACAATTGTCATGGAATATACGCTGCAAGGGCACACCCAGCTCGTATAAATACCGTAAGGAAGTGGTTAAAATGGTGAATAACCGCTTCAATGTTCAATTCGCAGCCTACAGGCACCTTTATTATAGGCTGCCTGGTGACTGCTAAGATTATCCATACCTTGGAATTTAGCAATCAGTTGAAGATTAGAGTTTGCGTGTAATGTGCTGTATTTTTCTTAAAAACAACTATTTACACTGTATTATACCTATATAACGGTAAAAGCTTGTTTCATGTTCTCTTACTTGTTACTAGCTACTGTCTATTTATACCTAAAACTACTCCTTAAATTTTTTCCGCAGGTTCGACAACTCAAAGATAAATTTTATCTCAGTGTAAATAAAAACAAACTTTTAGTGAGTTTATCGCCAAAAGATTTTCTAAAGAACTTGGATCGAAAGTTTACAGCAATGCGCAAAGAATTATGCAGAAACACCAGAAATAATACTTATAAAAATGTTCAGCTAAGTAAATTGCTCAACGAATACCAACAAAAAACAATCAAAATTTCAAACTATTTTCAAAAAATTGATGGCAACTCACGCGCAACGATTTTCGTCGCTTGATACGTCGTTACGTTCACACTTGACCTCCCCATTGCGTTCTCTGCATAGCAAATGTAAGTATCGTTGAGATGGCTTGGTTCGTCAGGAGATAAGAGATTGACAGTAGGTCCTTCATTTGTGGTGTCCCCGGGAAGCCTCCAATCATATTTTACAGGCGGATTTCCATCGGCATGACACGTCAGTAAAGTATTTTCTTTATTTGCGGTTATTTGAAGGGAAACAGGAGCATCTATAAATTTATCGTTTGTAAGAAAAATCACTAGCAAGGAAACTCCACATCACAATTACATGAGAGCAACTTTTTATTACGGAACATACGACTCCAAATGTGAATCAACCATATTTTATTTCGCAATCATACGTAGTACACGGTAGCGAATATGGTTTTCTGGTCCCACGGTTCGCCATTTGCAAATATATTTTGATCATAATTTACTATTAGTTCGATCTTCAAAAGTGGGAGACAAGCTCCATGGAAAAACAGATCTTCTTATATTCCTATTCTATCTTGTCGACTTTAACGACATGGATGTCGTTCTTTTCTAGCTACGAATTGAAGTGATGAATATTTTTTTATTGGATTCAACTTAAACACGAGTCAGTGTTTTGAAACAATTTCGGCCTAAGAAATGCAGATAGGTCAAGACCAGTGTTTGTCAAACTGGGTCACAGCACCTTAAGGGTAGCTTAAAAAATTGTGATCGTCGTCTTCTGCTAGTTGCTGGAATTACATTTTTTATTTAACCATTTTGCGTTATAAAAATTGTAGAATCGTGAGAGCAAGTAATTTTTTTTAATTTTAGAAACGGTTTTTTCACGCAACTTTGCGCAATCAATATTTCACTTAAAACCTATTTCAGCGTAGACCTAATAGGATGATAGTTTTTGCGTATCTGCCTGAGTGATAACCTTGGTATGTCGTGATCGCGAAATCGGTATATCGCGATCGCGACATTGGGGTCGCTTCAAAAAAGTTTGGGGACTACTTTTATATATAGTCCATCTTCTGCAAACAAGAGGAATGCAACGTCACGACAGTTATGTCGAGACACGGTAACGATGGCCTTGCTTCAAACAGAAAGCGACGAAAAAGCAAACAACGCGGTCAGTTCACATACGAGTCCGAAATGATTCCTCTTTTCTGATGAAATCATGAATTGAATGGCAATATCCGATTAATCCTACTTTCATGAACAAATACGATCGATTATCCAAACGCCAAGTAAGGAAACACAGATGTCAGCAAACAATTTTATAGCAAAACATCGGCACATTTTTAAAGCGTCTCCTTACGAGTTTAACCCTTTCACTGCAGTACTAAAATATAAAAAAAAACCTATAGCTTGCTCTTCAGGAATGAAATATGATTTACTAAAAAATAGAGAATATTAATATTTTTTTTATCAGTTTTTTTCAGAATCAAGTAAATTTTTTTATGAATTTAGCATTTTTTCAGAATCAAGTAAATTTTTTTATGAATTTAGCATTTTTTCAGAATCAAGTAAATTTTTTTATGAAGTTAAGAAAATGGAGAGTAAATCCGTTTTCGGGGCTTAATTGATTTGGAAAAGTGGATGCATCCGCTTTTGGCAGTAAAAGCGTTAAAGAAATTAAAAAAGGAAAAAATGCGATTTACGGTCGGAACCGCCAAACTTTGCCAAAAATAGGGTTAGATTAAAATAAATAAGTATAGGCCAAGGATGACCAACTTACGACAAAGTCTATAATTGTCTTCAGCTGACTTTCTAGAGATGGTTGAGATAAAAGTTATTAAATCTGGTCTGCACTTACGAGGGTTTACTCTTATCGGGCCCTAAATGAAAAAAGTTTGATGACTTCGGGTCTAGAGGTGCTGCTTGAAGTAAATTACCTCGCGTTTTTGTTTATGTGACAAGTCACCGACAACGCCATCGTTACATTTACACAAGAAATTTTGCAAATAACGATGTAATGACACAAGTAATAAATGTATATTTAAAACTTCTTTTTTTCTAATTTGCTATTAACATACTGTAGGCTTAAACAATAAAAAAATGGTTTTGTAACAACTTTTTTTATCACCAATTTTAGCCTGGTGTTAAAATCGAAAATGGAGCAAAAAGTTTATGGTTGAATATTATACATACATGTTACATTTGCTCGATAGTTCAGTGTTTTGACGTTTGGAAAAGCAGGATGAGTGATGGAACATTGAAATACTTCGTTGTTGAAAAACCTTGTGGGCTCAAGTAGAAGTGTGGCTGTGACATCAGTGAGACCTTCGGGTGTGGTGCTGTTCCTGGCATTGAAAAACTTGATTTTAGCGCTCTTTCAAAGCGCAAATCGGAAGTTTTGTAAAGCGGCTTTGTACTCTGGCTTAACTTGCTTTAAAACGTACGTTATACTGTAACGACTAAACAATTTTTAAAAAAGATGGAACAGGCCAGTTGATGATATCTTTTATAAAAATGTCGACAAGCTGACTTTTTTTAATAGTCTTTCGGCGCAATCCTGCAGTAGTATTGCGAAAGGTTTTGTATTTTTATTTCCTTTGTTTTGCACGTATATTGCTAATCTACAACCAATAAACAAAGATAAATTGCGAAACATGGTTTATTATAGAACGTTTTGGAATTTTAACTCATTCCATTATCGAGCAAATTAAACTTATTTCCGAACAACGAACTGGACTGAACTGAACTAAACTGAACAACGAATGGAATTAAAAAACAAGTTTAATTCAGTTGATGGAATGAGTTAAAATTCCGAATCGATTTTTGAGTTAAAATTAACATACCGATAGTGTATTGGCTTTACTTTTAATTCTGAAAGATTAATTGATTAAACCTTTATAATAGCGTTATAAAAGCATAATAGACCAATATCATACCAAAAGTTATTGATAAAATTTGTAACTGAAAAATAAATGTTGTACCTTTTCACATCAAAAAACTTGAATTGACGCAATGACCTCCAAACAACTTCGGGTGGAGGTTTTCCTTAAAAAAAAAAAGTAAAAAATAATGTGAAAAAATTTGGTCATACCTAAATAACCTTTCATGATTTATATTGGTACGCCACTCCCACTACATTAATCAACAAACAGATAAAAAATTAAACAATTACCTCCTGCTGCAGAACATTCGGCAACAGCAGTCTGCGAAATATCTGCTTGAAGTGGTGTAACGACGTTTTGCAGTCTAACAGTTGGAGCAACTAAAAAACAGGTTTTAAGTTTTAACGTTAGTCGAAGGAATGCGCCAACTACAGAAGCTTGAAAATGCTTGAGCATGCAATGAAAGCAATAAAAGAGTCTTTGAGGAGTGAATTCAAAAAAACAAGAGACCTGGCAGATTTAAATGGGTATCATGCCAGGAAAAGAAACAGTGGATGCCAAATTTGCAGTGAGATTGATGATAAAACACAAAAAAGTTGAAAAGGAATTGTAATTTATCTTTATTGATCTAGAAAAAACCTTTGATTGTGTTTCAAGGAAAGTGATTTGGTGGGCACTTAAAAAGAAGGGCGTGTTGTAACTGGAAATGAGAGCAGCGATTGGAGAAGTACAAGTACAATCAGTAAAGCTTAAAGAGGAAATGTCAGAATGATATAATGTAAAAGTGGGAATACATTAATGCTCAGTGCTTAGTCCACCGCTTTTTCCAATGTTTTATCAGATGGTTTGGAAAAGACAATGAAGTAATTTTTGTATGCTGATGATTTAGTCATCATGGAGATTGTTGGAAAATGGAAAAGGAGAAATATATTGGATAGAGAAATGCACTGAAAAACAAGGGTGAAACTAGGAAGAAAATCATTAAAAGAAGCATTCAGTGCTATTGATCCATGTGCAACAGTAGGAAAAAAATGATGAGAAACTCCAATCAACTTGTATAAAGTGCAAATTAGGTTTCACAAAAGATGTTCTGGTGTCCATAAAAGGCTGAAGAGAGAAACCAATTATGAATGTGGCAGAAATAAAAGTGTTATAAATGGCGAAAAAGATAAAAAATATGTGAAATTAGGTGTGCTGAGATTAAAATCCTTAAGGAGTCTTATTATCTCAAAGATAAGAATTGGGAAAGATGACAGCACCAGCAGGGCAGTGACATCAAGAATATGTGCCACATGGAAAAAATTAAAAGAATTTTTAGACACACTTTGTGGCAAAATCCTTTATTGTAGACTGAAAGTTAGATTGTACAAAACATACATAAGAAGTATGATGTGCTACAGATAATGTTGAGCAATAAAAAAAGTTGATATTTGACAAGTGCAAACAACCAAAATGAGAATGACTCAAATGATGACTAGAATGATTTGAATGATCGACCAGATCTCAAACAGTGTGTTAAAAGGTAGACAAATATTAAGGATATTGAGGACCCATTAACCCTTCGTTAGTACCCTGTGGTGGTTGAACACCCCACAAAAAACTTTTTTATTTTAATTTTGAGTTGGCAATTTTCTGTGATTGACCCGATCTGATACAAAAGTATTCTTCAGTATCAGTAAATAGAAATTTTCTCACTTATTGGTAACTATAAAAACTTACAAAAGAAGCTGAATAAACATTAAGTAATGGTTAGCAACAGGACATGAATTGTAAGATGGGTTTTTTAAGATTGAGTTGTTCAAATACCCCAGGGTACCAACAGTGTTTCAAACTGTGAGGAAACTAATGCAGGGTTAAGAGGGCATTGTCCAAGATGGTTAGGACATTTTATGAGAATAAATGTGGAAAGTTTGAAAATAAGAGTTTATGAAAAAATAATTGCCGGTAATACAAGAGGAAGAATGAAGAAAAGCTGGGGGGGAAATGGTGAAACATGGCAAGAAAAAAAGAAACTTGTCTAGTGAAGATAGTAATGACTGAGAAAAATGAAGCTGTTGCTGCAGACAAATGGACAGCTCTGATATTTTAGGATAAAGTCCAGGTTGCAATAGGCATAGAAAAGATGACAATATGTTTAGCTTTTGAGAAAACAATTTAGTGCTAAAAACAATAAGAAAAATGATCCTTTCAAAAATCAAATTAAACATACCAAAAACAACAACTGTTGTTGTGAAAGTACGCTGTGGTATAATTGCAAAAACCTGTGCCGTGCAAGTAAATATTCCTTCATCAGTCAGAGTTACTGCAGTAAGCTGTCCCTGGCCTTTTGAGTTAAAAGTTAATCTGCCTTCGTACCTTTCAAGATCTGAATTTTTCAACAAAAATTGTGAAGTCTCTGGCTGTAAAAAAGTTATTGGAATAATTACAATGCAATGGAGTAACTATTAAAAGACATAAAAGACTAGTCACAATAGAATAGTAAATTTTTAATCAAGTCATTTATTGTTTTTTTATTGATTTAAATTATAGCTATAAAAAAACAATATTTTATTATAAAATCTATAACACAAATAAGATAAAACGGAAGCCATAAAATCTATAACAAATTTAATTAAAACAGGAAAAAGGTAATTTCATGGTTTGATTATTGGGTCATGCAAAAAAACTACCATTTTTTTAATACCATAGTTGATCTAAAAGCAAAATAAAAACATCAATCAAAAGGGATTAATCAACTTTTAAAATATATAAACTAAAAAATGCTTTATTTGTGCCGGACTTGCAATAAACAAACAAACCAATCTTGGTTTTTTCAACAAAGGGTTTTCCAACATCAACTTATGAGCAACAATTATATTAATCAAAATGTAATGAAAAATGTTTCAATCGAACACATTTTTTGGCTGTTTAAATAAAATACAGGGTGCCCAAAAAGATGTATACACATTTTAACTAATTGTAAACCAGGTGTTTATTATTATTTGTTTAATTTTCAACATGTAAAAGAATTTACAAACATCAATCTATCATTTTATCACTGCCAGTTCTGAAACTAATGCTTCTTCTGGTCCAGACACTGCCAGTAATGCAAAGCAATAGAATAGAACACATTATGAAACAATTCTTTTAGTATTTGCATGCACTAAAGTTCAATGGTTGCTTTATATTTAGCAATTGTTGTAGGTTCCAGTAATGCAAAGCAATGGAATAGAACACATCATGTAACAATTCTTTTGGTATTTGCATCCACTAGGGTTCAACAGTTGCTGTATATTTAGCAATTGTTGTAGGTTTCATTGTGTAGACTTTGTGTTTTAGGTACTCCTATAAAAAGAAGTCTAGTGGTGTGAGGTCTGGTGAACACAGAACAGGGATCAGCAACCTGCAGCTCCAAAATTTTTTATTTTTTCTTTTTCTAGGTCCTAAGGAAAAAAATATTCTATTTAAGATAAAGAGATAAAAAAACTAAAAGCAGGTCCAAAGCCACAGATTGCCAACTATTGACATAGAGGGTATTCAACAAAACCCCACTGTCCAATGCACCTGTTTGGCAAGATCTTATCAAGAAAGGATCTGACATTGCAACAATAGTGTAAGGGTGCCCATCTTGCCAAAAATAAAAACCCTCTACTTCAAAGTGTTCATTAATGTTTGGCATGAGACTGTGGCATCAAGTTCAAATAAACAGGACCAGTCACTGACACTAGTATCATAAAAGAACGGTCCAATTAATCCTTTTGATAAGCTGCACCACACTGTAATTCCAGTAAATTAACATGATCATTGACCATAACATGTGAATGCTCAAGTCTCCAGTAGCTGCAATTTTGGCAGTTAATCAAATCAAATGATAGAATGATGTTTGTAAATTCTCTTACATACTGAAAATTAAACAAATAATAACAAAAATCAAGTATACAAACAGTTAAAGTATGTATACATCTTTTTAGGACATCCTGTATATTCAATAAGTAAAGATTGTAAACCTACTTTATAAGATCCTATTAACTCATTTGATGAATCAGGTTTGATGGATTGAAAAAATAAATCCAAATAAAATGGTTCATCTAAATTTTTTGTTATTTGAACATCATAGCAAGAAAATAGAAGGGTTTCACCAGCATTGACAACAACTGAATCACCTAAATGACCATAAATTTAAATATTTTTTAATATCACCTTTTCATAGAAAAGAACAACCTACCACAAATGGCTTTGACAAGGTAAAAAGACAAAAAAATATAGATTGCAAAGTTTTTCATACCTAATACATGAAAACCTGTAATTGCACTGCAATGTAATCCCATTATGTCAATACATAAAAGTTAACATCTTCTAATAGTAAAGCAGTTATTATCATGCAAACAGTAGAAAATATATTATAATTGGATATTTAATATTGTAAGATCCTATTAATATTGTGCTAAACGATATACATTATTGTATTGCACATGTAAAATATTGCATTTCTTTTTTTTTAATTTTTTTAGATAAAAAAATTATTTTTTATATTTCTTCAATAGTTTTATTAGTAGCAAATAATACCAATGTTTATGAAATTATGCCAAAATATGAAAATAGGAGGAAAAAAAACAGGATATAAATTTTATTAATGCTATATTGAGTTTCATTTATGCCAAATTGAATTTCCTTTGTACTAAATTGAATTTTATTTTGTGCTAATTTTAATTTCATTTTTGCGAAATAGACTTTTAAATGGCATAGATTGACACAGAGTTATGGATTCAATGTTTTCTAACAACCACTTGATTGGTTTGATATGTTTACAAAAAGGCATCAGATGACTAAGCAATCAGTTGACTTTGGGTGACAATGTTAAAAGTAGGTGGGTTGAAGTTTCTTAAATCATCATAAACAATTATTTTGATTGTTTGGAGCACACAATTGATTCTATTCCACCCAAAAACTGCTTTAACTATGGCAAAATCAACAGAAGCAATGATTCAAGGTCAAAAAAAGTGATTGTGTAAAGAGAGATAAGATGAGTAGAACTGAAAAATCAACTATTCAAAACAAAATGTGTTAGTTATGTTTTGTGGGAGTGCTGCTGGAGTACACTTGCCACCAATAGTAGTATATAAAGCCCAAAATATATATACTAATTGGACAATAGGGGGTCCAGTATAAACTGCTTACAATGCAACCCAAAGTGGCTGGTTTGACCCCAGACATTTTAAATTTAGTTGATTAAAGTGTTTTTGCCTAATGTTTCTAAATTGTCTGGCCCAAAGCTTCTTATTGGCAACAATCTCCCATTGCACTTTTTAACAATAGTCATAATTGAATTGATCAAGCAGGATATAGTTTTTGTGACCATGCTGGCAAATGCAATGCACTTGTGCCAACCACTTGATGTGACTGTGTTTGGGCCAGCTAAAAGATAATGGCAAAAAATTATTATACCTTTACACTTAATATGATTAATAAGAACATTTTAACAAAAATTGTAATGTATACTACAATAGGTAACTTGGCAAAACTTGCTATAATAACAAATAATGAATGAAAAAAGATAGATATTTTGATTAATTCATTCACCAAACAAGAAAGCACTTATTTACAGTGCAATGAAATATATAATCCCTTAATCTCAAGTACAAAAAACAAATTATTTAATTACCACAAAATTTACAAAGTGCAGATATAATTCAAACATACATACAAGTTTTAAAACAATGATACAACAATACATATCAACATATGTAGCTAAAACTTGGATGGTTTAGAATCAAATTGTTTGACATATTTCATGTAAAATTTCTTATCAGACTTAGAAAACTTATGAGAATCTAAATTGCAATAATAATCAATACATTGTCTTGATGAATATGACAGAGCATTCATTACTGACAAAAAAGCTTGGTCAACAGAAGAGCAAATTTCAGTGTCAAATTTTAATGGGTGACTTTTAACAGTTGAAAAATTGATAGGTTGTTTTTTAATTTTTTGCAATGTATCTTCAGCTTGATTGAAAGATCGTTTAAGAGTAGTTACTGTCCAATTCCAATTTTTTGAATGGCTGCAATTACAATGTGAAGTTGACATTTTTTTGGTTAAGCTTTAAAGGCTAAGACTTACTTAAACCACCGTACACTTGTTATAATAACATCATTGTTGAACTAAGTTGCTACCAAAAGCATTAAAAATTTCCAGCATATTAGTTTATAAATATAAATAAAATTATACTAAATTCCTCGTTGACTTCAAATTAATCAGTATTATTATTACATTCTACTACTACAACTACTACTACTGGACCTTGAACAAGTCCGCCGTTTATAAAAAAACAACATTCTGAAATAAGTGAAATCTAGACTAAAAACAAAACTGACTAATGTATAAAAATGCATTGACGTTTAGCCCGCAAAGTTTTCCCAGCAAATGCATGTTTACAGAACTATTCTTTGGTTCTAAATGTAAAAAAAAATATTCAAATTATATTTAAATAACCTCACACTAAATTTGCAAAAAAAATCGAACTCGAATTTTATAAATTATCAGATGATAATTTTTCTTGCATTTGAAAAGATATTTAAATTTTAATTTTCGCTCTTACCGCTAATTTTGTTTTTTCTATAGATATCTTATATACATAGGTGTCGCGGTACTTTTGAATTATCCAATTTAATAGTACGTAATAAAAAAACTATTTTTGAAATTTTTTTTTTATTTTTATTTTTGAATTACACTATTTTGGAATGTCAATTGAAATTCAATGTATGTCAGAGTTATAACTATTAAATTGGATTATTCAAAAGTACTGAGTAAAAGTAACGCAGTAACGCAGTACTTTTACTCGGTACTTTTGAATAATCCAATTTAAATAGTAATAAAAAAACTATTTTTTTTATTTTTTTTTTATTTTTTGTTTTTGAATTACACTATTTTTGAATGTCAATTGAAATTTAATGTATGACAGAGAAGTTAATAGTTATAACTATTAAATTGGATTATTCAAAAGTACCGAGTAAAAGTACCGTGCCCCCTATGCTTATATAACAGGGATGAGAACCACTGACTCGTGGGTCACAGCGTGACCCATTCATAGATATCCTATATGACCTACTAGTTGAAATTCAATGACCCATCTAATGTTTTGAACTTCCTGGCATTTTTTTTCGAAACGTCGTAATTTTTTTTTTCGAAAAAATTAAGCAGGAGCTATATTGCAATTATAGTCTGAAGCCTAGGTTCTTAAACTGGAAGGCGTGAGCAACTGAATGGAAACTATAAATAGATATTTGCAGCGACAAATTTGTTTAGTCTGCATCATCAATTTAGGACAAAAAGTGAGGACCTTTTTTTAGTCTTGACCTAGAATTTTGGCCAAAATTAGAGGCTTCTCATTCATTTTAGCCAATGGCCCACTTAATTACAATTTTGATACAACTGTCATTTTTTGACCTGTCCTATAAAAAGGTTCGCCATACCTGTCATATAACTTGGAGTTATAATAGGCTGTACCGTAGGATATCTATGGCAGACATGCGGTAATTGTAATCAGGAATCGTAATCGTTTACATAAAAGACTTGACATTTTAAAGACTTGCATAAAAATTTTAATCAGTAATTTTTGACAAATATAAAGCTTACCGCAACGCATCCAAGGCGCTAAACAAATGTACTAGGAATAAATACTTTTTAAGCAATAAAAATAATCCAGCAAAAATTTGAGATGCAGTTCATGAGCTGGCTGATTAGAAAGCCAAAAAGAATATAACCTTAAACAGATTAATAAAAGAAAACGATGATTTTGTTGAAGAACCAAAAGATGTTGGACAATTACTAAACAAATTTTTTGTAGACATTGGAAAAAACATGACTAAAGCTTTTGCAACAATTCACTCAACGTATAAATGACACCTTCTACCTATTCTAAAAACTATTTTTTTATGTCTCCTACAACTCCAGAAGAAGTAGCAAATGTAATAATACTTTATTAAATATTAAAAAAACAATACGAAGTAAAGATGTCGACACCTATTTTATCAAAATAAGCAGTATTATAATTGCACCCATTCTCAACAAATTGTTCAATTGATGTTTACTCGAAGGTGAATTTCCCAAATGTTTAAAGATTGCTGAAGTAATTCCTATTTTTAAAAAAGAGAAGTGTAACATATGTATCAAACTACCGGCTAATCTTTCTGCTTTCGCAGTTTGACAAAAGTTTAGAAAAAAATATTTACAATAAAATTCTACATTTTATTGACCAATTAAATTTTCTGAGTGATCATCAATTTGGTTTTCAACAAAAATTCTTCTACCATTCTTGCAGTAACTTATATATATAATAATTTAATCAAAAATGTTCATAAAAGTCTTTACAGGTGTTGTATTTTTTAGATTTATCTAACGTTTTTGGCCTGGTTGATCACCACATTTTGCTTTGGAAACTAAAAAATTGCTTTGATATACGAGGATAATCTATTAATCTGGTTAAAAGTTATTTGACTAGTAGAAGGCAATATACAAAAATTTCAAAGAAATTTTCTGATGAACTAGAAACTAATTGTGGAGTACACAAGGACCCTGTCTAGGTCCATTATTATCTCTTTTATATATAAACGATTTACCACTTGGTTCTCAAATGAATACAACATTGTAAGCTGATGATACAAAATTGATGATGTCCAACTTAAATTTATCGTCATTGCAAAATCAAGCTAATATCAAATTTTAAAAAATTTAACTTTTCAAAATCAACTTTTTTATTAATATACAAACAACCTTCCAGAGCAATCGAAAGTACTTTCAAAATTACAATTAATTATACGAGGTGTGTCCGAAAAGTAACGAGACTGGTGTTATAAAAACTTTATTGAAAAATATTGAAATATACCAAAGTCAAATTCCTTCAAAATAATTCCCTTCCGCTTGAAAACACTTGTGCATTCGCTTTTTCCACGATTCAAAACATTCTTGGAAGGCATTTTCTGGGATCTTTTTAAGCTCCGTCGTGGCAGCCATTTTGATGGAATCGATGTCAGAAAAATGGGTTCCCTTCAGAACAGATTTAATCTTAGGGAAGAGAAAAAAGTCACAGGGGGCCAGATCGGGAAATATGGGGGTATTCCAAAGTTGCAATGTTTTTTTTCTGCGAGAAACTGACGAATACTCAGGGCTGTGTGAGCAGGGCTTTCCAAAGGCTCCGCCTCTTGTCACGCATTGATCTTAGGAGGCGCCGAAGAATCTTTTTATAGACAGTTTGGTTTACTGTTTGGCTGTCACACTTTATTCATAATTTTAATCGTAACGATGTAATTTATCCCCGTTAATAGTAATTCGTAGTGTTATTATAAGAGAAATAATTGCGTCTCTTTTAGCGCTGCTGTCGTATTATCCGATTCGCTCTATTGCTCGATATATGTATCTTCTTTTCTCTTTTTTCTCTTTGTATTGACGTAATATGTTTTTGACTAATGTCATTGTACTTGGAACAAAATTCTGATTTGCATTTACGTACTATTAGAAAACTGTTTTCATTAAACCGATTATTAGAACATTTTCCACACGATAAAATATGATTTTTAATTGCACTATTCTATAGACTTTTGAAATTCAGATGCTCCCGGATGCAATTTTCAATTTTGTACCCAAAAAATCGTAATTTACGATTAACAAAGACAAAGAAAGAATTCAAAAACAAAGAATTTTTCAAAAATTCAAAATTTTTTCTCTGCTCATAAAAATTCTATCACTCAGGTCTTGGAGCGATCAAGGAGCACTCCATGTTAGTTGTCATGGCAATGCTTGTTTTTTAGCGACTTTTTAAGATGATAAACAAACCAATCTAATTCATATATAGCGTTTGCAAATGTACCGAAAAATCAATCTAATTGATTTGCAAATGTACCGAAAGAAAAATATGATTGAACTGTAACGAGCTGAATAAGAATTTTTTGAATAGAGAAAAAAATTGGGATTTTTGATAGATTGAAAATATGTAGATCACGATTCCTTGGGTACAAAATTGAAAAGTGCCTCCCGGACTCTAGTGATCAAATGTCTGGAAGACATACTGATGTATGTAGGTTTAATTTAATTTTGAATTTTAACGCGCTGTGTCCCACTAAATGGAAGTTTGGATAAATTTTATGTTTTTTAAATCGAGCCAAGCGTATTTGTTCATGCGATTTTTTGTTTGATAAAGAAATTAGTACGTTAAAAAAGATGTTTTTGAATAATGGTTATCCTTCATAGTTTTTTCATAAAATTCTTGCGAGCTTTCAATTTTCTAACAAATTTTCTCAAAACATTAGCTTCGAAAATTGTTTTTGTATACCGTATTTGGGTTAGGAATCACATCATTTTGCAAATCGTCTTTCTGCATTAATAAAAAACAAGTACAATTTAAAAATATTTCCCATCTATGAAACTTTTAAAGTAGTAAATTATTTCCAGTTAAAATCCAAAACTTCTGTTGCTCTTTGTTGAAATGTTGTCTATAAATTCTCGTGTTCGTGCGATACGAACAAGACATACATCGGTATGTCTTCCAGACATTTGATCACTAGAGTCCGGGAGCATCTGAATTTCAAAAGTCTACAGGATAGTGCAATTAAAGATCATATTTTATCGTGTGGAAAATGTTCTAATAATCGGTTTAATGAAAACAATTTTCTAATAATACGTAAATGCAAATTAGAATTTTGTTCCAAGATTCACGAAGCTTTACTCATAAAAAAGTTAAGTCCAAAATTAAATCGACAAATGTTCGCAAACGGAGCTTCATATTTATTGAATATATTTTGATTGTAAATATTTTTTTCTTTTTTTTCTTAGATGACATCATAAGCTGGAATTTAATTTGTATCAATTTAGTCTCTCACTCGTTTTGATTTAAAACTTAGCCTGTTAGTTAAAAGTAAAGCCTGTTTTTTAAAATATACATTGTTTTTTGATGTTGTTGTTTTTTATATGTGTGTGTAAATTTAGTAAAATTAGTTTTAGTCACAACTAAATGTTGAGAAACTGGTTACTAACAAATAATCCAAAAAAGCGGACAATGAGCGATTCAGCAAAAAAATTAGATGAGAGCAGTACGGTAGAAGTGCCAACAAAAATCTTTGTGCCTTCAAGCAGTGAGGATCAGCAGCAAGCAAATGAGCCACATCCTCAGCTTCATAGAAAAGAAATACAACGTCCAAACCAGTCTCATAGAGCTAGGCGAAAGTACAGCGAAGAATCTATAAAGCTTGGTTTCTTGATAATGATGAGCGTCATTCTCAATGCGTTGTTTGCTCCGAGGTCCTTGCAAACGAGAGCCTGAAAGCAGGAAAATTGCAACAACATATTACAGCAAAGCATTCAAAACTCATTAACAAACCAATACCTTTTTTCCGCCGATTAGAAAAAGAATTGTTAAGTGAAAAGAAAACCATTAAAGAGTTCCTCTCAACCTCAGAAAAATGTTAGAAGGCATCCTATGAAGTGGCATATCTAATCGCAAAAGATAAAAAACCACACACAATCGGAGAAACCCTCATTAAACCTGCTGCTGTTGCAATCAGCCTAATTATGCATGGAGACAAAGTAGTTGACAATGTAAAAGAAATTCCATGTCTGCTGAGACCATTCGTCGACGTATCAGCGAAATTGGTCAAGATATCAACTTCCAACTGAATGACAGAGTGAAGAGAAAAAAATTTGCTTTGCAATTAGATGAATTCACGGACGTGTCCGGTTTAACGCAGTTGATCGTATTCGTTAGATATATAGCCAATGGGAAGCCTGAAGAAGACTTACTCATGTGCGCGTCGCTGTTAGGAACATACACAGGTGAGGACATTTTCTCAGCAGTGGACACGAGACTAAAGAATGATGGATTATCGTGGAAGCAGTATATCAGCATTTGTACTGATAGAGCTGGAACTATGGCAGGAAAACATAAAGATTTCTTGGCAAGAGTATTACAAGTTGCACCTTGAATCAACTTTACCGATTGTATTATTTCTAGAGAAAATCTTGCCAGCAAAACATTGGACCCAGATTTAAAAAGTGTTCTTGATGCAGCAATAAAACTTGTTAACTTTATTAAATCGAGACCTCTCCACACGAATATTTACCACTCTATGCGATGAAATGGGCTTGCAGCATAAAAGTCTTCTCCTTCATTCAGAAGTAAGGTGGTTATCGAGAGGAAAAGTTCTTATCCGTTTGTACGAGCTGAGGGATGAGGTATACTTGTTTCTCATGGATAGAAAACACGAACTTGCTTCCAATCTTATTGACCCTGACTGGATAGTAAAACTGTTGTACTTATCTTGCATTTTTGTGAAATTAAATGGCTTGAATTTGTTATTGCAAGGTGAATCAATAAACATCCTAACAGCGAATAACAATATCGAAGCCTTCAAAAAGAAACTTCAACATTGGACTGGCCTACTTGAAAGCGGAAAAATGGATATGTTTTCTGAGCTGAATGATTTTCTCGAAGAAAACGAGATAAGTCAAAACATTGTAAAACAATCCATCCTTAACCATCTTCAAAGATGTTACTCAATGGTTTGATAAATATTTTTCAGAAGACATAGATTCACAAAAATACGATTGGATATTATCACCTTTCGCCGTATCAAGTACGCGTCATCTCTCAGCAGAATTGATTGAAGCACTGGATGATCTGTCAAGTGACCGCGGTTTAAAGATTGCTTTTGATAATAAAAGGAGTTTGGCTGAATTTTGGATTTCAGTTGAGAAAGAATATTTACAGTTATCAGCGGCTACAATGAATTTTCTTTTGCCTTTCAGAACCACCTACTTATGTGAAATGACATTTTCCGCATTATCACACATCAAAAACAAATACAGATCAAGATTAGAAGGAGAAGATGATCTTCGGGTTGCCGTCTCTCATATCAAACCCATAATTGGTTTATTGTGTTCTAAACACAAAGCTCATACTTCTCATTAGAAAGAATAAACGCAATGATTTGTTGTTTGTGACTGCTAACTTTCTACAGTTTATAAAAAAATTGCTACATTAAATAGTAGCCCTAAAATTGGTATATATTTAAAATAAAGTTCTACAAAAATGACGCTCACTAAATTTTTGGGTCGCGTGAATTCATGGCAAATACTTTTTGGGTCGCACCAAATAAGTATTTCCCCTGGTTTAGAGTGCTGGTTTTAGCTGATAATTCGTTGTTACGTATTGATAACTTTGTAGTCGTGTTGTTCTTCCTTTTATCTTTTATATTAACCCTAATTCACCTCTAATTCACCTATATAAAAGCGTTATAACTGGTAAAGTTCGGGTGATAAAAAACCTAAAATTTTATGACTTTTCCTAAAATTTATTCCTGAATATTTTGATGTTTCACTTGAGCAAATCCGATTGGTACTTTTAGTGTAGCAGGCTATTTTTTTGACTTACCTCTACTGTACATACCTGTACACTTTTTGTGTACAAAAATCATGACGGAAGTCAAAAAAAGTTTCGAACGTCTTGCTGTATTTGTCAAGATTACTGCGTCACTTAGTAGTTATTTGTTTTTGCAGCAGACCGTGACTAATCCGATTATGTCGCAAAAAAAGCAATCAACGGAAATTTGAGGACCTTCAATTTTATGCCAAATAAGAAAAGACTTAATAGCAAATATATTAAAATTAGAGAAATTTGACTGAACTAGAATAAATTTTTTTCAACTTATCAAAAACTCAACTGCGCAGCTAGTGTCTGTTAAGAGTATTGGACATGTAAACTTAGGGTCCTCCGAGGAACCCCCTTCAGGAAATCAACAGAAAAAAACATCCTAGGTAAATAAGGGTTAATACAATCGTTTGAAAGTCAAAACAAGTTGTTGCTTGTATTTAGTTAACCTTTTTGGTTTGGTTTCGTTAACTTGTCTAAATCACTTGTTTTGGGAAGCCTAGGTAAAAACGTAACATCCTAGTTACTCTACTTGTTAAAATTAGTTGATTTTAAAACAATCGATCAAACAGTATCTGTGCACCATCATGTCACGCGGCACTCGCACTGAATTCTGAAAACTGGAATGGGGTTAATTGTTGAGGATCAGAACGCGTTCTCCACCACAAATCGTAAGCCACCAAAAAATTTATTCAACAAATTTTTCCAATGCGGCTGCTTTTTGCAGTTTTGACAAGAAGCATGGCCGAGAAGCCGGACTATCTTCGACAGTATTGTTGAGCATTGTTTGACAGTGATATAACAACTATTCTTTTTTTTTTTTATTCTCCTGCTTCGCAGGAAAGCGTCGGAACGTTATAGGCTACTAAGAGCAATTAACCGTGAATTATGATTACCCGGTCTGCTTACAAAAATGCCAAGATATTGCCTCCGGTTGAAATTTTTTTATTTTTTGTTATTATTAAAGCTGTGACTAAAATTTAGAGCTGCTTGCTGGAACGGTCAAGCAAGAAAAGTGCAGTAAAATTTTTTTCTCTAAGACGAAACAGAATAGCGCTCCGATCTTGTTAACCAGGAAAAACATTCCAGAACAATCAAATTTTACCACTGGTTGTTTCGCAATCAGCCCTTCTGTCAAATTTTAATTTCGTAATTTAATTATGGTTTCTGTTAGAGTCATTGTCTTTTTGATCAAGCCCAGACCATTTAATTTTAATTAGAATTGTGTTATTTTGATTGAAGTCCCATTGTGTTTGCTTTACATTTGTGTAGCGCTTTGCGAACTAATTAGAACAGCATTGTTATGACGAAGATTGCGAAATACATAAACGTCACCGATAAGCAAATCCCCCATTTGTTAATTGTCACGTGCTTAATTGTGATGTTCACTATATAACCGCCTTCTTCTATAATTTTACAAAGCATAGAAACTCAGTCATATCAAGTCTGTTCGAAAGGTCGCCGTACGCTGTTATATTTGAAGAGGGCATTCTGGTTGAATAGCCTGGTAAAGTCGTGTGCTGTTATTTTTTACAGGGAATTCTAAGTTGTTTGAATCGGCCGGTATTTGTTAATCAAGTGCAGTCGGTATTATAGATTTGAATTTTTGTTGAACTGGAAAAAATTTCAGTCTAAAACCCTACGCTCTGTGGACCTGGGATTTGACTTGAATAAAAGTTATATTTTATTTTAAATTCAATAGGTAAATTATAGTTAGGAGCTAAGATTGGAAAGAATCATCTAACGACCTCTCCTTAGCGTAGAAGATAGCTTTTTGGATCGAGAGAACGATTTAGTTCCGGTGTTGGCAGCAAACTGAGCACAACAAAATTCCTGACAGTATCGAAGTTCCGTTAGCAACATTTTTTGACGTCAGGTCATCGAAGAACCATTCTTTTTAACGTAGTTCTTAGACTGCGTCACCACCACAATATTTGACGTTGAGATTCAAAGAAAACGTGCAACATAATTTTGATGAAGTTGAACAAGTTAATTTACCTTGGCACTGAGGCCAACACCGACTACTGATTATATTTTTCGAACGTAAAATGAAACTCTAAAAATGTTTCTTAGCAAAAAGAAAGTTATTTTAGGCCCAACTGTATAGTTAAGGCAATGTGCTGATAAATTTTATTTATTCATCTAATTGATTTCAATGTTCTGTAGGCCTAAATCAGATTCAAATACCAAAAATGTTTTGGCATTATGGAATATTTTAATGTGTACAACTTACTCGTAAATTGACTTTTTTGACACGAAAAAGATTTTTGGGTACAAAACAAAGTTAATATTTTCTGCTCATCTAGATTTGTTAGCTATATGTAGACTTACCATATTTTTGCAATTAAAAACCGGGACGCTTCAGAACAAAGGCCTTTATCAGATATATAAAAAAAGGATTTTTGCAAAAAAACTGAAGTTAAATTAGTAGGATGAACCAGCCTTTTTCAACCTTTTTCCGTTTGCGGCACATTTGTAAAACTTATCAAAAATCGCCGGACTTTTAGACCGTTTTTATTAAATTTTGTTCCCAAAATCATGGTGATCTCTAAAAAAAAAGTCTTCACTTCAATTTGATCTCTAATTATCTTTAATTCTAAAATTCACACGAAATAAGTCTTTTCAGTAGCTACAGTATGTTAGCTGGTTGAAGGGCTTGATCGGACTCTTCGACCGACCGGCGGGGACGTATGGTAAGTCTATGATTATGCATCGGGCTGGAGTTAATTTTGAAAATTTCACTAAAGTGAAATTCCGGGACATTTTGCTAACCGGGACGGGACACCGGGACAGACGTTTAAACCGGGACTGTCCCGGCCAAACCGGGACGTATGGTAGGTCTAGCTATATGTAAGTTTCTTGGTACAATCAGCAAGACCAAGATTTAAGAAATCATCATACAAACTCGGGCAAAACTATTTTCTCCACCCCCCATAGATTTTGGTTTGGTACGCCTATGGCCCCGGCCCACGACTCATGAACCACGTGTTCAGTTTACACGCTTGTCCGCAATACGAACAGAAAAAATATTTTATAGAATTAAGACATGAATCAAACCAGAACCGAAAACTTGTATTTACAGCTAGTTGTTTTCTTTGAACCCGAACCGGAACTGAACCCGTACGAAATGAAATTTGTTGAACCTGAACTTGAACAGGAACATTATTTAAAACGGTTCGACGCCATGTAGATCAACATTACAATAATCTAGAAGGTAATCTCTAGGTTTTATTTAAACAACGATAAATTCCTAAATTAAGATATTAGGAAAACAATTTAAATGTAGATTAAAATAATCTAAGTTGGCTACTTTAAAATTAAAATCAAGAAACTATCATGTGATAGATGAAAGTAATTAAAACTTTCTAACACTTCTTTAGATAAGTGTTTTATATCAGGGGCTGTCATTTATTTTATCTCTATATTTATCCCCCTGACTTGCAGGAAAGCGATGAAAGCTCTAAAATAGGCAAGTAATTACCCCGATCTGCTTCCGGAAATGACACGATATTGCTGTCCGGTTGAAATTTTTTACTTTAGATTTTTAGTTTTTTACATTGAAATATGGCTTGCCGAGCCCACCAAGTAGGGAAAGTCTGTCCAAGGACATGACAGAATGGCGCTTATCGATCACAACCAGATTTCTAAAAAAAGAAAAAAGATCATTATTTTAGGGATGCGCCGTCATGGTGCTACTACGAAGAAATAGAGCGCTATCTTGCGTAGGGGGGCACTTTTCGACGTTTTTTAGGAGGGGCCCGGTGCGGCCGCCCCGTTCGTACCCTGCTAAAGCGATCACTTCGTTTGCAACTTTATTAAGAAAAACAATACGAACACGATAATCAATTGTGGAAACGTAAATTTTATTTATTTTAGAAATCGTTGGAGGATTAAAAATTTTAATGGCGAGGTTCTGTTTCTCTTTTTTTCCGCAAGCAAAAACTTGTGCAAGCGATAAAAATACGAACTTGAAAGTAAAATAATAATTTTAAACCTACTGTTGATAAATTTCGATAAAACAAACTTAAATTTATTGCGTTTTACTTTATAGTCTTTTTTTACAAGTGACTTTAATCGGCGTCAGCTGACACGATTTCACGAGAGGGGGGGCAAACAGCGACGTTCATGGTGATATCACTGTTCTTTATAAAATGAGATCCAAGAGTTTGAATGCGATTCGAACCTGTATCCAAGAGAAAACAAACCAGAGCAGCGCGAAACAACAGCAAGTGCGATGCGTAGTTTGTAATCGACGTCATTGACACAATGAAACAAGAGCAGGAGTTGAGTTCATCGATGCTGTCAGTTGCTTTTTTCAATTGATTTCGACCATGAACCATGACAAGTCGCAGGTTGAAAAACTCGAAAAAATGTTTTATTTCTCAACAAATCTATCAATGACAGGATTAAGTACGAAACCATAAGCACTAGGTCTATCTTCTAAATAGTTACTTAAAGTACTTCGTTCAGATCGATCAAAATCGGTTTGGATACCTCGTATTGCGACGTACATTGAAATGTGACTAATTATTATGCGAACAAAATGCACAGCAGTACAAACAGCTAACATATGAAAACTAATAGAAAAATAAATAGCAAAATGAGTTGCCAATCAGAAAAAAAACAATGTCTAGGTTGTCAGCAGCAAGACGCCTACTTGTAACAACAGGCTTAATAGACGTGTAACAATTTTTAAACTATTTACATCAGTAAAGCAATAAGTAGGTGTGCGGAACTGACCAAACAAGAACATCGAATATCTCTAATAAAAACTATAGAACCAAAAAATATTATTTGTCCTTAAGAACCTCAAACTCAAGCAGGAGTCGAAAAAATTCGCCTTAAAAGCTTGTTCCCACTACGAACGTGAAATAGAGCATTTTTTTTTGTTTTATTAATTTTTTACTTCTTTCCGCGCTTAAGCGAAGCAAAAAAAATACCAAAAAGAAACAATAAATACTCCATTTCACACTCGCAGTGAAAACAAGCATTAACATTGTTGGAAGTATCTGATTTTTAATTCAACGAGATATTAAAGAGAGGTTTTTTTTATCGCAAGTTCATCAGCGCTACATTTTTTCATCCTCTACGATACTACTAAATACAATATCATGCATTGCAACAAAAACGACAATCAACCCTTCAAATTGCTTGCTTTTACAATCATCGATGCAACGTCATCGATTCAAACCTTTTATGCCAATACTTCCGGATGATGTAAGCTTGGATAGCCGTAGAAAACAAACATTTGATGTTTTGGCTTCACTGTTTATCCAGAAAAATATTGAAAAAAATATTATCTTACAGTGTTTTTCGATCCACTTTAGTCCTCTACCGATCAATTTTAATCATGTGTCGATCAATTTTAGTCACTACCGATTAAATTTAGTTCTGTGTCGACCAATTTTAGTCATGTGCCGATCAAATTTAATAGTGTACCGACCAAAAATAGTTATGTCGACAAACTTTATTTTTATTAGTAAATACATGTTAACAATTTTGAGATATAATTTTTACTATAAGTTTTTTTGTTAGTTAAAACAATTACTGCATTTTCAAAAACAAATACTGTAAGAATATCATAATTTTGTAGAATACCTCAAAGAATTTATAGGGTTTTTCGATCTAATTCTTGTTTTTGCAATCAAATTCGTTCTTTTTGCAATTAATTTGGTTCTACAAAAACTTTTATATATATACAGTATCTTTGTATAGGGTCTCCCGATAGGGTCTATATACATATATAAATAATATGGCGTCTCTGTATTAGGTCTCCATAATGTATATATATAGATAGGTATATATACCTATCGGAGATCCTATATAGAGACCCAATATTATGGGGACTATATTATAGAGACCATATTATGAAGACCTATAGAGACCTAATTTTGGAGACCTAATATTATGGAAACTATATTATAGAAACTAATTATGGAGACTATATACATTGTGGAGATTTAATTATGGAGACCTAATATTGTGATGACCTAATACAGAGACCCTATATTATCAAATATATTGACTCTATGTTATCAAATATATAGGGTCTTTGTATTAGGTCACCACAATATTAGGTCTCCATAATTAGGTTTCCACGATGTATATAGTCTCCATAATTAGTTTCTATAATATAGTTTCCATAATATTAGGTCTCCATAATTTAGTCTCTATAATAGATATAGTATTAGGTCTCCATAATATGGTCTTCATAATATAGTCCCCATAATATATGGTCTTCATAATATAGTCCCCATAATATAGGGTCTTCATATAGGATCTCCGATAGGTATATATACCTATCTATATATGCATTATGGAGACTATATTATAGAAACATAATTATAGAGAAGGAGACCTAATACAGAGACGCCATATTATTTATATATGTATATAGACCCTATCGGGAGACCCTGTACAAAGATACTGTATATATATAAAAGTTTTTGGAAAACGAATTTGATTGCAAAAACAAGAATTAGATCGAAAAACCCTATAAATTCTTGGAGGTATTCTACAAAATTATGATATTCTTACAGTATTTGTTTTTGAAAATGCAGTAATTGTTTTAATTAACAAAAAAACTTATAGTAAAAATTATATCTCAAAATTGTTAACATGTATTTACTAATAAAAATAAAGTTTGTCGACATAACTATTTTTGGTCGGTACACGATTAAAATTGATCGACACAACATTAAATTTGATCGGCACATGACTAAAATTGCTCGACACAGAACTAAATTTAATCGGTAGTGACTAAAATTGATCGATACATGATTAAAATTGATCGGTAGAGGACTAAAGTGGATCGAATAACACTGTAACTGTTGACTCTTATGAATTGAACTTTTTACCGAATCTAAGTTATCTTTGAATGCGTAATAATCCAAAGTCGCTGGCGAAAGTAAAATGATACAATAATGGCTTTCATTTTTTCAAACAGAAAACAGAAAAAAAAAAATACAAATTCTATTTCGAGCCCGTTTTTGACATGACCCAAAACCACAGTTTTAGATTTTATTCCTATGTTTTCGGCCCGGCAACACCGTAAAGAAAACAGGAACCTCACGTAGAGTGAAGTCTTTTTTGTTGTCTTTAGTAGATTTTAAGGGACAAATGCAGACATCCTGATCGCGACGTTTTTTTAGATCTTAACGGAGAAAATTCAATATGAATATTAAATAGATATTAATGCATCGGTTGTCTTTATGATGACGTAAAGATACAAATGTTTGTTGACGTCATAATAAAGAAAACCAAACAACATTTTCGCTCTACGACGATAGAAACAACAGCGAACGTATCACAACAGAAATAGAAACATTACGCAATAAAAAAATACGAACATTTAGACCTAATAGAATATGAAAAAATAGGACTTTTAAAAAAAATTACGTAGTAACAGAGTTCCAATCCAAACCAATAAAAGCACCAACAACAGCCTAAAAGTGCAAACAAATTAATGTCGCCAACAAGCAACTTCAACGAACATTTGACAGTTACTGCAGTGAAATGCGATTTCATTATACTCTAGATCAATGGTTCTCAAACTTTTTGCGCCCGCGGCACACTTTGCTACCTTTCCAAATTTTGCGGCACACTTGGACCAGAGTGCAGATCGTTTTTGGTCTGCACTGAGTTTTCCACGTTTTCCTTTACCTGATCCATTATAGTGTATTACATAAAGGCATCGAATTTTTACGTAACTTTTTATAAATAAAGTGAAAACTTTCTTTTATTATTGTTCATTTATTATTGTTCACTAGATTTTGTACTGTTTGTTTTCATATAAGGTATTTAGGTTCCACATATCGTGTACGACAGGCGTATCAAACTAGCGCGGCTATGTGTGCCACATCGGTGAAATTTTAGAGTGAAAATTTACCGCTGGTCGCAATCTGGTTACAAAAGAAATTAAAGGCCAATAAAAAAAGTCTTTACTTGAATTATTTGGCTAATCCAGGTTATTGTTTTAAATTTTATGTTGAAATCAAGGTGAGGAACAAAGAAAAGGTCTTCACTTAATTAATTGGTTAATTTCGGTTGGAAAATCAAGTCTTGCTAATAAACCTTGTCATTTTAATTATTTAAATTTAGTTCTGAATTTATCATTAATTTAATTTCGTATTGAGCATCTGATCAAAAAATTCGTTGAAAGACTTCGCGGGCTGAGAGTTTGAAATGCCTGGTGTACCGAAACGCGACTAATCACCAAAACTTTAAGCAATGGGAATTACATTTAAAATTTTTAAGCTTTTTGGTCGCAGTTCAAAAAAAACATACTTTTCCTCTTTTATAGTGTGTGTTTAGGTTGCTGTTGCGGAGCATGGATCAATGTATTTTAAAAAGTTTTGCGGCACACTTAAGAAATCTCTCACGGCACAGTGTTGTGCCGCGGCACATAATTTGAGAAACACTGCTCTAGATGAAAATTGACTGTTGTAGTGTTTACACGACGGCGTTAAACTAACTTAAGAGACAATTCTGGTTTAAAAACTTAACCCAGGCTTTCAACACAGTATCACTTCGTTTAAGAATCCGGCACAGTTCTGACGTAACAAAGACAAAGCTTTCCTATTCAACAAACTTCTCGAGTTGTTCCTTTCATCAGCCTATCAACAGACCCAACTTCTGAGCGAAATTTCGGTTCCTTCTTTCTACGGAAGCCCGTTCCTCATCGGTCAAGGGGGTGCGAAGCAGGGGCTCCACAGGCATGTCCCTCCCCGAATGACCTTTTCGGAACACCTTCAAGCACAAGTAATGATCAACGCCAAACGAAAATGGTTCGTTACAAAAGATCCCAAATATGAGAATGTTTATACCGGTGTTCAATAAATGCAGAGCATAGATGAGTGCCAAAGTTATTTAATGTTTCTACGAGCGTTTTGGTAAATGCAAAGGGCATAAATGAGTGATGAAGTTAAGAGTTACCGTATTAACAATCATAAACCTAAAGAAGATATTTGAGCGGTACAGTATGTGCAAACAACGGCCAACGACATTTTGCTGTTGTTTCCTGATGCGTCGAAGCTCCGTGCCGCAGACTTACTTCTTCCGCCTTAGCTAAGGAATGTCTTCGCACTTTATGAATACTGTAGATGGTCGCTTCAGGTAAGAAAACGTTGAAGAGAAGTTCGTCTTTCTTGGTAAGTCCTTTTACTTGCCTGGAAATAAGCTCCGTTTAAAAATTCAAGTTTACATCTTTAAAACCGCTTGGAGGTGTAATTAAAAGCAGGTGAGGAAACCTTGCTTCTCGCAACGAAATTTTACATTTCATTACTATTCTTGTAGTTTACAAGGTGCACTCTTGTTGCTTCTTCCTTTTTTGATTCGAAGCCATTATGTTTATTGCTGAATAATTAGAGTTTGTACTTTCACAATGTGGCGGAGCAAAATATAAAACTGCAACTGAACTTAACACAACCCACCAAGACCCGAGTTGGAGATTTTCTTTAAAAAAAAAAAAAAAAAGGCAACGAAAGCGAAGATTTCGAATTATACGATTTTAATCAATTAAAATGAACATGCAAAGGCGACGGCAACTAATACATTTATCAAAGATACTAAATTCAACAAACATGTGACTTATGAGCTGACGGAAGCTCTCCTTTTACTGCAAAAAGGACATTAAAATTGTTAATATAGCTTTTTTATTCGATTCGTTGAGGACATATGCTAACCATCTAGTCGGCAGCGTGTTCAAATGGTTAGAACGCCGTGATTGGGATCGATATGATCTCGGTTTAAAACCTACTCGGGCCATTATGTCATGTCCTTGGGAAAGACACTTAACAGCACTTTTCTTTGCTTGGTGATCTTGGCAAGCAGTTCTAAATTTCAATCATACTCTATAAAACTAAAAAACCAAAATAAAAAATTTTAAGCGGACAGCAATATCTTGGCATCTCCAAAAGCAGGTCAGGGTAATTGCCTACCCTATGTATTAGCGCCTCCGTCGCTTTCGTACGAGTCACAAGGATAAATATAGAGATAAAATAAAAAAAAATAATCTAACTATAATATTAAGCGGATATAACCAGCTTGGATGAGTTACTGCAAAATACAATAGAACGTGTATGAACCAGCGTTTTTCCTGTTTATATTCGAACTATAGTGCATCAATTTGGTAGGTGATCCCGATCAAATTTCAATAGTTTTTTCTTGATCAAATGAAAATTTAAAATAACGCGTAAAACTAGCAAGCATAAGAGCCGGGGGTCGCCATTTTAATTTCGGGAACAATATCTTTTGAAATTGAGAAAATCAATACTTTTTTTTATTCGAACCAAAGCTAACAAGGAACCACGGTAGGCCGGAAATTAAAATTCGATTTTCTTACTAGATCCGATAAAAACGAAAAACGGCAAGTTGACCTAACGTAAAAATAGGATTCTGCAGTCGGAGAAATTAGTTTTCAACTCTGACTAAAATCCTGAATAAATTTCAGTTTTGCGAAGGCCGCAATTTAGGGAAAACGCGCGGTGGTACGCAATTCTAGCTGCTTCTATTTTATAATGAAAGTAAAAGGACTTCGTTTAATGCAATTCGAAACATTAATTTCAACATGAAAATTGAATATTTTTTAAATGGCAGAAAATCACAACGCGCCGCAGACGCCAATTTTGACAGAACTTATATGAAGGGCTTCTGATCATAAAGTTATTTCAACAATAAGTTACTGAGCTGACCCCTCTTCAACTCGCCCGTCACGTGATTACATGTCCTATTTTTTCTTCTTTACAGACCATCGCGGAGCCAAAGTAAGCTATTTTTTGCGACACACTGCACATTTTCAGGTGCCAGACTCATATAATCGAAACCAAGCTCGAAACTTACTTGAGGTTTGTGTTTATGAAGTGCAGCAAGTAGCTGGAAACGACTTCGAGATGCGTCTCGGTGCCGAAGTAGCAGTGTTGCAGCTTCATGTTGTTGGCTTTCGGAGATACAGAGTGAAGATCCCACACTTCGAAATACGCTTTCATTCTGCACAAAGTCGTTGCATTAGTACACGACAAGGGCAGCAGCTATTAGAACGAAAAGCTCTAATTGTGCCGAAGCGACAGTTATGTGACATTGGATTTATTGTAATATTCTACTTGTTCTTATAAGGAAAAACCTAAAGTGTCGCCGTAATTCAATAGTGTTCAGCGACAAAGATACAAGAGTCATTAGTAACTTGTGCACGCTGAATGATTAATGGAAATATTCCACATTCATCTCACGATCTAAAAGCGTTACTTTCATTAAGACACCACAAGCAGTACACTATCAATTAATCGGACGAAGATAGACTGTAAAAACGAGTTCACGAACGTTTGACAAACCAGATTTCGGCGCACGAGAGTTTCTGCTCGATCTTCTGTTTGTTCATTCATTTATTCAAGCGAGTTTTTAAAGGCCATATTCACCAACCACGCTCAAACGCACCACTAATTTAAGCGAGATTTGATCGCTCATCGCCATTAATAAAAACTACAATAACACAAATTTAATAAACTAAAAGCTTGTTTAAACTTGCTGTGCTTCTTCCACTAGGAAAAATTTGATAAAAGGCTATTTTCGGTGATTGGTCGAGACACCCAATGGAGTATTAGACCAACTGTTGATTGGGACAATCCAAACAAATTAACATACGCCCCCCCTGCGTAAAAACGCATTTTAAATGTAAGTTGTTAAATGGGGGGCACAAATAGATTAATTCTATCACATAAGGATCTTGTTAGCTTTGCTCTTTCTAACCGATCTAGCAACTCAATAATATCAAGATTAAAAATAAACGTAAAATAATTTTATAGAAAACATGTTTAAAGCAAATATTAACAAAAAAATTGTCATTACTATTATAAATTGTCGTTTTAGATGTAGCTGGAAAGCAAAAACAATAAAAAAAGCACATTAAAACAATTAATTATAAGAAGCACAATTTGAAAAAGCTATATTTTCATTAATGCACAATAATATGCTTTTCGATATTTTTAGAAAACATCATTGTTTGGTTTTACCTAATATCAATCAAAAAACACAACCTTTTAGAAAATAAACTCAATAATCAAAGCGCTTTTATTGCTTCGAGCAAAAGCTGAGCGAGATTTAAGTCACCTTTTGTGTTGGTTCGAAATCTCGGCTCAAAGCGCGTTATTTGAGCCGAGTTTAAACGGACGTCTCAATTAATCGCACTTGGTGAATACGAAAAGATTTAATTTTACTTTGAGATGCAATTCAACTTGTAAGTTTGAACAAGGTTGGTCAATACGGGCCTAAGATCAGACAAATTTAACTCGATAAGGACTGCTTTGTTGGTCGATATCTCACGCTCGTTTGTCAATCACTCTTTTTGCTTTTATCCTTGCTGCATATTTATATAAATAGCAAGGATATCTAGAGATACCGATTAGTTTTAGATATTTATGGTGTTTTAAAACAAATATTTCGATATATAGTGTTTTAAATTTTTATAAACGTTAATATAAAAATTTTCTGTGTTGTTTAGTGAGATCCAAGACTTCTTTTTTTCATTAACATTTTTTTATCATATTTGTGCCATATAAGGAGTTGCTTGTCATGTATCGGGTAGTTTACTGTAGTATACTTGAACAAATGTAACAATTTCCTATTAAATAGTGTAGCATTACTTGAACAAGGTATAGTCGATGGGAGACAAATAAACTGTTACAAGGTCGTTCCAAAAATAACATCAGTAAACGTCGGTGCGAGTACAGGTTCTTACGTCACGAGTCGAAGTCAGAGTCCAAATTACAAGTCTAGGTTCGTTACAAGTCTAAGTCCGAGTCACTCGTTACAAGTCTAAGTCCGAGTCACTCGTTTCATCTCTGGCAGCAAGTTCAACCGTTTTTACCTGCTTCGGTTCAGTAAATTCAGCTAATAGTCAACATTTTTCTATGGCAGTAAACATTCTTGGGGATAAAATGCAACACTTTGGCGTGAGTTAACCAAAATCTCTCAAAAAGTGTTGAAGATGGAAAAATTGCTAAACCAAACAAAAATGTACATGACCACAAAAGCTATTTAGTGCTAAAAGACGCGAGCGCTCGGTTTGCATGAAGTCGCATATTAATTTTGTACTGCATGAAGCTTTTTATATTCCGACAAACAAAAGAGTTATTATCGGATTAACTTTGCAGTCCGATCTAAGAAAATAGAACACTCGCTGAAGTAAATACATAAAGTTCGAGAGCCGAAATCTCAACATCGCCAAACTCGATGCGCGCCAAAACCTGAGCGCCGAAATGTCGTTTCCTGAACTCAAAGCGCCTAAATTTCGCAATCTCGTAAAAACCAAGCAATTAGCAAGTACTCAAGTAGTACATTGAAAATTTAGTTAAAAAAGCCTCAAAAACCTTTCTGATTGAATTTTCAAGTTGAATATCCGCAAAAGTCGTTTATCACAATTGCCGCCGACGATATAATCCACAAGCCTTTCATTGTTTCGGTTGAATAAAAAAAACTGGTCGGTTCGTTTTCTCTTGGATTTTCTCGACATCGTACCAACGTGGAGGGTCTCACAGGGGGAGTGTACACTTGAGGTAGGTTGTGAACAACCGTCTTTTCTTTCCGGATTGAAAACGCTTGAAAAAAGACGTTTACTTGCATTTCTACTTGGATTAGAATTTTCTAATTGTTCCGAAAAAGAAATGGGTTCTCGATGGGATAAATTTGACGAAGAAAGCGAGGAGCTTTCGTCCGCCTCACTGTGTTCTTCTACTGGAGTAGGAGGACGAGTACAAGATGTTGAATCGTGGTCGCCGATCGTACTTTTAAGACAGAGCGATAGTCCGTTGGAACGGAAAAAATCGTATTCCTCACTTTGATTGGTAAACTCTTTGTTGGAGCGATATAAAATATAAGCTTCCGCCAATTCAACAGCGTTGTTAAAAGCAACAAGATCGTCTGCTACTTTGTCGTCGCTCTGAAAATAAAACTTAGTTGATTGCTTTTAAAAGCGATCTTTATTGTTGAGCAAAATTGCGCTTCAAATTTCACGTTGTGCTGAAATTACTGCAAAAACTTATATTTTGTAGACCACTGTTAGAATACTTAAAAATTATTTGATGCGAACATCTTTTTTAAAAGTATATACTGGGTGAGTCACGGGAAATGGATGTTTTTAGAACGGCCCTTGCTTTTCTAGAGTAAGTGGTTAGGGAGTGAGGAAGGTAGTCTTTAAACCTGCTTAAGATGCCGTTTAGTTTGTTGTTATTTGTTTATCTTTTACGTTAATTTTTGTATTTGTTAGTCATTAATTTCGAATTGCTTTTCTTTTTAGTTTTCCTTTCAATTTTAAATTGATTTTAAATTGCTTTTCCTCATGCTACCGTGTGTTTGCTTATGACACCTAAGTGAAAAATGGTGATTTTTATCTGTGGGAATTTTTGAAATTACGCGTTTATGCTGGGAAACCCCGCACACTTGGAGAATTTAAGACTGCAATACGTGAAAATATCCAAGAAATAGGTGAAGAAACTTTAGTTAAAGTGGAAGCTAACTTTAGAAAGCGACTTCAAATTTGTGATCGTGAAAATGGCCATCATTTGTCAGATATAATTTTTCGCTCCTAAATATTCCATAATGGCATAGTTTAGTGAATGTTTTTGCGTACATTATAAAATTTTTGGTAAAATATTCACGGAGTTTTGTCTTCCTTAAAAACTTCCGTTTCCCGTGACTCACCCTGTAGTACCATAAATTGTGTACCATTTTGTTCTTTGCGTTTTGATGAAAGCAAAACAATATTTGCTTTCATCAAAACGCAAAGAACATTTGACTAGGATTTAAAAAATTTATCAAAAAACGTATTGAAGCAGATCACAACACCTTGCGCGTTGCACGTTTTGACAAAAAGTTTCTACCGTCTTCAATCATTGTTTTGCTAATGCTGCAGGAATATTTCTTTATATTTTTGGAGTTTAAACTGTAGCGGAATGACTTTTCATTTGGTAAAAACCTAAAAAATAATTTTATAACATTTTGGAAATTAAAACAGCAGAAAAAACAGAGCGTAAATTGCGGCACAAAACAAAAAAATTATCCAAAGTGGTCTAAAAGATTTAGACATTGTGGCCCGATAAAAATATTTCAAAGCAATTGCTTTGCTTGGTTGAGATAGCTATGATACGAGTACTCATAGATAAATACAATCATATCACTCGGAGCAAGTGGAGAAGAGAAAAGCATAAAAATTAACAGTAATGCCTAAAAAATGTTTAAAAAAAAACACAAAAAATGTTTATGATTGATTAAAGTATCTGCCATTCCCACAAAAAATTCGAAAACAATAATGTCTGACAATAAAAAATTCAATTCTGTTTCATAAACTAATTTGCTTAACACACTACCCTACAATGCAAGAAAAGCACATTCAGCACAACTAATCTAGTAGACTAACATTAAATTTTAAATTACAGTATACAGCTTTTTTTTCTTGTTAAAGTAATAAAAAAGCTCATTAAAAATTGTACTGCAAATACACTACCAAAGCTTAACAGTGGGTAATACAGCTGAATAAGCTTTACCACCTATAAAATGCTGAACTTTAATGGTAGCAAATTGTTAAAATTCAATGCTTTGCATGCATTGATTTATATCTTAACCCTTTGAGGACTATAAGAATTTGATTGTAAAATAAAATAACAATGGTTCAATAATGATGTCACAAATATCTAAAAATTAGAATTATAATGCCTTCACCTTAACCCTTTGACTGCCAAATATTTTTTTTCTTCGTTTCTGGGTGTGTGTAACATTCAAAACGCCATAACTCGTGCGGGAAGAGAGATAACGCGAAAATTTTTTCATATTTGGATAGATGTCAGGAGTGTGCAGTCATACAGAGACTCCAATTTTTTATTACTACTTGTGGACTAAAGTCGCTTATGGCAACCAATGGTATACAATGGGAAAGCGACTGTAGTTGCTTACGGCAATCAAAGGGTTAAAGGGTTAAAACGCCAACTTAATATTAATCTAAACTTAAGGTTCTGCATATTGTTCAGAGGTCTAATTTTAATTGCTTATAAAAGCAGAATAAATTTATGGTGTCTTAATACCTTTAAAATTAAGTAGAATATAACAAAGTGTCAACATTCTATAGTATATTGAGCTAACTGACACAAGTATACACAAAAAGATTTTACTATCACAAACTATTTATTAAACATTATTCCTATTTTTACTATGTGCAAACTGGAGCAAGTCTTTTAGTGGCAGTATGTTTAATCATTGCAATTAGACTTTGTGACAATTAGTCTTCATGACTGTGAGGCACCAATATTGCATAATCATACTAAAACAGATTTTTAACCCTTCATTTGGTGCAATGTAATTTGTCATACATCTAAATGCAAAGTGCCAGTCAGACACATGTTAAAAATATATATTACCATAAAAATTCAAATGTATGAGCTCACATAATATGAGTACAACCTATCTGCAGCAGCTTTAATGATTTATTTTATTTTTAATGAAAGATACAATGTCTGAGCACAACTTGTCAAACAAATTCAACGACGACATCCAAAACTTCACAAAGCTTTAATGGTTTTGCTCTATTAAGCAAGATTTGCAAACCAAGAAAGCACCAGACAAATCAAGCCACAATAGAGTATAAGAAATCCTTTTTTGCCACTTATTGCATGTTCAAGTGCAATGTGCCTGAGAGATCACTGATGGGATATCTGCCTTTCTTATTGTCAAATCTGCCACTAATTTTACTAATAAATAAGAACAGTCACTACTAATAAAACTAAGCCTAAATGGCAAAACAAAGAATGTGGTGGCTAAAAAAAAAGAAAGATTGTGTAATTGTAAAACAGGGCAACAATTTTAACAAATATCTCAAAATCAAACATCAAAAATGAAATACTGTAAATTTAAAACAAGCAAGACAAATTTCTAACAACATATGAGTACTACTGAACCATGAAATTGATTCTATCAAAACATTAAGCTATTGACAAGCGATAATAAGGCCAGAACAATTTCTGTTAAAAGAATAAAATATATATACTTAAACCAAAGTTTAAAGATATATTTGAACAATCAGGATCATCTATAGCAAACATGTCAAACTTGTGGCCTGCAACATTTTTAAGGAATGCCTCCAAAACATAAAAAGTTTGGAAAAAATTAGAATTTTTTGGGCAGTGAAAAGGAATTATTGGGGCAAAACAAAATTTTTGTGAACAAGAAAACAAACTACTCCTGCAGGCCAAAGTTCTGAAACACAGAAAAATGATCAAGATTTAAGATGGGGGACTTATTTTTTAGTCTTGACTTATTTGGTTATGCAATCACAGCCCAAAATAATTTTTTCAGGTTGAAATTTTTCTGATGCGGCCTGCATATACTTACAAGTTTGACATTGCTGACCTACAACATGATGTATTTGATAATGCTTTTCTATGTAAGGTGTTGCAACCATGCATCATTCTATATCATACTATATCAAATATTACATCATACTATATCAAATATTACTGTGTGCATGCTATAACGTTTTGTTGCTTCTTCCTTTTCCTTCTTCTGCTATAGTCCTATATGTTTGTTTATTTCTTTCTGTTTTTATTGTGGTGGAGCAGAAATAAAAGATACTGATACTGATAATATCCAAGTTATAAAAGAGATTCTTACTTGTTGTAACAAATAAAATATGCTGAAACTTTAGTTCCATTGATGGCTTTGATGTAAGATGGCCAGAAGCAAAATTTTCTAGAATGCTTAATCCATGCTAAATCACCAGCTTTTAATTTTTGATTTTTAATGTTTGGTTTTAATATTCCCTAAAAAGTTATATAAACTATTTTAACAAGCTGTTATACATAGTTAGATTTTTTGAAACTTATAATTATGTAAATTATGAAAAATTCTACAACTTTTTTAGCAGTTGAAATAAAACGCCTTTTATGCAAAATTGCAAACTATTTTATATATTTAATCAGATAATTGTATGCTTTCCAGATTAAACATGATAAATAATAAAGTTACAACATAATTTTTATTGATTAGATTTCAAAAAAACTGTTAAGGAAATAAAAATGACAAAAAAACTATGTAATTATTTTAACAGTCATTTAGTTTTAACTAATTTTTGAAACAACTTACAACAGGCAATTCATCTTCATTCTCTTCTTCACCTGGACTAAGTGAAGTTGTAGAACAAAGAAAACTACCTTCAACAATGGAAGTTGAAAGGTTTTCATCTGAAAAAAAATTTTTTTTAAATTTATTTTTCAACTGATTCAAAGTATAGTACTTACTATATGTAAAATCCTCTTCATCATCGAGACTGGGAAGAGTGCAGGTTTTTTTTATCGATTTGAATAATTTCACTTCTTTTTCCATCAGATGTAACCTTTTTTCTAATATATGCTTTAAGCTCTACTTTATTTTCAGGAAATACCAATTAACTAAAAATTTTTACAAAAATATTATTTTGATAAACAATAATTACATTTTCTGCTGATTTCTAAACAAATTGAAGTAAACATACCGTAAACTAAGGTGACTTTGATCATCTATAATAACTTTTGATATAGCTTGAAAAATAAAAAAGATTAGGTTTTAGAATATATGGAATTTGGATTTTTTTTTTAGCCTAATTGTTTTTTTAGGCAGATTCTTGAATGGATTTTCACCATTTATAGAAAAGCTTGATCAGGGTACTAAACTTTAACTTACACAATACATCTTCACCTATTAATACCAATCATAGATATAAAGTCATGCACTCTTAATTTTGGAAAATGATGTCTTAGCATCTCCATCTTTTAATTATTTTTTCCACATATTTTATTCGAACAATTACTTTCTCCCTTGCATCAATTACTTTCTCCAGTCTTGATCTGAATACTTTTATCATAGCATGTATCTTTTTCTGGGGAATATCAGTCTATGCCCTTTGTTAAGATTTTTTCAAGTGGTTGACAGAACATTTTTCTGAGTGGCATGTGTCTTTTTTGAGCATTGACTAGATGCTAAATCAGTATCAGTATCAGTATCTTTTATTTCTGCTCTGCCACAATAAAAACAAGTAAGTTTAGGTCTGGAGAGGAAGGAGGCCACATTTCTTTATCCCAAAAGGAGAAGAAGTTTTCTCTGAACCATGATTGAGTTTTTTTCGAGGTGTGCAATGGTGCACCTGTGACGTTCGAACCAACTTTTTTGTTTATCTTGCTTTTGTTCATTTTCATTTGTATCCCATTATTTTTTTCGTGATTATTTTCTTGTCACATGTTATTTTTCTATTGCGCTTTTTTGCCTTAAGTCTTCCTTCGCAGTTTTTATGTTCGTCTGAAATGGCAATAAAGACAGATTGAAAATAAGAGAATGGAGATCGATGCAAATACATACTTGAAAGTTTATAATTGACTATTTGGTTTTTAGTTATAGAAGAAAGAAATAGAACACACTAGGCAGTAGCGGCCTATTATAACCAAATCGCTACACACCATCTTGTTAAAAGGTAAACACTTTGTTTTCGAAGTGCTTTTGCATTTTGATCAGTGCCAGAGACAGAATTTCTAAGATATTTATAAGGTCTTTTTTTACTATGGAAAGCATAGAATTTGGAGATATTCTTAGGCTTTCTGCCATCCCTCATTGTTCTTGTGGGTTTCTCCTGATCCTCTCTCAACTGACTTCAATTTTTTTTTGGAGTATGCACTGTTCTTGGTTGACCATTTCTGGGACAGTCTTTGTCATTTCCCAGTTTTTATATCTTTTAATTGTATCATAGACAGTCAATTTAGCAACTTTAAGTTGCCTTATACAGTATTAAGAAGGGCTGATATTCCTGCAAGGTGTAATTCAATGATTGCATTTCTTTTCTCCATTTTTAATGATTAGTTTTTAGAAATTTGTGAATTTTAATGCATAAAATACAAACAATTGCCCAAAAATTAATTTCATGATTTAAAAAATTTTTTTTAACTTTATTTATTTATTTTAAATCAATGAAAAATAGTTTGGAAACTTTTTGCATACCCTGTATGTATGTATGTATAGATTGTACAAACATTTTCTGTCTCTTTTAATTAAATTGTTCTTGGGTTTGTTTTTTTGCTGTTTTGAAGTGTGACATACATTAAATGTTCTTTTATTTCTGCAATGTCTTTTTTCTTTATTTTTTTAAAAATTTTATTATTATGGCAATCAATGAAGTTACTCACCTGCTTTTCAATGTTAGTGCATTTCTACAATTAGTGATGGCAAGTTTTTAACCAGTAATTATTGTGAACATTTTAATGTCACTTAACCCTCTATTTACCAATGTAGCTGAGGGGCTATATATAAATGCTTCATTTAGGCAATAAAGAAATTTTTTTTTTAATTTCAATATACCTGTATGATCACAAAAGAAGCAGCTTCTTAAAATATAAAAATTGGAAACTCTTGAGTGGAGTCCTTAAGCTTCTTTATTAGAGATGAAGTATCACATCTGCAGTGTCAAAAAAAGCTTCAATTCAGTGATTAGAATTTGTTCTCAAATTTCAAAATCAATATTTTTTTAACAAGTAAAATACATTAAAATTATTTATTAGCTATAATAGAATGTATACAGAAATATTCCACTGAAAAAAAATATTTTGATAAGTGTATGCTAGACCCTAAAAAAGTTATGTAGCTGTGTGGCTACATTGGTACACAAAGGTCATTCCGCTGCCTAGTGAAAAAGTTTTGTAGTTGATTATTTATTATAAAATGTTGATGCTTGAGCAAGGATTTTAAGTTATTTAAAATAAAAACTATTACTAGACTTACTTGATTTATCAATGCTTATGAACAATTTGTAGATGATTACAATTGAAAAAAAATTGATGACCTGTTGTGTGATTTTGACCATTGTTTACCAATGTAGCTGTAGAGCTACATTTCAAAAAAATAAGTCAAAAAAGGTCAAAGGCCAAATTTAATTATTACACACTTCCTAATAACAGAAATTGCCAAGGGAAACAATTTTTCGACTGCAGGAACTGGTGGTGGTAAATAAAGGATTAAGATTTCAGTTGAGTGCTGACAAACAAAACATTAGCCTAAATAAAAATATCTTGCCAACTTTTTGGTTTAGTATTATCACTGATAAAGCATGTTGTACTTGTTAGGTACATATTAATGTGAATAAATTTTACTATTTAAATAGGTTTGAATACTTTACAGTTTTTAGATAGATTGTAGTTCCTTTTTTTAAAACAATTGCATCATTCAACCAATATTTGTTGGGTCTCTTCAAGAAGTCACCATATGAAAAAAATTGCTTACGATGACTTCTTGAAAAGACCCAAAAATTGCTTACAGTGACTTCTTGAAAAGACCCAAAAATTACATCAAGACAAGAACTTATACTAAATATTTGCTGATGAGACTATTTGTAAAGATTTTATATTAGGTTGAGGAATATGTTCATAGTGTTTTATCAAAGATTTTTATTTAAACAAAAATGAAAAGTTATGGTTATAAATAAATTATATATTCTCCATTGCTGTTTACAACCTCCTCCCACCTCTCGACCAATTTGTCAATGCTGTTCCACCAAAAATCTCTGGGTCTGGTATCAAAGAATTTGTTGAGCCACTTTTTAAGGTCCTCTTCATTGTCGAAGGTAAGTCTCATATGGTTCGACAAAGAGCAGAAAAGATAGTAATCCATGGATGCAAGGTCCAGAGAATACATTGGATGCTGAAGGACTTCCCATTCGAGCTCTTGGAATGCAGCTTGGACAACTTTTACAACATGAGGCCTGGCATTGTTGTGAAGAAGTATGGTTTGGCCTTGTTGATGGGGTCTTTTCAGTTGAATAGCCTCATTCATGCAATGTAGCTGGGCTATGTAAAGCTCCTTGTTGACTGTGGCATTCTTTTTGAGCATTTCCCAGTGCACCATGCCCTCCCAGTCCCACCAAATGCAGATCATGGTCTTCCTTGGATGGAGGTCAGGCTTAACTCTTGACTTTGGCGTATCTTCAAGAGCCATTCATTCCTTTCTTTGCTTCATATTTATATATAGACACCATTTCTCATCTCCCGTGATGATTTGATACAAAAAGCACTGTTTGTGACCACGTGTTGCTCGATGGCAGGCAAGATGTTGAGAAGCAATTTGAAGGCAATTTTTTTTGTTGTTTTCACTAAGCTCATGAGACACCCAGACTCCCAATTTTTCAGCAAATCTCATTGAATAAAGATGATTAAGAATCAGTTTTGATCGCAGTTTATTTTTTCAGCCAATTCACAACTTGTTTGGTGACTTTTCTCTTTCAAAAGTGCTTCATCAAATTCAGAAGATCTTCCACTGCAGGAATGTCGTTGATGTCAAAATTGCCATTTTTGAACTTTGCAAACCATTTTCTTGCTGTAGATTCGCCTATGACACCTTTCCTGTAAACCATGCAAATGTCCCAGGCTGCTTCAGCAGCTTTTGGCCTCAATGAAAAGCAAAGAATAGCAGGTGTTGAAAATGTTGCTTTTTACCCTCTGGATATTCCATATATAAGCTTCACAAATAATAAATTTCAAAATACTCAAAAAGACGATCAGCACAGTTTTTACAGTAGAAAGAGCTCTATCAAATGAATATGTACATTTTGCCAAGTAGTAAAAAATCATTGTAAAATAAAAGAAAATATAAAAGCGCTACAAACATATTCCTCAACCTAATATTTAGGTTAAAAAAATAAAGGTCTTTTCAAAAAGTCACCATAAGCAATATTTTGATAAAATTAAGCAGGAATTCCTTTTACAGCACTAGGATGTAATAAAACGAAACCAAAAGGAAAAGGATTTTTTCAAAAAGCAATATTAACCACAAGGGTTGCAGATAAGTTTTACAACAAAAATCACTTACAATAACTTTTTAAAAATATCTAAACTTAATTTAACACTCAAAAAAATGGTGTCATTCACTGTTTGCTGTTACTAACTGCTCAAGCTTTGGGGTTTCCCAAAATTTAAAAGGTAATGTATAAAATTCAACAAATAGTAAAAAGAACCAAAAAATATAATAATGGCACATTGTGGAGTTAAGTGCAAATCTCATTTTGCAATCATTTGAAAAGCTGCCAAAATACCAGTACAACTTCTTTTTGCCTGCACATAAAGAGCTGCCTGGCTTAGGCATTAGTTTTATCCAAGAGTCACAGTTTAAACTGAAAGCATGCAATGGCCAAAATTTAGCATTTATGTATTCGGCTGTAACAAGATTGATCAAAGTAAATGCTGTAACAACATTGATCAAAGTAACCGCTGTAACAACATCTGCAATGTGTTCTGTTGTAACAACGTTGATCACAGTAACTGCTGTAACAACATCTGTAATGTGTTCTGCTGTAACAACGTTGATCACAGTAACTGTTGTAACAACATCTGTAATGTGTTCTGCTGTAACAACATTGATCAAAAACATAGAAATCTACTCTAAGTACATGGGAGTAAGTATCCTTTTTGCTATGAAATTTTTTTAGGTCTCTTCAATAGGTCAATGTAAGCAATTTTTGTCAGTAAAACTAATCCAAAATCCCCCTGTGGTTACTATCGCTTCTTGAGAGATTCTTTTTCTCTTGGTTTCTTCTTTTATTCCCTTTTAGAGTATTCTAGGTTAGTTTCACCAATAAAAAATAACAGTCCCTTTTTGAAGAGACCCCTGAAGCACAGCCTACCCCTTTGCTGCAAAGATTGTTTAGTGCAAGCAACATTAGCCAACAGTAATATTGAAAATATTCAATGCATTTATTGTATAAGACAAACATTTCTAAAATCAGAACTTTACACTAATTTACCACGACTGGATCTGCAATTAATTAGTCTCACCTTGAACTTTTAAAAAATTAATTTTGCTATAAATTTGCAACAAACCAGGAACATAGGGATCTTGTTTACTTTTCGCCCTTACGAATTAACAAGCAATAAAATTTCGGGAAATCCCCAGACCCTGCGCGGTAGTAACGGTAAACAGTAAACGAGACCCAAACAGGGTAACTTTTTATTCTTAGGATCTGAAAGGGATCAGGACCTTTTTTGACAAAGTACTGAATTTTTTTTAAACGTTTTTAACAAAAGTACAATAGAGACACAGTTTTAAAATTTTCGTTCAATTAACTTATTTATTTTATCTCTATATTTATCCTCCTGACTCGCAGGAAAGCAACGGGGTGCTAATACATAATGTAAGCAATTACCCCGACCTGCTTCCGGAGATCCCAATTAAGATATTGCTGTCCGCGTGTAATTTAATAGAGATATGACTGTAATCTAGGACTGCTTGCCAAGTCCACCAAGCAGGGGAAAGTGCCGTAAAATGCCTTTCCCAAGGACACAACAGAATGGTGCGAGTAGATTTTGAACCGCGACCATGTTGATCATAAGCACAGCGCTTTAACCATCCAACCACGCTGCTGATTTCTTTTCTCTAAGTTGGTTTGTTTCTTTGTGTTGAAGCAGTTGAAGCAAACTTATATTGGTTGGCTTCTTGTTGGTTACGTGAAGGTATCTCGAATAAGTTGCTCGTAAAAATTTTTTGCATGCGTCCGGCTGTTGACAATCGATCGGTTTTGGGAGTTGAATCCTCTAATTAACATTCTATTGGAAAAATAGAAATTAGCAATTCATAAGAATCTTCTACTTCTAACCTTTGTAATTTAGAAACAACTTCGCTGCTTGTAGCACTGCAGTGCACTGCGCAGCACTGTAGCAACGTAGTCGGTAGCCTGGTCGAGTGGTTAAAGCGCTGGGCTCGTGACCAACACGGTCTCGGTTCAAAAACCACTCGCGCCTTTCTGTTGTGTCCTTGGAAAACACACTTTACGGCACTTTTCCCTGCTTGGTGATCTTGGCAAGCGGTTCTAAATTACAGTCATTAAATTACAAGCGGACAGCAATATCTTGGTATCTCCGGAAGCAGGTCGGGGTAATTGCCTACCCTATGTATTAGCGCCTCCGTCGCTTTCCTGCGAGTCAGAAGAATAAATATAGAGATAAAATAATAAAAAATTAAATGCCGATTTCAAACGGAATGTGGAACCATTTTAACAGTTTGTTAGATAAGTTTGCTTCAGTGGTAACCTTAGTTTAAACGTAAAAGCACCGTCTTCGTCAGTGGTAGTTTTACAAAAAGAGAGGGCCTGAAGCAAGAAAAAAGGGGGACATTTTTTAGTACGTCAAGAATTTTTTGTTTTAAAAAATCTAGTGATCCTAAAAAAGAGAGTTATCACTTTCAATTAAAATTCAAGATCTTTTAAAACAAGAAAAAAGTAATCGCTGTCGATCGAGTATATTATCTCTATTTTCGTCGTAAAGTTAAGGTAGCCTACAGACAGGGGGCCACTGTCATAGTGCTATTATGAAGAAATAAAACATTACTTTGGTTAGGGGGGCGCGGTGCGGCGGATCCGCTTGCTCCTGACTAAAACCATCACTGGTCTTCGTCTACACTCTACAGCATCTACCGTCTCGTAAACATTCTCCGTTGCCACGCACTAGCATTGTCCCAGACACACAATAAATGCACGCAATGATTGCTCTATGCATAGCACTGTAACAACGTAGTTGTACGCACAATTAAGTTGCTAGTGTTCATTCTTGCTTTTTGTCCATTTATCGCGTGTCGGGGACAAAGTTTAGTGCGTGGCAATAGACAACCATTATGAGATGGTTGAAGTTGTAGAGTGTAGACGAAGAAGATGCTTAATTTTTGAGTTCAATTTGGATCACTTATACTGAAGTAAACTTATCGAACAAACTGTTGGATTGGTTTTACTTGGTTTCGTGTCGGTCACGTGACGTTTTCTCAAATATGTTTCTCATAAAAGATTGAATGCATGTGGCTGATGTAGTGCTATAGCAACGTAATTGCTACATGTGTTTGCTTTTTGAGTATTTTTCGTCATACAAAGTTATTCCGTAATACAAATTGCCTGTCCGCAAAGATTAAATTATCGCGGTGAAAAATTTGCAGTCATCTAAGATGTTGTTTGACGTTTTTAAATAATAGACCCATTTGTAGCCTGTTTAATCCAGATGTGATGACGTGTCTCCGCTGTTGATTATCGTGAATGCATCTTTCTAATTGAATAGTGACGATGTGACCTCGGTTGGAGCAATGATTTTGCGTAGTGCGTGAAATTAATTTCTTAAAAAAGTTTGTCGCCTAAGCCACATGGCCCGATTCAAGTTTGTTACAAATACAGAGGTATCGCTTCTGTCGAAGTGTGACCATAACTTTGCTGATGGAACAGTGACGATAATTTGTTGAATGGTCAAGTCATCATTATTTTGCTGAACCAGTTGTATCCATTAGTTTGCTAAACAAATGTTTTACTGAAGAAGTTTGCTGTGTTTTGCTACTTTGCTGCGCTCGTATATAAACCGCAGATAAAAAATAAATTCAATCCCCATCTCAAAGTTTACAGCTATAGTTTTTTTCTTTCTGGGCGTCAGAGATACGCATTTTTAAATATAAGGGTAGTAGATAAATTTGTAGAAATTTTGCTGACCCTATTCAAAAAGTTCAGCACCACGAAGACGTAGAAAGCAATCGAATTCCGTTAACTTTGAATGAGCCAGCTTCTTTTTGGACAACTTAATTTACGGTTTTTTTTATAACCAAAAAAATTGAATTTACACGTCTCTTTACCAGTGGTCCATTCTTTTCTTTTTCTACAAAATCGTTAATGTCAGACAGCCCTGTCCATGACAAATTATAGAAGATACTAAAGCAGTTTCTGCAGACGAAACAAATCTCTTTTATGAGTGCCATAATCAAATATAAAGCAAGCTGGTTCTAAACAAATAGCGCATGGGCAATGACAATCAGTTAACAATATCTAACTATTTGTATCCATAGCCGTACCAAACCAAAACATATTCGGGAACGAAAGAACTTTGGCCAAATTTTAGGCAACGGTTGCCTAAATCATTTTATAGAGATGCCCAAATACAACTAAGATTTGATGTGAAAACTTTTTTATCTTCATTTGTTTTTAATAAAGTCTACAGAAAGGTTGCTAAGTTTGTAGGTTTCGCCGAAATAAATTTTAGAAGACCAAAAAAGAGAAAGGTCTTTACATCAAATCTGTTATGTAATTTAGGAATGTAATTTACATCAAATGTAATTTAGGAAGAGAGGTAATTTTTTAAATCAATTTGTAAGTAATAGCAAGCACAATCCAACATTTGATTAGTTTGCACAGTTTTCGACTATCATTAGTTCTTATCAAAGCATCTAAAATTTTTAGAACAATTTGACAATTAACCATAAACGACAAATACATTTAATTAAAATATAAACAACAGTTTTCTCAAGTTTATGCTAACACTGTTATTACTCGTTTAATTTAAAAGCAATGATAATTACACAAAAACAATGTCGGAATTCATCACAGAGGAAAAAGAGAAAAAATAATACGAATTGCATGATCAGATTAGAATAGTTGTAGCCAGTGCTTTTTTTGTAATGGAACGCAGGGTAACGGTGTTCCCGCACCTTTTTTCGCTGGATTTTCCAAGTTTTAAAAGTAACTTTTGAAAATTTGATGTACTGTATTAATAAAAAGAAGCGAAATCGTCACACTTGGTTGGGATTCTGTTAAATGAGTCTCCCATGGTAGGTTACCTCATAGATGGATTTATAGCGTCATAAATATATACATATTGTTCGTCTAGTCTAGCCTTCATTCTGATTACGCAAGTGCTCAGCAATAATTTAGCTGCTTAGCATGATTTTAAGTTTGTAATTGTGTTAGTAAGCATAATTTGTTTGGGCTAAAGTTTATCAACATAGGGGCGGCAGTTTATATTAGCGGAAATGAGCAGGGGTGGCAGTTTCACTGATATCCAGGGGCGGTAACCTCGGCTTTTTAGGTTCCTAGAGAGTAGGATATGCGTGTTTCAAGAACGAGCTATGCTATTTATCGCCCAAAATATATGTGACCTAAGTTTAAACGTACTTTTCTAACAGTAAACCTAACCCTGGCCCTAATCGTTACTACGTGCGACTACGTGCGAATGCTAAAAATTTCTTTATTTAAAAAATCGTTGGTTAATTGAAAATATTTTTTTTATTTTTAGTGGAAAATTGTGATCCCAAATTTAAAAATGAAAAAAATTACTAATTACTTCTCAACCACCAGTCCTGCTTATAAAAAGGCAAGAATATTAGCAGACACAACTACAGAACACACGAAAATAACGACGCCTGTTGATATTTCTGAATCTGATCTTGAGAAGCAAAGCCAAACTACAAATGACTGGCCGGACTGCTGAACCTATGATCAAAAAAACGATTTTTACTTGAAAAATGAATGGCTCTGTGTTTGCAAAATGAAACTTGGCTGTACACCTTGTAGTAAAGTTGGAACTCTTGGAGTTGAAACGAAAATGGGAATGAAACTCTCCAAAGAATGGGCCAACAATGAGATAACCTATTGTGGCAAAGATAGGAAGCAACAGCTGAGCTCGCTTTGAAAAAAATTTTTTCGTCACAGAGAATCTGCTGCACATAAATCAGCATTGAAAATAGTTGCTGAAAGCGAAAAAATGAAACTTGAGAATGTTTTTTAACGTCATTATCTAACGAAAAAAAAACAACTCAAAACATTTTTCAAACTGCATATAAAGTAGCGAAGGAAAATCAATCATTCCATTATTTTGAAATTGAAATTGATCTGCAAGAATTGAATGGAGTTGAAATGGGTCGTATTCTTCATTCTACAAATGCGTGTATTAACATTGTTAATCATACAAGTGAAGAAATGAGGAAAACTGTAGTTAAAGAAATTGTTCAATCCAATAGTAAAATTTCATTGATAATTGATGAATCAACCACAATAAACAAAAAAACTACCCTCATAGTATATGTTCGATGCTGTATCGAAGGTGCAGGAATGAATTCACCAATCAATTTGTTTTTGGACTTGGTAGAACTTGAAAAAGTAACGGCGGAAGGAGTATTTGATTCCTTACTCAAATGTCTTCACTCTCATGGGATGGCAGAAGATTATTAAAAATATTTGGTTTCTCTGGCTTGCGACGGCGCTGCTGTGATGTTAGGGTGTAAAAGTGGAGTGAAAAAATTGCTGTCAGAATGTTTTCCTTCTATTATAGTTTGGCATTGTGCTAATCACAGACTAGAATTAGCAGTAGGTGATTCTGTCAAGAAAACTTCAGGAATAAATAGATTCAAATCATTTATTGATAAACTTTACGTCATATACTATGCTTCGCCAAAGAATAGTAGAGAGTTACATTTAAGTGCAGAATTACTGGGGGCTGAGCTGCTGAAAATTGGAAGAATTTTAAGTACCCGATGGGTGTCATCTAGTTTGCGTACAGTTTTGGCTCTGTGGAATAATTTTGAATCCCTTGTGTATCATTTTGAAGAAGCAATGCATGATCCTACAAGAGATAAAAATGATAAATGCACTTATGATGGGTTGAAAAGAAAAATCACATCTACAGAATTTTATTGGACCTAGGATTGATGTGTGACGCCCTCCAAGAATTATTAGAATTAAGTTTGGATCTACAGGACCGGAACATGAACCTGTACAAGGCAAAAAAGAAAATAAAAATGCTGGTACAAGTTTTTGAAGAAAGAAGACAGAACTATGGACCCTATTATAAATGCGCTGTAGCTGCTGTACTTGATCTTCGCTTTCGTGGAGTTTTACTTCACGAAAAAGATTCAAGAAAGGATCTTCCCATTGACCCAAGTACATTTTATACAAAATTGAAAGAGTCAATCGAAAAAAGATTGCTTGATAGCAAAGACGAAGAGTTGGCGTATTGGTCTCGCGTACTTGATCAAAAACATTGGCCTGAAGATGTTAATACTCAACTGACATTTGGAGAATTGGAAATTACAAACTTGTCAATCAGACTGCAACTAAATGAAAGAGAAATGATTCGTGGTTTCCGTGAATACATTCTTGAAAAAACATATCCAGAAAAACTGCTGCTTTTGATACAGACTCTGAATACCATTCCCATTTCTTCAAGTGAATGTGAACGCGGGTTTTCTCAGATGAATCTAATTGCCACCCCAACAAGAGCTTCGTCGTCGTCGTCGTCGTTTGAAGGGCATCCACTCCAGGCCAGACACAAACAGGACTGGGGCCGAGGGTTTATCCTTTTACTACACCAGACTGCTGCACTGCCTGGATCAGATGCTGGCAGTGATGTCATTAAGCCAGCATCGAGTTTCGTCATCCAAAACCGTCAGACCTCGTGCTCCATGTGGTGCCCGATGTATAGGGCACGCTGTTAGTACATGGTCTGCGGTTTGCTCAGAGGCGCCACACTCGCAATTCGGTGAAGGAGCGAGACCCCATTTGTGCATGGACGAATGGAATCGCCCAACACCAGTCCGCAGGCGGTTGAGTTTAACCCAAGCTGCTCGGGGTAAGCCCATCCCAACAGGCCTGGCACCGGTCTCGCGCACAAAACCACGGAGCCTGGAAGCATTTTCACAGTACTCCGCGTTCCATTTGTGATTTGTCCATTCAGAGGCGCGGATGCCAAGTTTGGCAAGGTTGTCCAAGAGATTCCGCGCACCTGGCACAAACGGGCGTCTGGATCTTAGTCTCACTTGGCCAGTATCTGAGGATCCACTTAAAAGACCATGCAAGATATGATCGGGGTCCAGAGATCCACGGTAAGCCAAGGAGAGTGTCGCTCCCAGTCGGCGAAGCTCAGCTGGCTGGATGCCTGAGAGTACAGGTAGGTGGTCTGTTGGAGTGGGACACAGGCATCCAGTAACTATGCGCAAGGCGTCATTCAAGACACTGTCAATGAGGCGAGTGTGAGCACTGCGACACCAGACTGGCGCACAGTACTCAGCTGTTGAGTAGACTAGGGACAAGGTGGCTATGCGTAGTGTTTTAGCACCAGCACCCCATCCCGAGCCCACGAGTCGCCTCAGCAGTGTGACGCGCGAAGATAGTTTTTTGCGCAATGCCACTAAATGGTGACGAAACGTGAGCGATCTGTCCAGTTTTACCCCAAGATAAGTAGGGGTTGAACAGAACGGTAAAAGTCTACCGTTGTTGTAGACCTTTAGCTCACGTTTGGCCTCTCGGTTATTTAAGTGAAAGAACAAGAATATTTAAGTGAAAGAACAACACAAGAGCTTCGTTTGAAGACTAAGACAATTTCAGCACTTTTGTTCATCAAAATTGTCGGACCACCTCTGATACTTTTCGATCCTTCAAAGTACGATGAGCTGTGGTTACTCAGAGGACGACATTCGGCCATAGATACTAACAGCAAGGAAAGGATTCGAGAAGATTTGTCGGACGAGAATTGGAAAAAACTTTGGAATTTACTATGAACATTTGCCTTAAATAGCTTACAATAAATTAAATTTGTATTAAGAAGTGAATATATAATTTTTTAAATAAAAGATTAACAAGAAGCAGGCCCGCAACTAGGCATGGACAAAGGGGGAAATTGACCCCCCTGAAATGTCAGAAAAAAATTGTTTTTGTCTCATAATTCATTATAAATTGTATGCTATCACGTTTTCAACATTTTCTGTTTAAATTATTATTCGTTCAATTGCTACGTGTTTATCATCAGTGTTTGTGTTAAGTACAGTATAAACGTGTTAAATTAAGGCTTCAAGACCCAGTCCAAGTTATTTAAATTTTGCTTAAATTTACATCACACTAATTGATCGTCAAACTCATTTGTCAATTTCGATTCTTTAAAAACCACTCTGAATAGGCCTAGGCTACTACTAGGATAGCTTCTCTGGCCACGAAATAAAACCCTCTGTGAGTTCCCGCACCTTTTCTTTTACAAAAAAAGCACTGGTTGTAGCAAGAAAGACGAGCCGTTCTCATACAGTTGTGTATTCCTAAAATTTAACATCTAATTTCTAAAATTTAACAAAATAGACTAAGCGCTAAAAGTTTTAAAAGCGTTTAGCGCTTTTTGCAATCTTAAATATCTAACATGCATGACTTTTTTGTTGTTGCCAACCGCATTGTAGAGTTAGTTTTAACTAATGGCCGCTAGTGAATTATGGTAATTAAAATTATATATTGGGCGCAGTGATGACTTTACAAACGGTGCAAAAAAAAGGAAGGCCACTTTTTGGGTTAAGTTTTCTTCGTCTCAAATATATCATGATCTCTAAAAAAAAGTTATGACCTTCAATCGAGTAGATGATTACAGAGAGGGGGCAACCGTTGTAATGTTCTATGAAAAATAAAGCCAGATTTTGCTTAGGGTGCCATTTTTAACGTTTCTTAGGGGACCGGATGCGGCCGCTTTGTTCGCTCCGTACTAAAACCATCACTGATAGGCGTATAAAATAATAAGTTTCATTGATCATATGCTTTTTACTCCTATCGCTTGTACAGGAAGAAAATTTCACCATTTTTAACGATCAAATTTATTTAAATACAAAATAAAAAACGTTGTAGACCTATTGACAATTTCTTTAATCCTACTTGCTTGCAAATAAACTCGCAAAATCAATCAGCCTGAGCAGCTATTGTCACATTAAAGCTGCTAACAAAATTGTATAGCTAACAACATAGGCATATTTAAGGGGGTGCGCCGAAACTATTTTAAAACTATCTATGACACTGATAGTGCTTCTCAACTCCTGAGTTGCAACCCAAAATTGGTAAATAAAGAGTTAAGATTTGATTCATTTTGATTGGGTCGGCGACGACTGTATTTGTGTAAAGGTTAAATCACTAATTTTATGTAACAAAATCTGAGAAATCCGAAATAGATTCAAAGTGAAGACCTCCTTTTTTTAGAGATCACTCGTCGTCGTCGTCGTCGTTTGAAGGGCATCCACTCCAGGCCAGACACAAACAGAACTGGGGCCGAGGGTTTATCCTTTTACTACCCCAGACTGCTGCACTGCCTGGATCAGATGCTGGCAGCGATGTTATTAAGCCAGCATCGAGTTTCGTCATCCAAAACCGTCAGACCGCGTGCTCCATGTGGTGCCCGATGTATGGGGCACATTGTTAGTACATGGTCTGCGGTTTGCTCTGAGGCGCCGCACTCGCAATTCGGTGAAGGAGCGAGACCCCATTTGTGCATGGACGAATGGAATCGCCCAACACCAGTCCGCAGGCGGTTGAGCTTAACCCAAGCTGCTCGGGGTAAGCCCATCCCAACAGGCCTGACACTGGTCCCGGGCACAAAAGCACGGAGCCTGGAAGCATTTTCACAGTACTCCGCGTTCCATTTGTGATTCGTCCATTCAGAGGCGCGGATGCCAAGTTTGGCAAGATTGTCCAAGAGATTCCGCGCACCTGGCACAAACGGGCGTCTGGATCTTAGTCTCACTTGGCCAGTATCTGAGGACCCATTTAACAGACCATGCAAAATATGATCGGGGTCCAGAGATCCACGGTAAGCCAAGGAGAGTGTCGCTCCCAGTCGGCGAAGCTCAGCTGGCTGGATGCCTGAAAGTACAGGTAGGTGGTCCGTTGGAGTGGGACACAGGCATCCAGTAACTATGCGCAAGGCGTCATTCAAGACACTGTCAATGAGGCGAGTGTGAGCACTGCGACACCAGACTGGCGCACAGTACTCAGCTGTTGAGTAGACTAGAGACAAGGTGGCTATGCGTAGTGTTTTAGCACCAGCACCCCATCCCGAGCCCACGAGTCGCCTCAACAGTGTGACGCGCGAAGATAGTTTTTTGCGCAATGCCACTAAATGGTGACGAAACGTGAGCGATCTGTCCAGTTTTACCCCAAGGTATGTAGGGGTTGGACAGAACGGTAAAAGTCTACTATTGTTGTAGACCTTTAGCTCACGTTTGGCCTCTCGGTTGTTTAAGTGAAAGGCTGTCGTCACCGTCTTAGTGTGACTGAGCTTCAACCTCCAAGTCTGGAGATACGCTGACAGTGTGGACATATCTTGGCTTAATGTCCCCTCCAAGTCCTTCCAGTTTCCAGAAGAGTGCAACAATGCTAAATCATCAGCATAAGCAAACTTTCTGGAAATCATGGAAGGAAGATCGTACGTATAGATGTTAAATAGGAGGGGAGCCAAGACCGATCCCTGAGGAACGCCGTTTTTAAGACGGCGTAGCCTGCTTTGCTTGCTGTCACCGGTGGTAAGGGTGAAACTTCGATTTCGGACAAGCTCCATGATCATTTTGACCATGTGCTTATCCGGAAGTAGTCTCAGCAGCTTGCAGGTAAGGCCACGGTGCCAGACAGTGTCATAAGCAGCTGTCAGATCGATAAATACGGCACCGGCCTTCTTTTTAGCCTCGAAAGAATCATCGATGTTCTGGGTTAGCAGAACAACTTGATCTACGGTTGACTTCCCGCGTCGGAACCCAGCCTGCTCTCTAGGGAGCAGTGGATCGATTAATGGTTCAACGCGGGCGTAGATAAGCCTCTCGAGGATCTTGTAGGGGACACAGAGCAGAGATATCGGTCGATAACTCTTTGGGTCCCCCACGGGCTTTGCTGGTTTTGGGATCGCGACCACAAGCGCTCTTCTCCAGATCTTGGGAATTTTGAGTCGGCGCAAACAGGAAGAAAGGAAGTCACGTAACCAGGACTTCAAAGCAGCTCCAGCATGGAGTATAAGCTCGGGGCAGATGGAATCAGGACCCGGAGCTTTACCTGGTTTTAAATGTTGAAGGGCAGCAGCAAATTCTCTCTGTGAAAAATTGTCAGAGATATTTACTGCGTCTGGTGTTGTGGCCCTCCAAAGGTCAGACACTTCTTTACAGACAAGTCGAGATGACTTGCGATCAACAGCCTCGTATTTCCCATTTCTAACCAGCTGAGATGCAATAGCATCGGCTGAAACAGGACAATGACGAGGAGAGTGTCGTGACCTACCAGTAAGGTTGTTCAAAATACTCCACGCTTTTCGACTAGAGTGTGAGAAGTCAATGCTCCGAACTGCTTCGGACCATCGATCCCTCCGTTTTCTGTCAAGCTTGGCAAGCAGAGTTGTAGCAGCCAAACTTGAGTCGTCTCCCTGAGGAGACTGCAGAAAGGTTTAGAGATCACTAAGGTTTGGGGAAAAATAGAGATTTTTATGCTTGTAATAAAGTCTGTAGCAAAAGATTAGATCGCCAAAGTTTTCTTGACTATTTTCGGCCAAGATTTGGGTCCCCAGAAGAAAAGTTGAGAAGCACTGCTTTAGAGTTTGCTTTTAACCAAATCAACCAGTTATGAAATCAAATTTAGTTTTTGATAGACTTTTCTAGTAATCAAGAACAAGTGAGATGTTGCGTCAACCTGTCGGATCTGTCAAATTTGTTGTCGGCAGCGTGGTCAAGTGGTTAAGAGCGCCGCTATTGTTTTTTTTTCTTATCTTGTTGTTCGATTGATATAAAAATTGTAGCCCACTTCCCCGAAAAAAACTCTTAAACCCGATCCTGGATACCAATTTGTACCAAAAGTGCACTAAAGCAGCTAATTGGTTATAATTGCTTCGAAAAAGAGAGAAATTTAAGTTAAGTTTGTAACGGAAAGACGCGAGCAGGTTTTTGAACGGCTACCGTGTCAAACACATGAGCCATCAGGGTGCTCTTTACCTTCTTGGCCACAGTGCCAATTTTTCATAACAAACTTACATTAAAGACATATTCTTTTCTCTTACCTGAGAATAATACTGTATTTGTGCCAAATTTTAAATTGGTAATCATTTTCACCATGTAGATTATAGATCAAAGATTTCTAAACTAAAAATTGCGCACCACAGGGTTCAATTCTTTTTTCTTTTATCTCTATATTTATCCTCCTGACTGGCAGGAAAGCGACGGAGGCGCTAATACATAGGGTAAGCTATTACCCCGACCTGCTTCCGGAGTTACCAAGATATTGCTGTCCGCTTGTAATTTAATAGAGATATGACTTTAGTATAGAACTGCTTGCCAAGACCACCAAGCAGGGGAAAGTGCCGTAAAGTGTTGTTCCCAAAAACACAACAGAATGGCGCTAGTGGGTTTTGAACCGAGACTGTGTTGGTCACGACCTCGGCGCTTTAACCACTCGACCACGCTGCCGACCATTCAGTTCAGTCGTTTTTTATTTCCGCCATTTATCAAACAATATACAGGGTGACCCAAAAAAAACAGAACCCATACAAATTTTATTAAATCTTATCAATATCAATAGAATTTCAAAAAACTTGGTCGACTTAAATATTAATCTTTGTACCATTATTCATCAAAGTTGCAGTTATTTTGTTGCTTTATATTAAAGTTAAGTGCTGTTTACAAAATGCTCCAAATAGGCGCTACAGCATTGGAGGCAAACTTGCAGACGTCACTCAAAATTGTCATTCACTCAAACTGATTTCTCTTTGGAGATTTATCAATTTTTTGTTGTATTTAGTGCCATTAGTTAAAATATTGATGAATAAAAGGCATTAAATTCAGCAAAAGTTTGAGAAATCCTAAAAGAGAAATGTGTTGGAATGATTGACAATTTTAAGTGACGTCTGCAAGTTTGCCTCCAATGCTGTTGCGCCCATTTGGAGCATATTTTAAACAATACATAACTTTAATGTAAAGCAACCAAAATAACTGCAACTTTTAGGAATGACCCCTACAAAGATTGATATATTTAAGTCGACCAAGTTTCTTGAAATTTTATTGATGTTAATAAGATTTAATAAAATTTGTATGGGTCTCGTTTTTTTTGTGTCACCCTGTACTTACATCAACATAATCACACTACGGAAAAAGGGACATGCAACAAAACGAAACAACGTTGAGACATGCAAAAACTCAATAAATTACACTAGCTAAGAAAACGGCTTGCATGGTTGCATCACTTAGAGAAAAAATAAAAAATAAACAAATGTATAAAAATAAAAAAAATAAAAATAGTAGACAGAAAAATTAACGCAGCCTTGCTAATTTTTATGATATTATTTGATGGCTTGTAACCACAGTACAGGGAGATTATCAGGTACTGCACCTTGCCCAAGGGTGACCTGGAAAAAGTTGTAATTGGGTATCCTCATTCATCCCGACTTATCAGTTGATAAGCTTACAACCGGATGCAGTTTACACTCATACCCAGGGTAAGAGTGCTAAAAGTTTTCAAAAAAGGTTCAAAGGTGATGGACTATTGTAAAGCATGTACAACTTATATCAATGATTCAGGAATGTTTAAGAAAAAGGAGAAAAGATTGACGCTATGGGGTCGTAGTCCCAAACGTTTTAAAATACTTAAGCCTATTATAAAATAAGCTGCTCAAAAAACTGCAAAAATCAGCAAAAATTGAGTTTTTGTGTGAAAAGTCGACAAGCACGGTTTGCCATTGCTTCACTTTATTTGTCATATACGCAAAAAAGTCGTCAGTTTAAGAGAGTTCTAATACATGCATGTACATATACCTGTATAAAATATGGATTTTGGTGCGTCTGTACAACACCATTCAGGGAAAAGTCCCATAGTTCTTTTGCCTCCTCAATATAGCAACTGTATAAACGCGCAGTTTTAAGACTCTAGTTATGTTTCCTAGCAACTCACTTACGCCTCGTGAGCGTACGCTTTAGACAAGATTGTGGTTGTGGGATTAGTGCTCACTGATAGCGATGCCTGATGTAATTGCGTATTCGGCATAGCACTTTAGAAAACTTTTTCCTAATGAAATTAAGAATTTTAAACTGATCGTAGCAAAGTAATTTTAATGGGGGTTGAAGGGGTATAAATTTTTCTAGTTGGCAACAATTTTGCCAGGGGTCTTCAAATTCGAGAACAATCTGATTTTTCGGGTAATGAGTATGTTTTTCGAGGGATAAATGCACCTGTAAAAATGCTTTTTAAAAAATGAAAGTTATTTTACGTCCAAATAATAGTTTATTTCCATGTGCTGTACGCCATATTCAATCATACAATTATTATCTTTTTTGGCGTAAAATTGATTATTTCAACAAATAATAATTCTAAATTGATTTTTGGGTGCCAAAAAAATTTCAGGTACATAACATAGCTAATGCGTTCTGCTCAGTTACAAGCCTATTTGTTACGAAGCGGGCAAAACTGTTTCGCAACCCTTTCCCAAACTTTTTAACCTGATATGTTTATGGCCACAGTCTATGAGCCATGTCCTTGGTTTACACGCTTGCGAAAATGGACAGAAAAAACATCTTATAAAATTATAAGGATTAAGATTGAGCCAAACATTTATTGAAATTCGAATTAAACCGCTAAAATTGTTTTCTTTGAACCCGAACCGGAGCTAAATTTAAAAAAAATTTTTTCCCAAACCTGGACCGGAAAAAATAAAAGTTGCTAAAAAAAGTAACGTTATTTTAAACGGTTTGACGCCCTGATTTTAAAATTCGACAAGACTACGTTAAAAACAACATTTGCTTTGACAGTATTTTTTTGTTTCATTTTTATATTTGTCTTTCTGACTCGCATGAAAGCGTCAAAGGCGCTATACATAGAGCAACTGTCAAGCAATCACTCCGATTTGCTTCCGGAGATGCCAAGATATTGCTGTCCAGTTAAAATTTTTTATTTTGTTTTTTAGTTTTATAGACAGGTATGATTGAAATTTAGAACTGCTTGCCTCAAGACCGCTAAGCAGGGAAAGTGTCTTTCTCAAGGACACAACAGAATGACGCGAGAGGGTTTCGAACCGAGAGTATGTCGATCACAGTCACGGCGCTGTTAACCACTTTACCACACTTCCAACATTTGGCAGTAGGCTTGTATATTATTTTTGGCCATTTACCAGTCAGCTAGAAGGTAAGAACACATGCAACAGCTGTATATGCCAAGCAGACTTTCAAATAATTTGTAAACCGATTTTAAACTTTAACAAAAATTTATCGAGTTCGTAACCGTGCCGAGAAATAAACTGATACGTTTTGCAATACTTTAATCCAGAGAAGAAATCAGATCTAGGTCTTTTTGATAGACTGGAAAAAAAATTTTGAAATATAATAAGCCAAATCCAAAAAAAAATGAGGGGAAAACATTTTCTTGCGACCTTAAATTATTGGTTGATCTATTTTTGAAAATTAAAGAGTCATGGCAAAATAATTAATCTCAAATATAATAGGCTAACTTCCAAATTCCATGTTATAAAGCAAAGCAGAGGAACAAACAAACGCATAAAAAGCAAAAATTAATGATTTCGTTATTGGTCAACAACTGAATTTGCAAAACCTTTTAAAGTTGCTTCTTTGGTCTTTTCTGTACCATATTGGCTAGCTTACCATGATAAACGCCAAAAGAATATAAAACAAATTTCGTTCGCTATATATTAAATTTGAAACAACCAATAGCTTAAACTTTAATTTGATAAAAGAAAAAGCTAAAAACAACTTTTATTCAAAAGCAAAAACCAAAGCTGTAAGTGCATTGCGAGTCTTAATGATTTTCCGACTTAAAAGCGATAAAAATTAAAAACTTCAATCAAGTTCCTTAAAAATCAAAATGTTCGTTTTCAACAAAATTTAAGCTTGTCATGACGCATATTGCAAAATACAAATAAGGTGATTATAGAATTCTTCGAATCTTCGAGAGAAGAAACCGCATTACGAGATAGATGGAATGGAAGCGCGACAACGACGGAGACGAATCCCTTTAACCGGCCAACAGAACAACATCTACGTCATCGTGCGCGCCTTGCAGCAGCATCTGCCCCGGAAAGTCGACGATCTTCTTTCGTTTTGCAGCTCGGAGGGTTCCGACAAGTGCCTCGAAGAGATTTGCGCAGCGATCGTCATTGAAAAGAACTCCAAATTTAACAACGTACCGGCCTTCGGCGTCTACAATAAGCAATTGATGTTATAGTGAGGTTACTTGAGAAACGATAAAATTCTGTTAAGGCTTTTGTAAAATTGAAAAAAAATTTTTACTTCGTTATCGTTATTCAGCGTCTGCAGCGTAAAATCTGAATAAAACCAAGTCGTTATATTTCACATACTGATTTGTGCCCTCCACCCTTAAAAAATGAAGAAAAGAAATTATTTGACCCAAAAAGATACGTGCGAAATTTTAAATAAAGCTACATTGAAACTAGCCAGGATAAAGAAAACTAAAAATAGCAAATAGGAACAAGATGAAAAAAACAAATTCCAAGTACGTACAGGTCCACTTATTTTCTGTGCATTAAAGTTTAAGCGCAGAAAGAAGTAAAAAATCAATAAAACGAAAATAAAGAATACTCCCGCCAACGCTCGTAGTGGAAGCAAGCTCTTGCAGACAATTTTCCATGAAAAAATGTTTTGTGTAACCATGTCAAACATAATCAAATGAGAGAAACAAAAAATTGTGCACTAAAGTTGACTATTTTTTTTAGGGCACAAGCTTTCGTGGGCTACTGCTCACTTCGTCAGGTGCAATGGAATTCCATTGGAATTCGATTCGATTCAGATTTAAACCTGGAGGGTCGTAAAAATATTTTTCTTTTTCAAATGCTGATGGCATAAAAAGAAAACATTGCTCTCATGAACACGAGTTTAAAGCTTACTTTGAGTTCCAAGCCTTTTCATTTCTTCCACGAGCAACTCAACCTCGTGCTCCACATTCATGCTTTTTAAACTTTTACTATATACTCAAGAAATATAAGCCTAATAAAGGTATCTAAAATCTGGATGAGAATTACAATTTCAACGAAGTTACCGAGTTTTTATCAAACACATTTCATTGCAATTTCTAAACAACAGAGTGACCCAAAAAAACAAGAACCCATACAAATTTTATTAAATCTTATTAACATCAATAGAATTTCAAAAAACTTGATCGACTTAAATATTAATCTTTATTGTTTGAAATATGCTCCAAATGGGCGCAACAGCATTGGAGGCAGACTTGCGGACGTCACTCAAAATTGTCAATCATTCCAACATATTTCTTTTTTAGGATTTCTCAAATTTTTGCTGAATTTAATGCCTTTAGTTCATCAATGTTTAAACTAATGGCACTAAATACAACAAAAAATTTGAGAAATCTCAAAAGAGAAATCAGTTTGAGTGAGTGACAATTTTGCGTGACGTCTACAAGTTTGCCTCCAAGGCTGTTGCGCCTATTTGGAGCATATTATAAACAATACATAACTTTAATGTAAAGCAACCAAAATAACTGAAACTTTAAGGAATGATGGCACAAAGATTGATAGTTAAGTCGACCAAGTTTTTTGAAATTCTATTGACGTTGATAAGATTTAATAAAATTTGTATGGGTTCTGTTTTTTTGGGTCACCCTGTATTTAAATGTTACGGCTCGTTCCCATTACGAGCGTGGAATGATGAATTCTTCGTTTTTTTATTGATCTTTCCGCGCTTAAAATCCAAGCGAGCGCCAAGCGAAGCCAAAAAATCAGTACAACAAACAAGAAATACTCCATTCCACGCTTGTAGTGAAAATAAGCCCTGGGGCAATAAAGAGAATTTTTCATATTTTTGTGAAAACAACGTATTGCCCATGCGAGTTCAAAGAACAGCCGCCATGTTGTTGTGATGAGGTTCGGGGTTGGGATCAAAGCTACGGAGTCAGAATCGGATTGCTACGAATGTAAAGTCGCATCTTCGAAATACCAGGAGGCGGATTTTAAACCTTTCTGACTTTTCATCCCCGATTGAAATGTTCTATGTTATTTCTTGAATTTCATTCTGTCAACTAGAGCCATATAGAATGGAAGTGGGGACTAACCAAAAGTGCTTCAGAATAACCACACATTGCCTTGAATGTAGACAATATTAAAACTCAAACGACTGTGACGTAAAATTTCTTGCTGGTAAATAGAAGTTTAAAATGTTGTGTACCAAGGTTTAATTTACTTCACAGACCTAAATTGCTTAAAATAAAAAAGCACAAAAATACTTGAAAAGCACTTTCAGGACAGCAATTTTTAAGTGTATATAGAACACAACCACGAAAAAAAAAGTAATCGCTATAAATTAGTCTACTCAACTAGCCAAAATATAGATTCAGGACGGCGATTCAAAGATGCAAGTTTAAAAAAGTCAAGAATAGGATAAAAAAGTCATTACTTTCAAACCATAAAATTTAGACATAAATTACTACAAAACTTTATTAAACATGTCGTTTTCCTCAAATCTTTCCAAGTTAGTGTCCCAAGTCCCGAAAAGACAGGGACTTTAAACTTTCCTTGTTGTCAACAAGACCTCAGTAGAACTTGTTCTTGTTGAGCAAAATATTAAAATTGTCCCATCAATTTGTTCAAGGATTGGCGCTTCCGTTCGAACGGTTATTTTTACAAGAGCAATTACACAGAATAAGACACTGAAAGAAAGATTAAAAAAAAACAGTTTGAGTTCCTGATTATGTCAAACATTTTTGTTCAATCAAAGCAAAGCGAATTTTTTAAAGCATAATTCAGCGTCATGCTTACTTAGGTTACGCTGATCGTTTAAAAGTGTCCTAGTTGGTCCTACTAGTCCTAGCCTTTCATTATACCTAACTTCCACATTAAAGTGTGTCACGAGTTGGCGATGTTCATGTCGGCAATACTATGTGGGCAGCGACACAGCCACTTTTGCGTGATACTATCACAGTGGAGGCGAGTCCTTTTCCATTTTGTAGTTGCAAAAATTTAACGTGTTAAGCATCGAATCATTTTACTTATTCCCACTTGCAATCGTGACTCAAATTCTCCGTAATACAAACCACCGGCACTCACTGAAAATTATGGAATATGATTTTGGTAAATGTGGGATAGCTATTTTTTTGTTTTGAAATAATAAAGAAAACAGAGCTTGACTTAAATAAAGCTTGGCACCCTAAAGCGGGGACGTTCGACCTGTTTGAGTCAAGAACCACTTTGGGCTCTAGGGGCTCCAAGCCCCCAAGCCACTAGCTAACACACCTTCCCTAAAGCTTGTACCTAGCAGAATACAACAAACGAGACACTAACATGCTTCTAGCTTACTTGTGATAATTAATGAAGTATGCTATAAGCACAATACATGATAAACTAATCAAAAACATTGATAACGGTCTATATACTTGCTGCATATTTTTAGAACTATCAAAAGCGTTTGATACGGTTAATCATAAAGATTCTGTTATGGAAATTGCATCACTATTTTGGTATTAGAGGCACAGCTCTTCATCTCATAGAAACTTATCTAAGCAATCGTTATCAATACAATAACGTCGAAGGTCATTACTCGAATAAATTAAACGGCGGTTTCACAACGATCTTGCCTTGGACTTCTATTGTTTTTGCTTTGTATCAATGACTTACCTCTTGCCTCCCAATTTGATACCACACTTTATGCAGATGATACTGCTCTAAAGCTATCGGATAGGGACTTAAACTCGTTAAAATATAAAGCTAATAATGAATTTAAAAAAGTTGATTTTTGTCTTTGAATGAATAAATTATCTCTAAATTATTCTAAAACTAACTACATCATCTAGAATAATCAACCACACAAAACCTGTAAAGATGAGTTTACTATAGTTATGAACAAAACCCGCTTGCAAAGAGAAAATTCCATAAGTATTTAGGTGTAATTTTTGATGACAAGTTGTGTTGGGCAAACCACATTGACAATTTATCTAGTCAACTTGCAAGATGCTCTGGTCTGTTCTGCAGATTGCGCAATTATGTTCCGAGAATAACTCTTTGCCTGTGTTGGAGAATTAGCTTTCTAAGTCATACCTTCTTCAGGATTCGAACTCAGTCTCATCCCGGCCTTTGATTTAGGTCATAATTAGTCCGCGCTTACATTTTGGTTTGATACGTTTGGTTCTTGGTAAATGAGTGATTTTTCCTTCAGTTATCGTTTTGGTTACTGGGAAGAGCAATCACAATTTTAATTTGCTGGCTGCATTGTATGCAAAACTGTACTGTATGTTTAGTTGCGCTCTTGTTCTTAGATTTACGTTTTATTTGGCAATGGAATAAAGATTTTATTTTTACTCTCCTTGGTATAGTTGATATTCTTGGAAGTGCAGCTGGTGAAGGCCTTGGAGTTCCCCTGAGCCACGTTGTATTCAATTTAACTGATTACTGCTCTAATATAACTTAGTTTATTCACGAATTAAATATGGCATATTAACTTGGGGTACTGCTACAAAACTGTTAACAAAAAAATTAGAAGTTCGTCTAAATTACATTGTTAGAATTGCAACCTTCAGCTCTATCTACACACCAATCAACACAATGTACAAGCAATTAAACATTTTGAAAATCTCAGATATACATCCTGAATTAGGAAAATTTATGTATCAGCTATACTCTGACCGATTACCTGCTGTTTTTGCTCAGCTATTAAAAAAAATAAAAGAAATACACTCTCACAACACTAGACAAACAGAAAAATCAACTTATTTTCTTCCACGTGTATCTAAAACAATTGGACAGCAGCTCCTTACTTTCCGTGGAGTCAAACTTTGGTATTCGATTGACGACACAATAAAAGACAGGCATTGGATTTCTTTCACAAAAACGTACAAAAAGCACCTAATTGATCAGTATTAAATTTTACTCTATTCATTGTCGCCTTTTTCTGAGTTGTTCTTTTCTTTCTCGTTATTTTTCAATAATTTGTTTTTTTCTGCATTGGTTTTACATCAAAAAGATTTGTATCATTATATGTATTAAAATACTTAATTAATATACGTATATGTAAATTTTGTTTTCTGACTGTATTGGATATGGGAGCATTTGACTTGTTAACGTATGCTCTTCAGTGCCCCCTGCCTTCACACATATTTCGATTTTCTTTTAACATTACCGTGTGCGTGTATTATAAAATTTATGTATGTGCGTTTGGCAAATAAATATTATTATTATTATTATTAATGAAAACTCAGTTTAAGCCCAAAAAAGAAGACTAAAATTTGGCCAATTTTTACATTAACAGAAATGTCAAGACCACGTGGTTGGCTGAGAAGCAATGTTTCCTCTAAGCTGCGCAGTCGCGCGGCCGCGCAGCTGGCCCAGAGCCTCCGCGCAGTGCTTTACTTCTCCCGCGCACTGTGTAGGAAAAAGCTGTGTAATTTGGTCAAGCGTGTAAATTTAAGTCGCCCCTTCTTATGCGAATAAAATTATATTTAAATGCAGATAAAACTTATGATTTACACCAGGGGTGTCCAAACTGCGGCCCGCGATGGGTTTAAACAAATAATAAAAAAATTTGAGGCCGATCAGAGACGATGACCTTTTTTTTAGAGAACCGCTTGGTCTCAGTATGGAAAGTAGTAAATTAGAGAAGTATTTCCAGTGATGACGTTTTTTTTTAGAGAAGACCTTGATTTTAGGAGGAAAACTAAAAAATCCGAGACAAATCCATAATGAAGATCAATGTTTTTAGAGATTACTATAATGCGGCCCGCAAATAAATTCAACTTTCGAATTCAGCCCACGAGCTGAAAAGTTTGTCCACTGCTGATTTAAATGCTTGATTTGCAGACAATGAACTAAAACTTTGGTCTGCTTTTGATCCTACTGCTGCAAAATTGCTTTAACATTTTATGGTTCAAATAAACTTACAAATTCTAACTTACAATTACAAAGTTGTTGTCGTGCATACTAAGCATTTTTTTGCATACGCGGGTTTGAGAATGCGCCGGGTTAAAAAATACTTTGTATATAAGAATGTCTTGCTTAGAGGGAACGTTGCTGAGAAGTCGCGAGATTTCAGACGCGCGAAAGTTCGGCGCTCAATCTTTTTATTTACTCGTTTATTTAAGCTACTTTTATAAGATTTTATAAGATCTAACAAGATAAAGTTAATCCGATAATGATCCATTTGCTGGTCAAAATCTTAGGCTCGTGGAATCATCAAACACTCTACTTGTTTTTATCCTTACTGCACATATGTATATATACTGTATATATACAGTCGTGTGTAAAAGTTTAAGACCACCCACCAAAAATTTCCTTTTTTTTGATTTCCAGCATTGTGATGTCATCTGGCTTCTTCAAGATTGCATCGTCTTATAGCATCAGTATAGCTAGATGTGTTTAGTAATACAATATTTAGTGCGTGCTTGCTTGCTTAAAGAATATTTGGGCTGTTTCCTCAATACTTTCATAGTTTTTGAGAGTCAAAAAATGGGTAAAAAAGCCAGTTTGTCTGAAACTAAGAGAGCTCAAATTGTAATTTAACGCAAGGAAAGGCTTTTTCAAAAAAAGATTTACAAAAAATATTTTGTAACCAAATGGCTGTTTGTCAAGCAATTGCTAGATTTTCAAATTTTGGACTTTACCATGACAAGAAAAGGAGTGGAAGCCCAAAAAAAACAAGCCCTCGTAATGACAACTTGATTCGGCGAATGTCTGCACGGTCTCCAACCAGTTCGTGCAAGAAAGTACGCGCGGCACTGCTTCTTAAAGGCACAGATGTTCATTGTACAACTGTTATTAGGCGTCTTGTTTATGATTTCAACCTGAAGGCGTTTAAGCCTGCAATAAACCTCACTTAACCCCAGCCATCAAAGAGGTTGGCTTTTGCCAAGCAATATGTAGACTGGAATGAAGCAAGGTGGAGTAAAGTCCTTTTCTCGGATAAATCCACAATCCAGCAGTTTGCACATAGAAAACGGACAGTTTGTTGGCCTGTCAGAACACGATTTAGTGACTGCTATACACAAGCTACAGTAAAACATCCTCCCAGTGTCATGATCTGGGGGCTATGTTCAGCAATGTCACAGCTGGTCTTTTCTTTTTACCTATCGAAAAAACAATAAACGGCGTCAGATACAGCAAAATGTTGGAGTACAAAATCGAAATTCACATGGCTATTCACGAGAGCAATATGTTCAAGGAAGACGGTGCTCCTTGTCACCATTCAAAATTAGTGAGTGATTTCCTTAAGAAGAATATCAAAACGTTGGATTGGCCTGGTAACAGCCCAGATCTCAATCCAAGTGGCAGATGAACATCCCACAAGCGCTAAAGATCTGGAAATGGCAATAAAACGCATATGAATGCAAAAGATTACAGCTGAATACTGCAAACGCCTGGTGCATAGTATGCCTTGCCGTCTGCAAGCTGTTATCAAGAACAAAGGTGGACATACCAAATACCAGATTCGTAGACAAAAACTGGCTAATGTAACTCATTTTTAAGTTGATAAGCTTACTTTTTGACATTTAGTGTTATTTCTAATGTATGGCTATGTTATTGCAATAATTTGAATAAACAAACTATACCATAAAAAGAGCAAAATTAGTTTATTGTATATTTTAGACAAAAAGTGCTAGGTGGTCTAAAACGTTTGCACACGACTGTGTATATACGAGGGTGAATCAAAAAGTTCTCAGACAAATGCCATAAAATTTTTATTTTTTAAGTAATTAGATTTATTTTTCAACATAAGCTCTTTATTGTCTACTTTTGTAATCTATGTTTCCACCTATAAATCCCTTCCTTGTAGAATTCTGGGGGCTGTCTCTGACACCAGGTAATCATTTGCCTTTTTGCTTCTTCTTCAGGTACCTTTGAGAGATTCTTTTAGTTTCAGAAACAAAAAAATCCGGGCTATAAGGTGGGTGTGGAAGTGTTTCCCAACAAAATTCACATAATAGGCCCCTAACAGCCCTCGAAGAATGAGCAGGGGCATTGTCGTGATGAAACAAAATCTGACTGTGCAATTTTCCTCGGTGTTTTTGGCTAAAGATGTCTTCAACTTCTTTAAAACATCTTCATAATAGATTAAGGTAACTGTTTTCTTACATTCTAGGAAGTCTATCAAGATGACTCCTTCACAGTCCAAAACGGTGGCCATGACCTTTTCAACAGACCTTTCTGCTTTGAATTTAACAGGTCCTGGTGTTCCCTTCGGATGCCACTCTTTTGATTGAATTTTGTTTTCTGGATAAATTGATAGATCCACGTTTCATCTCTGGTGAGGCAGCTCTTGAAAAAAATGGTTTCATTTGCTTCCATCTTTGACAAAATTGATAAGGAAAGATCAGCCCTTTAATTCACTTGATTTTCCTGCAACGCTTTTGGGACCCAACGTGCTGAAAGCTTGCTCAGGCGAAGATCTCCAGTAAGAATTGAAAATGCAGATCCATGTGAGATTCCCACTGCATTGGCGATTTCATCAATAATAACTCTTCTATCTTCTTCAACTAGCCTGATGTTTTTTTGATTTTTTGAGGTGGAGGGTCTCCCCTTTCTTGAATCATCTTCAAGTTGCTCCCTTCCCTCCTTGAAGCGTTTAATCCAATCATAAACGACTGCTCTACATGGTGCGGACTCACCATAAACCTGCTGTAAAGCTTCAATGATCTTAACAGGCTTCCAATTAAGTCTAGTCAAAAATTTAATGTTTGCTCTTATTTCAGAATTCGCCATTTTAAGGCACAAAAATACAAAATAATTCAAACACAACGAATCGTAATGCTACAAATAGATAAAATGATGAAACTTTCCAAGATTATTCGGGAAACTCTAATGATGAACATGAAAAAAATCGTAAGATTTTGCACATTTTGAAAATATGGCATTTGTCTGAGAACTTTTTGACTCACCCTCGTATTGCATGAGTAAATTGATCTTCCTTTCAGAATGCTCAATGAAAAGATCAGAGCAATTCAAAAAAAAAAATTATTCAATCACTGTTTAAGTATCTACATGTATTTTAATAAGTAACCATCTGACGATTTTATAGAATGAAACAGACTGTTGTGGTTTTTAAACAGTGATTGAATAAATTTTGTATTATATACTGTATATAAATATATAGTGTTTTAAATTTTTTAAACTTATTTTAAAAACTTTGCTGTGCTATTCGTTGAGATCTGAGATTTCCTTTTTTCTCAACATTTTTTTAATCGTATTTGGGCTATATATGGAGTTGCTGGTCATGGATTAGGTACCTTTATAGAAGCACACTTGATCTAACGTTACAATTTCCAGTTGAACAGCATATTTACTTGAACGAGATGTGGCCAATGATATAAAAATAAACTATTGTTAAGGTCGTTCCAACAATAACATCTGCAAATATTGCTACAACTGCAATTTCTTGGGTCACGAATTGAAGTCAGAGCCCAAGTTCGCCAAATTAAAACTCTAACGTGTGATTTAACGTATCAACTATCCTGAGATCATTCATTACGTGAGATTGCACGTCAATGTAGCACCATTAAAAGTTACAAGTCTGAGTTCAAGTTTTCGAAAAGCCCGAGTCAAACTCGATTTGTTTCAACTGTGGCAGCAAGTTCAACCGTTTTAAACTGCTTTGGTTCAGCATCTTAAAATGTTGCAAATCTCTAACCAGCGCTAAACATGTAGCAAAATTTTTTGTGATCCCAAAAAAATTTTCTGTGTAAAAACCCGCGTCCCGATGCAGACGCTCGGGTAGCACGCAATTGCATATTAATTTTTTGGAGCCCGCAATTTTTTATATCCCGACAAACATAAGATTATTATCGGATTAATTTTATCTCTTCAATTTTAGAAATTGGAACACTCGCTAAGTAAATAAGTAAATAAATAAAGATCGAGCGCCGAAACCGGGGCGCCAAAATCTCGTAAATTGTCGGCCGAGTATCCATCAATACGAATAGGTATTTTATCAATCTAGTCGTGGCCGACGCAATTTTGTTCCTGTAGAGCTTTTTCCAATTTTAGTATTTGTCGCCTTCCAAACTGTTTGAAGGCTCCTTGCATGCTTGATTTGGAAATCATTTATCGCCACAACGCCCTGCGGCGGCTGCGGCTGACAAAGCGTTTTATGAATGTGCGTAAAGCTTAAACGAGATACTTTTAAAACAACCTAATAAGCGAGGTGCTTGTATGGGAATCAAGTGCTCAGTTTTTATTGATATTTTTCAGTATTCGCTTGCATTTCGAGAAAACGTGCTTATTCGTTCTTTCATGGCTCAAGCTTTTTCTTCAAATTAGTATCTCAAGAAGGGCGGCGCCAGAATCTTATACAAACCTGCATGGAGTAGTCTTTAAATTGAGGTGGGACTTTTTAAGCTATCACCTGCATTTTAAAGACAAAACAGCCCCGAACCCATAAGAGTTTATTTGGAAGACAAAAACTACTTTTCTTCTTTTTTTTGTTCTTCACTTCAAACTAAAGACTAAAAAGCGACTCTGCTTTGAAAAATATAACAGTTTTATGTATGTCTTTTTGATCAGTTCAGAGGCTAAACTCGGCTCACATTTTTAGTTAAATTTACTTTCTCTAGTAAAGTTCTAAACGTCTAATAGTCATTGGGCGATATAAACTCTCATCTCAGCTCATTTACAAAAGTTTATTATGCTCTACATCTAAAATCAACGTGTAAGTTACTGTGAATACGTTGGTATCTATCTCTCCAATTATTCTTTTCCAAGTGTAGGGCAAAAGTTATCAAAGCTTAACTCTAGCTGTACGGATAAGCGAATATAAATTTAATCAAAACAATTTGATAGTCTGAAAAAGTTAAAAGTTTTTACCTTTTACCTCATATAGCGCAAAAACTTAACTACTTTTTTCGATTCTACACTGTAAGAATAAACTCAATTTGCAATGCTGACTTGCTTACTCTGCATAGTTTTACATCGTCAACCACAAAAATTATACCGGTTTGTTTACCCAGATACAAGTAAAGCAGCATAGCGGTTTGCGATTTATTGCCTTTTATGTCATCACAAAGTAAAGCGCCACTTTATGGTTGACTGATTTACTTCCTTCACTAGTTGACGTATTGTCGAGTCTGCTTTACGCACAGCTCGTTTCTACGTTTACGCAATAAAATTCATTTGTTTTCTGTACTTAAGTGTAAAAGTGTCAATTCTTCTTCGTAAGGCAGGTAAGCGTAGCTCAGTTTATGCGAGTACGCTGGTCAATTGACCTAATTTGGGTAAAAAACTGTGGAATGTACTTTGTTGAGTTTTTAGCCAAATTGTAAAGGTTTGTAAATAATTGCCAATATTTTATCATTTATAATTTCAAAGTTTTCTTTAACAAAGTTGAATGTTTTCGATCTTTGTAAGTGCTTATCAAAACATCTAAATTAACACAATTTAACCCAATAGATCATAATTACAAATTATCAACTAATGAGAACGCTCTTTTTAACTTTATAACTGAGTTTGATTCGCTTCTTCTTTATTTAGACGAATTCTCCTACAAAAGTTCAAACTAGAATTTATTATTCCCGGACATTTATTATCCTGAACTTTTTGTGGAAAAAATTGAACTTCCCGGAATTGCAAAATGCGCAACGGAGATGGCAAAATGTCACACAAGTTTGTATGAAAAATTTACTGAAGATCAAAAAAAGGCCTTCATTTACAATTAGTTTCCAATTTCTCCATCTTCGTCCCAAACGGCAGTTGTTTACTGAAAAAAGTTCTTCACTAACAAATCCAATTTTTTCAATTTTGTCCCAAAAAAAAGGTCTTCACCTGCAATCTTATGTCTTTGATCAATACATAGGTCACGTTCGACCAACGTATTGAGAACCCCTGCTTTAAATCGTTACTTTCAACCATGGGAGCGCACCGTGCTTTCAACTCAAATGCAATAAACCGGGATTTCCTGGAAAGTTTGTCTGCTATCCCGGGAATTTAAAACTTAAAAATCTTCCGGGATTTCGGGACATAAACCCTAGTTCGGACCAAAAGCTTTGAGAATGATTTCAACTCTACATGCTTAAGATTGTCAATAAAATAATTTTTTCGAGTAAAATTTGGCCGCGATATTTTATTTACTTCCTTGGAAATACTTTTGATAAGTCAAAATGACCTTTAGCCCAAAAAGATTAAACCAAAACCAAAACGACAAAGAGTAGTTTATAAAATTCTGTGCTTACATTGTGACAACATCTACATAAGTGAAACCAGCAGCGTTATGTATGTGAACCAAAAAATTAGCGTCAGAAATTCATGATGCGATCAACAAATCTGCACTGGCGAAACACGTGTATTCCCACGATCACCATTAAAATGATTTGACAATTTTAGCAAAAGAAACGAAATATATAAAAAGAATATTTTTAGAGTGTTTTTTATTTATTCAATCCTGCTTTTTTTCATGACAGCAACAATTGTTTTTATCCAGGCGTTTGTAAAATTTTAGAATAATTTAATTCCGCTAGCCGTCGCTAGATATTTTCCTATGTTTTTTTGCTTAACCATGATTTTTTAACATTGGTGATATTTATATTTCATTTGATTCGTCTCCTAAAAAAACGTCTACTAACGTCACAGTAGGCTACACCAAAGCGTCGGGTTTTTAATTGCTGTTATTAACAAACAAAAATAAACTTACTATAGAAATAAACTTGTTGCTGTTGCTTTTTTCTTTTAATAAAGACTATAGCAACATTTTTGACTTTTATTTTAAATATATTAGAGAACATGAATAAAAATTATAATTATATACCGGGCACCAAAAATAGAAGTCTTAAAGTAATTTTGTCGGTAAGGCAAATTGCCATGCTACGGGCGAGTTCTTAACATTTTGGACTGCACCGTCTGATGTCACTTGTAGAATTTCGGGCCCTCTTTTTAAAATTTAAATCAACACCTATGAATCTTTTGTTGTTTTTATTTATCGACCAGAAAATTCTTCAAGTGCCCATTGAGGTGCACAATTTCACTTTACAAATCAATAATTTACATGTTTTTGGGACAAGTTGAAAATTCTACCTTCTGTAAAGTAAAGCATTATTGCCACAATAAAATGCTCTTAAAATGTTTCACTGTATTGTATGCATTGTATGCGTATTTGCTGTTGAAAGCATTTACCAAAAAAATTATATTGTAAAGCTTGAACATACATTTAAACATGCATGTCGAAGTTTTTATATGCGTTAATTGCCATTCAAAACTTATTTTATTGCTATTCAAAACTTTATTTTTAGTGTTTCTAATCGTGGATGACGTAGCAAATAAAATGAAGATTTTTGTCTTACTGTTGACAATAAAGTGCGATTAAGCTTTTCTAAACAAATAGACCAGTAGTTCCCAATCTTTTTAAATGCATTGCAGTCCTTGCTCATTTTGAAACTTTTTAATTCTCCCTTCGATAAATCAAATAACACGTTTTATGTGGAACATCAATATTGAAATAATAATTTTTTCTGGAAAATCATGCGAAGACTAAGAAAAAAGTCACCTACCGGAATTTGAATGCAAGTTTTCCGCCAAACGTAAGAGGAAAATTTTTTTGGTCTTCACTTGATGCCTTCTCTGAAATAAAATACTTATTGCAAGGTCAAACTAAGCTTCCTGTTTAAAAAGCTTTTTGCATAATAAATTTTTTAAGGCATGAATTCCTCCCTTAAGCTCATAAAATTCCTCCTTGAGGAGGAATTCTTTCCCAGTTGGAAACCACTAGAATAGGCAATAACATACCGTTTCTGGAACGTTTAATTAAATATGGTCCGGAAAAACTTAATAAGGCCCTATATTGTTAGAGCAAAGTACAATCATAAAAATCATTAAAAACTAAAGTTTTTGGCCGAAAATCTTGGACAATCTTTTAGATTATGGCAGTAGTTCTCAAAGTTTTTGCCACATTCCTCCCTTTGAGTAGGTTTGCCATACGTCCCGGTTTAGCCGGGACAGCCTCGATTTTTAGAGCCTTGTCCCGGCGTCCCGCCCGGTTAACCGTTATGTCGCGGTATATCCAACTTTAAGGAAAAACTTTTTTTAGAGAACACTGTTTTTTAGGACAAATTTTTTTCTTTTAACGAATGTTCCGATTTACCACTTTGGTACCACACATATGGTATGCCTACTTTTGAGAACTTAGATACCATCATTCTTCCCCCTCCCTCCCCAAAAAATACCTCAATAATCAAAGTAAAAACTTTTTGTTTTTTTGTCTTCATTCGAATTTGTGATTCCAATTTCGGTTATCTCAGAAAGTTCAAAAATTAACATTTAAATTTGAATCTGTCTCAGGTTTCTTGATTTTCGTCCGTAAAAAGTAATGATTCTGAAAAGAATCTTCATTTTTCCTCCTGCCTCTCTTAACTGGTACGGCTATGATTACGAAGGATATACAATTTTTTTTTGGTTAACGTACGTACATTGTACCAAGATTCTCAAATTCCTCCCCAATTCTTCTCTTAGTGATTTTTTCCCCATTGAGATTTCAAATTTCTCTTTAGGGAACCAAGTGGCTCACTTTGGAAAAACACTAGGTTGTGGCATTGCCTGTAAGTTGCCTATCTGAAAGTTTTAAAACTTCAGTGCTTAACACTAGAATTACCGCTGCGGTCATTTTGACCGTTTTTGATTTTTAATTGCTCATATCTCTGCTAAGGCAAGTCTTAGAATATTGAAACTTTCTGACTTTTCCTAAATCTTTGTCAACTTTTAGCATGTTAATTTTTATTGCATTCCAATAAACACAGCGGATATTGGATAGCGATTTACCTTAAATTACCGCCAACGGTCATTTTGACCGGAAAACAACTTGTAATTTCCCTACAAATAAAATTGCCTTGTAATAAAACCTTTTCTGTGTTATTGTTTTAAAACAATCATGCAATAATTACTGCAGTATCTGGCAACAGTTAGTTACTAGCGAGTTCATAATGTTGGATCATTTGCGAATGCTGAGATCAGAACGTGTTAGTAATATCCAAGCTCTAGCTTGGGTAAACGCGACTGCAGAAGATGATCCGGGGGATGAAAACGTTGAATGATCCGGAGGAATGATGAATAATCCGGAGGAATGATGAAAAATGCAAACGATGAAGATGATCCAGGGGATGAAAGATGACGTTGTTCATGTAATAACGTACTTCGTTTAGTCGCTGCTTCCTTATTCACAATCTTTATTTCTACATGCACTTGATTAATTTCAAGTTGATTGTGAGTAAAAATGAAAATAAATAAAATAAATAAAAAAAAACAAAAGTGAAAATATTTGTGAAAGCTTAGATCAGGGGTCGGCAAATTCAGACCAAGTTCGACTTATATGGGAAGTGATTTCTTCAGATGGATCGGATTCAGATACTGATATTGATGACCTGGAGCAAACTGATTCTGCATCATGTCAATTTTCAGCTCTGGCAGTGGCAGCAATGATACAAGTACTGCAGCACAAGCGCAGGGTGATGAGCTTACTCCAAACACCTTGGAATTGGATTGATTGCTAAGGACAAAACAAAATGGGAGCACATTAAATTTTCTTCAGAATCGAGGGGCAGGCTACAAGCTCAGAACGTGCTAACAGAAAGCGAAGTCTAACGCGATATGAAAATTGCATGTTAGATGGTCCGCTTAGTGCGTTTGAGCTACTCGTCGATAATTCAATGCTTACCCATGAGTAGTAATATATGATCCATTTGGTGACAGTCCGGTGGAGCTCGAGGGTGGAGCGTGCAGGAGCGATGACGTCATGCGTCGACGGTTCCGAACCCTAGACACCATGAACCAACAAAAAGATCCAAACCCTATCTTTTACTTTTTAATGCTTATATGTTTCAAATCAATTTAGTTTCAAATTAATATTAATAATAAGATTAATAAGTTCTAAAAGAAAAAATAAGATTAATAAGTTCTATTGAAAAGAATTTTATAAAGTTTATGCGCTAGACAGTTACGACGTATTTCCTGAAGCCGCGTCGTTTCCTGTTCTGAATCGTATTGATTTGACCTTAAGTAAACTCTAACTACGTCCAAAAAGTGATTTAATTTTTTTTTTTCTAACTTTAATCTCAAAGGCAATACTTGTGCACGTTTAAGCGTTAATTTTTGTTAGACCTTTGTTTAATTTTTTCTTGAAAACCTTAATTTTTCTCATACCTAAACTCAATTTTTTTTTCTAAAGAACCTTGATTTTTGTCACACCTTTGTTTAATTTTTTTCTTGAAAACCTTAATTTTTGTCATAACTACCTTCAATTTTTTCTTAACAACCTTGATTTTTGTCATAACTTTGTTTAATTTTTCCTTGAAAAACTTAATTTTTATAACTATCTTTAATTTTTTTCTCGGCGATCTTGATTTTCTTATATCTAGGTTTAATTTTTTTACTTGATAACCTTGATTTTTGTCATAACTTTGTTGAATTTTTTCTTGACAACCTCGATTTTTGTCACACTTATCTTTAATTTTTCTTGATCAATCTTGATTTTTGTCATACCTTTGTTTAAATTTTTTCTTAACAATCTTGGTTTTTGTCATAACTTTGTTTAATTTTTCTCGGTAACCTTGATTTTTGTCACACCTAAACTCAATTTTTTTTCTAAAGAATCTTGATTTTTGTCACACCTTTGTTTAATTTTTTTCTTGATAACCTTGATTTTTGTCATGCCTTTGTTCAATTTAAAAACTTTTTTTCTCTAAGTAACCTTGATTTTTGTCATAACTCCCTTCAATTTTTTTCTTAACAACCTCGATTTTTGTCATAACTTTTTGTTTAATTTTTTTCTTGAAAACCTTAATTTTTATAGCTATCTTCAATTTTTTTTCTCGGTGATCTTGATTTTCTTATATCTAGGTTTAATTTTTTCTTGGTAACCTTGATTTTTGTCATAACTTTGTTTAGTTATTTCTTGACAACCTCGATTTTGTCACATCTATTTTTAATTTTTCTTAAAAGCCTTAATTTTTGTCGTAACTATCTTCAATTTTTTCTTAACAACCTCGATTTTTGTTATGCCTTTGTTTAATTTTTTCTTGAAAACATTAATTTTTCTCATAACTATCTTCAATTAACAATCTCGATTTTTTGTCATATCTTTGTTTAATTTTTTTTTCTTAAAAACATTAATTTTTATAACAATCTTCAATTTTTTCTCGGCGATCTTGATTTCTTTCATACCTTTGTTTAGTTATTTCTTAACAACCTCGATTTTTGTCACATCTATCTTTAATTTTTCTTAACAATCTTGATTTTTGTCATACCTTTGTTTAAGTTTTTTCTTATCAACATTCTTGATTTTTTTCATGCTTTTGTTTAATTTTTTTCTTGAAAACCTTAATTTTTATAACTACCTTCAATTTTTTTTTCTCGGTAATCTTGATTTTCTTATATCTAGGTTTAATTTTTTCTTGGAAACCTTGATTTTTGTCATAACTTTGTTTAGTTATTTCTTGACAACCGTGATTTTTAGATATCTATCTTTAATTTTTTCTTAACTGTCTTGATTTTTGTCATGCCTTTGTTTAATTTTTCTTAAAAACTTTAATTTTTGTCGTAACTATCTTCAATTTTTTCTTAACAATCTCGATTTTTTGTCATATCTTTGTTTAATTTGTTTCTTGAAAACATTAATTTTTATAATTATCTTCAATATTTTCTTGGCGATCTTGATTTCTTTCATACCTTTGTTTAGTCATTTCTTGACAACCTCGATTTTTGTCACATCTATCCATAATTTTTCTTAATAATCTTGATTTTTGTCATAACTTTGTTTAAGTTTTTTCTTATCAACCTTGGTTTTTATCATACTTTTGTTTAATTTTTCTCAACAATCTTGATTTTTGTCATGCCTTTGTTTAATTTTTCCCGACAACCTTGATTTTTTTCGTAACTATCTTTAATTTTTTTTAACTACCTCGATTTCTGTCATAACTTTTTTTTTAATTTTTTCTTGGAAACCTTAATTTTTTTATAACTATCTTCAATTTTTCTTGGCGATCTTGATTTTTTTTTATATCTAGGTTTAATTTTTCTTGATAAACTTGATTTTTGTCATAACTTTGTTTAATTTTTTTCTTGACAACTTCGATTTTTGTCACACTTATCTTTAATTTTTCTTTAAAACCTTGATTTTTATCATACCTTTGTTTAAGTTTTTCTCTTATCAACCTTGATTTTTCTTGTACTTTGTTTAAATTTTCTTGGTAACCTTGATTTTTCTCGGTAACCTTGTCATAACTAACTATCTTCAATTTTTCTTAACAACCTCGATTTTTGTTATAACTTTGTTTAATTATTTCTTGACAACCTCGATTTTCGTCACACTTATCCTTAATTTTTCTTACAATCATGATTTTTGTCATATCTAAACTCAATTTTTTATTTTTATTTTTATTTTTATTTTTACTTTTTTTCTAATCAACTTTGGTTTTTGTCATACTTTTATTTAATTTTTCTCCACCCTCGAGCTCCACCAGACTGTCACCAAATGGATCATATATTACTACTCCCATGTTCAATAATGTACAAAAGCTGAAGCCCATAAAGTGAAAAACAATGACGAGTAGAAACTACCACCAATTAAATTAAAAGCTTTTATTCCTTTCTGTATGTACGAGAAGCATAAAGTGGAAAGAACCGACCGATTCTTGAGTTTTGGAATATAAACTGGGGAGTACCTTTTTTTTCTGTAACTATGGGTAAAAATCGCTTTTGCGAAATCATGAGGTTTCTTCGATTTGATATGCGGAGCACAAGACTATCTTGATTTCAAACGGATAAATTTGTTTTGATTTCTCCCGTCTGGGATAGGTTTATTGAAAAGTGTATTGTTTGCTACAAACCAGAACAAAATATTACTGTGAACAAACAATTATTCCCAACTGAAGCCTGCTGCAGATTTATACAATATATGGCCAATAAACCAAACAAATTCGGTATCAAATTTTGACTAGCTGTTGATGAGGAGTTTAAATGTAGAACGCCATACCATATCTTAGCAAAGATAAAGCCAGACCAGCTACACAAAGATTGTCTGAGAGTGCGGTGATAAAGATAGTGGAGCCGTTCATGGGCAAAGGAAGGAATGTCCCAACTGAAAATTTTTTTACTTCTTTTTTTCATGAACTCTGGAAAAAAAGACGTCACTTATCGGGACCCTGAACAAAATCCGAAAGGAAGTTCCGCCGCTGGTAAAAGCTTTACAGCAGAGCAGATAATCCAGCAAACTCTTGCAAACAAAAGCGTTAACAACCAAGCCACAACCTTGACAGTTTACCAGTGCAAACAAAACAAGAACGTTTGTATTCTTAGCACACTTCACACATCTGTTATGGTCGACACAACAACAAAAAAGAAACCGGAAGCAGTTATATTCTACAACAAAACTAAATCTGGTATTGGTATTGCTGACCAGATGGCACGACAATACACGGTGAAGGCAAGTACCGGGCGGTGGCCGGTGGCTGTCTTTTACAATATTTTGGACCTTGCTTGTATCAACGCCTATATGTTGTACAAGAAGAAAACTGGAGATGCTATTTCGAGAAGAAATATTATGTTTCAGCTTGCCACTGAACTGAGAGAAGCACATGTTCAAGGAAAGAAGCTCCATTGCTTTCACTTTTCAACGATTCTTATCAAAATTCGATAGTTGATGGAAGCAGAAAGCGAAAGCAAAGCCAACCTAATGTAAACTGTGAACAAAACATAACTGCAAAATTCTGCTGTGGATGCCGTAGATCAGTTTGCGGAAAGTGTACAGGTTATATAAAAGTTGTGTGGACTGAGTAGAGCGCTGCAATTTTCTTTGTTTTTGTATGATTTTGAATAGCCGCTTGTGGTGTATGTATACAGCAGCATGATGAAAAATAACCATTTGGTGTTTTGAGCTTATTATAAGGTAAATTGTTTCCATTTAGTTTCAGACCTGGTGTTTGTTGTAAATACAATAAAAACTTTGAGAAAATTTTAACTACGCAGCTAAAAAGCAGGTTGAAGACCTTCAATGTAATATGGAGATCAGGGCTTATGTAGTATATTCCAGAACATGATATTAAAAAGAAGCCTACAACGCATCAAACTCACACCTACAAATATTCAAATCATTACTAGGTATACTATAAAAGTTAAAAAAACTTATAAGATAAAGTAAAGCTAAATTATTGCGTATTTTTCTCTTTATTAGACAAACGGTCATTTTGACCGCTTGCGGTAATTCTAGGTAGGTCAAAAACGCGGTAATTCTAATGTTAATGGCAAATAAATTAAGTAATTTTTGCGATAACGCACTGGAATTTTTTTCCTTTACGTAATTTAAAAGACTCAAATTCTTATTGGTTAAATTTGAAGTTTTGTGTACTAAAAAAAATTTGTATCAAACTGGATTCGCTCTTTTTTTCGTTTTATAAATGCGTCTTAGTTTCACTACAAAACCTCGCAGTGACGTTAGCAAATTTGCAGCAATGGAATCCTTACAAAAATCGGCAGATGCAATCCCTGCCAGAATATTTGTTGGTGGTTTTGATGAGCAAACTAATGAAGCTGAATTGTATCAAGCGTTTCAGGTAATAGTTTTAATGTGTATGCATATAATAAGACAAGTGTTGTCAGTTCTTCCAAGTAGCTTTATTAACTTTCTGTCAATGTGGAAAATCAGGGTTTCTTCTGCCTGTAACAATTGTTAAAACAAACTTTTATCATTTTAAGTTGGTAAATATGTAACTAGTTTCAAATACTTTTTTGGTGTGTCACATAAAATTAGTCACAGCTTATTCTTATTCAAACTTAATAAGTTGACAAGGTAGCAATATTTCATTTTGTATGTAAAAAAGTTAAAATTCAGAAAAATAGATTCTAATTTGTTTGTTTTTTGTAGTTTATCAACAAATGCCATTTAAGTATATAAATTTTTATTTGAGGTTCTCGTTCATTATTTGCGGTACTTATCATCATCATCATCATCATCATCATCATCATCATCATTTTTATTTTTGTCACACTTCATACAACAATAAAAAAAAATATTAATAATAATACTAATAATAATAATAATAATAATAAAAACGAAGGTGACAGGGAAGATGCGAATAGACCTCACGGTCACCTAGTTGAGCAACCACCTACTTACTTGATAAACTTATAAATTTTGGGAATCTTCAAAAACCTGCGAGATTAGTAACGGCGAAGGGTGAACGAGACCCATTGTTAGTGGATGATTTGTTCTGTTTAAGACGGCTTTAAACTTTAATGTGAATAGAAATTAGTAAATCTTCAATGGGATCTATTCAAAATAAAATTTGGGTACTTTCCTGTTATCGCCCCACCATCTATTGCAAGTAACTTTTATTTTGGTGAAGCTAACCCGGAATCCCGCCTACAACACTAGGATGAAATAAAAAAAAAACTTGTAGGGGGATTCCGGGTTAGTTTCACCAAAAAAAATTATTTGCAATAGATGGTAGGGCGATAAAAGTTGCTTTGTATGAGCAAACTTATACCACCAAATTAAAAAGAAATTTTTTCATTAAATTAATTTGTTTGATTGGCATGAGGACAAATTTATGTGAAATATTAAGCAGTAGCGTATTTAGGGGCGGTCACTGGGCCATGGCTCCCCCTTGGAGATCACTAATACGAGAAATCAGATACAGATTCAAAGTGAAGACCTTTTCTTAAAACTTGAAAAAAATTTTTGACTAAGCGTATGTGATTGTGATTGTATGCCTCCCCCCCTTTCAAAAATCCTCGGTACACCAATAATATCAAGTCATTTTAAGGTTTTGTTTACGCAGTGCGGTTTGTCGGCTGTTTTAAAATATTCCTTTCAATTTGAATGCGCAGATTGAATTCAACTTGAATTCAACTTGATTTTCAACTTAACGGATCATTTTGAAATATAGAAACGACTGAAAGTTGAAAATTGCCATTTGTGAAAGCTATTTTGATGAAAATGAAATGCCAGTAGATTATAATAAAGATATTTTTAATATTTTTGAAAAATAATATAATGAATTTTAATCAATTAATAGTTAATTAAATCAATAAACACAAAAATTTAACGCTAATGTTAAGTTACAACTAAATAGAACTTTTTTATTTAAATGAGCTCTTTTTTTAGCTCTTTTCTCTCTACCTCAGCCGGCAACGCTACCTGGGTCGTATCTAATTCGAATGAAAAACGATTGGAGTGAGAATAAAAAGAAACAAAACTAGTTGCTCTAAGAGAAAAAAACGTCGCGCAAATTGTTCTTGCGGGCCCAGAGTGAGCCCAAAATTTTTGGAAGTTTTTTTTGATTTGTCAAGATGCTCAAGAAGAACTTAATTTCTTTTGAACCAACTACTTTCTCTCAGAAATTAGCCCTGTATCTTCCTAAAACTAACTTTCGGTTTAATCAATTTTTCTTCGAATTAGCAGCTACGCGCTACCTGTGTAAATCAGGGTTGCCAGATTGGCTTTTTTGAGGCCAAATTTGAGAAATCTGGCTTTTTTTAAACAGGTTTGGCATCAGAATTTCAGTTTGGCCTTTTGGCTTTTTTTGGCGTTTTTTGTCAAATTTGCGAAATCTGGCGTTTTTTCAGTGTGGTTGGCATCAAAAATTTTGTTTGGCTTTTTGGTTTTAATCTTTATGGCTTCTGGGTAGATGGGTTTGGGAGAAAAATGAAGAGATTATAAACAGATTTTAAGAGAAGACCTTTTTTTTTTAGAGATCATCATGACTTTGGAAGGAAAATAGGGAAGTCCGACATCGATTGGAAGTGAAGGCCTTCTTTTTTTAGAGAACACCATGATTTTCGGACAAAAATATATTTTCTAGCTGGTGAAATTGTTTGGCTTTTTTTGGCTTTTTTTATTCCCTGCTTTGGCTTTATTTTATCACTGGGATCTGGCAACCCTGGTGTAAATACTAGTTGAGACGTTCGATCAATGCAAGAAAAAATTTGGTAACTGGAGAAAAGCCCGGCCCGCCATAACTCTATAAATTTGGTTTTTGGCCAGGGACATGCAAAAGCTTGGCGACCCCTGGTTTAAACCCTCTTTTATACGCAATCGTAGTTGTATTGGCCAAGTCAAATGTTCTTATAACCGATCTTGATCTCGAGATAGAACATATGACGAGGTAGAAACGGACAACGTCTTAAAAACTACTCCGAACAACCTACCCAAATATACACAGAAAATAAACAGTTGTAATACCGAAAGAAAAACCAGCAAATCGTTAAATAGTTTTTACTTTGCATAATTCGTCATTATTTCTAATCTTTTTGAGGTGATTGATTGGACAAATTCTATTCTTTGGAAGCCAAAAATAGCCCAACAAATCGAACAACCGCAATTTGCCAACACAGATAGCTGAGCTAATCAAATATTTGAATGAAGTTTCAACCATTACTATGATGACCGTACCTTCAGCTTTTTTGAGTTATGAAAAAAAATTTTAATTAATATCCTCCTTTTTTCAACATTGTTAACCAGTATGCCTTGCGTGCTTCAGCTTTCTTCTGCTCTAGTTGATGTTTTTTTAAAAAGTGAATTGTTTAATGATGCAACCACGCAGAGCAAAGCGTTTTCAACATGTTAAAGATGCTTATTTGTATAAATTGTAATCTTAGATTTTTTTTTTGAATATATTCTTTTTGGAATAAGTGAAAATGGACTATATTTTTGTAAAAAAATTTTGTGGTCTTGGTCTCGGTTTCGGTCTTGACGTTTGTAGTCTCGACTACATCAGTATACAAAGAAAATCAATCAAAATTATTGAGTGTAGACGAAAATTTATTTTTGGCCTTTGAAGGCCGGTTTCCACTACGAGCGTGGAAAAGATTACTTTTTGTTTGTTTTATTGATTTTATTTGCTTTGCTTAGCGCTCGCTTCAATTTTAAGCGCGGAAAGATCAATAAAAGAAACAAAGAATGCCCTATTCCACGCTCGTAGTGGAAACAGGCCTTAATTTTACGTGAATCGTAGAAACATTTTTTAGTCTTTATCTGACTTTCAAAAATAAACCTTGTCCTTAAAAAAAATTTTTACGTATATTACCGCCATTGATTTGTTTTTCTAACCAAGATTTCAAATGTTAAAAAACTATTTTAAATTTTTATTGGTTCAATCTTGAACGCAGTTGGTAAGTTTGTAATTGTAATCTTAAAATAATTAACAGTTCAAAACATAAAGTAGCTTTGAAGCAGTTTTTATCACTGTTCAATTGACGTCGAAAGTCTTTGATGTTTTTACACTATTTGATTTCATTAACAGATTTATGGACCCATACTGATTATCAACATTGTCCGGGATTTGGTTCACCAATCGTATGGCTTTGTGACGTTTCAACACGAAGAGTCAGCCAGGCTTGCCCTTTTGAACCAGGCAAGTTTTTTTAACAAATTCCGCGCTTAATTTCAACTTAATTTGCTCCCGCCAGTTTTGAATTTTTGCTCATGGCTTTTGCTGCAATACTAAAGCGTAGTTTTTAGTTTGCAGCAATGCTTCGCAGCCAATTTTGACTGCCACTGCACACGCTTCGTACTAAAAATTCTGTGGCAAATACATGAAGTTAAGATACTCAGGGGCTCTGTGTTTAGTATGACTGTTTAGTAATTATCCTTCAAGGGGAGTGTTATTCGCGTTTGTATTGTAACAACCGTGCCTGTTTGTTTTCTTTCGAAGTTCGTTACAGATATCTTATGAATTTTGTTGCGCTGCCGTTATTATTGTTTTACTCGTTTATTTCGTTTTTCGATTTTGTAATTTTCTTTTTTTTTTTTTTTCTCAAGGAGCACCTTGACTTAGAAAACCGAAAGGTTCCTCAGTGCTCCTTACCAACATTCCAAATTGCTTTATTTTGCATTTTGTTTCTTTCGTGAATTTTTTATTTGGTGAAATAAACTCAAACTCAAACTCAAACTTTTACTGCTAGATTGGTGCGTAAACAAGATGAAACCGCGAACCGAGCTTACTCATTGACTATCCTTTGTTACTGCAAAAGCGAATGCAGAAAATGAAAAAGTTTTTTTTGCATTCGCTTCAACGAGGCGAAGTGAAGCAGTAGGGCATAAAAGTATTCAACCATGATTCAAGGGGCAAAGGCCATCATTTTATTTCAGAACCACAGCTTTCCCCGGGCAGTAAGTTGCATAACCCTAAAATATAGCAAAAATATTAATTACTTGATGAAATGCCTTTACTGGTTGGAAAACTTTCACTGCTTTATAATCTGGTTTTAATAAAAAAACAGTTTACTGTATTACCGTGTCTGAATCGTATTTAACGATTTTCTAGCTCTGTAAAAGATACTTTTTTCGACATTGGCTGTCACATTTCATTCACAACTTAGTATCTTAACCGCATAAATCTATAGTTAATTTTCCGTCGTTTTTCAGTAGTTTTAATTTTTCGTATGACTTATCTTTTTCATAGTGCAAATTCAATTAATTTAAATTATTTGCAAGTTGTTTTAGAAGTTGTTCGTTTGTCGTTTTAATTCTAATCGCATTTGCGTCTTTTTTTCTGTTTCTTTTTTGTCGTTTTTATCTCGCGGCAAACGAACTGACTGTGTTAAGAACTTCAGTCTCACAGCAAACTATTCCTTGAGCCGAAATAAATAAAAAATAGACACAGCTTTAGTTTAGCGCTGGTATTTGGGAGTTACTTAGTTCAACCGGTCCTTTTGGATTCCCGAGTGAAGTTTGTGACAATTGCTATTCTTACCATTTACATTAATAGATAAGTTGAAGAGATTTTGAGTGGTTTGTGCATTAGGTCTCGTTTCCCTTACGAGCGTTGGCGGGAATATTCTTTGTTTCTTTTATTGATTTTTTTGTTTTAGCGCTTAAGCGCGGACTAAAGTAAAAAGATCAATAAAACAAAGAATAGTCCCGCCAACGCTCGTAGTGGAAACGAGCCTTTAAACTTGTCCACTAAAATCGCACGCGAAATATTTCCGGTTTTTTACGTCACACGTTGAAAAATAAAGGGAATTAACAGCAAATGTGTAATGATGTCCATAGAATCATTAATGTTATCGTCGCATGTTTCCGTTAAGAATTTTCCCGATCTTGAAAACCATGCAGCATCCAACCAACATAAATTCTAGTATGGTCAAAACAAACCTCAGTTTAATTGGTCTATAACTAGTGCTGCCATCCTTTTGTTTGTTAAAAATTTTACGCACGGCGTACAAAATTTTATTATAAACAAGCAAGTTAATTGCGAGAGAAACGCCATTTACAAGCCAGGCCTTAGCGAGCTTTTAATAACTTTGTCACTATGAGCTGAAAATAAGTTTACAACAGTTTGAAATAAGAACTAGTTTTGTTAAGTCTGACGTAAACCTCTATTTATACTCTTGGAGAAAGAAATATATATGTCTATTATTAGAAAAAACTAAAAATTGAAATTATAAGAATTTATTGGATGTACGCTTCAATCGTTTAAAGTCAAACTTGTTAATTTATAAGTAACACAGGATTTTTTTCTATTTACAGTTTCCTTGCTACATTCGAGGAAGGAAGTTGCGATTGTCACGTGCCTACTTGAGGAACAGATCAAGGCCCACGTATCGATGCGTTACAATCGTGTAAGGACCGATTTCGGTTCCAGAGCGTTTTTACCGGGATCCGTTAGTGTTCTAAAATGAAGTTTTTTTGTTCTTTCGTTAAATTCTATTTCAATGACGTTTATGTTTCGAAACGGAATCGATCGTGCTTTTAAGTGTTAATACAGCTAGTCGATTTTTTGATTCTATTTATAGACGTGTTGGCGTTTCCGGTAGCTGCTGCTGAGTCGACTCGTTGATTTCCATGTTGGTGAAGTTCACTTGCTCGTTGTAGTTGCTTGACGCTCGGGCCCTTTCGCTTCGTCCTTCGATTTGAATCCCCACCAGGACTTTATAAAAAAGCAACCCTGTTAGGCCTCCCAATATCGGTCCCAGAATGGGGACCCACCACCAGTTGTTTCCTTCTCTGAAAAGATGTTTTCAATTTAATAGTATTTTTCGAGTGCGTTCAAGGCAGTAAATCGTTTTTATTATAAAGAGTGAATTTTGTAACGCTTCCGAACAAAATGTTTATGTCCTGTATATATTTTTTCATAAAAAATTAACTGAATTTCTACAAAAACTTGAAATTTCCTGTTACAGTTGATAGTAAAATTAGGGATTTTTTATAGCAACTTTAAAATGAAACTTATAATACTCAAAACATGTTGCGCTATTTTTTTCTCTAAACCATCCATTCCGCCTTTATAAATGGGCCCTGATTTTAAACCACCAAGTTAGAATACTGCAATTTTGATCAATCAATAATAAGAAAAAAATTCTTTTTATTCCTTAACACGTTTAATCCCATAAGACTCACCGGTGAGTCCCAAGGCCCTATTCAATCGATACCATGGGGCTCACCAGTGAGCCCCTGATTCAATGTTTTTCAAGAAAGGCTTAAATTTCTTGCTTCAAATGCTGAATCACTTTTTACCCAAAAAGATTTCGATTTTACAAAGCACTTCGTACAGAAACTTACGTAAACACTTCTGGGCCGTAGACAAGCAAAGTAAAAAGCCGTGGACCAAAGTCTCTGGCTGGATTGATTGCGTAGCCACTATTAAATCCGAAGGACAAACCTTGAAAAAAGAAATCGGTGTCGCGATCATTTGAAATTCAACTCCTGCCTATTTTTGGAGTACCCAGATCAACTTGAATTAATTTTTAAAAATGTTTACTTCAAAAAAAAAAACGTTATTTTTGTTTAATTTTAAAAAAGCAATAAGGTCATTTAATACGCAGTAGCCTAGCGCGTCAAAATTTGCGGCTGTGTCTGTCTCCACAACGTTGCATCTGAACAGCACAGCTATGTACTGAATATTATCTAAACAGTGGCGAAGCGTTATTGCGATGTCAAATTCGACCGAGCTGGGGATCAAACTCGGATCTCTCGAAATTAACAGTGATGCTTTCTATTTGTTGCACCAACCTGTCGATTTACTCAATGTCCATAAACAACTTGCTCTAATCTCTGACCGCAAACGCAAAAATATCAGTTTCGTCATCACCAAGCAGTAAACCGTTTGTTCATGCAACGCATTGCAAGAATTAGATTTGAATGTTTAATGTTGGCAACACTGAAAGATTACTATAAATTCAATCACGCCAATTTGTTTTTTTATCGTAGTTTAAAGTTTAAATTTCTTTCTGGCGAAAACAACCAAAGCTGTTAATCGATAAACGGCACATTGATTTGAGTTGACTTTTAGATAAAAAAAAGAAAAAATGAGTAAAACTCGTATCAATCTACGTTTAAAGCAGGGGTGCCCAACCTTTTACACATCGCCAGCCAGATTTTTCTCAGAGATTGTAGCGCGGAAGTCAAAATGACAACCTCTTTTTTGGTCTTCACTTTAATTTTAATGTGTCCGTTTTCACTTTTAATTAACCTACTTTCTAACAGGAATTGGAATCACGAACTTAGTTTAAAACAAAAACAGGTCAACATTTTAATTCTGGTGTTTTTTTCAAAAGTAGAGCGAAAAAACTCTGCTGGGCTGAAGATAATTGCATTCCGAATTAAAGATAATTGCTGGGCTGATTATTAAAAAAAGATTAATCGATTTTTTTCCTTTTTTTGAATCTCTCTGCTCGACCTAATAAAAATCACTTGCAATTTTGTTTTTCGTATCTTAAATCAATTTTTTTGCCAGAAAGTAGGCTAGAAACCTCAAAAATTAAAGGTATAATTACATAAATTGTTTAATATTAATATAAAACTTATGTGTACGCCTGGCGTACATTTGTTTTTTAAAATTCCTATGCCTTGCATACAAAATTCAAAAAACCAACAAACGTACGCCAAGCACAGTTATGTAGAGACTATAGGTTTTAAAGTTGCCATGGTTTCATGTTCTTTGCAAAAGTGGAATAAAGCACCGAAATAGTAAATTTTTTACTTTGTCGATTGCGTTTAAAGCAATTGTAAGTAGCGGAATAAGTTACCAATGACCAACACCACAAATCCTAGAAGTAACGCCTGAATTCCTGCTGCTATCTTGTTGTTGTTTTCATCAGTTATAGCAAAAACCATCGTAACCAACACTGCTGTTGACAAAACCTGAAAGCAAGAGTAATCGGAAGTAATAGCACAGAACGATAAATGCTAACAGAAAGATACGAGTTTGATGCTATGTCTTAGTGGTCCTGTTTTTAACTTTATAAAAATTCTTGTTCAAAAATTTTAATTTGCTTTTTAAGATTCTAGAAACCTATTAATTTGAGCCTAAAACTCCGATTCGATTTTTTACTACTCAGTATTCTCGTCTGGCAACCTTCAACTGGTCATCTGTGGTTGTTTTTTTTTTCTAGAACGACACGACGTACAGACCACGGGACCTCAAACGGAAATGCGATATAATCTCAAGACGTAAAGCTACCTTCAAGCCTTCACACTAAATAGTAGGGTAGACATAAGTGCTGATCACCTTGTGTTGTAGTCCATTAGTCAATGTGGTGATAAGAATTTGCATTGCATGAAAAATTGTAAAAAAATTACCTGATCCCAAACACCGTTTCCAATGGATAAGAAATCCGCAGGATAGGTGGCGAAAATTCCCGCGGTGGCGTTGACTCCGCTGACATACAACTTACCTCCTCCGAAGTCATAAATCGCATCTAAATTGAAACTTAAACTAAAGTTGATGGAAAAACTCCGACGTTCTGTTGAAAGTTACTGAACTCTACTGTATATGTATGTGGTGTTATAAAACTTCAAAAAAAGCTATAGAAAAAAACAAAACTTAAAAAAGTTAATCACTAAATTTAGAACGCTTGAACAAGTTTGCTTGGACTGTGGCGACATTCTTTTGCAGAATTTCCAAAACATTGGTATATTAAAAAAAAAATTATACCTATGAATTTATCAGTTTATTTGTTTTATTGTTTTGTTCTTGGTCAGCTAAGACAATTATAAATCTTAATTAGTTTGCAGAGTTATTCAAAATCAAGAAAAAGATTTAAAGGCGATTAAAAATTCAGTTCATTAGAAAACTTACCGAAATACACGGAAAAAATTATAGCTCCTGAAAGAAAACCACCCAACACTTGAGCTAAGATGTACAAAGGCAATTTGTACAATGGAAGCTTTCCAGTAACCACGAAGGGAATAGAAACAGCCGGATTTATGTGAGCACCTAAATGCAACGACGTCATGATGCTCTGATAAATTGAAACAACGCGCAGATGAAAGGTTATAATAATCTTAAAAACTTTATCTAAATCTATTGAAAACCTGAAATTTTTCCAACAGTTAATACCGCCATTGTTACACCCAAACCATACGCGATGTTGATGGACAAAAACTGGCCTTTGGTTTCTCTACTCAAGACGCTTTGTGCCACTGCTCCATTTCCTAAAGTCTAAAAAAATAAATAAGTCTAACGCAGATAGCTGGATCCAAATCAGTAATTAATCAAATCAGTCTGAGCAGATAGCAGATAGCTCAGACTCCGGCCAAAGAGCGGGAAAAGTGCAGTGTTGTTTAGTGTCGTCATATTTTGCGCCGTTTTTCTGGGGCAAGTTAAGCAATAAGCTTAAAAACTGATTTAATCTTGTGTAGTCATTGTTGGTTGCTTTATTTTTGTATCGGTATTAAAAAATAACTTGTTCTTCTCTGTTCTTTAAAAAAAAAAAAAAAAAAAAATATATATATATATATATATATATCAGTATAACCTACACCAGTGGTTCTCAAACTTTGGTATTTCCTGGCCCCTTTTCAGAGACTCTCAAACTCCCGTGACCCCCTGGTTATAATATTGTTACAAAGGTCAAGTGAAGATCAAAAAAAAAGATCATCAATTTAAAATTATCTTTCCATTTTTTTCAATTTTCTCCGGAAATTCAGGTGAAGACCAAAAGTCATCGCTTTGCAACTGTCACTGATTTTTCAATTTGGTCCCAAAAGTAGGCTAAATTAAAGTCCAAAATGAGAATTCTTCTTATTGTGGCTCCCCGGTGGAGGCCTTGTGGCCATTTTTGAGAACCAATGACCAACATCTTAACCGTTCTCAGCTAATCTTGATATAGAAAATAAACGAAAGTCGAGAATTTTTTATCAATTCTTTTTCGTATGATTATATTTCTAATTTAAGTGGTGTCACCAATAAGCGACACGACCTCATTACAAAGATTTGTTGTGAAGTATCTTGTTCTACGGCACAAGAAAAAACTCAAGTCATAGGTCATAGATCAGGTCATAGGTCGTGAAACAAGCTCCGCCCTTTTTGCTCACAAGTCAGACAGCTAGCAAAAAAAGCTGTTTTTCTCAGACTTCTTTCATCATCTTGTCAACACGTAAGGTAGGTTTAGAGGGAATGCGGACGCCTAAAAATCAAGCGGAAAACAAAATTTTCCCTGAGCTTTCCAAATTTTCTCTTTCCGCTTTCATCCCGAACCGACCTTTCCCATAAGTCACGTTACACCAGCGACTCTCAAGGGAATTCTTACATTCATACTCCAAAATTTCATTAAATAATTATTAAGATATAAATTCGTAAATATCAAGGTCACAACAAGAAAAAGTGGAAACCTCGTTCACTGTTCAAGAAAAGTAATTTAGCATTTAATGATTATAAATCCGATGTGGTTTGTGATTGCAAAAATCTCAATATCTCAATATGACATTAAATTTAAATATGATTATAATTTATATTATGTTATAAAAAAAAAAAGGTTTTGACAGTCATCTGAAGAATGCGGTAGATAAATCACAGATATTTCTTTATTCCAAACAACAACATTTAACGAATTATTTTGAAAAACTAAAGAAATCAACCGCGAGATAGAAGCGGACCGAAAATTGGCACCCAGTGTTTTCTTGATAGAAATTATGGAGCAAAAAGGGTAAGAGTTCAAAGTTTAAAGAAAGAAGAAAAGATAAAAATTAATGAATTTCAACAAAATTAAGAATAAAAAAGTGACTTCGTGTATGAGACACCGAAACCAATTTGACAAATATTTATATGATTAAGCCAATTTTACAACTGAAAAGATTTTACCAACCACCAGAATAAAAGCCCCAACACATTCAGCAACCATTTCTTGCACGGTTTTTTGATGAATCTTTAGATAAGACCAGACTTTCCATGAATCCCAATCCCAGTAATAACGGCGAGACATTCTTTTATATTCTTCTGCAAAAAATTTTTTTTCAGAAAGTCCCTTACATCACAATCAATAAAGTTGTGAAAATTTAAAATTCTTAAAAGAAAATAACCAGGGTATTAAGTACGGCACGATACCTAATAGTTTTTTGTACTCCTCTTCCAAAAACATACCGTATCCGTACTTTACTAAATTGCCGTATGTAGCAGCACGGTACAGAACTTTTTCCGTACCATAATATCGTACCTTTTTGTACCAATCATTTTGGTGATTTTTTGTTTTTACGCAACAGTAAATTTGTGCTGAGATAAATCTCAACTGAAGCATAGAGTCTACGCAAATTTTACTTTCTATGGAAAAACCGGGTAACTCGACTAACCACCTTCTTCATTTAACAAAGGATATTAGTTTGATGCAAAGGTGTTAGAAAATGTTTGGCAGGAGGGATAAAATTTAGAAAAAGAGCAATTTTTCGTTAAAAAGTCACTTTAAACAAGCGCAAATTTTTGCGTATTAAAGAAAAATCTTTTAAAAAACTGAGTTTAGATCAGTGCTTCTCAAAGCGAGCAACTCGGCTCCCAATCCCAATCAAATCCCAATCCCAATCCCAATCCCAATCAGATCAGTGCTTCCCAAAGCGAGCAGCTCGGCTTCCTACGAAAGAACTGGAAATATCGAGGAAAGATAAATTTTCGGAGCAAGAATTGGGGAAAAATTTGGGAATCTTAAGACAATGCAAGTTGGCCAAAAAAATTATCGGTACGTCCTTCGTAGTTAAATAATAACAACTAATAAAAGCGGTTTCATTGAAATGACGGTACCTGACTCCTAAGAGGGAAGAATTCGGCAAAAATTTTGGGAGCCACTGGTTTGGACTAAAGAAAAGGACTTCACTTGTAAAATCGGCCGGGTTGTTGTAATTACTGGGAATAATCAAAAGTGTAAATGATTACGCTGGCATACTTAGACCCAGTGATGGCTTTAATAGGGTGCGAACGGTACGGCCACACCGAGCCCCCCTAAAATACGTCAAAAGTGCCCCCCTCACACAAGAAATTGATCTATTTCTTCATAGTAGCAGCAGGACGTCGATGGCATGTCAAAAAAAAAAAGAGAAAAAATTTTGAAAATAAAACGGCTTCCTAGGCTGCTGACCTTTTTTTTGAGATCACAATGTCTTGGGGCAGTATAAAGTGCCTCTCCATGCTTTGGATCATCCAATAATGGCCCCCACCCTAAATCGAAGATCTTTTTTTAGTGATCACTTTTTCTCACCATGCTTTGGATCACTTAATGGTGGCCCCCCTAAACTGAAGATCTTTTTTTTAGAGATCACTATGCTTTCATATACTAAAATAGTTTCAGCTACCTTTTTTTAGAACACTAAATAGTGGCCCCCCTTACGTTTCTTGCACCGGGCCCCGCTTTTTGTAAGGCCATCACTGCTTAGACCAAGATATAAATTATGGATCGTTCAAAATCCATCTTAGCATTCATAAGAATGCTTTGCCTTGTATCGGAGATAGGTCGTAGGCTGCAGCCTGAATTGAAAAAATTCTATCAAACCTGCAAGTTAGAACTTTGTTTGACTTTTGGTTCAACAAAGCAGGCTTTTTGAAGACTTTTGATAAGGCCTCTTAAAAGAGTACGGTACGGCAAAAAAAAACACTATCGTATTTTTCTACCGTAATATGCCAGAAACGTAAGTTATTTCGTACTTTTCTTCAAAACTTAACCATACCGTACCCAGGCTAGTCTCCTAAAAAAATTATCTTTCTAACAGTAAATTTGTAGCCAGGGTTCTAATCAAAACAGCTTTTAACTAACAAATTAAAAATTGACTCTCAATATTGATTTTGAACAATCATTTAGTTTAAAAATTGTCCGCTACCGAGCTGCGTTTCTTCGCTTGACAAGTGCTCTTCTACAATGCATTCAAACTAAACTCTTGAAAATAACTTTTGACATTCCAGAAATATTCCTGTTAATTACCGAAAAAAACATTTAGACATCAAATTCACTCAATAGAATTTAAAAATATGTTGTTACCTTTCTTGCTCAAAGGCATGTTTTTCAAATCAAAAGAAGCGCAAAAGAGAGGATAAAATTTAGTTGTATAAAGACGCTATTAACTACAGCCACTTGGTCAAATCTAAGTGGAACAACGTATGCTCATTGCTTTTAGCAAAGTAGGCGTCAAAAACAAGCAAATCAAAGCAAGCGGAATCGTAAACCATTAACAGATTTTAATTAGAAGCTTAGGTGGTTAATTATTTTAGTTTTTTATTTCGCTTTTAAAAGCAAAGTTTTCATCTGTTTGTTCTTTCCAAATTTGAAACACTTTTTGTTCTTAAATCTTAATTTTGTTGATCTCGATTAGCGATGTGCGAAATCTTTTATAAAAAATAAATTACTTATTGGGAAAACTTTACGCGATTCCAATTTAAATCTAATTTTTCTCAAGACAAAAAAAGTCTTTAAAGTCGAAAAGTGTTTTATTCCTTCGAAAGTCAAGTGAAAACCGAAACAAGGCTTTAGTTTGGAGCGAACTTCAAAAAAAAGCAGAGAAATTTTTTAACACCAAAATATGTTTTTGCGAGTAACCAAGACTTAAGCGAAATTTTTCAATATTTATTTATTTTTTCAGTATTCGCAACAAATCTTACTTGTATTTGCTCAATAATCTGAATCATTTCAATTAGGTAACTTTGTCTTTCACAAATAGTTCGTTGTCGGTCCCAAAAAATTCTGATTTCGCTCAAATTTTTGAGTCTTGGGAGGGCAATCGCCCTCTTCTTCTGCCCCCTGCCGCTATGCGCGTGCTATATAAAAATCACTCTTTATTGCTAATAAACAATAAGGAACCTACAAAAGTTTATCACAAATTTATGGAAACAAGACCTAACTTTGCAACCAGTGTTTTTTTTAAGGTTTGGCTTGAGGAACCTTTAAGCAATTTTGAACGACCGCTAATTTTTTTCCTATTGTTTCTGAGCGTACTTATCTTTGTTTACACTATTGTAGAAGCAGATTTTGAGAGACCGCTGGACAATTTTGAGAGACCGTTTCGGTTCCTCAAAACGCCTTAAAAAAAACACTGTTTGCAACCATACTATTTCAATTAAATTTTTTTAGCGATTGTTTACGAGCACATCGGGCTCTATTTGTACTTACTCAGTGATATTTTGTTCGAGACGCTTTTATATAGAAATTTCTTGGTTTAAGTGGCACCAGCCGCACTCTTATGAGTTTGAGTAAAACTTGAAAACTAATTTTCAAGATTTTTTGATAAAACAAACAGAAACTCTGAAAAAACAGTCACAGCCCCTAAACAAGTCTAAATTCGTTCTGTAAAACACCACCTCTTTGGTTAAAACAGGCTGGAACATAAGACTTCAGCAATTTTCAACAAATATATTCAAACATATAAAATTACATTATTACATTAATTCTAAAAAAAGAAAATCTCACAACGTATAATTATGATGCAGTCTTAGCATAAACAGGCTATATTTCTAGTGGTTCTGCCAATATTTAGTACTTTTAAAGCAAAATTTTACTAAAATATAGATAGTTTGAATTCATTCAAGTTATAGAAAATTAATTGTAAAAAAAGTGAAGGTTCGTTTCCACTACGAGCGTGGAATGAAGTATTCTTTTTTTCTTTTATTAATTCTTTTCGCTTCGCTCAGTGCTTATGCCCGAAAAGAACTAAAATATTAATAAAACAAACAAAGAATACTCGTAGTAGTACTCATAGTACTCATGCTCATAGTGAAAATGGGCCTTTATACCAATTGCAAAACGCAAAAAAGTCGTTTGTAACCAGTTTGGCATACTTTTGTAAAAATTGTAGAAGTATGAAAATGGCTATAAATAAAAATTCAAAAATAAACAAAAGAAGGCTAATGGATAAACGTCTTGATATAGACGGGATCTAAATTTCATTTTAATGCAGTTAAATATTTTGATTGACGTACAATGTTTAACGATCATATTTGATAAGGTCTGCTTCTCAATTTCTGTAAACACTTCTATTAACATAGAAAATTAAAAATAGCTCAAAACAACTTAATTAAATTGCTATTAGGCCTATACTATTTACATAAGTTGCCGAACAACACTAACTGTCAAAAAGGTATTCAAATATTCGATTAGTCGAAAGTCCAGTTGCAAAATTAAATTACAACTTTGCTACTCTTCGGCTAAAGCAGTATCCCGCGGCCGGTGTGTTGCTAGACGATGCTTGGCGTGCCTCAAGATATAACATACTTTTTAAAATAAAAAAAAGTTTTTTTTTCAATGTGTACTTTATTAAATACTTTTTTTTTAATTTAAGCGTTATAAATGCTAGACAATTCACTAACTTAAGCTCTATCTAAATATACTTTTTAAAAATATAGAAAAACTTATTTTTGAAATTTAAGCTTAACAAATGCTAGACAATTTTGCTGACTTAAGCTCCAACGAGGCTCTCTTGCTAAGGGTGCCGTGAGTGAAAAAAGGTTGGAGAACTGGGATAGAAGTTTGTTTTTCAGACTTTTCACAAGTCATTTGCATGTTTCTTTTTCTTTAAAGACCCATTCTGGCCTGCACCAATGATAAGGAAATTTACGGTGAGATTGCTTCAAGAAACAAGCGTTCTTTCGACAGGACAATAAAAACAGCATGCTTTTTGTTTCTAAATATACAACCATGGTCAGGTAAACTTGATTTTCATATTTGCCATCAACTGTTTGTAGTAGTTTGTTTATTTTTTTTAATTTAACTCACTTATTGGCTTGTATTTGTTCACTTATTAAAAAAGCCAAAATCACCAAAGCGTGTCTAGTTTACGCTGTTATTTTCTAGAATATGGCGCCCGAGCATCAAACTACTTTCGTGGAGCAGTTGGCAACTTTGCATCTCAGTTGACAGAACCAGGAATTGAACCAAAATCAACCGCGACTATGTCAGATAGAACTCCGCCCTCCGGAATAATACGCTCGCCGAAGAATTCCCAAAGCAAACTTTTATCTGCATTATTTTCGGGCAAAATGGTAACGATATTTCTAGATATTTTTTCGTCTTTGGTACAGTTTTTCGTCAAGTCTTAAATAATCAATGACTCAGATAAAAGTAGGAAAAAGTTTGATAAAATATTTTTTAAAAAGCCGGGCAAGAAATTTTTTACACAAGAGTTGAACGATTGAATTTACAGTTCGGTATTAAAGGCCGAATCTAAGACCAGTGCCATCTGTAATGCCAATTCTGAATCTTATTCTAATTATTAGTGGCTATTTTAGGTGAATATGCCATTCACCTTTTCTTTATTATCTGAGTAGGAAAATTGCTTTCGATAAGTGTTCTTGAATTTTAAAACTCTTGAAATCTCTTCAAAGCTGGAGCTGCCATTACGCGGTCGTGGCGATGTACCATATATATTCGAAAACTGCTGTAGTATAGCTTTATAATTAATAACTTTTCATTTTGGAATGAAAAATTATACAGTTTTTTTTATGAATTGTAGCGGCGTTAAACGTGGGCTTAGCCGGACGCTGAGACTGAGCCCAGAAATTAGATTACAAAAGTTTTTAGCAGTATTTATTGTATTTATCACTTTACTCTGACAGGGTCAAAACAACGTTTTGGCCTTCCACTTGAAACTAAGTTGCTTTTAAATTTCGACTTATTTTATCAAGAAAAATCGGCGTCCACCCTGTTCACCAAGAAGGAAATTAAGCGTTTACTGATATATCAATAAGAAAATTAATAAATTTGAACTTCTACCTTATTCAAGAGCTCGCTTACCATTTCTTATTGTAGACTTTAAGATTAAGGTAACCTACAATTGTAGTCTTTTTTTAATTTCATCTGCAAAATAGTGGGGTTCACAAAAATTTTTCTTTGTCTCGATATGTAAAAGTGTGTGCAATTAGTTACCAAGATATTTGTGATAATTTTTCTTAACTTAAGCAAAATAAAATTAAACTAAGGCAGACTACTTACTTTAATAAACTTCTTGTTTGCAAGTTTTGAAACTGTAAAAAAAATATCAATGCTTGTCAAGTTGTTGTCACATCTAGAGAAAGCTACTATCGATTAGTTAATGAATAGCTTGCTTTTTGTTAGCATTAATCAACCAATATTTGATAATAATTTTGCTTGGAATGTTGTAAATCTGAACAGCTTTAAATCAGCGAGGCGTGTTTTGAATCGCAGCTAAAATAATAAGCTTGTGCATGCTGCGCACACTGCGCAAATCACTTCGCTTTAATTACGGAAATAATTCAAACTGATTTTTTTTTAGTCTTAAATTTGTTTTTACAACTTTTTATTTGCAATCTTTGACTTCAAGACGGTATTATCCTGTAGCCTTCTTTAATCCAATTTTTTGTAGCTACAGTAAAACGTTGATTATCCGAACACATGCTGAGACATATGCATTTAAAGCTGTCCTAACAGGCACATGATGTAAACCACGGAGTAAATGTTATTAAACACAGTTTCTGCTTCTGAAAGAATGAGAGATTCGGCAGCGACTAAAAAAATTTTAAACATAAAGCAAAAAAATAAAACCAAAAAAAACGAATCATTACTAAACTGCGAATAATGCACGATAAATTACCGTATGCGTATACATTGTCTTATATCATAAGATTGTATTTTGTTCGAAATTCCGAAAAAAACGTATCGGAACTACTTCTGGTCCCAATTATGTAGTTCGGATCAAAATCGGCGTTCTAATAAATACAATATGAAAATTTTTTACCTTAAATAAAGCATTGAACTCTGTTTCTCAGTTTTTATCTTGCAGTTTTAAATCAAAATTGTTCTGTTATATATCGATGCAATAACTTTTCTTCTTGTCAAATAAAAAGAAAAATCTCAACAACATATCAACTTAACTTGCATTAAGAGTAAATTTTGAAAAAAATTGAAAACTCTTTTTCTATATTTCAAAATAAAAAGTAAAGCCAATATATTTTGAAAGATTGTTTTATTCAAGATGTTTCGAAATTATAACTCATTCCTTCATCAACTGAGTTTAACGCAGTTATAATTGAGAATAAGTTATAATTCCGAAACGTCTTGAATGAAACAATGTTTCAAAATATATTGACTTTTTCCATAGAGTATAAACGATGTAGGCCTACTGTAATATTAACAATGAAGTTTTTAAAAACAAATAATTTTTTTGCAAACAAATCTTGAAAGGCAATGAAGTTGAATTTATCAAAATTGTGACAAAAGTATCGAAATCTTGTGTTTTCAAATAATTTTAAGCGGTGGTGTTACAATTACTTTTTAGTACAGTAGGCCTGATTTTGAAACGGGGGCACTAACATCTGGGGCACTTTGCCAAGATTTATTTTGGAAGAAAAAAATCGCAGATATTCGAATATTAGTCGCATGCTTGTATAAGTCGCACCCTTAACTCTGATCTGCTAAAATGATGCCATATAAAGTTTAAAAAATTTGTATAAAGTTTAAAAAATTGTTTTTATTTATATCTACCAAACCTAAACTAGTATTTATTTTATTGACACTTTTATTTTTACTATCGCTCTGATGCTTCAGTTCAGTTCAGTTCAGTTTCTTTTTTTTGTTTCTGCTCCGCCACATGAACAAAATAACAAAATGTTGAAAAGTTTGTGAGTGTTGAAAGACGGGGTTAGAAAAAGGAAGAAGCAACAAAACGAGTTGACGTTGTGACTTGCTAATTAGCGATGAAAAGTGTGACCTGTTGTATCATATAGAAGCAAGGTTGCTTCACCTCAACCATTTCTTTGATGTAATTATTTGCCTGAGCGGGATAGAAACTTGTTTACTATTATTATTATTATTAAAAAAATTGTTATTGGAATAAAAACACGCACACGATTACCTTCCTTCAAATGAACCATTATCACTCGGTTCAATAAGTTTATTTCCGTCTTCTTCGGGTACATTTTCATCTGCATCCCAAGAGGACTGAATTAATCCTCAACTACTTAACTTCGTCTTGGTATTTTTCATCCAAAAGTTTGATTGAGATTGGCAATCGTCATTTTTCCTCGTTTTTCTTTTTCTTACTCTGTATTTGATGTTCGATCTAATATTGCCAAGTTTATCTCGTGTTTTACAACACCTTTTAGTGCTGTCAACTTGTGCACAAATCGCACCTGACTTTTTGGGTGAATATTTGATACAAAAATGCGACTTACACTTGAATAAAAACGGTATATGACCTTTTTGGTCCTTACTTTTTTCCACTCAAGTAGACTGAAATAAAAAACTTAGAAAATTAAAAAAAACGGTGTCGAAAAAAGTCAAGACCAAAAAAGGTGTTCACTTGCAAAAGTAGAAAAAAGTATCGAAACAAACGTAATTTTTTAAGGAACTGAAACAGAGGATAAAAACCATTCTTTCTTTCAGTAAAAGAAAGAAATTTTTCTACGGGGCTTTAACCAGTGATGGGATTCAGGGGGTTCGCACGGGTTCGCGCGAACCCATTCTTGGAATTTCGGCACGTTTAGCGAACCCGTTCTTGGAATTTCAGCACGTTTAGCGAACCCGGTTTTAACTTTACTTAATCTATGTATTTCAATAACTCTGTGTTTAATGTAACAGTTTCAATCTGCTGCAGATGTTTGTTCAGAGTGTAAAGAACGATTCTGAGTGAAGACTTTTTTTTTTTTAGAGAACACCCTAATTTTGAACCTGTTCTTAAAACTTTGAATCCCAACACTGAAACTGTTGTTAGAGAGTTCGATATAAAAGAGAACCTGTTCTTAAAATTTTGAATCCCATCACTGGCTTTAACCTCTTCTGTCCTTCTTTTTCCAATGCTCCTGATGACATTAAGAACTTGGGAAAAGTTATCGGAAAGTAGGCGTAACTTTATGATGTTTTAAAATATAAACCAATAAAAGATATAAGCAAATAAACTAATAAAGAGTTATAGGTTACATAAATTTATCTGCAGTACAAATGATTGTTTTTACATGTCGACGTGCTGAAAGCTTACACAAAGCTTGAAAAATAGAGAAAAAAGTAATTAGATAAAAAACGCTTTTTAATTTTCAATTTAAATCTTTTTTTAGTCTTCACGTAACGCTTAATTTTAAGGCCATTTTTCCGGGCAGGTAAAAGTTAAACGAGTAGACTTCAAGAAATGAACATTATAATTGCGTCTATTTTTCGCAAAATGTACGTAGAATTCGGTGTGAAAGGGTTTTTTACTCTATTGATAAAAAAAAGCACCGTTTTTATGGCGATTATAAAGGACATGTTTTTGGTATCACTTCTATTTTTAGAGCCGGGCTATAAGCCTAATTAGAAAAACAATAGTGGGCTTTCATTCTGCAAATAGAGTGTAACACAGTTATAGCAGCTTACGTAAATACAACTGCTTTTGTGTAATAATTATCTTGTAGTAGTAAAGCAAAATTTTTCAAAATTTATTTTATTGCGCCAATCTTCATTACGGACTATGGATGGAGACGTAACCCTTAGTCAGTGATGGGATTCAAAATTTTAAGAACAGGTTCTCTTTTGTATCGAACTTGCTAACAACAGTTTCAGTGTTGGGATTCAAAATTTTAAGAACAGGTTCTCTTTTGTATCAAACTTGCTAACAACAGTTTCAGTGTTGGGATTCAAAGTTTTAAGAACAGGTTCAAAATTAGGGTGTTCTCTCTAAAAAAAAAGGTCTTCACTTCGATGTCGTCTCTAATTTCTCTATTTTTCTCCCGAAATTAGGGTGTTCTCTAAAAAAAAAAAAAGGTCTTCACTCAGAATCGTTCTTTACACTCTGAACAAACATCTGCAGCAGATTGAAACTGTTACATTAAACACAGAGATATTGAAATACATAGATTAAGTAAAGTTAAAACCGGGTTCGCTAAACGTGCTAAAATTCCAAAAACGAGTTCGCTAAACGTGCCGAAATTGCAAGAACGGGTTCGCGCGAACCCGTGCGAATCCCTGAATCCCATCACTGCCCTTAGTTAGAGAAACGTTGTGCTAAAAACGAAAGCTCAGATAACAATTGCTTAAAGTTTAATGCTTCCGACGTTGTCTTGCGAGCCAGAAAGATAACTTGGTAGGAATGATTCAATTGTTGTGCCACGTGTAAGGCGGGTACTCAAAGCCGTAACAACAAAAAAATTTTTTTGGGGGCAATGCATTTTTTCCCAAATTTTTGGACAATTCTCCGAATCATAACCTTGCAGTATCTTATGGAGATGCCCAAATGCCATACAGATTTAATGTAAAGGGCTTTTTTGGACTTCACCTGATTTTGTAGTTGGAAAAGCAGCAGAAACGATTGATTTCCCCTTTTGAAGACAGAAAAAGGTCTTCACTTTAAATCTGTGGGAAATTTGGGCGCAACTAATTGTTTCTGCTTCATTTACTTCTAAAAACTACTGAAAACCAAAATATAAAAAAATCACTATAAATCTTAGTTGCTTTTGTTCACCGATGTGAATTGTTCTAAATTAGATAACTTTATCTTTTCCAAATATTTGATTTTCGATCCCCAAAGAATTCTATTTTGCGTCTTCGGGAGCAATTGTCCCCTGTACCGTTCCCCGGCTTGTACGGCAATGGTAGTGCAGTAGGTGTGTTTTTCCTGGTCGATATACCAATCAAAAAAAGTAATATTTAGACCTTTGACGCATAAGCAGCACCTTACTCTAATTAGATATTGCGTTTAGGCTATAAACTATGGCAATACAAATAATATATCACGGGCGTTAAAAAAATAAAAAATATCTTTCAGATTCATTTTGAAGCATCATCATTTGTCTGTTAAATACCGATTATGCAGGTTAGCAGCAGCTTAATGCAAATAGATGATGGGAATTTAAAATAAATAGCCTATGGCATAAATGTACCCAAATTAAAAAAGTTTAAATCTGATTTTAAACTAAATAGAAAAAAATAATGAACCATTGAAATTAAAAACATGTGATTATCTTTGTTTCACCAAACTTTATAAGTTGTAAAGCTTCTAATAAAATACCTATTATAATTTGAACATTTTCCTATTCTTTATTTAGATCAGTGTTTCTCAAGCTTTTTTTTCTGCGACCCAAAATCGCTAAAAACAACGATTTGCAAAGATGACTGCGACCCAAATAAATTTGAGTGAGCGTAGTAAAAACGTAGTAATCTCTAGAAAAAAAAAGGTCTCCACCTTGAATCTATTTCTGATTTCTTGATTTTCATCTCAAAAATCTAGTGTTCTCTAAAAAAAAAGGTTTTCATTTTGAACCTGATTCTGATTTCTTGATTTTCAGCTCAATAATCCAGTGTTCGCTAAAAAAAAAAGATCTTCACCTTAAATCTGACTCTGATTTTCGTCTTAAAATCGTAATGATCTCTTAAAAAGGTTTTTTACTTCTCAAATCTTGTGCGCACAGATCTTTTTCTTTTCCGCGCGGTAATTTACAAGCCTTCGCAACCCATCCGCATAGTCTTGGCGACCCACTTTTGAGTCACAACCCATGGTTTGAGAAACACTGATTTAGATTATAGCCTATATGTGTATCTGTATGCATGCATGTTAGACTACTACTGAAAATCGCACCAACACGATTAAAAGCATAAATATTTTATGGTGATATACTGGATGCAATCAAAAAATTATTGGCCTATAAGTTTATTGATAAAATGCAGATTTAATAAATATAATTCAGTAATTGTAGCCTACAGCCGCGGATTTTTCGTGTTTTTTAAGACTTATTCTTTTACAAAACTTGTCTTAAAGAATTTTAAAATACACCTACTAAGAATTCTTTCCAAAAATTTGTTGATTTTATAATTAAATGCATAAATTGTTAATATTGTTTCAGTTTTATATCCTTTTAACAAAACCTGCTAAATAATAAACAAACAAGGTCAAGTAAAAGATTTATGATTCAAATACAACTTTTAAGGATACGTTCCACTTGATTGCTTAACGTTTACCTTGTGTCTCTGCAAGAATGCAAAAAAATTGTGCGGTTTTCCCCAAACGTTTCACATCATTCCGGATGTACGTGCATAGTACAGAGTTAATAATAATAATAATAATAATGTTTTTGTAGACCGCCCTATACCGTGAAATATTAAATAATATATGTTGTAGGGCCGTAGGCCTAACGAGCCGAAACCAAAATAGTGGATTTTGAGGTTGCAGTTTTATGACTCTTAGTGTAACTGTTGTCATACTCTGCTTTATTTTTATTATGTAGGCCTGCTTTATTAAAATTGTTTAGTTGCAATACTATGCCAAAAAGGTTTTATACCGTTTAAAGAATAAACTTGCTTAAAATCTTTGTTCATGTTCTTCTGGTAAATTAATATGAACAAAGACTTCAATAATATACCTGGTATTAACAACAGCAAAATAAACTTGCTTTAGCCTTAATTTTAGCCTGACTAAAGGTTATTTAATTTATTCATTATATAAGCATATTTAGCTTTTAAATGTAGTGATGTTTTTTGATTTTATTCACAATAGGTATGGTATGATGAAATATAAAGTGTCTTGAGGAGTAAGTCAATTTAAAACCCATTGTAACATAAGCTTGTTTGGGGTCTTTTTAAAAAGTCACTGTAAGCGATCTGTTTTGCTAAAACTAACCTGGAATCCCACCTATAGCATCAGCATGGAATAAAAAAGAAACCAAGAGGAAAAGCATCTCTTTAAGAAGTGATTGTAATCACAGGGGGATGCAGGTTAGTTTCACAAATAAAAATTGCTTACAGTGACTTACCTTATTTATTAAAATCTTAGTGTCTTATTAAATAAGTTATTTATTATTATTAAATAAGTTCTGATAAATTATTAAACACACCCCTAAAATCAGTTTCATCTTGTTTTACAATTTATCAAAGAGTTTTATTTGAAAAGATTTATTTATTTAAGTAACAAACTGGGTAACTGGTAGTATTAACAATATTTTTAAGCTGCTTCTAATTTTTGTATGCTTTATGATTGAAAGTGTTAAATCTTGATTTTAATTTAGAATGATGATTATTTTTATGCTGATTGTAAAAGTTGTAACTTTCTTATAAAATATGTTATGATAAGTTTTATAAATATAAAAAAGCACTAAACTGAATATCTGTGTTTCAATAGTTTAAAATTTAGCATATAAAAATATTTTTGAATAGATTTAATTTTAAAAATAAATTTTTCCAAATAAAGAGACCAAATTGAACTACTATACTTTGCAATAGGTCTAGCCTAAATATTGTATGTATTTAGCAATTTAATAAGCTGAAAAAAAAGTAAGATTAAATAAGCTTTGACTGAGAATTTTGTGTTGGCAATTAAAATGAGACTATGTCATTTGAGATCATTAGAAGTGTAAATGCTGGATTGCAAACAGTCAAACAAATAGAAACTTAAGTGCTTTATATACAATAGATATTTATATTCAGTATAAAGAGTTAAATAACGTAAGTAAATGCTTTTACTGTGAAAAGCAAATTAAAGTTGGAAATTGATTATGTATGACTGGCTGTTCTTTGATAATTTCTCAATCTTCAAAAGTATTATGATATCTCAGTCTATTTGAAGTTTTATATTTTTATTAAATAATACACTGCTTGAAAAAACAGCCAAGAGAAAGTAGGTTTTGTTAGCTGTTTGCTGTTCTTAACCTTGCTAGCTTAGGAAATTTCCCAAATTGTAAAAGTTAATCAACTAAACTTGGCAAATAGTGAATGGAAACCAAAAAACATAGTCATAAAATACCTTTCTTAGTGAACAATAAAAGATTGATGCTGGATTGACTATTCAATATAATAGCTAATTACAAGTCAGATAGCTGAAAAGGATAAAATTGCTTTCTAGCTGGCATATTCACAAGGTAAACTTATATAAATACTATTTTTTTGTATACCTTATTGCTCAAACTAAACATAAACTTGTGTACATATATAACTGACAATTAATTTATTTTTTAAGCTATAGCAGTATAGTGTTTAATCTGTTTTTAATTGTTACTAAAAATTATGAAAAATATTGTATTTTGTTTAATCATTTTGTTATCAGAATTTTCAATTACTCTTTGCAATGTTTTGGAATTGGATGAAGAGTAAGTCATTTAATACTTGGCTTCTTTAAAAACTGTACTGAAAGAAATAGTTTTATTACTTATTAACAAGAATGAATTGCAGTCTGCACCATTAAAAAAAGAGCATATTTGATTAAAATAAACTTAATGGGCATTTAGTAATTTCCTAAGTTAATTTGCCTTACTTGCTTGACTCAAAATCTATTTTTGATTTATTAAGTTTTGTTTATTGATTTTTTAAGTTTTTTAAATGTGGAAAAAGATGGAAAATGGTTGGTAATGTTTTATGCCCCCTGGTGTGGTCATTGTCGAAACTTGGAACCAACTTGGAATGAAGTTGGATCCTCATTTCAAAATATGCAATCAGATATTCAAGTTGCAAGACTAGATGCATCTAAGTTAGTAAATTTAGTTTTTAACATTTTGTTGATTGTGTTTCGTTTGTCTGGTTGCTATTTTTTTTTTTTTTAGTGTCTATGACAACTGTTATAATTTTTTTATGGGTATTTGTGTCAAGTTTATGAGGTCTGTCCAAAAAGTATCTGACCATATTTCCTCCTGCCAAAAATAATGCCACTCCAGCAAAGTAGTTTTGGCGGATTGTAACGTCACAATTACTGCCCACGCATAAAAAATTTCAAACTGATAGTTGGTGTTATTCTCTTTTTTTAAAGCATTTAGTGCATGATTGTTGATTTTTTGCTTGCAAGTGTAATGATAGAAAGCATCAAACAAAGGTATTGTATCAAGTTCAGCCAAAAGCTAGGTAATAATCAAACTGAAACAATTCAAAGGATTCAGCAAGCTTTTGGAGATGAGGCCTTAAGTCAAACTCAAATAAAGGAATGGTTTAATTGCTTCAAAAACGATTGAATGTCAGTGGAGAGTGAGGCACACTCTGGCAGATCATCCACAAGCTGAAACGAGGAGGTGATTGAGAAGGTTTGCCAAATTGTGATGGAAGATTGCTGTCTAACACTCATGAAAATTGTTGAAGAAGTGGGAATAAGCAGAGGATCAGTTCACTCCATTTTAACTGAAGATTTGTACAATGCGAGAATGTCGGCCAAATTCATTCCCAAGCTGCTGATGGAGCATGACAATGCTCCCACTCATTCCGTCCATGTAATCAAAGTTTTTTTGGCCAAAAAGAATATGGCACTTGTGCGACAGGCTCCTTACTCTCCTGATTTGGCACCATGCGACTTCTGGCTATTTCCCAAGTTAAAAATTACATTAAAAGGAATACAATTTTAGTTATGGACAAATGTAAGGGACACTAATTATGGAAAAAACGACGGTAGAGCTCAGAAGCATTTCAGAGGAGGAGGAGTTCAAGAGGTGTTTTTAAAAGTGGCAGAGGTGCTGGGAAAAGTGTGTGCACTTGCAAGGGGAGTATTTTAAAGGAGATTAAATAAAATTTGTGATATTCATTGCATTGTGTGTTTTATGCCCAAAGGTTGGATACTTTTTGGACAGATCTTGTAGATATAAAACAAAAAAGTTTGATTTTTTGCATATGTTAGTGTTTAATTTAATTAAAAATGTATTTTTGGGCCAGTAATTTGTTTTTTTTTTCATTATTAAACAAAACAGGTGCAGTGGTGAAAATATTTGAATAGCATTAAAAATTGTAATGAATCTTTTTATGGTCAAGTGTTTATTATTTTAATAATAGTTCACTTGTACTTATTTTAATTTTGATCTAGTTGTTATTTCTGTTTTTAAGTACAGTCACCATCACAGATAAGCAGCATGGTCCCATTTTAAGAATTTAGAAATTTCTGGGAAGTGTTTTTCCCAAAAGCACAAGTCTACAGTACGTAACAACTCTTTGTTACTGTTTTGCAAATTTTTGCAAGAATTGGAAATTTGTCCATTTCTAAAAAGTTTGACCATGTTCATATACATCTTGTGACAATAAATTTTAAGATTTGCTTTAAGTTGGCCACCTATATAATTACAATTGCACCGCAATATATCTTGTAATAACAAAGTTTTTGTTTTAGGTATACAAGTGTTGCCAGTTATTTTAGTATCCGTGGTTTTCCAACTATAAAGTTTTTTAAAGACGGACATCGATATGATTACAATGGTGCCAGAGATAAATATAGCATTATTTCATTTGTTGATCGTGCTAATGGGTAAGACTGCATTTATTACTCAATTTTTATAATAACAAAAAATGATATTGTAATTTATTAGATTGCTGATAGGCTTTTGACTAAAATGGTATAAAATGTTTTTGTTTTGATAACATAAATTTTATTCTACTTTTTGAAACCAACCAAAAACAAATGTATACAGTTGGAAAGTCATTTTGTCAAAAAGTAGATATGACTGAAATTTAGAGCTGCTCGCAACATAGCAAAATACTCTAAAGTGTCTTTCCCAAGGACATAACAGAATGATGCAAATAATTTTGAACTGCGACTGTAATGCCCCAACAAAACGTGTTTTTTAATCACTCGACCTTTTCCCAACATGCATTGCCCATCTTGAAAAGGACATTATTTGGTTAATAGATCCAAACTGAACATCGGGGTAAGTAGATAACTTTTTTGTCAATGTAATTGCAATTTGCTATGCAGCACAACAATTACAGATTTACCCACAGAGCCCAGGTTATAAGAAAGCTTTTTCTCCGCATGCCAATCAGTACTAGTTCCATTGAAATGAACCTACCCACAACAGTTTAGGTCAAGCTAAATCGCCTACAAACTGGTGTTAGTTGCTTATATACCATTTTTCCATGCAAAATTGAGGTTTTGGGTAGTGTTTGTGTCTGGTTCAGATTGAATGTTCCTCCAAATGATGATGATTATCTGTAAAAATTAAATGAATGAATGAATAAAAATTGATGCAGCGCTCAAAAAATTATGTGATTTTATGCAATAATTTTTTTACTCTTTAGTCTATATATCTATATTTTTATGACTTATTGTGATTAAGATTATGTTTGTGACGTATGATCGACCTCTTTTTGTTTTTAGTCTTAGAAAGCAGGCGTGCGAAGAGTTTGTAAAAAAGCTTAAATGCATCAATTTTTAATGGTATTAAATAAAAAGAAAGAGAAGAGTTACAAAACTTGAGGAAACTCTACTAGTTTGAAAATAACATATCCCGCTAAACTTTTTCTGTTTGTCATCGGTTGATTTTTGCAGACCTTCGGTCACTGCGCTTTCTGACTCAAAGTCACTCGATCAAGTAAAGGAAAAGTCTGATATCTACTTTTTGTACGTCGGAGAAAATGCTGGAACTTTGTTCGACATGTACCTTTCAATAACCAAAGAATTGTTCACAACAATAAGTTTTTATCATGCGCCGAGAAAAATTTTGCCGAAAGTAAGTCGTTACATAAAATCATATAATACAAAAAAGCTTTATATTGTAGGTAATTAGACGAAATTAGTATTTCTGCGAGGCAATAATATTAGCCCCGAGACGAATTCGGGGTAGCTACTTAACATCGTTCATTGTCCCGAGTCGTGGGTTAGAAAAATAATCGATTTGCTTACGGAAGGATAGCTGTAATTGGACAAGGCCTGAAAAAATAAACCCAAAAGCGGTTACACGAACAAAAAAAAAAAAGCATTTTGAATAAGTTTTTAACGTGTAACAGTGATTAATATGAAACTAAATGGCATTTTAGATTTGAAAGGTTTATTATATTATACTTTTTTTTATTATCTTCATAGAAAACCCGTAAAAATTAATTATAATATTTAAAACATTATACTATACCACCAGAAAAATAAATTATTTTATAAAATTTCTATATGTTCACTTTGTGTTTTCGAGATCAAAAAAGGGTGCGTATTGTTTGGGGTATCCGGTAATTTTATTGTATGGATGTGTCTTAAATGTTTGTTTTTTAGCACGACTAAGATTTAGGTTAGACAAAATTATTGACGATGTTAATGTACTGTGATATAATTACTATTTGATTAAACAATCTTCGGCCACTCGTTCTCTATTCTGGACCTCTGGTCTCGTCCCTGGGGAGTTTCCTGACTATTGGGACTCCGCGGAGTTGATCCGCTCCCCCAGGAATGGGTTGGGTAACCCCACCAGCACCACCATAAAATTACCTTGCGATGAAATTGCAGTGAATCATTGTTTATAAGTCCCAGCGTTCCGTTCGTTATCGAGCACTCGCGAAATTCAAACTTGGGCTAGTTTTGCTTTTTTATAATATTCGCGAAAAAATAATACAAAAACCAGAAATAGCGAGCAGCTTCAATCAATTCAGGACGTCACAGTCCGATCCGAACCCACGATTCTCGTCTATAAAGATCAAAAGTTTTACGAGCTTCCGGACGACCTTCCCGATGCCGAGTTCCTCAAATTGTGGATCACGTCGGAACAATTTGCCAGTTACAACGAATTGACCGGTTAGTTTCAAGAGATTAATCGCTGTTAGTGGTGGAGTGGTTACGAAGATTTGTGAAGTTGTTCTTATGCAAAGACATTGAAAAGACTTATCTACTTTCCTTACAAAAATGCGTCGATGGATCTTGCAAAGAAAGGAAAATATTTTTCTGTCGCTTTTCTGCGTTTTTCATTTTAATTTTAGCAACAATAAGTAATGTTAACGCTAAGGTTGCAATAATTCCAAACTAATTAGTTGATAAGCTTTTTTGTAACGTTCATGATGTTTTTGTTGTATTTTTACCCACGATTCAGTTGAAAGCTCTTTGCAAATTTCTAAAAGCATTGCTGCAAGCAAACAAGCATCAAAAATGTGATTAGCCTATTCAACTTAGGATCTTTTTGAAGCCATAAAATTGATACTTGTTAGTTTGCACAACTCAATAAAATGTTCGTTTATTAGATGTATCTCTTCCGTATATCTTTTGCATTTTTGCGCGTTATAGACATAGCAGCGTATTTCAGGAAAAGCTGACCTTTGCACTTAGGTATGACGTATCATTTGCTTCGTGATGCCGGAAGGCGTTTTGCGATCGCCGTTCTAAAGAAGGACGATCCGTTAAACAAGACTTTCGAAACAATGGCTTACGCCAGAAGCCACCCGTACATGTTTTTGTGGGTGAAAGGAAACGGAATCGTTAATCGGATGACTTCTGGGTAAGCAGCATATCATCTGGCTACTGTAGAGTCAAAGCTTTAGTTAAGACGATCTTAATCTAATCGCTTCAATGTTTAGATTGGGATCTGGTCTCAAATGCTCCCGATTTTAAGTTAGTCGCGCTTTATTTTTTATTACGAATTAATTCTTTATCTTTTCTTAGCGAAGTGGCTGTTCCGAATATCGTCGTTTACGATCCAAACACGTTTGAATATTTTATAATGCTCAACGAAAACGACTCCCAGCCTCTTAGCAAGAAGAATGTCGAAGAGTTCTTTCAAAAGATCAAAGACGGCGACATAGCGCCTCAGGGTGGGGCTAGTTTAATACAAAGATTTCAACGCTCTGTCATGGATGTCATGATTTTCTTTTACGTAAGTTTTTTCGGACTCCCACATTTGAATAATTGCTTAGGTTTGAAACTAGTCTACAAACTTGTTGTTTTAACCTATCTGAAAACCAATTATGTTATAAGCGCGTGCTGTAACTGACATTATGCGATTGAATTGCTTGAATCGTTAAACAAGTTGCGTCACTTAACGCCAAAGAAGCGTGCGTCAAATATATAGACGCCACGAGTCGAAAAATTAAATGAAGCTGCGTCACTGAGCGTCATCATAAACAGTTGACAACAAAAAACTGTTTTTGATCATTGTATTATGTTCAAATGCTAACTTTATAAAACTTTGCATTGTATTGTGCAAGCCTTGATGGTAATCCAACTTTTTGACCTCTGCTCCGACAAGAATTACCCACACCAATACCCCTAATTACGTCATCATATAAATCTAAGCGAACAATAATTTTATGACTAGTTTAAATTGAAAATGTTCACGAAAAATCACGTGACATGGCGACCACCATTTGAACCCAGCCCGCCCCGCTGCTCTTAGTTTGATAAAAAAATTTTTATCCTAAGAAATTGAACATTTACCTATTTCTCTTTCATATAATTTGAATGATTTATCTTATGGCGGTACTTTCCGAATGCTTCCCTATTTCTAATTAAATTATATTATCCCTCTATTTACGACGATTGCACCCACTCGTAAATCACTATTTCGACTTCTCTCAGTGTTAGTGGATTTCCCTGAGACACACAGCAATCGGTGCATTAAAATTCAATTCAATGATCGGGGCTTGGCTTCTTTGGGTGAAAGAAACTGATATAAAATTTTAGGAGCTTTTTGCGAAAAAACCAATTGTTGCTTCGATCATCGTGGTTGTTCCGATTGTTCTTTTCGTTGCTCTCTGCGCCTGTCTGTGTTCACCCTCGGATGAAGGGGTGATCTACATTAAACGAGATCGGTCGGAGCAAGAGAAAACGGATAAAAAAGCTGGGATCGACGACGAAGAGTTCGAGCACCTTGAAGATGATGAAGCTGCCGGGGATCGTGAAGATGATGGAGCCGCGGGAGATCACGAAGATGATGAGGATAACACTAATCTGCGGAAGCGTATAAAGGAACAAAAAGATGATAATTAATCTCGAGTTGTTTTATCAAGGGTAAAAGGAATCTGTGCAGTGAGTCATTTCACAACACTTGTTAAGTTGAATGTACATTGCACAATTAAATTGAATTTTCGTGTTCTGCATGTCACTAGATAAGAAAATCCTCTTACGAATCGCTTTCTATTTGAATCTCTGTGTTATAAAATACTATTAAACAAATAAGCGAATTTATTAGTCATAGTATATTCGTATTGAAGTAAGTAATGCTATATTCGTATTGAAGTAATCATATCAAACAAGTGTCAATCTTGGAAATGTTTTGTGCTAGGAGGGTGTTTCATTTTTTGTTTCACCTTGATTTTTAAAAACATTTGGAATTTTTTTGATCTCAATTACAAATCTTTTTTTCATGAAGTCGTCTTGTTTGGACTCCATTGTTAGCAAGTTTTTTTTATTAATTTTTATCCAAAAAAATCAAACTATTAGGGATAGCCGGCCTCATAATTGGGATAATCTATGTCTTAAATAACAGTGGTTTATCTTCAAAAAACAAGTTATTTTACTGTCTTAGATAACACATGCAACTCGTTTTATTTTGGTGAAAAATAAAACGCCCAAGCATACAACGTGAACTGCTGATAAAAAAATATTCAACCCGCTTCGATACAAGTGAATTAAGAACCGCGCTGTGATATAATTGGTTTGTTTTAAAGCACTTGTTTTCGATAGCATATTTTATTAAAAAATTGTTAGGTTTTGAAGCTTACATTTTAGAAAATTCGCTAATTTAGAATTATTTTTGTTGCTCATTCTCTGGGTACCGATCGTTATAAAACGACATTTTATATTTCAAGTGCAGTGTACTTGCATTTTTCTTGCTATGCAGTAGTAGTATGATATTTTTTATCTCGAAAGTTGACTGCTTTTTTTTGCTGATCATGATCGATAAAACGAATTTATTACGCTACAATACAATATTACATTTAGCATCATATCGATTTGTTGTTACACAATGTAACTATTTATTTTTTTTTAATTTCTGCAATCACTATGAGATGGTCGGCTCTCGAGCACAAGCCAAAGAGTAATTACATTCAGCAAGTATACTTATAAGTAATTATATACCGGTAAGCAAATATACAGATATAGTTTAAAAAAGTATACTCTCCCTAAATTGCTAGTAGTAATTTGGGTTGACAAGGAGTTAGTTGCTTGAAATATGTAATTTAATACTTACGTCTCCTCCCTCCAATTAAAATTTAACGCCTTCACTCAGGTTAGGAACCGCTGGACTAGACTGGCCAGGCAACCTATTAATTTTATTTCGATCTTTAGGACATGGATCATTAAAAGACCTGTTTTTTAACGCCAATAACATTAGTTTTCAAAGACAATATTTTTATCATAAATTTTTGGCTATTTTTCCGAAATCCAGCCTTAAATCTACAACCAGGGCTGGGGAGTTAGCCTAATTTAGGTTGGGCTCCAGCTCCGGAGCCAATGCTTGACTTAGCTCGGCTCTGACTTCATCTCCAACTGAATAATATATACGAGTATATAAATATTGGTCAATAAGGTATAATTAGATGATGTATCAATCATCAAAAATTTACTAACTTGCACTATCCAAGGGCTTAATATTACCCAAGGGTTCATTGGAGTTATATATATTATCCAAGGGTCCTATCAATTATATATCTCAAACAAAAGCAACTCAATCTCAAATATCTCAAGCAACTCCATCTTACTTCACTAAAACAATAACAAATTACCAAAAATCCAATTAGACATCATTTAAACATCATGTTGAAAATCTCATCTTCTAGGGACCCCATTTCACTAATGTCTATAGAGCGTACATGAGGCAAACAAACATGTAGTCGAGACAATATTGGATGCCGACAGACTCTTCATCCTTAAGAAAATCAAAACAGCACAAATTCCACTCTTGCTAAGGCATATCCGCAAGTTCATTCAACAACGTAATCTCTTGCGAAAGAAACAAATTACCCCCAAATTATTACTTTAACAATCACATAAACAAACAAATACATGAACAGAAAACAAATACCCGAATACATCTCTGGTAAAATGTATCAATCGTGGAATTTACCTGTCATCCCTAAAACACCTAGGATCACTTTCCATCAAATATCTCACAAATATGTATAACACTGCCCCCAACACTAACACAATATTACATCTCGGAAAAGGTGCCCCAAGGAAATTTTCCATTTTAAAATCAAACAAAGACCACAATATTGGCTCAAGCTACCGATCCATATTACTTTTATCACCCATTGCCAAAGCCCTAGAGAAAGCGCTGTTACCATAAATAGGTAACAGAAAACATTCCAATTATTTCTCATCATATAGATTCAAGTATAAACACTCAACATACACTGCTTTGCATAAAATCAGCCACCAAATCACAAAAGGCTTCAACAATCCAAAGCTAGATCGCACTGTGGTAGTAACTTTGGACATGAGCAAGGCCTTTGATACAGTGAACAACAAACTTATTTAGAAACCAAGCCGCTTAAAATATGAGAAGTACCATACTCGAGTTCTGAGCTGCTTAGAGTCGTGTTGTTGTCCGGCTCGCGTGGTCTAGTGGTGTTGTCTTCTGCGTGGAAGACCACATGTAGTCGGTTTGATCCGCAGTGAGATAAGCATCACTGACGAGCTCTAACGAGAGCGAACTTGAGTCTGGTGCTTCTCATATTTGAAGCGGCTTGATTTTAAAGTAATTATCTAAATCCTCATGTTTATTGTAAAAAACAAAGTTATACTACAAAATATTGAACACGATCATTTAGTTCATAGCCAACTACATTTAAAGGACAACAAGCATGCACTCAATACAATAGCACACTCTCAAAATTCAAATAAATCAATTTCTGGAGTATCACAAGGTGGAATTCCAAACATTATTTAAAATTAACATCTCTGACATTATCCTCCTCCCAAAAGACGTACAAATCTTAACAATAAGCCGATGACATAACAATCACAGCATCTCACACCAATTACAATTTAGAGCCAACAATTTATTCAACAATATTTTTACAAAGTGTTAAACTTTTTACACCAGGCCCAGCTGAATATGGCACAATTCTATCACTTAATTTAAACAATCAAACACCACCAACAACAAAACACTCAAAAACTCTTGGAATTACTTTTGACACAAAATTAACATTTTTACAATACATAAATTTTACCTTCATTAAAGCAAAACAAACGCATAAGATTCTCAAAGCACTCACTTCAAACAAATGGGGTACCGGTAAACAAGACGAACTAATCATTTCTACATTTTAAGCTATTATTTACCCGTATTGAAATATGCAAACACTATATGGAGTCTTCATATCAAACACTAACATCAAGAAATTGCAAACCATTCAGAAAAAAGCTTTTTTCATTGTTATTGGATGCACACAAGACACAAAGATTCAAGGCCTGCACGACAAAACCAGTGTTCTACCAATGGGCACCCATCTCAAAGTTCATGCTATTCATCTTAAACAAATGACTCAAACACAAACATACTCTTTAAATTACCTTAATGCACATTTAGATCCACAAATTAATTGACTTTCAAATGTAAAAAAAAAAAAATTTTAGCTGGAGCCAGCAAAAATTTTAATGGCTCCGGCTCCCCAGCCCTGTCTACAACATTAATGAAAACGATGTAGTACACAGCTGTTGCCGCTTCAAGTGTTGTCAAAATTGTTATTTCGCAGTTTTTATTCAAATTGAAACCTTATCTACCTTTCACTAACTTCTTTGAAAAAACTTGACCTGGCTTTGAATTAAACCTTACCCTGCCTTTGACCGAAACCCCGGCCATGGTTGTGTCATGTGTCATGTGTAAATTGTTCTTAGCCGAATTTTCGTCAAGCAAATTGCAATTTGCTTTTATCTATAATTTCGAACCATTGGCCAATTTGCTGCGGTTTTAAGCATAATCTACTTATTCAAGGAACAGTTTAGTTTAAAAATATATTAATAAATATTTATGCAGTCGGAGAGAGAAGAGTGACGTTACAGCAGTGTCATTTTTATATTAGCTAACTTCGCTACAAGATAAAAAACAAAGGTAACAGCCACAAACATAGTAGCTAAAGTCTTTGCTGGTTAAAATAAACATGAACAACTTATTAATAACAGTCACTCATGAAAATAAAGACATAAGGAAATGGTTTTCCAAGGATAACTTTTTAAAAGGCAGAATCCGTTAATTTCTGCGTGTAATTTAAAAATCTATTTCAAATTTTCAAGAATATGGAGCAAATCAGCATAACCAAGGCCTGGAACGATCACTCAGAATTTCGACCAGGGGCAAGGAAAGGGATAAGTAGAAACATCTTGTACAGGACCCATTACACATATTTTCTTAAGCGACTGTAGTGTCAAAAAAAATTTTCCACCTTTGTTCTAACAGTCTTCACTGGGGCAAAATACATGCATTTATTTATAAAATGTATTTCAGCAAATCAAGCGATTTCAAAAACAGAAAAGCAAATCCTACTAAAGCGCGTTTTGACTAGTCAATTTTTTAACTTGTATTTTGAAAGTGAATTAAAGCTAGCTAGTTTTAGCAAAAAAAATTGCATTTTGCAGGATCTGTTCACATCCAAGCAAGACAAAAGTGACGATTGTAAATTCAACGAATCGAAAAACTTTTAAAACTTTTTACATGGTGAATTTTCACTAGGTCAAAAGCAACACATAGAATATTACTGTTCAGTAAATAGTCGACGTTTTCAACTACTCCAAAGACATTTGAGGGCAGAGCATACAAAGCAAAAAAGTTTTCAAAAACTACAAACTTATAAAAAAAACTGACACATGAGCAGAATTGAATCAAGGCGATGTTAATAGAAAACAAAAAGAGAATCAAAATCGTTAGTAATCCTGAGATTGGCTGGCAGGTACCCCACCCTTCTTCTTATTAGATGACTTCGGTAGCAACGCTTGCGAGATATTGGGAAGAACACCACCTTCAGCTATCGTTACATTGCCTGAAATTAAAATAACTAAATCAGAGAATAGCAAGTTCTCGGTTAAAAAAACAAAAACAAAATCCGCAAAGTTTTTGTTGGATTTGCAATGTTAATGGGTCAGTTCAAAATTTGGAACTTTTCGAAGATTTGTGGGGCCTACTGTTGTCCTGTTCTGGGCTACTTTACAGAAAAAATATTTAAGGCTTAATTCTGAGAAGAAATTTGGCCACTGAATTCAAAATAATTTTATTTTTTCATTATGACAAAAAACATGCGTATACCATCACTTATGAGCAACGAAAACCAGCAACGAATTTGTTGTTGAAAGATCAAAAAAGAAGCATGATATAAAGACGTCGCCTGCAAAGGCGTTGAAAATATCGGCTTTAAAAAAGGATAAGTAGAAAAGACGCCGAGAGTAAAAAAAAGAAAACAAACATAATTGAAGCAATGACAGAAGGTGACGAAACACGAATAAGAAGCTAACTAAAAATATGCTTGCAGATAAATATCGTACATTTCTTGGACAGCAAGCTGGCCAGTTGACCCCCGAATTTTCGAGAAAGCTATAACATTATACATCAAGTCGAAAAAATAAGATTTGGTATCTAAAAAAGCGGTTGAACTAAATTTTCGTTTTGTTGATGCTTGCTTATCAGCTGTGACGGAAAAATTACCGATAGTAACTACAAAAATATTTTTACAATACAGTGTTAAACTTTGAATTTCTAGATTTTTAAATACTGAATTTCAAGTGGTATCCCCCTTCAAGTTTAGGCTATTAATCGTCGAATAATAAGCCCATAATACTAACTTGATAAATGGGAAAAAGCACAATTACGATAGGAAAAAAAAAAACTTTTGGACTTTTTCAAAATATTTCGCTTTTTGCTGCACTTAAAGGTTGGCAACAAAAAATTAAAACAAAAATATAGGAAATCATGGCTTGATTATTTCGTTGCAGTTTCAGCTTTCAAATTGTTATTACTGTATTTTCGAGATAAAGCAAAAACATGAACGGCACGTCAAAGATTACATTATAAGAAAAAAAGAAGTTTTTCCCGAAATAACTAAAAAAATCTGGTCATAATCCGACCAAAATCATTCATCCGATAAAGTCGCCAAAAAAAGTAGTTTAAAATAATGAACTTTACAACCATTTACAAAGAGGAGCCCAGAAAACATAAAGTTAATCATTAAAAATTGACTTAAACAAAATAATAAAAATATTGTAATGTAAAAAACTTTTAATCGAAAAATTTTTCGTACGCTTATTTTAACTTTTGGTGTCCGGGAGGTGCAAATCATCTAAATCAGGAAGGGGAAAACTACGGCCCGCAAACATCTTCTGGGAGGCCCGCGAAGGCTTTGAACAATTTTAAAAAGTCATTAAATTCTCTTTTGTCTTCAACTAAATTCCTGGTCATTGCTTTTTGCGATCACTGATTTTTAGGTACGAAAATCAGACATTTTTTTAGAGATCATTATAGTGCCGCCCGGAATACAAATTCAAGTTCAGAATGCAGGCCGAGAGCTAAAAAGTTTGTCCACCCCTGATCTAAGTATCAACAACGTATTGATATCAACTATTTCAAACAATTAAAAATTTCAGAGAGTCATGCATTTTTAACACTACAAATATTAAAATCTGTTAGCATAAGTTTTCTGAAAACTAGCTAATATTGTTACCGATCATTGATTTAATAGAAAAATATTAACCTAGCTGTTTGAAACAGGGCTGGGGTGTCAGTGTCGGCATAATTTTTCCCTCAATTATTTTAAAAAATTCTGATATATAAGTATTGATTAATTAATATTCTTTTTTAGATAAATAAATATTTATAAGCTATAGCCTTTTATTTGTTGTGCATATACCTAGTTAAATGGTAAAGTAGCCTGATGAGTCTTGTGGCAAGGATGAAACGGCATATTAAAGTTCTGCTACGTGCCCGTGTCGGCAAAACGAAAAATACCGACATTCTCGCTTTGAAAAGATAAATTATTAGTCCAGCTGATTTAAAAACAAAGCTAACTATTTTTGAGAAATTTTTGACAATTTTTGAAATTTTTTGACATATTTTTCAGTCAACAAAAACGTTAGCATTATTCAAAATAGTAGATCAAGAAAGTTGTTTTGATGATTAATTATCATAAAAAACGTAGGATCTTTTGTAGAAAGCCCCTGCCACTAATGCAAAATTGTGAGATTTGAGAAAAACACCCTCGCCACGTTTTAAGTACTGCAGATTGCGCTGGCGGGGGCTTTCTACAAAAGATCCAAAACGCATCTACAGAATGAAAAAAAAATCATTAACCACATTAAACTTGACCAGTGCGTATACTTAGAAAGTTTACAAGCAATTAAATGTTTTACGTAAACATTACCAAGCAATGAATTCAGCTCTTCATCATTTCGAATAGCCAGTTGCATATGTCGTGGAATAATTCTGGATTTTTTGTTATCTCTTGCAGCATTACCAGCCAGTTCCAATATCTCAGCAGTCAAATATTCGAGAACAGCAGCGAGATAAACAGGTGCTCCAGCACCTAAAGTTTTATTTGTTATTGAGTACTAGAAACTACGAAAAAGTTAAATGTTACTTTAATAACAAGCAAAAAAAGGAATTTATAAAAAGTAATAAAGGTTTGTAATATTAATAAACTAAAAATGTAAAGAATTGATGAATCAAATGCTACATTAAAAGGTACAGGTCAACAAAATAAACCACATTATCATTAATTAAGGGTAGAAAATGACTATACATGCAAGAAAAGAATAAACGTTTTTTTTAGATAACTTTGATTGCTTTGTTGTTGCAAGTTCACAACAAAAGCATTAGATCAGTAAGAAAATAATGAAGCTCCATATGATATTTTTGTTCTAAAAGGCAAATTTTCTCCTTAGACCAGGGATGTCTAACCTGTGGCCCACTTACTGTTTTTATTTATATTTTCATATCTGTATCGTACGTTTCTCAAACTATGTTCCGCGAACTTACTTTTTTGACGAAAATCGAGAAACCTGAGTAAGATTTAAAGCAGTACTTTCCAAACTGTGTGTCGCGACACATTAAAGTGTCACTTGTAGCAGAATGGTGTGTTGCCAACTTGACTTGGAGCAATATTTGACACTAACCATTTACAATTTCATAAATTGTTTTATAGGGTAACACCACAATACAACTTTTGCTAGAAATAATATTATAAAACTTAAAAATCCTTGATGACGAAATGCGACTGTCTTTATCTTGATTTCAACCAAATATTAAAACGCTGTGTTTAACCCACCCAGTTCATAATATCTTATTGAATTTGTAAGTCGAGATTGTGCTTTAAAAGCTTTTTGATTAAAATTAAATTAAAACGTATCACGAATTTATTTGTTATATAAAAGTGTGTCACTTACACAAAAAGTTTGGAAAGCGCTGATTTAAAGTGAAGATCTTTTTTCAGAGACAATCACGTTTTTGAGAAAAATCGGGAAACCAGAGTCCGATTCTGAATAAAAACTTTTTTTAGAAATCATTATGTTTTTGAAACAAAAATTGAGAAACCAGAGTCAGATTCAAAGTAAAAACCAGGTATGCAAACTCGGACCACTCGATGCAATTCGATGCAATCATTTTTTTAGAAATCACTAAGTTTTTGAGACGAAAATTGAAAAAATTAAGTCAGATTTAAAGGGAAGATCTTTTTGCGGCCTGCCCACTATAACTTATTTTATTTATTTACTTTAACTTTATATTTATCCTCCTGACTCGCAGGAAAGCGACGGAGGCGCTAATACATAGGGTAGGCAATTACCCCGACCTGCTTCCGGAGATACCAAGATATTGCTGTCCGCTTGTAATTTAATACAGATATGACTGTAATTTAGAACTGCTTGCCAGGACCACCAAGCAGGGGTATGTGCCGTAAAGTATCTTTTCCAAGGACACAACAGAAAGGCGCGAGTGGGTTTTGAACCGGGACCGTGTTGGTCACGAGCATGACGCTTTAACTCGACCACGCTGCCGAAAGTTTCAATAACTAAATTCATAATTTGGCCCATTTTAAAAAAGGTTGGAAATCCTTGTCATAGGCTTACAAATGACGTAACTTTGCCAACCAAGACAATTGAATCTAGACAGCCTTGCCAACTTCACCAACCTTTCTAACTGTGCAAATAAACATTAGATATATACAGTAGTTCTTTTTATATCACAGTATATTAAGCTTTGTGACATGTCTTGACTAAAAGTATATTTTGATAATCTGGCATGCACAGTAGGGTGGAGTGAAAAAAACTTTTTTTGAAATTAAATTTTTCTGTGGTCTGGATTCTTGGCAAATGTTATAAAACTCACTTTAAAACTATTTTTTACTTATAGCTCACATTGGTAGCTGTGCTACCACCAAAATTGTAGCAACACCACCCCAAATTCAGAAATTTCTCATAACTTTAAAACTACTTGGGCTAGAATGTTGATTTTGGTGTCAAATGATGCAGAAGACATAAGTTTCTATCTTAAGAATCTGAATAAGAGAGTTTTTTTTCTATCTGCAACAGAAAACAACTTATACTAAAAAAACTGAACAGTATTTCTAGTGTAAGGCAATTTTATGACCAATTAATTTGAAATATTTTCAGATTATTTATAGGATGTCAATAGGAATGTCAAAAACATTGGTGTAAGATATCTCTATGCAGTAGAAGTTTTATGTGTACACTATGAAGATACAAAGGTTTTGAGAATAAAATATTAAAAACAAGTCTCAAAATTAGTAGAAAAACTGATGTTCAGAATCAAATTTTTTCATTATCTAATGAGATAAATAGGACTACTTGGAAAATGTTATAGAACTTATTTTAAAACTATTTTCAAGTTGCACCTCACATTGTGCCTGTGCTGCCCCCCCAAAAAAATTGTAGCAATGCTTCCCCACATTCAAAAATTTCTCCTAACTTCAAAGTACTGGGGGTTAAATATTAATTTTGGGGTCAAGATGCAGAAGACTTAAGTTTCTATCTAACTTATTAAGTTTTTTCTCTAACTCCAACATGAAAAGAGATATATCTCAAAAACTGCATTTTATTGAATAAATAGCCAGGCTTTTACTATGCATAACTTCAAAAGCTTCATCTTTGCACTGTATTTGCCTGTGCCAGCTATACATTAATAATGAAAAAGCTGATTCAACTGTAAATTTAATTAAATAATAAAGCTAGACGTGATGCTTATCTAACTGCTTTGAATTCCTGGTGTTAAAACCAATACTGCACAAAAGCTAAATGAAACTAATCTAAAAAACAGTTTAGCAAAATCGCTTAGGTCTGTGACCTCGTGGTAAAGCTATACCTACTGCAAGAATAAAAACTTTTTTGTTATTGCATGAGCAGATAACAAATAAATTTAAAAGAAAAGTAGTTACTAAAGGTCACTATATTATTATAGTAGGTAAACCAAACCTATTTATTTGACTCGTGTAACACTTGACAATGGTCAAGGAAAAACAACTGGCAAAGGGGTCATTTTTTCTCAAACATCCTGAAATTCAGAAAATCCTCTCCAAATTTGCTCAAAATTTGTCAAATTGTTGTATATCATAATCGACTAGGAAACTGAAAATTTTAACTCAATATCTATTGTACTTTATGAAATATGACTTATTGAAATTTGGTACCCCATTGCAGCAATTACCATTTGCTCATTTTCAGCCATTTTTAAACAAGCATTTCTCCAATTCTAAAGCGTAAAAAGTTGATTTTTGGTTTACCCACCAACTTTCTGGTATATTACTTGGATTAAGTGTCAAAATAATATTAGCTTATAACATAATGAAAATATTGAGTGCCAAAATGTCCACATTTTGACCTGAAAACAAATTTTCAGCTATATTTGAAAAGCTATAGCTGTCATACAAAATATAGCACTTGTTTAATTTTTAACATGAGTATTCCCAACTGGACTTTAACTTCACCAAATATAAAAGAAAACACCAGCTTAAAAAAAAAGTTACACCACTTCAAAGTATGGATCAGCCATAAAATTGCCAAAAATGCCCAATCCTGTTGTTAAAAAATGGTCCCGTAAAACATTGTTTTTAAAAACAGTTTTTTAACATATGAGAGCTTTTCTTAATTTCAACTTTGTTCTGAAACTGTTAGGGGGTGAGACATAGTAATCTTGTACGTGAGAAATTTAGTTTTTACCATATCCAAAAAAGTGCAAAATTTCACCTTCTATCTATAATTTTGATAAAATTTATATATTTATCCAAAAGTTAGAGCTAAATTGATAAAAGAAAATTCCAGCTCTTCATCAGCTATTGTTTGGCTGTGACTTTCATTTAAAAAATGCCACTCAAATGGTATATTTTTCTCCATGCATATATCTTTATTTTTGTGTGTGGAAAACCATTTTAGGAACATTGAAGTGGAACAAATTTCTATCTGGGGATATATGATGATGCTGAATCCATTTTTGCAATCTAAACAGCTTTATTTCAACAACAAAAAACTAGAAACATATAGATAAGTCTGGATCACAATATATCAAAAAATAGTTTGCAAAGTGGAAAAATTTAATGATCTAAAAAAGTTTTACAAGATGCTTTAAAACCTTCAATGTTTGCTTAAACAGAAGATTTAAGCAGAAAGCACTGGTTGGATTTGATCATAGTCTGTGATTGTTAATTTGTAGTGTCGTCTACTCTGTCCTTGCAGTTGAGGTGGCTTTATTATGAATATGACATCATTTTATGGGATCCAACACTCATTTTTTGGTTCTGTAGCCATGTTAAAAACAAATTATGTTGTTTCATAAATTGGATGTAAACAAGTTTGTTTTCATCAGAGCATTCAGTTATTACACCAATGTACCAATCTTGGCTAGCTGCCCCATCACTAAAATTCAAAGCTTTGGTTATAGCATGTACGTTTTCCTTGAAGTAGCTCATGCACAGTGTTCATGACATATCTCATGCAATAAGAGATAACACAAAGACTTAAGCATTTTAGAATTTCCTCTTTGTAGTAGCAGCAAAATGGGAGGAGTGTTGCATGGCTGTTTTCCCAGTGATAACCTACCTTGGACTGCATCTCAGACAAAAAAACTGTATTCAACAAAGCCCAAAAATTATGACAGTATCACTGAAAAGTGTTTCCTTGGTTGATTAAAAGAATGCTGATTGAGCCTTGGCTATAAAATGGTGTGTACACAATAAATCTAACTTTTCCAAAAAACATGTATAAACTCACTTACCAAAAGCTGTATGTCAATAAGTTTAATTCCACTTGTTATGTTCCATCTATTATTAATCAGATTAAGTCTTTTGCTTTATTCATTTTCTGTTTTTGTCCTAGAGCAGTGGTTCTCAAATGGGGGTACGCGAGGGTCATGCAAGGGGTACGTGAGATAAATGATAGAAAGCATTAATCTCAGATACCAAATGGCATAGTATTAAATTGATTGCAATGGTAAATTTTATAAACGTTCACAATACCCAATGTATCTAATTCTAAACAGATATGTGATTCTTGGTGAGCTGTGGAGTGTTCAGTTTTAGTAAACTTAAATTGACAACAGACAAGGAAGTAGAGTTTATAAACTTTATAAATTTATAAACTTTATAATTAAGTTTATAGCTTTATATTATAAAGTATTTCATATAATGGAATCGTGGTTAAAACGTTCTATCAGCGAAGCTGGTGCTTCTAATTCTCAAGGCCCGTTAAACAAGAATGCAAAAATACAGTCTGCAGTCAAATATCGCCAGTACAAAAATTCGTATGCATTGATGGGATTCAGACGCACCGACTCTAAGCCACCCAAGGCAGTGTGTTTTTTCTGTGGCAATACACTATCAAACAAATCCATGAAGCCGTCGCACCTGCAGCAGCATTTGACCACAAAGCATGCTTGTCATGTAGGTAAGCCTTCTAGTTTTTTCAAAAAAAATTTTTTTGAATTTCGATCCTTGCAAGATGTGATTCGAAAAGTTACAACAACTTCAGAGAGAGCACTACAAGCTTCTTAGGCCGTATCTCTACTGGTAGCAAAGGCTAAAAAGCCTTTTACAATTGTTGAAGAATTGCTGCTTCCTGCTGCAAAAGTGCTAGCAGAGACCATGCTAGACAAAACCGCTGCAGATAAGTTTAATGCAGTCCCATTGTCTAATGACACTGTCAGTCACAGAGTAGATGTCATGGCAACATACAACGTAGATCAAGTTGTTGCAAAGCTTACAGGCTCATTTGCATGACAATTAAACGAGTCAACTGACGTAAGTGGAAGTGCACAGCTGGTTTGCTTTGTGAGATACCGTGATGCTGATGACATTGCTGAGCACATATTGTTCTGCAAAAGCATGCAAGAAAGAACCACCGAAAAAGATATTTTTAACGTTGTAGATGCTTTCTTCAAGGAGAAAAGTCTGAACTGGACATGTTGTAGCAGCATATGCACCGATGCTGCTGCTTCTATGACCGGCACCATAAAAGGGTTTGTTACACTCGCTAGAGAAAAAAAAAGCCCAACGTGAAATAGACTCATTGTATTATACACAGAGAGGCATTGGCATCAAAAAGAATGAGTCCCCAACTACATGACGTTTTGAACTGTAGCATCAACTTCATCAAATCTCGGCCACTTAACTCCCATCTGTTTCGCCTTCTTTGTGAAAATTGGAAGCCGAACACACACAACTGCTGCTACACACGGAAGTGCGCCAGCTTTCCAGAGGAAAAATTCTGAACAGGCTCTTTAAATTACGCACCGAAGTTGGCATGTTTTGCAAGGAACACAACTCCCCTTATAGTGAATTATTTGAAAATGTCGGTTGACTCGCAAAGCTGTGCTATCTTGCAGAAATTTTTGATAAGCTCGATGAGCTAAACATTGGTCTTCAAGGAAAAGGGGCCAACATTCTCACCTTGCATGATAAGATAAGTGGGTTCTTGAAAAAAATTGATCTCTGAAAGAAAACGTGCCAAAAAGCAGACTTTACATGCTTTTCCCAATTACAGAAGTTCATTTTTATGGAAAAAGTAGAAACAGAAATGATAAAGGCAATGATAGATGATCATTTGACAAGTCTATGTCAAAACTTTTACCAATACTTTCCTAATATTATTTAAATCAAAAAACAACTAGATTAGGTGAGAGACCCATTTTCTGTTCCAGAAGAAAACTTGGCCGCACTGCAGTTAACTTGCAAGAAATACTTTTAGAAGTATCAACGGACTGCGGCTTACAGTTAAAACTTAGTACTGTTTTGTTGACCAAATTTTGGACATTTGTCAAACAGGAACACCCGGACTTGGGAGATGAGGCTCTGGAACACTTGCTACCTATTACATCCATTTATTTATGCAAAGTTATGTTTTCAGCAATGGCTTACTATTAAAAGCAAACAAAGAAACAGATTGTCTCTTGAAAACAGTTTGATTACAGCTGTTGCTTCTTTGCCACCAAGAATTGATGGATTAACCCAGTGGTCGTCAACCACCAGGCCGAGGCCCAGTGGCAGTCCGTGTACTTTTCCAGATTAAATGCTTTGAAACATTTTTGTAACGTTTGAGCAGTGGTTGGCAACCTGTAGGCCGTGGCCCAAATGTGGGCCGTTTAGCAATTTTTCGTGGGGCGTGGGTTATTTGGTTTTACAAAGTCTTTGTTGGCCGCATGCTAGCTGTATGTGCATGGTAGTTTTAAATGCGTAGTGTAGTGAAAAAAATGGAGAAATCTGAGACAAAATGGAAGTGAAGTCCTTTTTTTTTTTTTTAGAGATCACCATTATTTTGAGAGGAAGTGGCAAAGTCGGAGACGAAATCTTGGAAACTTTCTGCATACACCACTGCCACTGTATGTTTCAAGTGTACTGCTGGGCCTTCAATAATTTTTATAGGTAAAATTTGGGCCCTCATAAAAAAAAAAGGTTGCTGACCACTGGATTAACCAATAAATGACGTTTTTTGATTAAAGAATTCGTTTGAAAACTAATTTGTGTCTCGTGTTTTGAAAGTTATAAATTAAATGACAATGCAAGGGGGTACGTGAAACAAATTATACTTTCCAAGGAGTACGCAATGACACAATGGTTGAGAACCACTGTCCTAGAGCACAATAAACTTTCAAAGCATTTTTTAATCAGGAGTACAATGTCATAATATGCTTCTCTGTGATATCATAATCTGGAGCATAGGTGGGGAACAGCAGCCTCAATGAAAGCTAGCTTTATCAATTACTATTTAATTGTATAGATTTTTACAATTTAAAAATCAAAACAATTAAATAAAGAACAGGATGAATGTGTGTATCAATGACTGCTGGTGATAACCAAACATCTTTTTTTTTAGAGATCACTACTTTTTAGGGATAAAAATCAAGAAAAGTTGGGCATATTCAAAGTGATGATGCTATTTTCTTAGGTATTTCAACTTAAGCAGCCTACTTTGTTACTGCCTAATATAAATGTGGCTTCTACGTCTCTGATCTAAGAGTATGATGCTCAAAAAAGTTTTGCAACATGTTTTAGTTATGACAAATTACAGCTTAACATGCTGTGCTACAACCACAGTGAAAGGCATTTTAGAATAAAATATAAAGGTAACTATGTGAAGATGCTAAATATACAACTGCAGCCATCTAAAAAGTTTTTCAAGAAATATTTACAGCTAAAATTTGTTATTTCAAGACTAGTAGCAGATTGTCAAACCTGTGATTAACTTGTTTATTGCAATTTGCGAGTGAATAAGTTCATTTGAATATCTGATGATGAGTTTTGCAATTAAAACAAAGAATTAGCGTTTAATTACCCAATTATCTAAAATTTTACATGTAGATTTAAGTGAATGAGACATGCTCAAAAATTAGGAATGTTTTGGGCTTGTCATGCTAAAATTACATATGCTTCTTGGTTAGCAATGACTACTTTTGTTGAGGATAAATGCTTCATTTGAGTACTTTGCTATTCAAATATAGCTGTTTAGATTGCAAAAATGGATTCAGCATCATCATATATCCCCAGATAATAAGATATATGCATGGAGAAAAATATACCATTTGAGTGGCATTTTTTAAATGAAAGTCACAGCCAAACAATAGCTGATGAAGAGCTGGAATTTTCTTTTATCAATTTAGCTCTAACTTTTGGATTAATATATAAAATTTTATCAAAATTATAGATAGAAGGTGAAATTTTGCACTTTTTTGGATATGGTAAAAACTAAATTTCTCACGTACAAGATGACTATGTCTCACCCCCTAACAGTTTCAGAACAAAGTTGAAATTAAGAAAAACTCTCATATGTTAAAAAACTGTTTTTAAAAACAATGTTTTACGGGACCATTTTTTAACAACAGGATTGGGCATTTTTGGCAATTTTATGGCTGATCCATACTTTGAAGTGGTGTAACTTTTTTTTAGCATTTTGCTTCTCCATCAAGAATATAGTTGTGGCATCATCACAAGCGGGATACATATCATGGAGAGACTTTAAAGATGTTCATGAAGAAGATGCAAAACTAAAAGCCAGTTTACGTAAAGCACCAAAACTTACATATGAAGTTTTACACCTGGGCCATAATAAGCAAAATGTCAATTTAGCATTAGCAATTTTCCATGACACAACAATAGCAGCAATCAAAAGTTATTTTCCCTCTTGACAAGATGTCACTGGATTTTTGTCAGCAATTAATGTGTGGTGGAAAATAGTAAATAGCAAGCAGGAGTTTTATCTTGATGATATTGCTAATGCCATTACATTAGGTGATGGAAAGGTAGATTTTTTGCAAGCTTTTGCTGAATTTTAGTAGAACTTTTGTTTTAACTAGGCCATGATCCATGTAATGTACCAGAAAGTTGGTGGGTAAACCAAAAATCAACTTTTTACACTTTTTAGAATTGAAGAAATGCTTGTTTAAAAATGGCTGAAAATGAGCAAATGGTAATTGCTGCAATGGGGTACTAAATTTCAATAAGTCATATTTCATAAAGTACAATAGATATTGAGTTAAAATTTTCAGTTTCCTAGTCAATTATGATATACAACAATTTGACAAATTTGGAGAGGGTCAAGCTGGAGGGTCCAGGATGTTTGACAAAGAATGACTCAAAGCTGTTTTTCAATATATCAAGAGTAAGTCATTGGAGTCAAAAGTTAATCTTGTTGGGGCTGATGGTGCTGCTGTCATGAATGGCCCATGGTTTTATAAGAAACCAAAAAGAATCTCTTGAAAAACCTCTGCAATGGTCTATCTGCTTGCTCCATTTAAATGTATTGCCTTTGTGGCACATATTTATTGTTATCAATGGCCTGATAGTCCAAGTGAAAAACACATCAAGTGCACTGTCTCAAAATGGAAAGTGGAAGATTTGAAGTTTTATTCATCGCTTCCTTTAACATTAGCTGATATCATTGATAATTTGAACTCAGATCAATATTACACTTACTAAATTTCGTTAGCCATCATATCATGGAAGATGGATTATGATTTGGCACAAATTTAAGTTGGTCCCATGGTTAATTTAAGATTGTTGACTATTTCTTGCAGAATTTTAAGATATTACATATCTCAAAAAACAAACATTCTTGCTGCATTTTGCCTAAAGTTTTATTTTCCAATATGGTTTCAGATTAGACTTAGAAGCAAATCGACATAATTGTTAAAAACAGTTTTTTAATTTAATCAAACCATCAGCAATTTCTTTGATTATAGCTTAAGAGAAATAGCTTTGAAGGTATTGAAAAAAATGCATTTTATACTCATCCAGAAAATGTTCTTCTTGCAATGTTGAAGATATCATAAAAAATTGCAGATGAAAAAATAATTTCAATAAAAAACAAATCCTTGATATAATCTAATGCAGAAATTTGTACCTGCAATGTTAATGCAAAAGTGTACTATGAAACAACTGACTTATTATGTCAGAACATAAGTGAACCAGCACTGATTAAACAAAGATTTCAGATCTAAACCTTTACTTTTTTTTTACATTCTTGCCACAACCAAGATGTTGAATGCCCAGTAAAAATTGCAACAAAAATATGTCAGTTATTAGATAGGAAATTCATGATGGTGTAATACAACCAAGAATTTAATCTCATCAAATGATGAAAAAAGTTGACTCTAAACATCAATTTTTTTACTAATTTTTGAGACTTTTTATAAATACTTTATTCTCAAATCCTTCATATTGTGCTACTTCTACTGCATAAAGATATATTACACCAATATTTTTGACATTTCTAATGACATCCTATAAATAATCTGAAAATATTTCAAATTAATTGGTCATGAAATTGCTTTACACTAGAAATACTGTTCAATTTTAAGCAAAAAAAAACAGTTTTTTAGTATAAGTTGTTTTCTGTTGCATATAGAAAAAAAACTCTCTTATTCAGATTCTTAAGATAGAAACTTATGTCTTCTGCATCATTTGACACCAAAATCAACATTCTAGCCCAAGTAATTTTGAAGTTATGAGAAATTTCTGAATTTGGGATGGTGTTGCTACAATTTTGGTGGTAGCACAGCTACCAATGTGAGCTATAAGTAAAAAATAGTTTTAAAGTGAGTTTTATAACATTTGCCAAGAATCCAGACCACAGAAAAATTTAATTTTAAAAAAAGTTTTTTTCACTCCACCCTAAGGTACAGACAGTGATAAAATGATGATTTGCATATTTTTAAAATCTCACCAAAATGGGGAGAAAAAAATTTTGACATATTTTTCAGTCAACAAGATGATGTTTTTTATCTCTTTATTTATTCTCTTGACTTGCAGAAAAGCATCAGAGGCGCTATGCATAGGGTAGCATCAATCTGCTTGCAGAGATGCCAAGCTATTGCTATCTAATTGAAATTTTTTACTTTAGTTTTTTAGCTTTATAAAGATATGATTGAAATTTAGAACCAAAACTGCCAAGCAAGGAAAAGTACCATAAAGTGTCTTTCCCAAGGACACAACAAAATGGTGCAAATAGGTTTTGAACTTCAATCATGTTTACACATCAAAGCATTTTTAATGATCATGCTGTCATAATAAAACAATTAAAGTGCATATTTAAATTTTCAACTACTCCAGTGGGTATTTCATAAGTTTGTTGGGCTCTTGAACAAGACACTTTACAAAATTGTTAGAATCAGCCAGAAATCAGTAAGCTGATTTTGACAAAGAATTCAAAGTAAAGTGATGCCATTTTGAAGGAAGTGAGCTGACCTGTATAAAGAGTAAAAGAGTCATTTGAATGACTATTTGACATATACTTTTGGAGTTATGTCACTGATTAAGAGTTGGTTCACACTGAAAGTGGAAGAGAAAAAATCAAGTGGAAAGTGCAAAAAAACCAAAGCGGAAAGTGGAAAAAAACACCAAAGTGCAAGATTTTTTGTGCTTAGCAGAAAAATTTCAAAGTTGAAATAGTTCACACTTTCCACTTCACTCAACTAGAGTACAAAGCACTGGCAGGTCAACTGGTATTACCTGTATTAAGTTAGATAAGTGTGGTTTTAATGTTATAAAAACTAGATATGGCCAATAAGTTAATGTTATTTACTTAAATTTGATTTCTATAAAACCTTAGGCATTTAGCTGGTTTGGGATCATGTTAAACACAAATACCTAGCATATTTTGGCAAAGAAACTTGGACAGAGTTATGTCTTGGCAAACTTTTTGTGGATCAACTAAATTTTAAAAATTTGTGAAATTTCAAAATATAATCTATTTGGTACTTTATGTGTAACCTTTTTATTGCTTCAATAAAAAAGACTATAATTTTTAATAAAATTTTAATACATTATTATTAATTTTCAACTTCATTTATCAAAGCAATAAATAGGTATCAATTAAAAATAAGTTATTTAAATTGCAATACATTACGGTAATACAATAGTAAACTGTTTAGCATAATCAGTCATCATATCAGTATACTAAGAGTATGTGGGTCCTTTTAAGAAGTCACCATGACTAGTTCATGAAATCAAACTGTATCCTTCCTGTGGTTACTATTGCTTTTTGAAGAGATCCTCATGGTTTCTTTATTATTTTATTCTTGTTCTGCAGGGGGAGTTTAAGGTTAGTTTCACCAAAAAATTGTTTATGGTGACTTCTTGAAGACACCCAAATAGATTTACTTAATAAGAAAAAATAGAAAAGATAGTGAATCACCAAGTCACACAAAATATTCATTCACATTTATGTAGCAACTGATCTCTAATACAAAAGTCCAATAAGTTTAATTATTTTTTAGAGTTATTTATTAAGAGTTGACATTGTTTGACATAATCTTAGTAATCAACTCAAGATCTGTTTTGAATTGTTGTTTAAAGCATAAAATAAATTTGTAGCAATGTAATAAATGTTTCTATTATAGGGTAATTCCATGACAGATCATCCAAGCTTGGAACCTCACCCTTTCTGATTTTAATAAAATTTGGTTTACAGATAGACCTTGGTAAGTGAATTAAAAATATCAAGTTTTGTGGACCTGACACCACTAGGTGGCATTTTACAGGTAGTCAAAATTTAAAAAAAACACAAAATGCTCTCAAAGTGTACTATCTTTAAATCATGATATCTTGGTCAGATCTCATCTGATTTTGTTAATTTTGGTGTTGTTCAATTTGTCTTTAATAGACCTTTCATTTAAACTATCACTTGATGGGGTTTATTATAACAAAAAAATGTCCAGGCAATGTCCAGGGAAAAAAAATTATGTTTCCATTAGAACTAACAAGGGAAACAAAATTCAAGTTCAAAAGCGTTTAATACTTTGCAATCTTAAAGAAGCTTTTCTAAAATTTGAGCAGGAAGAACTGAATACAATTGGATTTTTTTTCTTTTGTTCTTTGCAACCAAAGCATTGTGTTCTAGCAGGATCAGCAGGCACACACTCAGTGTGTGTATGTACTCATCACCAAAATCCCAAATTATTGTTAAATGGAATTGGACAGAAAGATTTGATCCTGATGATTTAATGGCCAAAGCTGTATGTGAGTTTGGAAGAGAAGAATGTATGATGAGAGAGTGCAAGCAATGCCCAGGGAAAAATGGAGTCATAAAATTTTTTCAAGAACTACCAGCTTTGGAAGAAAAAAGTGTAATTAAATATAAGCAATGGGTGACTGTTGACCAATGCAACCTGGAAGACCAAACAGAGACTGTGGAAGATTTTATAAATAATCTGGCAGCTGTATTATCATGCTATTACGCCATCATTATGTTTCCCAAAAGCAATCTTCTTTCTTCAATGAATCCAAGGAGTCATTACTACTTAATGAGGGCGTTCTAATTGGAGATTTTAGTGAAAATTATTCATTTCTAGTGCAAGATGCTGTGCAAGGGTTTCATTGGGATAATTCTCAATGTACTCTTCATCTTTTTGTATTTTACTATCGAAGTGAGAAGGATGGTGTTCTTGGCCATAAAAGCTTTTGCTTCATTTCAGAATGTTCGAGACATGCAACAGCTATGGTTTATACATTTCTTCAGGATCTAATTCCTCACATCAAAATCAATTATCCTCAAGTGAAAAAGATAATTTATTTCAGTGATGGTTGTGCTGGGCAGTATAAAAATCAATACAATTTTATCAACTTTCTGCACCATGAAGAAGACTTTGAACTCCAGGCTGAATGGAACTTTTTTGACACTTCTCATGGCAAAAATGCATCTGATGGCATTGGAGGAACACTCAAAAGATCAGTAGCAAGGACAAGGTTACAATGTCCACTAGAAAATCAAATCTTAACTCCTTTGGATTTTTTTGATTACTGCAACAAAAATATGAAACACATTACAATGTTTTATACACCAACAAAAAAAATTGAAAATTCAAAGGATTGCCAGAACACATACCATTCAAGAAACCCAAAAATATCATCGCTTTGTGCCCATCAACAGAGAAAGCATGCAAGTTTTTCAAGTGTCAAAGAGTAGTTCTGAAAAGAATTTGAGAATAGTGAGACTGGTTCAAGAAGAAAAAGAAGTTGAAAATGAAATATCTTTGACCACAGATGACATAGTTGGCTCATATGTTTGTGTTAAAGAAGGGGGAAAAATTTGGGTTGCTCATGTTGACTCTTTTGATAAAGAATTTGAAGATTTTTTTGTTTGCTTTTTACACCCGTCTGGGATGCAAAAAATGTATTGGTTTCCACAAGATGAGCATGAACAATGTTTCAAAACTCGTGAACAAATTTTGGGTGTTCTTCCTCATCCCAAACTGATTGGTGGATCTCGTTTATGATATATGTTTGAGGCAAATTCATTAATTGCTTTGATGAATTAACTGTGCAAGTGTGGTAATTTATGGAAGTTTTTGTTGGAATGTTACAACATTTTTTTTTTAACTTTGGTTTGGTTGAGTATTGCAATGCTTTAGAATTAAAACTAATTTGATAGCATTTCAGAAGTTGAAATATATGTCTTGATAGTCAAAATATTATAGAAACAGAGGCATAAAGTGATTTTGAGGTAAAATTAGTCAATGTAGAGACCATTTGCTTAATGAATTCACTGTTTTATATATAGGTTCATATACATAAATTTTATTTCACAGTATCAAAGCATATGCCCAAATCAATATTTTTAGAAAAATTTTTTTAATTTTTTTGGGGCATTTGAGATATTATAAAAAACAAAAAAAAAATTATGTAATTTTTTTTTAAGCTTAATTTGTTAAAAAACCCAGTGGATCTGTTCAACCCTATTGGATGAAGATTTTAGGACGATTCTCGTGAAACGCATCTCAATTAAAATTTTTCAATAAGGTGTTGACCATGTAATTGATAAATATTGTAACTGTGGTTTTTTTACTAAAGACTATATCAAACCTACTGCTTTAAACCGATCTTTCCTACACGGCTCTTCATTTCACCCACCACATATTTTCAAATCTATAGTGTTTTCAGAAGCAATTCGTATGAGATGACTAAACGAGACACAAACAAGTTACATTGAAAGCCTTAAACGACTTCAAATTAAATGCTTATTATCTAATTTCAATAAAAAAATGGTTGATGATATGATAAATATAGCCAAAACTTGGTTAAATCGTTTTAAACCTGATAATACCAAAACCAAAGATAATAATTCTCAATTTCATAAAATTGTTTGGGCTACTTCTTTCACTAATTGCATTAATCTCACTGACAAAGAGAAACATCTTAATCCGTTATCCACTGTTATTTATAAACGACCAGCTACACTTCAAAATCTTTTAATAAACCACAAAAAAATATCCTTAAATTTACAGCCTAAAAACCATAAAAATGGATCTTCTTCTGCATGTGGTCACTGTGCTCTTTGTGGTAATCATGGAACACATAAAAACATGGTCCAAAACACTAATTTTATCAAAAGTAAAAATGGTAAAATTATTCAACTTAAGCAAAACCTCAATTGCACTAATTTCGGTATATATGCCACTTCTTGTAATATATGCTCTGAAATTTATATTGGCCAAACTATAAATCGTTTTTCCGTACGTTGGAATACACACTGCCATATTTGGAATAGCAACACATTGGATTCTGAAAAGGCAGCATTATCAATACATTACCACAAGAACCACACTGATCTTCCATATAAGAATAAACCTATTTCTGAATGCTATACAGTTACTTTCTTACAACAACCTTCAAATTCTTCTTTAGACATTTGTGAATCCCGCTGGATTCATCTCTTAGATGCCTCTATAAATATTCAAGCTACTCTTCTTCCTATTCAACGTTGAATGCTTCTCTTCTCTTTTTATTGTACATTTCTTTTATATTTTTATATTTTTATATTTTTCTCTTTCTTCCTTTATATATTTTCTCCAGGCATTTTTTCTTTATATTGCTATTAAAAAAAAAAAAAAAAAAAATTTTTAAATAATACACTGTACTTACACTTTCTACTTACACTTACACTACCTTGCACTTACACTCTTCATTTCACTACTATATTATTTCTGTCTTGATTTACATTACTACGAAATTTTGTATTTCAACTTTTGACTCTTCACACGTCACAATCGCCTTTATTAATATGCAATCAGCTGTTTTTCTTGATGTTTACTATTGTATAATTCATTTAATTTAATTGGCACTAGCAGTTTACAATTTTGACAGTAAGTTTTTACTTTACTATTTGAAAAGAATTGTTTTGTTCAGTGAGTACATTTTATTTTATTCTATGACATTTACTAAATTTAGTCATTAATCAATAATTTTCAATAATTTTCTATTAATTTTTATTCTTAAAATTTCACAGACTTAATAGAATCGTTAACTGATGATGATCTTTTGATCGAAATCGATTTTAAATTTAAAATAAATAAGTTTTTAATAAATTTGGACTGATTCTTGTAATTTTTTTTTGTTATAATAAACCCCATCAAGTGATGGTTTAAATGAAAGGTCTATTAAAGACAAATTGAACACCAAAATTAACAAAATCAGATAAGATCTGACCAAGATATCATGATTTAAAGATAGTACATTTTGAGAGCATTTTGTGTTTTTTAAATTTTGACTACCTGTAAAATGCCACCTAGTGGTGTCAGATCCACAAAACTTGATATTTTTAATTCACTTATCAAGGTCTATCTGTAAACCAAATTTCATTAAAATCAGAAAGGGTGAGGTTTCAACCTTGGATGATTTGTCATGGAATTACCTATATGTTGTTGTTTTTCATTTAAATTTTTTAAACCAATTTGGGTAAAGCCAAAGACAATAATTTTTTTTAAACACCTATTACCAGTAGCCTACTTTATTTTTAGGTGAGTTTGTATTATTTTGATAAACTATTTAACTTATTCTATCATAATTCCAAATTTTGTTAATTTTGATTGAGTAAAAATAGTTTCACAAAACATTGTTATTATAATTGTTTTTCACTTCATGATAATGAATTTTATGTTCCAGGTAGATAGTAAAAAAAGTATTTATTGCCAATACAACAAATGAAAAATATTATCTAATAATATATTTAAACATTTAGTTGTTGGATGTCATTGGCTTGGATTTAAATTGATTTATTGAAAATATTTTTTTGTAAATAAAGGAAGAATAAAATTACCATCTTTTTATGTTTTTATTGTTTTATCGCTCTGGGCTTGTGCACTGCAATTATAGCATTTCCATTTAGCCTTTCTCAAATGGAATTTCACTTTTAAATTGCTCAAGTCATTTTTCTGAACAATTTTCACACAACTTTATTTGTGCATGCATGGTTCATCAATCAAACAAGATAAATCAATTAATGGTTTTTAAAGAAAATACTTTTTGTGCCTACTCATTATGAATGCTTGCATTCCATCTAGTGGGTAATTCCATGACAGATCATCCAAGGTTGGAACCTCACCCTTTCTGATTTTGATGAAATTTGGTTTACAGGTAGACCTTGATAAGTGAATTAAAAATATCAAGTTTTGTGGACCTGACACCACTAGGTGGTGTTTTATGGGTAGTCAAAATTTAGAAAAAACACAAAATGCTCTAAAAGTGTACTACTTTAAACCATGATATCTTGGTCAGATCTTGTCTGATTTAGTTAATTTTAGTGTTGTTTAATTTGTCTTCAACAGACCTTTCATTTGAACTATCACTTGATGTTTTTTAATATGACAAAAAAAATTATTTAATTTCTTTGTTTGTTTTTTATAATATCTCAAATTCCCCGAAAAAATTAAAAAAATATTTTTTCTAAAAATATTGATTTGGGCATATGCTTTGATACTGTAAAATAAAATTTATGTATATGAACCTATAAAACAGTGAATTTATTGGGCAATTGATCCCTATATTGACTAATTTTACCTCAAAATCACTTTATGCTACTGTTTTTATAATGTTTTGACCATCAAAACATATATTTCAACTTCTGGAATGCTATCAAATTAGTTTTAATTCTAAAGCATTGCAATACTCAACCAAACCAAAGTTAAAATAATAACAAAATTCAATGAAAACAATGCACTACTAGCATAACTGCGAAAGCACCACTAAGCCGCAAGGGCATACTGACAGTAGTTTGACTTGACCATTCTTACTTAAAAACAAAATTTTTGTAACATTCCAACAGAAACTTCCATAAATTCCCACACTACCATAGTTAATTCATCAAGGCGATTAATGAATTTGCCTCAAACATATCTCATGTTTTGTAAACAAGATCCACGAATCAGTTTGTCATGAAGAAGAACACCCAAAATTTGTTCATGAGTTTTGAAACATTGTTCATGCTTCTTATCTTGTGGAAACCAATACATTTTTTGCATCCCAGACAAGTGTAAAAAGCAAACAAAAAAATTTTCAAATTCTTTATCAAAAAAAGTCAACATGAGCAACCCACAAACTTTTTCTTGTTCTTTAACACAAACATATGAGCCAACTAGGTCATCTGTGGTCAAAGATATTTCATTTTCAACTTCTTTTTCTCCTAAAAACTAGTCTCACTATTCTTGAATTCTTTTCAGATCTACTCTTTGACACTTGAAAAACTCACATGTTGTCTTTGTTGATGGGCACAAAGTGATGATATTTTTGGGTTTCTTGAATGGTATGTGTTCTGGCAAACTGAGGTGTTAGAAATTCCCTTAAATTTTCAACTTTTTTTTGTCAATGTAATGTTTTTCATATTTGTGTTGCAGTAATCAAAAAAATCCAAAGGAGTTAAGATTTGATTTTCTAGTGGACATTGTAAGCTTGTCCTTGTTACTGATCTTTTGAGTGTTCCTCCATGGTAATCACATGCATTTTTGCCATGAGAAGTGGCAAAAAAGTTCCATTCAGCCTGGAGACCAAAGTCTTCTTCATGTTGCAAGGAATTGATGAAGTTGTATTGATTTTTATACTGCCCAGCACAACCATCACCGAAGTAAATTATCTTTTTCACTAAATTTTTTTTTTTTGCGCTTTTTCTAAATTTTGACTACCCATAAAACACCACCTAGTGGTGTCAGGTCCACAAAACTTGATATTTTTAATTCACTTATCAAGGTCTACCTGTAAACCAAATTTCATCAAAATCAGAAAAGGTGAGGTTCCAACCTTGGATGATCTGTCATGGAATTACCCTAGTGTAAAGGCACATCCTCAAATTTAGTTCTGTTTGTTACTGCTTCTCTGTGCCAGCCATTCATATAAAAAACTTGAGTGATCCTGTTTTTGAGATTAAACTTCTGCTATTTCTATTAAGCATGTTTGTCAATGCACTTAACTTTACAAAAAAGTACAGTTTGCATTTATATAAAATAAAGCAAAATATTATTGTTCACATAGTTCTGAGGTGGATATTGAAGTAGCTATTCTTTAATCTTCTAATGAAGCCAAACTTGATTTTGACTTTTGTGTCACCCCCACTGCTTCCAAGATGTTCCATGGATTAGTAATGTGGTGTTGTGTTTGTACTTTGTTCCAGGTTGCAGTTGAAAAGATTTATTGGTGTTGTCTGTAATTCCTAGCACAGCCCATGGCCACTGTGGTGATGCATGAACTTCAGAATTTGTAATGTAATGTATATTTTTTTAGAGTGGTGATTTGCTTATTCTGAGCTGTGCCAGTTTTTTACCCATATGACATGTTAATGTCTTTTTGAATGATTGTATGTAATGGGCATAGTTTTTGTGACATTTGAGTTAATTAATAACAAAATAGAATTTGACGTTATTTTTTATTCATTATTTCTTCTATCCTAATGCTAGATTGTTCCACCAATTCTTTTGCCATGTTATTGCTGCTTTTCAATGGTAAAGTTTTTTGATATTTGTTTTTTATATTTTGGCATCTGATATGACTTACATTGCCTTGAATGGTTTTGTATTGTCCTAAACTTAGATATAGTGTTGATGGTAAATGTTGCTGTTACTAAAACATTGTTGATGTGATTTGTAACAAGCAAAGCGTGCATTTTGAAGTGTATGTGTTTGAAGTATTTTTCTCAATGTAACTTAAAGTAGCCTCCAAATTTTCCAATTTTAATGTGCAAGTTTGTGCCAATTCAACATGAGTAGATTCTTTTATGATGTATGCACAATTGTCTGAAAAATTTTATCAATAAATTGAATTCAGTGTGGAACCAAATCATAATGATGTTTTATTACTACTATAAATCAGATGTTAATATGCTTTAAAATTCAGATTTATATACAGTACAGTATGATTTTTAATATTTAGTTAAAGATTTGTTTTAGTTAGCTCATTTTTTGTTATGGTTGTTGTTAAATTTTTAAGTGATTACATTAAGATTCAAGTATGTGATAGTAATTTGTTAAAACTATTTTTTGTGAGAAAATTATTATTATGGATATATAACATTTTTTGGGTCTCTTTAAGAAGTCACCATAAGCAATTTTTTCAGTGAAATTCACCCAGAATCCCCCTTTCAGCACTGGGATGGAATAAAAAACCAAGAGAAAAAAACCCTCTCAAGAAGCCATAGTAACTGCAGGGGGATCCTGGTTAGTTTCACAAACAAATACCATTTACGGTGACTTCTTAAAGAGACCCCATTTTTTTGCTAAGGTTTATTATATTGTACATGTGTTTTTTTTAAAAAGCAACAATTTACAACATCAGTTGAACATACTTATTTTCCATACATATTTTAAATTGTTCTACAAATCAAAAAGTTCTTTGATACCTTTTTTTTTGCATAACTTATACATTGTTTTCCAATGAGAATTATTTAATCATTATTAATAGAAAAATATAGGCTACATAGTTTTTAAAAATGTTCCATCTTTTAATTGTGATTTGTCAATTGTGCAATAAAGAGTGTAATGCTTTGATAAAATGTATGCTTTGCTTGTCGTCGTCGTTGTTTGAAGGGCATCCACTCCATGTCAGACACAAACAGGACCAGTGCTGAAGGTTTATCCTTTTACTACCCTAAACTGCTGCCTTGCCTGAATCAGATGCTGGCAGTGATGTCATTAAGCCAGCATCAAGTTTTGTCATCCAAAATCGTCAGACCTCATGCTCCATGTGATGCCCAATGTATAGGGCATGCTGTTAATACATGGTCTGCAGTTTGCTCAGAGGCGCCACACTCACAATTCGGTGAAGGAGCAAGACCCCATTTGTGTATGGACAAATGGAATTGCCCAACACCAGTTCACAGGTGGTTGAGCTTAACCCAAGCTGCTCGGAGTAAGGCCATCCCAACAGGCCTGGCACCAGTCCCAGGCACAAAAGCACGGAGCCTGGAAGCATTTCCACAATACTCCGTTTTCCATTTGTGATCTGTCCATTCAGAAGCGCGGATGCCAAGTCTGGCAAGGTTGTCCAAAAGATTCCGCTCACCTGGCACAAACAGGCATCTAGATCTTAGTCTTGCTTGGCGAGTATCTGAGGACCCACTTAAAAGACCATACAAGATATGATCTGGGTCCAGAGCTCCATGATGAGCCATGGAGAGTTTCTTTAAGTTAGAGTACACGTAGGTGGTCCGTTGGAGTGGGACACAGACATCCAGTAACTATGCACAAGGTGTCGTTCAAGGCACTAGCGATGAGGCAAGTGTGAGCACTGCGACACCAGACTGGCACACAGTACTCAGCTGTTGAGTAGACTAGAGATAAGGTGGCTATGTGTAATGTTTTAGCACCAGCACCCCATCCCGAGCCCACGAGTCGTCTCAGTAGTGTGATGCATGAGGATAGTTTTTTGTGCAATGTCACTAAATGGTGATAAAACGTGAGCAATCTGTCCAGTTTTACCCCAAGATAAGTAGGGGTTGGACAGAATGGCAAAAGTCTACCATTGTTGTAGACCTTTAGCTCACGTTTGGCCTCTTGGTTATTTAAGTGAAAGGCTGCCGTCACTGTCTTAGTGTGATTGAGTTTCAACCTCCAAGTCTAGAGATATGCTGAAAGTGTAAATATGTCTTGGCTTTAAGTCCTCTCACTTTCTGGAAATCATGGAAGGAAGATCATACATATAGATGTTAAATAGGAAGGGAGCCAAGACTGATCCCTGAGGAATGCCATTTTTAAGATGGCGTAGCCTGCTTTGCTTGCTGTCAACGGTGAATAAGGGTGAAACTTCGATTTTGGAAAAGCTCCATAATCATTCTGACCATGTGCTTGTCTGGAAGTAGTCTCAGCAGCTTGCAGATAAGGCCACGGTGCCAGACAGTGTCATAAGCAGCTGTCAGATCGACAAGTACAGCACTGGCCTTCTTTTTAGCCTTAAAAAAATCCTTGATGTTCTGGGTTAGCAGAACAACTTGATCTAGGGTTGACTTCCTGCATTGAAACCCAGCCTGCTCCTTAGGGAGCAGTGGATCAATTAATGGTTCAACGTGGGCATAGATAAGCCTCTTGAGGATCTTGTAAGGGACACAGAGCAGAGATATCGGTCAATAACTCTTTGGGTCCCCCGCAAGCTTTGCTGGTTTTGGGATCGCAACCACAAGTGCTCTTCTCCAGATCTTGGGAATTTTGAGTTGATGCAAACAAGAAGGAAGTCATGTAATCAGGACTTCAAAGCAGCTCCAGCATGGAGTATAAGCTCTGAGCAGATGGAGTCAGGTCCCAGAGCTTTACCTGGTTTTAAATGTTGGAGGGCAGCAGTAAATTCTCTCTGTGAAAAATTGTCAGGGATATTTATTGCATCTGGTGTTGTGGCCCTCCAAAGGTTAGACACTTCTTGAGAGACAAATTGAGATGACTTGCGGTCAACAGCCTCGTATTTCCCATTTCTAACTAGCTGAGATGCAATAGCATCAGCTGAAACAGGATAGTGATGAGGAGAGTGTCATGACCTACCAGAAAGATTTTTCAAAATAATCCATGCTTTTCGACTAAATGCCAGGATATTTCTACATCTATAAGTGCTTCAATAATAAAATAGCATCATAAAATTTTAAGAATCACTTAGATATATTGAATTTAGACCAATAATAAAAGGTAGAAATGTGTGGAAGATAAAAAGTATTAGTTCAATGTTTAGCTCACAACCAGGGATATCAAGTTTAAATAGTTTCATGGCACTGTATAATTATGAAAGGAAAAATTCCAACAATGTCAGCTGCTTTCTGTTTTCCACATAGTTTTGAATAGCAACCGTGGACTAAATTAAAAAATTGTCAACAACTGTGATCCCCCAGTCACACTTGGCGAAAAAAATCAACTGGAAAGTATATTTTCCGCTAACATTTTAATGTGGTTCACACTGAAAGCAGAAGCAGAAAAAGCAAGTGGAAAGCGGAATTTTCTGCTATGCTTTTAAATTTTCTGCTTTCCGCTTGATTTTTCCGCTTCTGCTTTCAGTGTGAACCAACCTTAATAAATACATCAAAAACTGGAAAAAAAGTTGCTAAAAATACAAGTTAATGTTGACCTACCAATGCGTTCACAGTAATTTCCTTTGCGAAGCATTCTGTGGACTCTACCCACAGGAAATTGTAATCCAGCCTTTGATGACCTAGATTTCTTTGCATGAGATATTTTTGCTGATTTACCTCCTTTTCCTTTGCCAGACATTTTAAAATATTTTAAGTGTAACTCAAACTTAAAGGTTGTAAAACTACAAATGAAACAAACATTATTTCAAATTGAATAATTTATAGCATTGATAAATAAAAAGCCAAGTGAGAATAAATCAATGCTGTTTTGTAAGATTTACATTACTGGCTAATAAGCCTTTTAATGTTCTTTCTTATTTGTATAATCCAATGCAATCACTTAAATTGAATTAATTTAGTTGGCAGCTTTCTGTTATATGCAGAGCCACTATACCAAGAATGGGAAAGCTACAATCTTCATGAGTTTTTTGTGCAGCCTCCATGACAATAGAATTATGTGTCAATGACTACAGCTAATAACTAGAGAACACTACATTTTAGGGGCAAAAATCAAGAAATTCAAGTCAGATACAAAATTATAACCTTTTTCAATGGGATCACTACTTTTTGGCAACAAAAATCAATAAATATGAGACAGATAAATAATTACATTATTTTCTTGAGTATTTCAACTTATGTAGCCTCCTTTGTCAAAAATTTAAAATCTGGCCTCCAATAAGAAAAAGGCTTCCCACCTTTACACTATACTATAAAGCAGCAGGACTAAATAGATATTTGTTGTTAAGTGCTTTCTGAGCAACCAACTCCAGTACTTTTGCTAAAAGTTCGAATATTGAACCAAGCTTTTTCTTTCATGATTAAATATTTGTTGATTAGTACAAAGATTGAAGTTAGTTGTTGATCAATTAAAAGAAGTTTAAATAAATCAATTAAAACTACATTTTTAATAATTTTATTTTTGCTTTAAATTTTCAATAAAGTCAAAGGCATGCCAGCAAAACTTTTTAACTTTTATTTTTTAATCTAGTCTAATCAAATTAAATGAAAAACTTATACAGTAGAATTTGTTTTATTTGTCACATCAAGGGGACAAAGTGGCTATCAAAGGGAATTGACTAAATATGTAAACTGGTCAAAAACCCATAATACAGTAATTATGGAAATAATGTCTCTAACTGTGCAATAATAACACACCTCAAACTTCTTATCTTGAGTTGCTGTGGAGATTTTTATGCAAAGAAAATAATCCAATAATGACCTTTTGTTTACAGAATCAGTCTATAAAACTCAGGTTCAAAAACTTGACATAAAAAACAGAATTAATGTAGGTAAAAGATAGGAATTCAGCTGGACAAACAAAAATGTGGCTAAGTTAAGAAAATCAACTGAATTTAGATAAATTTTAATCAAATTCTTAAATTTTAATGAATATTTTTAAGAGTAATACATCATAATTAAGGCCATTTTTTACCCCAAATTTTTTTTTGGAGTTTAATTTTGTGATTTTGATTTAAGAATTTGGGCTGGTTATAAAAGATTTAAAAAAGAAATTTATTGCAAAAACAGTAATTACATCAGTTTAGAGAATAATTGTATTTTTTTCCTATAGTGAGATAAAAATCTGTTTACTGGTACACTAATAGCCAGCAGCATGATTTGATTGAGTGGTTAAGTGCACCATGATTATGATCAACATAATCTTGGTTTAAAACCTACTGTTGTGTCCTTGAAAAAAACACCTTATGGCACTTTTTCCTGCTTGGTAGTTTTCACAAACAGTTCTAAATTTGTCATATTTCTATAAAACTAAAAAACAAGTAAAAAATTTCAACTGAACAGCAATATCTTGGCATCTCTGAAAGCAGGTTGAGGTAATTGCTTGCCCTACGCATAGTTCCTCCAACGCTTTCCTGCAAGACAAGAGGATAAATACAGAAAAGGAATGAATTAATGATCCACAACACCTGCATACCTATAAAAATTTCAATACATGCATTGGGAAAATTTTTTTATGCATTAGCAATTATGATTTTAATGCAAATGTCTTTAAAACAAACACTTTTAGACTTTTTTTCACTATTATCAATATAATACTTTATTTCCATCATCATCATCATAAATCTAATTTTAATCATGATAAGATATCCCCAGTGAATGGAGGTGGCTGAAAGCATCTTACTACTTTTATAACTCTTCCTACACCTTCTCTCTACCAACACCGATCTGCTGCATCTTCTTTCCTTAACTCTATCACGGTGGGCGTTTTGTTTTGATTTGTGGCTTCTACCAAATGCAAGAATGCACAGATAGAAATGGCATTATGCATCGTGCATGCCAATGAGCAGGTGTTAGGAATATATCAAGTTATAAGACAGATGGCACTATAGAGTAATTGTGCATCAAATCTTTTTTTAAGACGGGAGTCACAATATGTGACAATGCCATTTTTATCTTTCATAATTGTAACCTGATTAGCTAAAATATAATTTATTAAATTAAACAACTTATCTCTATACTGTTCTTTAGAGGGCTTTTAGACGCTTTTTATTCTGGCTGATTAAGAATTGGCTTTGCAGCCAGGCACAGCCGTATATAAATGAGTGTGTGCATGTGCTTTGGCCTTGTGACGTAAACAATTAACTTCAAAGGTTTTTCAAGAAGTTTTGACCTAGAAAAGTATGCCTAATTAGTTTTTCTGCTCACCTGAAGTCATGTGACTTGTCACATATTGTGACTCCTGCCGTAAGAGTTAAACCAATCCTTCTCATGCTTCCTTCAACTTGTTCCCTCCATTTTATCCTTGGTCAGCCCTGTTTATATTTTCCACCTACTTCATGTACTATTGCCTTCATCAAAACATCTTCCTCAGGTCATATCAAAACATGACCATACCACCTCACACTGTTCATCCTTGCCAGCTTATCTGCTGCTTTCTTCAATCCCAATATGTCCAACACTCCACTGTATTCCTCTTGTCCACAAACTTTACACTGCACATTGCCCTCACCATAGATCTTTCTGCTCTTTTCAAAATAGGTACTTCATTTTTCTCTGAAACAACACATTTCGCTTCCATATAACATAGCTGATCTCACATACCTTTTATATACCTTTCCTTTAATCTCACATACCTTTTATATACCTTTCCTTTCATCCACAAAGAGTATCTTTTCTCAAACAGTATCTCTCCACACTCTGTGAATTTCTTCCATCCCACTCTTGTTCTTGCAGTCACTGCAGTTTCACATCCTTCACTGGCATTCAACCTATTGCCAAGATAGCAAAATCTCTTCACAGTTTCCACTTCATCACACATTACCTCCTGTTGCACTTTTTCCACACCCTTTATTGCATTTATTACGAACAATCTTGCTGCACTTGGAGTTACTTTCTTTAACTTTGAACATTTTCCATGAATTCATTAGTTACATTTTGTACATAAGACTGAGTTTACAGTCACTATTTTGCCACATATTCCACATGAGTCTGTTCTACTGTTGTATGACTTCACCCTCTGACCCACACACCATCACCTTTGTCTTTTCAAAATTTGTTTTCAGTCCCTTGCTCTCCAATGCATTTCTCCATTTATGAATTTGGTAAATATTCTTGCCATACAGATCAAAGATTCTGAAACTGAAAAACAGTACATCTCAAAAGGAGGGGTGCTAAAATTCTACAAAAGCACTATCCTACAGAACCACTGCACTGAAATTCTACCTTACCATGGTGGGAAAGTTTGCATGTCTCAATGATATGTAAAGCTGTATTGACTGGAGATCTTATCTTTCTGTTAGAAATACTCATGCCAAAAGGTTTGCAGATAAAGACCGAATGAAATATAGTTCACAAGATGGCGACTTCAAACATGGGCAGATTATGCTCAAAAACTGTGGCAAGCATTCTAGGACATCTCTTATATAAAAAGCCCCTTGCAGTAGTGCTACACTGCAAATCATATCTTGCCTTAAAATTTTTTTCATGCTGCCTTAGCCACTACACAGGTTAAAAGGGTCTGTTTTCGTAATATCTGTTTGAAAAGTACTTTCCTAAATGAGTCAAGTCTTGTCAAGGTTTGGACAAATTGGATCATTTCTGATTCTTTTCTGATCTCTACTGGGTGAAGCTCATACTTTATTTGAATAGAAGACTCATCACTAGTTTGTCCAAAAGATGCCAGGCCTGTTGGGATGGGTTTACCCCAAGCAGCTTGGGTTAAGCTCAACTGCCTGCAGACTGGTGTTGGCCGATTCCATTCATCCATGTGCAAATGGGGTCTCAGTCCTTCACCAAACTGTGAGTGTGGCACCTCTGAGCAAACTGCAGACCATGTACTAACAGCATGCCCTATACATTGGGCACCACATGGAGCATGAGGTCTGACAGTTTTGGATGACAAAACTTGATGCTGGCATAATGACATCACTGCCAGCATCTGATCCAGGCAGTGCAGGAGTCTGGGGTAGTAAAAGGATAAACCCTTGGCCCCAGTCCTGTTTGTGTCTCACGTGGAGTGGATGCCCTTCAAACAATGACGACAATCACTAGTTTTTTAAAAAAGTTGATTATTTAGTTTACTCACAAACTGGAAGATTAGATTGCTGCTCTTTGAGGGTGACATACACCCAAACTCTGGACCACAAACACACAAGTGGCATTTGCCTCAAACCTATCACTAAACATCAAATATCTGTTTTATGTAACCACACAAAACACTGGATGCATTTAAAATGCTCCCAAATCATAACAAAGCACTATAACAACTCATGGTACTGTATGGTTGAAAGCCTTTTAACCACAAAACACCATTGACTACACAAACATAACATCACCAAAAAACTTCCTCAAAGTCTTGCAACTCGATGTAAGTAGCATTAGCAACGAAAAGATGAAATACAACCACTTATTGAAAATACAAAAGTAGACATTGTAACAATGCAAGAGTAAGCATACCATATTCTGAAGGGACAAACTGGAATACTTATTAATATAAAAACATTTATTCCTAAAAATTAGTATTCTTTAAAAAAAAGATCTTCACTTGGAAACAGTCTTGAATATCTTGCTTTTCATCCCAAAAAAAGTGTTTAAAAAAAATTTTTTTAAATTAAAATCTGTGTTGGATTTCATGATTTTTGTCCTTGTTCTTTAAGAAAAAAGAAGTTTTCAATTTGAATCTATATTGGGTTTCTGGCAAACCAGCAAGAAAAAGCCTTAAAAATCAGAACATATGGTAAGCTTATACAACAGTCAGAACTCATTTAATCTTATAAAATACCAAATCTTATTGACTTTACATTTACCAGAACCCCACTTTGCACTCTTAAACAAGGAAGAGGCTTACAGACTTACATTAAAAGTAACATAGATTTTTTGCAACTTGAAACTCTAAACACCTCACCCATTAAACTACAAATCATCAAAATCCATCTTTCCACATCACAACATGTCTATTGCTGATTTAAAGTTATAAAGAGAAAGGGGCAAACAGTTCTAAAACCAGCACCATAAAATTTCATTCCAAAAAGTTTTAGAATAGTTGCTATAAATATACAAACAAATTATTAAAAGTATTTAAAGCTGCTTAAAAATTTGTGAAAAGCAAGAAATGAGTTTTTTTATATAAAATGTACTGCAAAAAAAGTTTTGACTTTTAATCAAAATTGTAACTATATGAATTATAAGAATTAAAAAGATTAGTTGTGTTAGATTTCAAAATCCAACAAAACCTTAAAAATTTGGGTCTGTTCAATAATCAACCATAAGCAAATTTTGTTAGTCAAACTAACCTGGAATCCTTTATGGTTACTATCATATATCTAGAGATCCTTTTTCTCTTGGTTTGTTTTTTATTGCCTCCTAAAGCTGTAAAAGGGAATCTCGAGTTAGCTTCACCAGCAAACAACAGTTACAGTCTCTTCTTGAAGAGACCCTAAAATTTTTGACTTATTCACTTTATCAAGCCTTAATTATAATAAATAAGATTCACTAGCAACATCAGACATGCATTAATACGATAATAAAACAGCATACATTTCAAAACAAAGGATATAATGAGAAAGCAATTTCAGAAAGCTTGGTATCAATGATCCGGTTTGAAAAAAAAAATTTATTTATAAATGTAAGTAACATGAGACAAATTTAAGTATTTTAAACTTAAAAATTACAAATTGCTTCAAAAGGCCAGTTGAATTAACCAAAGATATTAAAAAACAAAAGTTCTTAAAAATTAAATGCAAGAAAAGCACTGATTATAATATATACATAAATAATTAGTTATTCAAAGTATTTATCGAAGTATCTGTTTGAGAGAGTTAAAAGTATTATTCCCCAATACTCTGATTATATTTTTGTTCATTTGTTCAAGAATAAAACCAACTAATCCAACACTAACCTTACAACGATGATGTCAAAATTTAGTTACAAATTCAATTTTCCCGCGAAAGGAATAGAGATGTTTATTTGTTTTTTTGAAACTCCATTTTTGTTGCAATGCTTCATTAAATACAGCAATTTGTTGCCAAAACAAAAAATGGAATGGGAGATATTCGCCAACGATAATATAACAAAATAATCATAAAGTTGTTGATCAAACAATTTTTTAACATCCTTTTTCTTTGGTTTTTTAATTTTTTTTGCAAACAATTCTTTACAATCCAAAATTTTTTTGTGTTAATTTGTATATCGTAAATCGCTTTAAGTATGCATGGCCTATTTGTGCCGTTTGCTTACTTTGTTTTCAGTTACTCTTAGAGGTGGGCAGAGCGCAACATTACGCAACTTACGCCATTGCTAAGCTTACTACACGTACTGATTTTCAGGCCTATGTCCCGTCAATTTTGGCAGAAATTCTTCCTGAAGGCGAAAACAGATTCCATGTGCAGACTCTTTTTCTTGTTTTTTCCGAGATCACTGGTCTACAGAAGCAAAAATCAGGAAATCCGAAAAAAATCCAAAGCGAAAACCATTTTTTAAGAAACACTTCTTTTAGGGACAAAAATTAGGAAATCGGAAACTGATTCAAAGTGAAGACCTTTTTTTTAAAGAACACTTATCTTTTGGGACAAAAATTATAAAATCCGAGAATAGTTAGAGGTGAAAACCTTTTTTTTAGTAATCATTACTTTTTAGGAACAGATTTTTTTCTGTCTGTGAGCATCCCAGTTTGCCCCTTTAAAAATATGGTATGCCTAGCCATTGCTAACCAGTTGCCTCGGCAAACGGCAAAAGTTGAATTGACAAAAAACGCAGCAGGGTTGCGGTACAGCTAGGCTTACCATAAAACTTGCGCCATTCTGTTGTGTCCTTGGGAAAGACACTTTACGGCACTTTCCCCTACTTGGTGGTCCTGGCAAGCAGTTCTAAATTACAGTAATATCTCTACTAAATTACAAGCGGACAGCAATATCTTGGCATCTCCGGAAGCAGGTCAGGGTAATTGCTTACCCTATGTATAGCGCTTCCGTCGCTTTCCTGCGAGGATAAATATATAGAGATATAAAAAATAAAAAAAAATAAAAAAAAATCCCGATTTTTAGGGCTTTGTTCTTTTATTTACGGAACACTTCTTTTTTTTGGGACAAAAAGCAAGAAATCCACAATTGATTCAAAGTAAAGATCTTTTTTTTCATAGAACACTATTTTTTAGGGATGAATTCTTTTCTATTAACGTCCCGGTTTGCCCCTTCCGAAATATGGTATGCCTAGATATAGCCATATTCAGGGATAAATTAGGCTGCGAACGAACCGGGCGCACCGACCCACCCCCAAAAGTACATCAAAAAGTGGCCCTCCCTACCACGGCCATAACTTCGTCAGGTGGGGCCCTGGTGCAAACATCTATTATGGGCCCCTCTTTTTTTGTACTTAATATTCAATTTTTTTTCTCTATATTTATCCTCCTAACTCGCAGGAAAACGACGGAGGCGCTATACATAGAATAAGCAATTACCCCAACCTGCGTCAGTCAGTGCGTACTTGTCGGCAGCGTGGTCGAGTGGTTAACGCACCGGACTGATGATCAACATGGTCTCGGTTCAAAACCCACTTGCGCCATTCTGTTGTGTTCTTGGGAAAGACACTTTACGGCACTTTCCCCTGCTTGGTGGTCTTGACAAGCAGTTATAAATTACAGTAATATCTCTACTAAATTACTAGCGGACAGCAATATCTTGGCATCTCCGGAAGCAGGTCGGGGTAATTGCTTACCCTATGTATAGCGCCTCCGTCGCTTTCCTGCGAGTCAGGAGGATAAATATAGAGATAAAAATAAAAAATAAAAAAAAGCTTCCGGAGATGCCAAGATATTGCTGTCCGCTAGTAATTTAGTAGAGATATTACTGTAATTTAGAACTGCTTGTCAAGACCACCAAGCAGGGGAAAGTGCCGAAAAGTGTTGTTTCCAAGAACACAACAGAATGACCCAAGTGGGTTTTGAACCGACACCATGTTGATCATCAGTCCGGTGCTTAAACCACTTGACCACGCTGCCGACAATTGAACTACTTTTCTCAAACAGGAATCATTGACAACTCCACGTTAAAGAAAGATTTTTCAATTGAAATAATTAGTCAAAAAAGCATTGAGCGAAACTGGTAAAAGGGGCTAAAGCTAAGTTTACTGTGCCTACAAATGAAAACTATAATTGGAATAAATTTTCATCAAGGTTGCACGGTTCGACATAATTTTTTTAATTGCAATGTATTCAAATCGAAATAACGACATAGCAAGGATTTCTTGGGAGGCAGGCTGTAACAAAAATTTTTTGATTGTTTAATAAAAGTTTAATCAAATAAACGTTGCAAACCAAAATCGTTTTATAATGACAAAAAAAATTATGTGCAATCTTTTGAGGCAAGGTGCTTTGTGACTGTAGTGTCTGCTGGCTATCTCAACGGATTAAACTCTACGTAGACTGTGCACGCGTTCTCTTCCAAACGTATATTGTTCTAAACTAATTACAATTACATAACAATATATACAGTATTGCCAAATATCATTCCATTTTGCATTATAATTATTCACAAACACTACAGTGACCATTATTAACGAGATTTCAGCAAAATGGAAATGTGCTAGCTATGCAATGCGGATAAATTCTTTAACCCAAAAACAATTAACGTTCAGTACATTGACATCACCACAAAAGATACAAACTGATAAAACACAATACGTTGAGGCCAATTAAGTAGGCTACCATAATTTACTTGTGGGTGGTTGGAAACTTGAAGTTTATCCGTCTTGCTTTTGCACTAGCGAACTGCAGGATAACTTTTCTAAAATCGAAATTTTTAGCTCGTTCATTTTCTATCGATAACAGAGCCAAACCGCTAAGTCTCTCTTGAGACATGGAGCTTCAAAGAAAGTTTTTCATCAGTTTGAGTTTAGAAAAAGACCTCTCTGCCGTAGCAACTGTTACAGATACTTTCACATACATTATGTATGCCGCACAAACGTCAGGATAAGTTGTGGCAAGTGTTGCATTTTCAACAATCAAAAAGGAAGCCATTTCCTTAGCAGATTTTAAATGGGCAGTTTTTTCTCTAAACGACGTTTTGATGGAGAGCATTTCCTAGAAAACAAAGTAGAGACGTTATCAAAAAAATTATTTTCTCGGTTCAACCTCAAGATCCAGATGAGAAGCAGTTTTGACGCAGTACTAAACGAAGCTTTTACTATTGCTTTTGCGTGGGGTTTGCCAAGACACTTCTTAAACAAAAGAGCAAAGAAAAGAAAAGCTTGCTTCGATAAAATATTTGAAAGAATAACGTTAAAACTCTTTGAAGACGGGAGTCACGATATGTGACAAGTCACGTAGGGTAATACAAGATGAAAAAAGCACTATAGAAACTGATGCTTTTGCACGTGGCGGAAATCAGGTAAGCACTGAAAGCACGTGAAATGACAAAAGAAAAATTTCGTAAAGTGATGTGACTGCATTATCAACAAAGTCCTGTTTTTTTTTTTTTGATATTTTTAAAAACTTTAATAGAGAAAAAAGGAATTAAGAAATGTATGTGAAATGATACTAATTATAAGGAGCTATCTCCAGATCTTTTTATCAGCATTGAGAAGGGATAATAATAAATAGGAGCATGTACATGTCAATTTCTATCACGTCGCCATATGTTCATTCGAAATAGTGTCTATAATTATTCTATGCAATTTATATTTTTTAAAGATAGAGATTCAGTTTTAGAATTGCTTGCAACAGTGATTCTCAACCTTTTTTCCGCCTGCGGCACATTTTGGGATTTTTTCAAAATTTGCGGCAAACTTGGATGAGATTTTTTAATTTTTGTCCCTAAAAAGTAGTGCTCTTTAAAAAAAGTCTTCACTCTGAATCTGTCTCAAATTTCTTTATTTTCATCCCTAAGTCTTCTTTAGTTGGGGGAGATGGACGGGAGCTGGATGGTCCACTAAATGGCCGGACATGTTTCCATCAGCAGGTCGCCAGGTTCTTGTCAACATCTGAGAGAGCACGGGCTCCATTTGGATGGTGATAGATGGCGCAAGATGTTATTGCGTGCTCAGCTATCTGCTCCTTTGCGCCACACGCACAGGTCGCCATAGAAACCATACCGCATTTCTGCGATTTTGACCCGAATAAAGTGATGCGGTTCGAGGGTGGTTAAGCTCAACCCATGCAGTCTTGGGAAAACTAATTCTCGGTGGCGTTGGGCTAACACCCTTAATAAATGTAGGGAGTCGAATGGTATTCTCCCGCCACTCCATGCTCCATATATATTCCGCCCATTGCGCTACACTGATGCTTGACTAGCGGGATCATTCAGCAGTTCTAGTGCAGCCAATGGGTGCCTTGATTGAAGTTGCCGCAGCTGTTTACTAAGTGGAGACAGGAGCCTTTTATATTGGTAGGTGTTCTGCAGTGGTGGATATTGGGTGAGGCGAATGAGGCAGTCGCCTCAGGCCCCCCTTTTTTGGGGCCCCCCTCGATTTTAGGGCCCCCCTCGAAATAGCACATACAGTTTTGAATCCGCTGCAGATGTTTGTTCAGAGAACGATTTCGAGTGAAGACCTTTTTTTTTTTTTAGAGTACACCCTGATTTTGGGACAAAAATAGGGAAAACTGAGAGCAAATGGAAGTGAAGACCTTTTTTTTTTTTAGAGGACACCATGAATTTTGGAGAAAAATATGCAAGCCAAGATCAGACCTCTGTTTTTTCTCAGACAACATCAATTTTTGAAAATTCTTGCCTCGGGCCCGTAAATTGGAATATCCACCACTGGTGTTCTGGTTCCTGAGCGCGGCAAATTAGAGACGGTACGGCTATTTGACGGCGAAGCTCAGTTGGTTGGATGGCAGCTAAGATAAAAAGGTTATACGTTGGTGTGGGACGCAGGCATCCGGTCACTCTGCGCACGGCATCGTAGTGGGCTTGTCAAAAAGGCGAGTATGAGCACTGCCACAAAAAGTAGTGTTCACTTAAAAAAAAAAAAAAAAAAAAAAAAGGAAGCGAAAGAGACTCGATAGGCTAAGTCCTAAGAAGTAGCGTTCTCTAAAAAAAAGGTCGCAGAACAATGGTCTAATGTTTTTTTAAGTTTTGTGGCACCTTTACAAATCATTCACTGCACCGGGATGAGAAGCACTGGCTTATAAAGATATTGCACCAAACAATTATTAGGTAGTTCTTTACAATCAAATACACCGGTAATCATTATATTTAACTTGATGAGCAATAGTTTGAAGTTTAAATAGTAAAATACTTAGGCTATTCTCCAAAGTAAAAAATAATGGAAACCATCAGGAAAAACAACTGAAATCAAAACCGAAATTCCTTTCGTTATGGAACGTGTCATTCATTAAAGGAACCGAGACGTGCGGAGAAACTTATGTTACTAATTGCTACTGCCTTTAAAAAAGCTTTTTTTATCAAAGAGAATCAAAGTGATGGCGTCATTATTTATTGATATATAAATTTTAAAAACCGACGATCATACAAAGAATCATGCATACCTCAAAAATTGTTAGAACCTGTTGTCTTTAGTCTTGATGGCAAAAGAAAAAACGAGCAAATTCTAGCAGCACTTCAGTGGCGAGCAAAAAAGTAAGACTTTTTATTTTATTAGATTTTTTCCAAATAACTTAGCGAAGATTGAATTATATTGCTCAAAAAAAATTAACTTTTTTGTGCTCTCTTTAATGATATATTACTTAAAAAATATAATTCAATTTCAACAAAGTTATTTCAAAAAATCTAAAAAAATAAAAAAGTCTTACTTTTTTGCTCGCCACTGTTTGTTCAAAGCATTAATAAATTTTGATGATTTTTCATAATAAATAGCCAAACGTAAAGTTGAACAGAATATTGCGGTTGATTTTCAAACAGTAAAAAAGTAAAAAAAGAAATAAATTATTTTCTTGGATCCATTGCATACAAAATGATCTTAAATTTATTTTGAAAATTGTTTAAAAAATGTTTGGTATGGCAAGGAGGGTGGAGGTAAAAGTAGGTTGTGTCATGATGAATCAAGCTTTAAAAAATTCTTTAAAATAATTTGTTTCTTCTAGTTAGATTCATTTTTTTTATTCTTTTCTAAAGTTTTTAATCACTATAAAAGTTACTATAATTTTTTTTTTAAATAATATAAATTTAAAATTTAAAACTAAGATTAAGCCTAATTCTTGCTATTCGGTCTAAGTTAACCAGTGATAGGCAGTGATATAGACGAGACCACAAACGTCGAGACCGAGACCGAGATCGAGACCCGATAATTTTTCCCAGCCCAAAACCGAGATTGAGACCAGTAAATTTCGAGATCTAACTTTGGAGACCGAGACTGAAAAATTTTACAAAAATATAATCCATTTTCAATTATTCCGAAAATAATAAGTTTTTTTATATAAATTACGAGTATATGAACAAGCATCTTTAACACGTTGGAAAGCGCTTTGCTCTGTGTGTTGCATCATTAAAAAATTCGTTTAAAAAAAACAACCTCAACTAGAGCAGAAAAAAGTTGAAACAAGCAAGCCATGCTAGTTAACAATGTTGAAAAAAGCAGGATATTCAGTACACATTTTTTCAAAACTCAAAAAATATTAAAGGAATGGTTGAATCTTCATTTAAATAGTTGATTAGCTCGGGTATCTGTGTTAGTATGTTGCAGTTGTTCGATTTGTTGGCTATTTTTGGCTTACATAGAATAGAATTTGTCTTATTAATTACTTCAAAACGATTAAAAAAATGTCGAATTATGCAAAATAAAAACTGTTTAACAATTCGCTGGTTTATTTTCTGTGTATATTTGGGTAGGTTATTCGGAGTAGGTTTTAAGACGTTGTCCGTTTCTACCTCGTCATATTAAAACTTTTTTTGTTTAACTTTAAAGCAATTGCGCATTTTGTTTTAAACAATTAGATTCATACAGTTGCATAAGCAAAATTTTGTTATGGGAGGAGCGGTTGAGAGCCAAAAACACGATCACTATAATCCATGATGTCTTTTCAAAAGGAAGACCTGATGCAACCAAAAAAGAGGACCACTTTTAGAAATTCACTTTAAAAAAATAATAGATTTATTTAGCCTATTTATTTTAAATATTATTATTTTATCTTTATTTTTATCCTGCTGACTACCTGATTCACAAGAAATTATCGTAGGCCCTATAAATAGAAAAACTACTAAGCTATTACATTGACCTGCCTCTGGAGAAGCCAACAAATTGCTGTCCGGTTCAAATTTTTAATTTTCTTTTTTTTGTTTACATTTAGAGGTATGATCGAAATTTAGGACTGCTTGCTAAGACCGCCAAGCAGGGAAAAGTGCTGTAAAGTGTTTTTCCAAGGACACAACAAAATGGCAAGAGCAGGCTTTGAAGCGCGACCGTGTCGAACACATTTGCCATCAATCACGGCGCCCTTAACACTCAAACTGTCAACGAATGTGAAATAAAGGTGAAGACCTTTTTGTTCTTTAATTTTTTTCAAACCCTAATTTTCTTTTAATTGAAAAAAATCTTTACTTCATTTTTTTTTACAATTTTTTAACTGTCTTAGTGCTACTATGAACCTTAATTTGACAATCATTCTTCATGGAGGTTTTTAACTCCCAATCCTTCTCCTTCTGCGCATACACCTATTTTTTAACTGGTTGTTAAACGGGTTTTCGGAAACGTGGTTGAGTGGTTAAAGCGCAGTGCTTGTGATCAGCGTGGTCTCGGTTCAAAACCTACTCGCCTCATTCTGCTGCGTCCTTTGGAAAGACACCTTACGGGAATTTTCCCTGCTTGGTGGTCTTGGCAAGCAGTTCTAAATTTCAGTCGTATCTCTAAAGAAAAAATCGAAATATGAAAGTTTTAGCTGTACAACAATATCTTGGCATCTTTGGCAGCTGGTCAGGGTAATTGCTTGTCCTAAGTAGAGCGCCTCCGACGCTTTTCTGAGTCGCAGGAAGATGAATATAAAGATGAAATAGAAAAACAAATAAAGAAATTATAGGGGTGGGCAAACCACCAACTCTTCATTTTTATAAAAAATCGCGAGCTATAATTAATAAATATAGTGTTTAAATAATTGCTCACATAAATTTTGTTACGACAAGAATTTATTCGCTTTATTTAGGAAAAAAATACGTAAGATCAAAGCAATCACTTTTGGGGGGGGAAGGTTTCGATCGAAGTTCACATAAAAGATAATTTGAAACAATTATTGAAATCAAAGTAAGGATCAAAAAATTTTTAGCGCTATAATACTGTATCGATTGGGGGAAAGGGTGTGAGTACAAACATTTAAAACATTACCAGAGTTGCTTGTTGCCGAAAGAAAAATTTAAACCAAGTTTTTTTGTAATCGGATTATCTTGTAACAGATGGCTCTGCCAATAAAAATCTTCACTGGAATAAACGCAAGAAAGTTGCAAAATTATTGATTAAAGAAGTTTGACTCTAAGCTTGTTGCCACTTCCAATTAAGCCAAAGCTGCCAATTGAGTCACGTTTTAATTCATTACAACAACATCAAGTAAAAAAACATCAAAAAATGTCCGGTCTAGAGAACAAATTAAAAAACATTAGACCTTGACCACAAAAAGTCGGTCTCGAGACCTTCGTTACAGAAGTAGGTAAATTACTTTCTAAAAATAATTAATTACAAATTTCAGTTATTCCGCGTAAAAAGTAACTACCTCGTAATTACAAGTTATAATTACCATTTTGAAAAAGTAACAAGTTGTAGTTGCAAATGAAGTTAGGTTTTATCATTAAAGCAGTGTTAGGATTTTTTTTAAGAGCTGCTGCAAAATTTTAGTCTTAAGTAACTTAGAACTATTAATTCAACAACTAACACAACGCAATAAAGAGAGCCAAAAGTTATTGAAAGTAGACAAAATAAAAAGTAAGGCAGTCTTCTTCAATAGGGGTTTCGCAATGGTACCCATGGGTTCTTAATTCCGTAAAATTTAGGTGTTCCTCATCAATTCATATATAAGGTAGTAAATAAGGGTTCCGCAAAATTTGAAAAATTTGCTCAAGAGGTTCGTGATACAAAAAAGTTGAAGAGCACTAGAATAAAGCATTTAATTTTTTTCAAAAATACAAGCATTTTAAAATGTTCATCCAGCGCCTGCTTTAGCATAAAATCTTCCTTCGTTGATTTCCTTCGTTTTTTCTTCTTGATTTTAGGCTAAATCTTATGCTTTTTTATTAAAACGATGTTTAGTCGATATTTCAAGAAAAAATTTTCAGGTTGTTGGATAAAAAAATCTCTTGCTACATAAAATTTATCGGTTTGCAATGCAAAAAAGGGTTAGTCTTTTACTTGATTTTTTGGTGACGGCCGCAATAAAACTCAAACCAAGCTAATTTTATTTAATCGATAAAATGCAATTAGAATGATGATACCAAAAGAGTTTGAATAAATTTGTTAATATTATACGATTATTGGATTTGTCTAAATGACTTCAATTACTAAATTAAATAATTAGTTCAATCGCTCGATTACATTTTAATAAATATTTGGTCCTTTATCGAACGTACGAAAATCTGCCAAGGTAATATTACATCAGCAAAAACTGAAAGATTTAAAATTTAGACCAAAACGCTGTATATCTTTTAATTGTCAATTTATATTGCTTTTAAACGGAACTTAAGTTTAAAGTATGCCAAAAGAGTGAATAATAATTAAGACGCAGTTAAGCGCAAATAAGAATTCTTTAAAAATATTATTAAACAGGCTCGCGTCTTTCCGATGCTACATTTGAAAAGACACTCTCAAAAAATTTTTACTAAATAAACATTTTGAGGATCAAAAAAAGGTTTCTTTGCTTGCAACAGGTACATTCACTCCAGTAAATTATAAACCACGGTTAACTGAATAATTTTTTTTGGTCTTCACCAAGTTTTGTGTGAAAGTTTTGTTTGAAATATTAATTTTAATGTAATGATAATTTTCGAATTGACATAAAATGAAAAAAGTTTTAATTTATAAACTTGTAATTTGGCATCCAAACCTTAAGCTTTTTTAAAAAATATCTTGTGCTTTTTCTAAATTTGCTGTGGCAGCATTGCGTTCATCATTTTGTCTACAACATTTGGGCTTCAAAATTTCTTTTGAATTGCGACGTTTGCAGGTATAGAAATATTGTACTTAATAAAAACCACTTGACTTTCTCAATATTAAATGCTTTTTCATCAATAACTCTTACCAATAATCAGCACCGATAGTGTCTCTGAGTGCTTTAGACCGCGGTCACTGACGGTGAACGCGATAGACAAGGTTGCGGTTCAAAACCTACTCGTGCCATTCTGTTATGTCCTTTGGAAAGACACTTTATGGCACTTTTCTCAACTCTGCGGTCTTGGCCAGCAGCTTTAAATTTCAGCCATATCTCTAAAAACACAGATTTAAAAACTTTAAATCTCAACAGCAATATCTTGGCATCTCCGGAAGCAAGTAGGGATAAATGATTGACAATTGCTCTAGGTACAGCGCCTCCGATACTTTCCTGCGCGTCAGAAAAGTAAATGTAGAGATGAAATTTAAAAAACAACAACAATAATAATCTTCAATTTAAAAACTATTTGTAACAAACAACTTTTATCAGGATCACAATAGTAACTAATGATAATTTTTGCAAAAATAGGAGAGTTACAGTTACAGTTACTCAAAATGTAACTAGTTACTGCCCACCTCTGAAGCCAACCCACTTTTATATCAAAATAATTTTAAGTTGTGGTTTGGTTTGTTAACAAGAAAGCTCTGTTGTTAACTTGCTGCTAAAAGACAACACATCGATGTAAGACTCAAGCGCTTGTCTACGGTACAGCAATAAGGATAAAAACAAAAAATTCTTTAGTATTTCTGAAGTAAAGAAATATGAAAGTATAAACTAATTGTTTTATGTACTTGCGTGTTGGAGCAAGTCTTAAAATTTTCTAAAAGTCCCTTTTTTTGTGGGGTAAAATAGGATAATTAAGATCTTTAATATTTTCTATCGGAATTACTGTTTTAGTAGCGACCGTGAGAGATATAGTCGTAAACGAGTAGAAATATAAAGGCATCTTAGAAAATCTGACAAAGTAATTGCAGTGGCGGTAGCTCAGGTTTAGCTCTTTATCCGTTATTCTACAAGTGTGGATAAGAGGCTGATACAATGTTGATAATGATGAATATTTTTTCAGTCTAGCTGGCGAAAACTAAAAGAAGAGTTACTATTTTATATTCTTTTGCCAATACTCGATAGAGAATTTTTAAAAGAAAATTTATTTTCATCGAATTTCTTCGAATTAAATTTGAATACAAATTACTTAGCTTATAAAAGAAATTTACGTATGTAATTATTTTGAGGAAAACATGTGTATTTTTTTATAATCGAATAAATAACGGAATGAAAACAATTTTTAAAGTACTCCTGTAGTTTTGGCATTTTAAAATCAAATTTTATATTTCTCTATCTAGAAGTCTATAAACAAATAAATATCAAAAAATTCTTTCTTCAACGAATGATAATTTCGTTTAACTTTTCTAGTTTTACTTTAAATATCATTCGTAGTCAAACAATTGGCTAACTGCAATATGATGCTGAAAAAACGTTTTCTCCGATACGTGATGAGACTTTCTTTATTCACACTGATATTGTTGATCGGCAAAGGACGATGTCGTTTTCTTCCAGCCTTTTCCGATTCGGACAGCCTCGGTAAGATCGTCAGCTGTTTTGAAATTAATGATACTGTATTGTTTTGGCTTTATTCTTTTTATCTATGAATAGTAAAACATTTTGTTGGAAAACATTATTTTATTACATAGAAAAAAAAGTAAAACTTATCTTGTGTAGGAAGCTTACTTGGTAAAATAACGAGATAAGTAGGACCATATTTTATTTGCTCTGAAAAAAATTTTTTTACTTAGTTTTGTCAAATTTTGATTTTATTTTGACCCAACAATTGTTTTACGGAGATATTTCGGTTAAATTGTTGCAGAAACCCGAATTCACAACAATTTAGAAAAAATAATTGTATTTTTTTGTCAAAGGTAAGATAAAAAGCTCAGTTTATTTAGTTCGTTAGTGATCCACGATTACAAATATTATTAAAATATGTTTTTCTGCATAACAATTAATTCATATAAAAACTTTTAGATGTATTTCGAAAAATAATTTTATGCATCAGCAATTGTAACTTTGATATAATTTTTTTAAATTTTCATTTCTATTTATTCTCCTGACTCGCAGGAAATTGTCGGAGACAATGTACTTGGGGCAACCATCAAGCAATCATCTTGACCTGCTTTTAGAGGTCCCGAGATATTGCTGTCCGCTTAAAAATTTTTATTTGCCTTTTTAGTTTTTACAAGAGACATGTTTGAAATTTAGAGCTGCTTGCCAAGACCACCAAGCAGAGAAAAGTGTCGTAAAGTATCTTTGTCAAGGACACAAGAAAATAGCATAAGTAGGTTTTGAACAGGAATCGTGTTGATCACGTTTGCCCTCAATACGGCGCTCTTAACCCCTCGATCACGCTGCTTACTTTTTATTCTAAAAAAACACGCATTTAGAGACATATTTTTGTTTCACTTACTTGAAGATAATATTTTATTTTTAAATCGGTAATATCTTTTAAAAATTTTGAATTGGTAAACATTTTTAAAACCCAATAGATTAAGAATTCTTAAACTAAAAATTGCGCATCCTGGGGTAGGGGCGCTAAAAGTTTTTTGGAGAGGCACAAATTTGGTGGAATATTGCAAAACATAAAAAATTTCTATTACTGATTCAAAACTTATAAAAAAAAGGAAAAAAAGTTTTAAAATTGACTTAAGGGGTCGCAGCAAAAAGTATTAGAATTCCTAATATAAATTGCAGAAACAAAATATTTATAGTCACATAAAAAATTGCAAAAATAAGCAAGAAATGAATTTTTGTATATAAAATTTTGACTTCATTCAAAATTTTTTTATGTTACTCAATAAGAAGCAGGTCTTCGAAGCGTTTAAAATAACGTTCCGGTTCAGATTTACGTTCCGCAAACTTTATTTTTAGTGGTTCAGTTCCGGTTCAGATTTAAAAAAAAGATTAATACCGGTTTACGGATCCGGTTCGACGCCCTGCTAAAAAGACTTCTAAGCAAATGAAATTAAGGTTGTGTAAGTTTTATGATGAACTGCAGCTCTGAAAAATTTGGACTTTATTGACTTTAGCGGGCCCCCGTAATAAGTGCTGGTGTACCGTAAAAGTGAAGTTACGGTAGTGTCTGTAAAGGATAAATTTGAACTTTGAAAGCCTGATAAGAGAGCTTTTACGTGTTTCCATCTAGAAAAGTGTCACACACACAAATGCTCTCGTCTGCATTTCAACTGCGAATGTGAGAAAGAAGGATGGAAACGCCGTCTTGCCAAATGCATTCCGTCGTCGTGGATGTGTGACGGATGGAAGGATTGCGATGATGGATCGGATGAGAAGGAGTGCACTTGTCCTCTGGGTCAATTACAATGCAGCTGGTGCCAAAAAGGAGGAGCTTGCAATGGAAACATCTACGACAACTTCTATCAATGCATATCAACGGCCAAATATGGCAATGGAAAGAATGAACCTTACAACAAAAAGTTTGACTTGATGTTTGCGGATTGCCTTTCTCGAAGAGACGAAACAGTTTGGTAAATATTTTAAAGTTAAAAAGATTTTATTTACTTTCACGGTTCATTAACTTAATATGTTTTTAAAAACAAAAAGAAAAAAGTGTTTCTTCAGATTTTTTAAACACTTTTTTCGGTACTTACAAAATGACAAAATATCAAGTGTATGTCCACATGCACTATTGTTTACGACCGCTCTGACAGCTCCAAGCACATGCCAAACATGCAAATGCGGCGGGTTTCTACAGATTTGCGCTTCGAATATCGATTTTACGGTGGGTCGATTAGTTTTGACTTCAAAAAAAGGAGGCGACTTTTGTTTAGTGCGTGTTGTTAACTGTTGATATGTGGAAGGGTTGAATAGTTCCCTGTGGTTTTGTAAACTGAAGGAAAATTTTAATAAACACACATTAACAGATGTCCAGTCTTAACGTAAATTTACTTCTTGCATTCAAAAAAACATTTACTTTACAATAAAATTTTATTTTAATGTATGTTGAATCATTTATGAAAAAAATGGCAAAGCAAATCAAATACGACCTTACCACTACTTTTGGTTCGGTGCTTTATACAAGTGTGGATGGCAATGACAGTGAAATTTCTCATGTATCTGACGGATAGTTAAAATGATGACAACATTGCAACTAGATTTTCTTCTGATAAAGATAATATTGTATCTATAGATGCTCAAGGATGGCGAGCTTGGCTGTTAAATAATGTTGATCTGCCAAAATATGCCTTTACAGCGAACGGTGGTTGTACTTCACAGTCAACACTACAAGATGAATTAGATTGTTTTCAAAAATTTTTGGAAACGATCTCATCAGTGAAGTTATTAGAGCTAAAAAATTTGCCACATTTTATTGCTAAAGATAAAAAGAACAGAAAAAAGAACAGACTTGTTTGCTCTAGAGTGGAGCGAGAAAAACAACTGTTTTCTTTTACAAAACCTGCGAGTGAAAACAGATCTGCTTTTAGAATAGTGCTTTAAACGTTACCATACGCTTTAACAATACAAGTTGTGACAATGTCTACATAGCCGTATCTGCTGGGGGAGCAGGGGAGCAACTTGATCAAAATAATAATTTTTTGGGCTGCGACAAGGAAATATTTGAACCAAACCAGAATTTTTCGGGCAGCGATAAAAGAAAAATTTTGGCAAAATCAGGAATTTTAGAGCAGTGACAAGGATCATTTGTGGCAAATGCCGAAGAAAGTTTACCAATATGGATGAAGACCTTTTTTTAGAGAACGCTGTGGTTTTGGGACAAAAATCGAGAAATCTGAGCGAAATTTTTTTTTTTTTTTCAGAAATTAGAGACAAATTTTTTTGTTTTTCTTCTTTTTTTGTCTTCACCCTAAGATATTGGAAAAATTTTTTGCATATTCGTAAAGTACTAGAAAATCACGATTCGGGCAAATGTCATAAAATTTCGGTAAAAGTCCATCGCCCCCATATTTTTTTGGTTGGTAGTCTTATGAATGTCTATATTACAAAATCAAATTCAATGCGCTGTATTGTGTTGTATCTTGTTCTCATATGGTAAAACAACTACAAAATGTAAATGCTTTGTTTCATGTATGACAAGGCTTATTGTAATTGCTAACAATACAAAATCACTTGATGTTTGGAAAAAGAACTGTAGGTTCAGTATGTATATGTTCTTGAGTATTAGAAAATGCAATAAAAAAATTGGAGCTGGGATAACGAAACATGTCCAAAAACTTGGAGTGGAAACGATTAATGACAATCGCAACCGAAATGATGTAGGTTCAAATTCTACTTTCGTCATGGCATGGCATTTTTGTTGTTTGACGGTTTTATTACTCAGCTCCAAATTACAGTCACATCATTATATAAAATTTAGACTGAATTTGCGTTATGTACTGTAAACCAAATAGTTTTTTTTAATTAAGTTCTTATTACTCATTTATTGCATAAGAAAATTCGTTAATTAAATCGACTATAACGTTTAATAAATCGAACTAAACCTTTAACCAACTGCAAACTGAAAAAAAATTTTTTTTCAAGGTACGAAAAAAGATGTAGCCGGAAACTCTTTTCATGTAACGGCTTTTTGACTTGTACGTGGCTCAAAAAACACGACGAAGTTTGTCCCTCCACCTCTTGCCCGAGACGCCGACCCATCCCATGTGATTGCAATAAACCGGGAAATTTTACATGCACCGGAAAGAGCTCCACCTGCTTCGCGGAGAAATGTAAAAAATTTTGATGAAATTTTCTTCAAGAAATAAATTCCGGCGAAAGTTTATCTCAAGTTTGAAACAGTTTCGTGCAAGTTCTTGATAAAAGAATTGATAACAATGTTTGAAAAATAATTTTAAAGTTTGCATTAAATCAGTGGTTCTCAACCTTTTTGCCATTAAATACCCTTGAACAGTGGGGGATATTGGGTGAGGCGAATAAGGCAGTCGTCTCAGGCTCCTCTTTTTTTGGGAGCCCCCCTCGAAAATAGCACATGTACTTTTGAATCCGCTGCAAATGTTTGTTCAGAGAACGATTCCGAGTGAAGATCTTTTTTTTAGAGAACACCCTGATTTTGGGACAAAAATAGGAAAAACTGAGAGCAAATGTAAGTGAAGATCTTTTTTTTTTTTTAGAGGACACCATGAGTTTCGGAGAAAAATATGCAAGCCAAGACCAGACCTCTTTTTTTTCTCATACAACATCAATTTTTGAAAATTCTTGCCTAGAGCCCCTAAATTGGAATATCCACCACTGCCCCTGAGTCAAAAACAATCAACATGTACCCCCCGATAAGGTAAAACCAAATTATGTGAGTATATTTTCATTTCCAGTTTAATTAAAATTCTAATATAATATTACAAAGAATTTATATTCTTGCTCGCACAGGTAAGTACTGGGGAACATAAGCAAAGAGTTTAGAACAATATCAGATACAACAGGGTAAGTCACACTCATCTTTGTCCAAAACTTGGTAAGGGTGAGCGTTTCAAATGCATCTTTTGCAAAAGAGTCATTCACCAAATCTAAGAATTTTTCTTGAATGCTATCTGGAAGAGATTGCACATTCACAAGAATGGGTTTTGAATCAGTTTTGATTCTATTTCACTCAATTCAGGGAAGTAAGACTGCAACTCTTTTCGCAGAGAAGCTAGGTGGGCTTGGACAAGCTGCGCCATTTCTAGATTTCCAGTGATTTTAGTTTTAGTTTTATTAAGTTCCTCATTAAGGTTTTCAAACATGCTCAGATTTCCATCTTTGTCCTTTTTTTCCCAGAGATTGAGCTTCATGTTGAATGTCCTTAATTTGTCCATGAAATCAATCACTGTATGAAAACGGCCTTGGATAGACAAGTTCAATAAATTAAGCCTCGAGAATATATCAGAAAGGTAGGCCAGCTTTTGAAGCCACTGGCTATCTGACAGTTTCTGAACGAACTCAGGTGACCTTGTCTTGTTAACACGTTTGAAAAATTAAGAAAACTCCTCCTTTAGTGATCCTACTCTTCTTATCACATTTCCCCGAGACAACCAGCGAACTTCAGTGTGAAACAGTAACGCTTCATAATCACTTCCTAATTCCTGGCACAGTAGGGAAAATAGCCGTGTATTTAAGGAACTTGATTTGATGGTATTTATCATATGCACAACATCATCAAGTACTAACCTCAACCCAGGTGGTAGAGTTTTACGTGCCAGAGCATATCGATGAAGCATGCAATGAAGATGCCGTGTTTTAGAATTCATCTCGAGATTAGTACTTGATGATGTTGTACCTCGAAACCCTGATCGACGGCCAAGCATTGATAGTGCTCCGTCAGTTGTGCATTTACATACATAATTCCAGGACAATCCTTCTCTCTCAAAAAAATTTGAGACCTTAATAAAAATGTCTTCGCCTCTTGTGGTAGAATCTAAGGCATGATAGAACCGAAAATTTTCCTTGAAATCTTTGCAACTGACGTATCGTACAACACAAGGAGTTGAGCACAAGCAGTCACATCAGTCGACTCATCAAGTTGGATAGCATATTTTCCAAAAGGTGCCTTATTTAATTCCACAATCACTTGTTGTTTGACATCATCAGACATATCTACTATTCGTCGATGAACTGTATCGTTTAGTTGGGGTATTAATGCAACCTTCTCAGCATCACATCCACCAACACATTGAATTATATCTTTACAGCAAGGTATGATTAATTTCTCTGCAATGTTGTGAGGTTTTTGTTTTTGTGCAATTCTCAGTGATATCATGTAAGACGCACGCAACCCAACTTTATGTTGTTGACTGATATACCCTGGATGATCAAGGAGTGCTCGCCTTAATTCATCTTCTTTTTACTTGAAAAAAGCTCTACCTTTACTTTTATGATTTGATGACATCGGTTTAGATGATGTTTGAGAAAAGTAGGCTTTATGCACCCAACGGATAAAACCTTACAGCATGGCCTACTTAAAACACGGCCTTATATGTCACATTTTGCGATCAATTTCTAAGAGGCCTAAAATGAAAATGCTGTGCTGCAGCAAAATACACTCAATATGATTTGCTCTGGCTAGTGCCCTAACAGTGTCATGTTTATCAAATTCTAGTTTGAACAAAGACAGACAGAATAAGTAATTTAAATATGTAACTTATACCAGAGAAATCGTTCTATTAAGTAACTTAGTGTTGATCATTATATTGTAGAGTATTATGACATCACAATACTCGTATGCTATAACCTTGCCTCGTGTACTGTTAACATTCAGTCGCTGATTGTTATCCTAATAAAAGGCAGTTGTTTAAGCTTGAAGTTTTAGCAGTTATAGTTAGAAGAACATTACAATATTTTACTAACGCACTTAGTGTAAATACGTATCTTTCTGCATAGTAGGCTGTGTATTCTTTGTTTTGGTTTTGAGTGCTGTGGGCTAGTGCGTTACAGTATGAGTAGTAGGTGGGTTCAAATAAATTTAGTTTGCTCTTCTGTATGAACATTAGCCAAATATAGTAAGTTTTAAACATTGAATTTGTAATTAGAGGCAATAGTTATATTTTCCATTGTCTTACTTTAAAAAAACACTATGAGTAACTTACTAACTTACTTACAACACTTTTTTAATGAGATATATTAACTGTAGGAGCTTTAAGAAAAAGTAACGCAAGCAGCGTAAAAAAACGTCCCATTATTACATTTGAAGAAGTTCGTTAGTGTAAAGTTCTTGACTGATGGCAGTTTATCATCAATAGGTTAGATCTAAAATTGTTTCGAAATTTCTTTGCAGTATGTGTTTTTCTTTGTTGACGCCATAAGTTTTAAAGATGTATGAAGTGTTTATAATTTGTTATTAGAGCAATCATGGTTAACAAATGTGTAATTTTTGGCTGTAAATCTGGATATAAAAGTAATGCAACTTCTGTTCTGTCTTTTCACTTTCCCCTTCAAAAAGTTGATATGCTGGAAAAATGGACTAAATTCGTCAATCGTTTGGATTGGTCACCCACAAGTAATTCAGTAATATGTGCAAATCATTTTGATCAAAAATTTATTTTAAATGGGAAAAGAAAAAAGTTAAATTGGAAATTAAACCCAGTACCAAACATTTACCCTGAAAGTTTACTTTCAAAACCATCTTTCTTGCCTACGCTTACAGGTTTCAGAAAGTCTCCTAAACCTCGTATTTACCAACCAGACCAGTTGGACAAATTTGTGGAAAAAGATAAAATACACAACATTGAAGATATAACAGAGAAACATTGTCCTTCTGGTTACACCTGGCATAAAACAAAAGACTTTATATTGCTTTATGTTTTGTTATTTGATGATTGCAGTGGCTTTCCCACTATTTGTGAAGCCATAAAAATTGACAATAGTTTGCATGTTGAACTCCAATATTGTAACAACCGAGTTCCTCTCCCAGATTGGTTTTCGCAAGGAAGAAATTCAAAATTAATCAGATTTTCTATGTTGGAAAATTTACCAATTTATTTGAAAAGCTTTGCTCATGACCATTCCTTATTGTCTGAATTCCAAAAACGAAAACATTACAAGCCCAAAGGACAATCTCCGTATTCGTCAAAAATAATACGTTTGGCTTTGCTTTTGCGGTACACATCTTTACAGGCATACAAACTGCTGCTCGAAGAGTTTTGCTTTCCTTCATTATCGCTTTTAGCAAAATTAAAGTCAGGAAATTTGGATACCATTAAAGCTGCGGAACTATTGAGACACAAAAAAAATATTATCGAACAACGTCGTGCTTATCACCGATGAAATGTATTTGAAAAAAAAAGTACAATATTCTGCTGGGAAGATGTTGGTGCAGATTCCGATGGCAACATGTACAAAGGTGTTGTTGTTTTCATTAAGACAGTCTGTACCCGTTGTTGTAAAAGCTTGTCCTGAAACTGAGATCAGTGGACGGTGGCTTGCAGAAAAACTCTCAGAATGTGTCACCGATTTGTGTAAGAGTGGTTTTCAAGTACGTGGCATTGTGAGTGACAATCATGCGGCCAATGTTTCAGCTTTTAATATTTTATTACAGGAATATGCACACAAAGATGCAAGGTTTATTGTGCATTCACAAAGTTCATGCAAAACATATTTGTTTTACGACAATGTCCACCTGGCAAAAAACATAAGAAACAATTTGCTAAATAGTCAAAAATTTGTTTTTCCAGCATTTTACTTCTCCATCAAGAATATAGTTGTGGCATCATCACAAGCGGGATATATATCATGGAGAGACTTTAAAGATTTTAAAGAGACTTTAATCATGAAGAAGATGCAAAACTAAAAGCCAATTTACGTAAAGCACCAAAACTTACATATGAAGTTTTACACCCGGGCCATAATAAGCAAAATGTCAATTTAGCATTAGCAATTTTCCATGACACAACAATAGCAGCAATCAAAAGTTATTTTCCCTCTCGACAAGATGTCGCTGGATTTTTGTCGGCAATTAACGTGTGGTGGAAAATAGTAAATAGCAAGCAGGAGTTTTATCTCGATGATATTGCTAATGCCATTACATTAGGTAATGGAAAGATAGATTTTTTGCGAGCTTTTGCTGAATGGCTGGAAAATTGGTTGAAAAATGGGAGTGCTTCTTTTCGATTTTCTAAGCAAACAATGCAAGCATTGATATGGATTCTTCGTTCACAAGCAGATCTTTTAGACGAACTACTTATCGATGACCACAAGTACATCCTAACTGCTCGCCTGCAAAGCGATCCTATTGAGCGCAGGTTTTCCCAATACAGACAACTAAACGGTGGACATTTTCTTGTGAGTTTGAGAGAGGTGGAAACCAGTGAAAAGATTTTGTTATGCCAAACCCTACTAAAAGAAAACATTAACTTTTGGGAAGAGGAGCTGACAGTCACAAACACAACCCAGGAAATTGAAAAATTTAAAGAAGCTCTTGATTCTATGAGTGTCTTAATTCAAGAAGCAACCTTGACAGCAGAAACCGGGGAAGTGGTACAAGTAGTGTCTGGCTACATTGCCAAACAACTAACAGAAAAGACTAAATGTCGCCAATGTATCAACTCACTATGTGGCAATGAAGTTGAAAAGAATTCGTACTTTGAACTTTTATTGCGTGGGGGACTCAAACTAGTGGAGTGAAACTTTTATTGCGTGGAGTACCATCTGCAGTTCTCAAAGATTATGTTGCTTTTGGTTTTGCCACTCTAGACCTCACAGACGCTTTGCTGCAGCAGTACTGTTGTGATAACATTCAAACAGGTGCTCAAACTGTTTTAAATACCTACTGCACCAATGTTTTATTTACGTGTGCCGACCACATTGTTTGGGGCCAAAAGTGTGCGAATAAGATCATGACCAATATTTTCTACAATAATAAACAAAAAATTGAAAATAGCAAGATTAGAAAAGATGTAAGTACTTTTAAGAAGCGACAACGGTCAAAGTGTTGAATTATTTGTCAATTTCTGCATTGACCGTAGTTTAAAACCTTGATATGCAACTGTTTAAAAAGCTCAATTGAGTTGAGAGATTCATTGTTTTGCAGCAATTTATTACATTATGTTGTATATATTGCAAAAACTTAAAGCATATAGCATAGCTTGCATTAGAATGTGCTTTAAAACGTAACCCTTCGAGATTTTTAACAAATAATTCATATTGACTTTTCAATATTTTCAATTTTGTTTAAGTAATATTTATTGTAATATTACAATTGTGATCATTATTTCATAAAAAAGATGTTTATGTGTCAAAATTCTCTAACTCTAATGATATTGAGTGTATTTTGCTGCAGCACAGCATTTTCATTTTAGGCCTCTTAGAAATCGATCGCAAAATGTGACACATAAGGCCGTGTTTTAAGTAGGCCATGCTTACAGCATAAAACACATTGTGGAAATTGACGCCCATTTTTGTTAATGACAGTGAATCCATACTGGATGTATTAATAGTTTTCATAATACTTTCTTTTCTTCGCTAGTGAGGACATAACCAAACTTTAAACAACAATTTTGGAATAATAACTAGAAAAACACATCAACATGTGTCAATGCGTTATATTTTTTAGAAAGTAAATGCATTTAAAAACTTAAGGCAAAAATAAACATTACAAAAACAATTCTACCTCAAATAAAGTAATAAACTACCAGCTGATTAGGCTTTAGTTTTAACATAAAAAATTAAAATTTAATTTATTCCATCCTTTCTTTTCTTTGCGTTTTTTGTTCTGTATGGTATGTCAGTAAGTCAGTAATTGTCTTAAAAAATTAATCAATTAAGTTAACTTCATCCCTATTCTATTTTTTCTTCAAAAAAAATTTTGCCATATCTACTTTGACACGTAACCAGTGAGGTTTAGATTCGTTTTGTGCTACTTAAAGTATACTCGCATAGCTTATCTGGCAAAGCGGTGGGTTTCACATTGTAGCATCACAGCAGCACAAGATCAGGCAAAATTTACGCCAAGTTTTCTATCGGAATGCATTTTAGGATAGAATATTACAGTAAAAGACAGCCATACGTAAAAACTCGACTGCCATCCAAGTACCCCTTGAAATTTTCTCGCGTACCCCAGGTTGCGAACCACTGCATTAAGTCTTTCTTTTTTTAAACAGTCAAAAAATTTCCAAAATTTTTAAAGATTTTGAAAACCCCAAATTTTTTAATCTTGGATTTTTAAAAACAAAATATTTAAATATTTTAATTTAAAGAAGCTATGACGATCAACATTAACGTATAAATCTAAAAAAATATTAAAAACCTTTTGAAATGATGTCTCGCTGCTGCTCAATCGGGGGCACAAAATATTCATGTGATACGTTCGTGATTAAAATTGTGGGACCACTGATTGAAAAGAATTTTAAAAAATTTTTCTCTTTTAATTAATTTGTTTCTTTTTCGCCGTAAAAATGAAATCTGAAACAAGTTCTTGTTTGCTTTTTGACGGTTTGATCATGTCGTGACAAATTCCACAGTAATCTTATAAGAAAGAAAGAAAATCAACAAGTTGATCTGTTTTGTCGTTTTTCGCAGGGCGATGCAATAAAATCGTGACGTGTTCTGATTCATCGGACGAACTCGACTGTTCGTGCAAGCAAAACGAGTTCAAGTGTCATTGCTACGCCTCAAATCCGGTCACGTGTCCACGACGTCAAGGATGCATTCTGAGCAATAAAGTAAACGACGGAATAACCGATTGTCCGGATGATAGCGATGAGAACCAGTACAGAGCTCAAGGTCACTGTAATAAGTGTTACGTCACATTAAAGCGATTTCAAAACAAAACACAATGTCAGCCAAACACGAATTTCGATTGTGACATAACAACTTGTTATAGTGCCCCGTCGATTGATGAAAACCTTCAAAACGGTGTTTTAAATGACGTAATATGTTCTAATGCTTCAAAATGTCCCGATGACGACAATCACGAAATATGCGCTCGAACTTTTCATTGTAAAGACGACGGTTTGGCGCTAGCAATTCAGTTTTGCGACGGCCGAATAGATTGCTTGGATGGAAGCGATGAAACTCGATATCATCCCGGGTTTAAATGCGTTGGATCACGGGGAACTTGCGTGCTACCTCAGATTAACTTGTACGATGACGTCGCACAGTGTGACGACCAATCAGATCTGTGTTTCAGCGTTAATGGGTCGTGCTTTCAATGCTTGGATAAGCGCTTGTGGATATCTTCAAAGCAAGTTTGCGACGGAAGTAGCGATTGCTTTGATTCTTCTGACGAGATTTTATGCGAAAACGTTATCACTAGTTATACTGGAGACCTCAATTCAATCTTGCTTCAGTGCGACCAAAAAACGTTGAATAATAACATGATTCTAATGACTTCTTATCAAAAACCAAATATCAACTTTATCCAATGCCAAACCAAATACGGTCAAACAACAGCGACCCTGTGTGACGGTCAACCGGAATGCCGCGATTTCAGTGACGAGTGCAACTGTGAAAATCCACCTCGCTTTTGTAATGACACTTGCCACTTGTTCTATCCTCTCGGTGATCGCTATTGTGACGGTTACGAAGACGAAGCGTGGAAATATATCAACAACTCCAACTGTCCAAAAGGTTTTGACGAAAGATTTTGTCCAGATAGATTCCGTTGCAAAGCCGGCGATCGAGTCAGCATCAATGTCAAACAAAAGTGCAACGGGATGAATGACTGCGACGACGGCGCCGATGAAACGAATTGTCCAGAAGCGGCAGAATATGCAATCTTTTCATCAAATTCTGAAATGATTGATAGTGTTTGGTTGCGATCGGTCTTTTGGATTATGGGATTTTTCGTAATTGGGGGTAATTGTTTCGTCATCATAAAAACAATACGCGATTTAAAACATTTAAAATCACGTAATTTAAAGTATTGTTTTCAAATTATGGTTTTAAATATTTCGATTGCTGATTTCATAATGGGTATTTATTTAATCATCATAGCAGCGTACAGTGCAGCCTTCTCTGGAACCTATAAGTTGTTTGATTTGGCGTGGAGAAGCAGTCTCCGATGTTCAATAATAGGAAGCTTAGCAATAATCTCGAGCGAGACATCTTGTTTCCTTATGGTAATCTTGACATCATACCGTTTGTATAGCGTTTACTTCCCCGGTAGATCTCTCCAACCTTTATCAAGATTTCGATTGTACTTTTACATTTGCTTTGTGTGGTTGACCGCGGCGTTGTTGGCTGTTCTTCCAATACCCCATCAAATTAGCCAGTACTTTGCGCGTGATGTTTGGTTTGTAGCCGATCGTTTTACAGTCTCACATATTTGGAGCAAGCGAAATGTCGCGCTGTTTACATGTCGTTTGTCACAGTTGACCAACGTCGCACTTAAGCCCAAGAGTAATACATGGGATGTGGTTGAGGAATATCTCAAGCTTAATTTTCCTCAATATGCTCCTCAAGGACAATTTGGATATTACGGCGAAACAAGCGTATGTCTGCCGAGGTTCTTTGTCAATTACGGAGATTATGCTTGGGAATACACTCTGATAATTATAACCATCAATCTGGTCAGTTTTGTGTTCATTGCAGTTGCTTATTGCTTGATCATTGTGAAAGTTAAAAAGCAAAACTCATTGATAAATAAAAACAAAAAAGTTTTAAAGCAAGAAAAAAGAACTCAAGCTCGCATTGCAAGAATCATTCTGACCGATATGTTGTGTTGGATTCCGATTTGTCTCATGACTTATGCCAAGTTAGCGGGAGGAAATGTTTCAAGCGTTGCTTACATTGTCAGCGCCGGCTTGCTACTTCCAATCAACAGTGCGTTTAACCCATTTCTACTGTCGTCACTTCCGGAAAAAATTCTCGAAGTAATTGTGTCATGGAGAAACAAATTGACGGGCACGATAATTCAAACTGTATCTGTCGACAGGCCTACATTGGAAAACACAAATCCAACGCAACCCAAATATACAGATAGTTCAATATAAATATGAAAACGTTCAACTTAGTTCATGTTTATGCAGTTTATGCGGTCAACGTAGAATATCTATCAGTGGAAAACTATATTATTGTTTTTTATGGTGTTTGTTTAGCTCCACGTTGAAAACTTGCGTAATGTGTTTCGTTCATCAAATTCGTGATAGATTTGTTCTGTGATGAAATTAGTTATATCAATTTTTCTTTCGATGAAATCAATTTTATTCGACTAATCAAGCGACTCATTTTACGTCAGTAAAGTCTTATAAAAAAAAAAAAAACTTAACTCAAACGATTAAAAAAAGCAATAAAGCCACACTTCAACAAACCGCTTTGTGTAAGATTTAAGAAATCACAGGACTTAATCAAAATAAAAATTATTTTTTGTTGAACTTGTATTATTTTTTGATCAAAAGTACTCTTTGAATTTTGATGCATATTCCTTATTTATATTTTGCCTTTATTGCGGTAAACCTCCTATATTATTTTTTTACTGTAGAATATATAGAGTGGATATATGATGATATACGAGTATTTATAATGTATTATATCAAAAATTTTTTTAGAACTTTTTCTATCTTGCTGTATAGCAATAGTCTTAATTTATTGAAAAACATTTTAACTATTGGTTTATTTACTTTAATTTTAATCTAGTTTGAATTAACTTATATTATTTACAATGAAAAAATTTTTTTTCTAAAATCAAATCTAGTTTAATGCAGTCTACAATTGAATTTTTAATGCCTTAGCCCAGGGATGTCCAACCTGCGGCCCACTGCTTACCCAAATCTTTTAGTTATACTTTCATAACTGCATCGAATTCGATGCCACTGCTGTTATAGTAACATATAGGGAAACAAAGTGAATACGTGAATTAATTGCTGCATCAAGTGACGTCCAATAAGCTGATCTATAAAAACTTTTTGAACTTTTTGAACGAATAAACTTATTTGTTCTTGGAGAGGTCTTCTTAAGTGTGCCAGACTGGACGTTCTTTTTGGTATCATCCCTGGTGGCAATAATGTTGCCTACCTTTTTAGTTGGTAAATTGCCTTTCTTGAGACCCCAGCATCTTCGGCTACAGCAATCACAGACTCTCCCTTCTCTAATAAAGTCAAGGCCCGAGCTTTTTCTTAAATTTGCATCTTCTTTTGACCCATTTTAATTCCTGTAATAATTTTTACAACATCTCAAAACTAAAAAAATGAAAAATGTTGTCCGATTTTACTGACCTATTATTTACCCGTAAAGCAACACGAGGCACGCAGAGCAATGGCTATGCGATGAAGTACAGCCAGAGGCTTGCTTATGACGTAACTGTAAGCGTTTATTGGACACAATGTTTTTGGCGGAAACAATAAGTAAAAATCTTGTGAAGATTTTTCATGTAAATTTTTTTTTGCAGTACAAATGTAAAGATTGTTTTTGCCGGCACTGTAAATGACATTCAGCTGTCTCATCCTCGCGTGTGATGCGCGCATAACAAACGCATCCCTTGGCATAACTAGACGCATCCGAGAAAAAATGCAGTTGCAAACCCAGATGTTTGCCTCCTACTCGGCACCAAAATAGTATGCGGAGTTCTTTTAACTAACCCAAGCTATCGCCTTCTTTCGGTCTTTTCGGAAAATTACTCGTCCCAGTCTTGTTCCTGGCATGCGCTTCTGTAAATCATACGTGCCTCAAGTACGACTGGCGCTAGAAATCCTAGTGGGTCGTAAAGTGAATTGGTAATTGAAAGCAAAACACGCTTGGTAGGAAGTTTGTCGGAAATTTCTACGGCAAAATAGAATTCGTCTTTTTCCAATGACCGTTTTATATTCAAGACAACGTTTTTACATCCGCTTCCTAAAGGCATTTCACATATCGCTTTACCTCTATGACTGGCTGGAACCGACGCCATTACTCGGGCGCTTGTAGACTGCCATTTCGTCAAGTTTAACCCAGCCATTGCCAAAATTGCTCGCATGTCTTCAACCCGCTTAATTCTCGCTTCGCAATTTTTTGATCCGGAAAGAAAATCATCCATGTAAAAACACTGCCAAACATTTTTTGATATGTTTGGTTCAAAATATTTTGCAAATCGTTTGCCACTTCTTTCAGAAAAAAGCAATACAACTAGGAGATGATTTAGCGCCGAATAAGTACACTAACAAACGATAAATCTTAGGCTCAATTGTTGAACCCAGCCAATTGCCAAAATTGACAAACACGACCCGTACCTTTCCCGCTTTCGGGGACTTACCTCAGAAGTATGTGGCAAATACCAAGTGCGAACTCTTCTATCCTGTTCCTTCTCTGGTAACCTTTCGGCGTATGCTATATATTATAGTATACAAATATATATAGTATGTTATACTATAGGCGTATACTATGTATATATAGTATGCTAGGCTTATTTAATGCTATATATGCGGGCCCGCAAGCAACCATAAAATCTAGCAGATAATTGCTTTCAGAGATGCCAAGATATTACATTGGGTTGGAATTTTTAATTTACTTTTTTAGTTTTTATTTAAGACATAACTAAAATGGTAGTCTTTCCAGACTACCTTACTAGCCTGAGTAAGCTAAGCCTAAACGAAAAGTAGTAAAAGGGCTACTGGCTATGAAGTGCATAAAACGTTCCTAAACCTGACCCTACTTAAAATTAACTATATAGTAACTTGTTCCGGAAAAATGGGGAAAGTATTGGTAAACACTTAACTATAACAAAAGTCAATTTGTGATAATACTACTATAAGTCAAGAAATTCCTTTGAACCTGCAATCGATACGAAAAACAAAAACATGTCGCAATGCTTGCAAAAAAAACTTCCAATGACCCTAGGTTTATGCAATGGAATCATCGTTTTTGAAGCAACTGCAATGCTGCATGATATTGATGCGGAGTTCGCAGTTATTGACTCCGCTCTTAAAGCTAAAAAAAGGGCAAGTACCCAGGATTGCGGGGTCGGAGTCGGAATATTTTCTCCGACTCCGACTTCTTGTGTCCAATTTCTTTACATATTAGTGATTTTAACAGAGCAGTTTACGCGGCCACGCGCGGCAGTACAGTGCGGTGCAGTAATCTTTTTAAGAGAACCTTGCCGCGTATCGCGCGACACAGCGTGCAATTCATAAAAAGTTTACATTTAAATATTAAGCAAATAGTATTTTTATTTATCTTTCTTCAATCTAATGACAGGAAGCAAATGCCAGGTGCATAATCAATTACTACCCTAACCAGCCTCGTGTTTAATTCGTTCCGTGACCGAGCTCGTACCTTGATTTGCTCGTATGACAAAGCGAATTTTCTGATTGAAATTAATATAAATGCCATTAATCCGTTTCAGCCCTCAAAATGCCCCCCATTTTTTTTATTTTTGTCGTGACTTTAAATGAGTACTTTCTCCAACACAAGCAAGTGTTGAACTTCTGTTTTCATCACTAAAGCTCATCAGAACAGATCAAAGGGCTGCAATCAAGGAGAAACTCACAGAAGCAATTTTGTTTTACGAGCAAATTATTAAATTAAAATTTTTGAAAATTAAAACTTACTCTTCTTGCTCTATTCTTTCATAAAAATATCAACGAAAAGTTTAGAATCAAAGTAAATTTTTTAATAATCTTCTAATATGAATGTCTATAAACGGCAGGAAGCCTGCATGTTTAAGTCTCGTACAAAATTACAATAATTGAATTATCCATGAGATAGAAACTGCAAACCCCCTTTTATTTTGTTTGCAAGATCCGACAAAATTCACATACATATTCTTACTATCAATGTATAACCATAAATTACTGTAAAGAAGATGGACTCCATGTCATCAAACTAATGGCTAAAGTTTATTTGAGAGAAATGAGTATGAGCTTATTATTGGTCTGAAAATGGCAACTTTTTTTCTGGAGTTCCTTCATATGCAGTGAAATCTGAAATTAGTCGCATTTTGTTGTTTTTCTTGTAGTCTATAATTGTGGGTTTCAAATTTTTAATTCTTTTGCATATGGTGTTTTGTTTCTTTTGTTTTTATAAATTTTTGTTTTCAAATTTTCATTGTCAATAAATTTTATAGTTATTACATACATTTGAAAAAATTTTTACAATTATAAAATTTTCAGATTTACGTTTTAACCTCATTACCTACAAATAGATACAAAAGTAAGCCACCTAAAACAAGATGTGCCAAACTTGAGTTTTGCTCTTGTTAGAGCTCGTCAGTTATGCATACCTCATTGAGTTTTGAACCTACTAGATGTAGTCCTACACGCAGGAGACAACACTCAGGGTCTAGTCCTATACCCAGGCCCTACATAAGTCATTATTTGTATTAACATTAAGGTTTGTCGCGGGTTTGATTTACCATGGAAAAAATAATAACTGCAAAATAGACTAGAGATAGCATCATGATTATCCATAAAATATTTTGATGTTCGGAAAATGTAACAAGGATTAAGTATAGAATAGGTATTTAGTTTCCTGTTATGATGTATGTCATTTCGAGTTAGTTTTCTGAATGTAATTTGTATTAATGTTTATTCAAGCACAGTAAGAATTATAGTTAATGGTTGTGTACGAGTATACTCGTATATAATATAATTATATGTATAAACCTATTTATCAAAATACAAATATAACAAAAAAACATGAAAAAAAGTCCAGAGAAACTTCTCTTAAGCAATTTGCACTGCGTTGTCCTAATGTAAGAAAAATTGCTAATTTTTGGTTACGGTTGTTCTTGTTTGCAAATAAAAACCAGCTATTACTGCTTGAACTATTAGCTTAATACTGCTAATCCTGCACTGATCGCACCAATGAAACATTTCTAAATTGCTCTCGCAACGTAAGCGTATTTCTCAGACAGACTTACTAATGTTTTTCGATCTTTGCTATTCATTTATGTTAAAGAAAATCATTATTAATTAAGAATACTTATATTGGCATAAAGACTTGGACTCAAACTTGAACTGTGTTTTTAAATCAAATAATAACTCAGATTTGGCACGAGTCCAGTTGAAAATGGCTTGAGAAAAAAATTCAAATTTTTTCTCTGACTTCTGCTCATGAAAATAAAACCAAGTAATAATCCAAATAGTATTAGGATATACCGTGACCTCCTAAAGGTCTCCTAAAAAGTTAAATGTTTAGGAGGTCATGAATATACGAGTACTTTAATTTTTTGGTGTCCCTACTTAATGTTTAGAGTAAAAAAGGTTGTTAAAAGTCAAGTGAACACAAAAAAACAAAAAAGAAGTTTTTCATTTTTAAAATTGAAACATTTTTATTTCTTTCACAAATGGTTGACAGTAATCAGCATGTTTTGCTAAAATCTGACAATTCCCAACCTAATTTAATGCAACGCAATAAAAAACGCCAAAATTTAATAAGTAAAAAGTAAAAAAAGTAGAAGTAGACGAAGTAAAACATAAGGCAGCTTTCTTCAAAGGGGTTTCGCGGTGATACCATTGGGTCTTAATTCCGTAAAATACGAGTATAGCTTTTCGTTTTTTTATAATATACCAAATTTGGTTTTTATATTGTAGCGGCTTCTGCTTGTATATATTTATTTGTTTAGTTCTTAACTTGCTGTGTGCCTACTACATACAAAAACACGTCCACGCTTTTCTGTCTCAACTCTCTTTTCTTTTTTATTAGTTTCTTTTTCACCGTTTTAAAATGCACGAATAAAGGCAATCGTCTACGCGTAGCGCGTTAAAGAGAATCACCCACTCAAGTAGCGTGGTCGCTACAATCCTCCCCGCACTAGAAATAAAATGAAAAATAATAAAGAAGGAAGTAGTGAACGTAAAACAAGCAAAACGAAATCGACATAACGACAAAAGTCAAAAGCACAGTGGCAAATATATATACAATATGCACAAAATTGCACATTGACCAGCGCCATAAAAAAAACTTGTCTTATATCAGGATTGGAACGACACCAGCAGCCACTTTGAGAAACTCGAGGGAAGGCCCCTTTTCCTGAATCCCTCAAAACAACGTATAAAGGGCGAGGATTCATCCCGACAGAGAACAAATAAAAGCATATTAAAAACGGGTGTCATAATCGAGGAGCCTGGTAGGCATGTTGACTCTTCTCCCTTTTCGCGTTGTAAGTTGTAGTGAGGTGAGAGAAGATGAATGAATGGTGTCGGTAGGCATGTTATCCTCAGAAGAGCAAGTTATGGTTGATGTAGGTGATGATGACTTGGTAGGAATAATGTTACTGTTGCCGGCGCCGAGTTCGCTTGCGGACGGCGATGAGTTGACTAGCCTAGGCTGTTGAGATTTGATATTGTTGCTTAAACCTTCTAGAGAAAGATGAGCCACCTTCAGTCTGCCTACGGAGATGTTGTCAATATGAGTCCGCAAGTCTACAACGAAATATTTGGGGTGGCGTTGAATGATTCGGAAAGAACATTTGTAGACTGCGTGCAATGGTGGGCGGCGGCTATTGATTTTGATGAAAACATGGGTCGTACTAGCATCCATGAGGGCCTTGTCCACATAATGTGCTCTGTTGGTACGTCTCGGTGCAAAATACGGGATTTGCTGCATATAATGGCTCAAATTTTGAGCGAAAGATGACAAATTAATGTTAAAAGCGTCTTCAGAAACGGGCTCAAAAACTTCTCCAGGCAGTCTTACTGGTTGGCCAAACAAAAGATCACTGGGTGTGGAGAAGTCCAGATCCTCTTTAGGCATGTTACGTAATGTCAGGAGAGTTCAGGGTAGTTGATCATATTACTCACTAGGTTCTTCGTTGCATTTCAAAGATGTTTTAAGTGTTTTGTTAAACCGCTCTATCAACCCTTGTGCCTGAGGATGGTAGGCAGTGGAGTGATGTAGTTCGCAGCCCAAAGTTACACACATATCATTCCAGACAGTGCTAGTGAATTGGCTTCCTCTATCGCAATAAATGCGTTCTGGGCATCCAAAAAGAGATGCCCAGTGACGAATAAATCCGTCGACACACTCTTTGGCAGTAATGCCAACTAGCGGTACGGCTTGAAAAAACCGTGAAAATCTAGTAATGACGGTCAAGACGTAATTGTGACCTTTAGAGAGTCCCAGCGGGCCTATGATATCTAGGTAGACGTGAGTAAAGCGTCCTCGAGGAGGGGGTGTGACCGCCTTGACATTGGCCGTATTTTGCCTAATAACCTTTGATCGGGTGCAAGCTTGGCATTCTTTGGTCGGTTGTCCGATATCTTTGCGCATGTCACGCCAAACCATCAATCGGCCAATGCTTTTGGTTCCGGATTTAATCCCGGGATGGGAGCTGGAATGAAAACGCTGGAAGACTGCCCGACGCATAGGTTTTGGAACAAGTGGTCTTAGCCTTCCTTGAGAGTCATCACACAAAAGTGTAGCGCCAGTTTCTCCCAACGGGACATCTTTTAACAGAAGGCTAGTCGTGTTGTTTTGTTTTAAATTTTGCAAATCCAAGTTGGACTGCTGTTCTTCTGCCATTTTGAGATAGTCGATGCCTGCAGTGTTAGGGAGGATTGAATTTAAGAGCGGCGGATCAGCCGGGCGGCTAAGGATGTCGGCAACGTTTTCCTTCCCACTTACTTTTAATTTATTGGTCATTTGGCTAATGAAGTCAAAGAACCGCTCTTGCTTGGGTGAAGCCACTCGGGTTGTGCTGTAAAATTTGGTCACAATGGGGCGATGGTCGGTACACAGAGTGAAGTCTTTGGCTTCCAAATAATATCTGAAATGTTTTAATGACGCATAGCATGCAAACAATTCTCTTTCAAAAGTGGACCAGTGCAGCTGTGCTTTGGTCAGTCTTTTTGACCAAAACGATAATGGAATGAGTGTCCGTTCTTTCCGTTGCTGTAGAACACATCCTATTGTGGTGCCACTGGCATCGGTCACTAATTCGGTTTGAGCATCTGGGTCTGGGAATACAAGCAGCGTGGCGTTAGTAAATGCTTCTTTACTTGCCTGGTAACATGAAACTAATCCTTCGTTCCACGAAAGGGGGCGTCGAGGAGGGCACTGTGTAGCAAAGTCGTGCAATAGTTGTAACAGCTCGGCGTAACCCTTAACGAAGCGGGCGTAAAATTGATACATTCCCAAATAAGCTTTTAGTTGGCGTTTTGTGCGTGGAAGCGGGTAGTCTTTGATGGCAGAAACTTTGGATGAAAGAGGCGCTAGACCTTGGGGGGAAATCTGGTACCCCAAAAATGAAAAACTGTGAACTGCAAAAAAACATTTGGATTCTTTTACTACCAAACCATGTTCACACAACTGGAGCTGGACGTGCTCATCATAGCTTTAAGACATAATGATAAGGTCGTCAAAGTAGCAGTAAACTTGAGGTAATCCGCTAACTACTTCGTTCATCAAACGTTGATAGTAGCATGAGCTTGAAGAAAGACCCATGGGCAAATAATTGTAACAATAATTTCCAAGAGGGATAGTGATTGTCAGCTTGTGTCTGTGCGAAGGATTGACGGAAATGTTATAGTAAGCATCGGCAATGTCGATGCTTGAGAACCACTTGCAGCCGTGAGCTATTGAAGCAAAGTCGTTAATATTTGGTAGTGCGTTTTTTTGAATTTTGAGCAATTTGTTAAGTTGTGTAAAATCTGCACACAGGCGCCAACCTCCGGATTTTTTCTTAACCATTACGATAGGGGACGTCCAAGGACTCTGGCTGCGTTCGAGAACCCCTTGGTCAATCAACCGTTTAAGTTCCACCTTTAGGGCCTGATACTGTTCGTGGTTCAGACGACGAGCTGAAAGGCTAATTGGAGTTTCTTTAAGAGTGTGGACGTCAGCTATCATTGAGTGTCTGATACAACGCAATCGTTTGTCGCCTTCAAAAACGTTGGAAAATTTATCTCAAAGTGTGTTCACTAGTTGGGCTTGGGAAGTGTCGCCTGATGAAATCCCATATTCGGCAGGGAGAGATGAGGAGTGTTTTGGAGAGGAGCGTTGTACCTCAAGGTTCTCAATTAACCATTGCGAAGCAACGTTGACACAAAGCTGATGATGAGCGAGAAAATCGACTCCTAGGATGCCATAGTCGAGTTGGGAGCAAACGTGAAATGTGAATGAGAAAAACCTAGAAAATCCTAGATCAAGCTTAGTGGAAAATAACCCAGAGGTGATGAGGCGACCACCGTCAATGGTGGGTAAGAAGGTGTTACCCTGAACATTGGAGTGGGAAGAGGTACCATAGCCAGCTAGAGTTTGAGGTATAACCGAACATGCTGCCCCAGTATCCACAAGAAATCGTGTGGTAGTGATTCGGTCCATCACATAAAACAAGGGGGTTTTGTCTATATTGTCCTGCCTCCGACCCCTAAGCCATGGAGGCAGGTGCCGCATTTTTTGACAGAGGAATTCCAGAGTTGCTAAACGCAGGGCATGGTGGACTTTGGCATTTGCGGGCTCGGTTGCCAAATCACTGATGATAGTAGCACGCCAGAGCGTTATGTGTATTTTCTTTAGTAGTGTTTGGGGACTGAGTGTGTACCTTAGATATAGCGGCTAATTGGCGTTGTAAATTTTGAAGTGTAGAATTTACCGATTTGTTGATCAACGTTTGATTATCGTTGTGATGAGAGGGTAATGATTTTGATGAGGGGTAATTGCTGTGTAGAGAAAGAAATTTGTCTGCATGTTTAGCTAATGCATCCAGTGGTCCGTCCTCATAATGATATAAGCACAACCGCATATGTGAGTCTAAAGATTCGAGCAACTTATGCTTGATGAGGTCTTTCTGAAGAAGGAAGTTTGAGTCGTACTGTATACCTAGTAGCGTACGTAATTGTATCAAGTACCGTATTCGGTTACTGTACTTTGGCCTCTGTGGCAGTCATTCAAATTTTTGTTAAGCAACCCGATGGGGTTGTTGTATATCGCTCAATTAAAGCTTGTTTTAAAGTGGTGTAGGGAGCGACATTGTTTGTGGTGCGCACTATGTCTGTTAGTCTTTTTAAAATGTGAGTGGTTTTACTGAGAGCCTGGATTAAGTGTGAGTATTTAGATATTTCAGATGTTATGTTGCTGTCGTTAAAAATTAATTCAATGGATTGAAAATACCCTGTTACATTAAATTCCCAAAATTCTGGAAGGTGGACGCTGAATGTAGAATTTTGTCTCAAGCTTGTGTCAGCGAGTGAATAGTGGCGTAATAGTGTGGAGGTGTCACGTGGTCGAGGAAACTGAGGCGTAGCTAGTGAGCAAGTGTTCTGTTGGTTAGCATGTAGTGGCGAGGATGACCAACGGTGATAGAAAATTACGCTAAAAACAAACACAACTGTAATAAAACACAAGCACGAAATTGTTAACAGCATCATACAGTAAGCTACTTCGGAAACTCGATAATAATCTCGAAAGACACAAATTATATACGCAGATGTATTATTTTTTTTTTTTTTCAAGAAATCGCTTCAATGTAAGCTGTAAGCCTACAGCGCATTAATTTACTGTACAGTCAATAACAGATTGTTTCTTGCGATTATAATTGTCAAGTAGTATTGTGACGTCACGATCATGTGATAGTCGCTCTGAAATACTGATGTTGGAGCTAGACAGAATGCAAATATGTATCGCCAATAAAAGCAAAGTAAATAAACGATTTAAAGAACTATATTCAATTTTGAGAAAAAATTAAATACTACAAACAAAGGCGAACGTTCAGTAGGTAATTTATATCGGTCTGCTATTTTTTTTTTTTTTATAACTCCAACTGCTTGCTGTAAGTTATTTGCTGATGGGTGAAGGCAAGTCAGTCCAGCTGTTTTTCCTTGTTTTCTTCGTTCCTTTATACTATAAAGGAACAAAGAAAAGAAGCAGTGGTTCCCAAAGTGGGCGCTACCGCCCCCCAGGGGGCGTTGGTGAAATTTAGGGGGGCGGTAAGAAGAAAGGGAGCAGTTAGGGGGCGGTAAGAAGAAAGGGAGCAGTTAGGGGGCGGTAAGAGAACAAGGGGGCGATAGGAAACAATGAGAAGAAATATACATGAAGGACGATTAAAGACCTTTTATAGGTGATCTTGCAGCGGTGTTTCCCAAAGTATTCAATAAAAGATCGATTCAGGGTAAAGACCTTTATTTTTTTTAGAGATCACAATGAATTTGGGAGAAAAATAGCAAAATTACAGATGAAATCAAAGTGAAGACCTTTTTTTTTTTAGAGATCACCATAAATTTGGGAGAAAAGTAGCAAAATTACAGATAAATATTTTCTGTCAAACATTCTTTTGACTTAAAAAAGAAGCGAGGGGGCGCTGGAAATCAAGCTGAAAACCAAGGGGGCGCCTGACTGAATCTGACTGAAAAAGTTTGGGAAACACTGCTTTATAGCTTGAATTTTAAGGCCCATTTCCACTACGAGCGTGGAAAAAAGCATTCTTTGTTTGTTTTATTGATTTTTTTTGCGCTCGCTTCAATTTTAACCGCTTGCTTCAATCGAAGATCAATAAAAGAAACAAAAAATGCTCTTTTCCACGCTCGTAGTGGAAACGGGCCTTTATTCTAACTGAAATTGCTGTTCGTTTTTTTTTCTTTTTATCGGGGTCACCAAAATGTAGCGGTTTTCTTTTTATCGGCAATTGCTCCCCCTGCCTTTTAATAGTCTGAAAACACGGGAGAACAGGGGAAAAGATTGTGCCTTTTGAAATTTGTCTTACAGAAATATTTTTAGATCTGCTCTACATTCATCAATGCAACGATGTTTCTAAAATTAAAGACATCCGTAAATCATGGTACAATAATGAAAGTCGCGAAAATCGTAAGTTTTAGGTAGTGATGGATTTTGGGTGAGGCGAATGAGGCAGATGCTTGTTTAGAGTGAAAGAACGATTTTGAGTGAAGACCTTTGATTTTGGGACGAAATAGGAAAATCAGAGATCGACTACAAGTGAAGACCTTTTTTTTTTAGAGAATACGCTAATTTGATTGCGACATGGTTGCTATAAACGACTTTTGTTGGAGTGCCTTTTTAACAAAAAGTGCCCTTTTTTTGAAATTTGCCCCCCCTGGAAAAAAAAGCTCCAGCGCCCCTGCCTACTACATACAAAAACACGTCCACACTTTTTTGTCTCAACTCTCTTTTCTTTTTTATTAGTTTCTTTTTCACCGTTTTAAAATGCACGATTAAAGGCAATCGTCTACGCGTAGCACGTTAAAGTGAATCACCCACTCAAGTAGCGTGGTCGCTACAATATAATATAATATACCAATTAGGCAGGCCCGTGTTGACCGTCCCTCAAACCCCTGGCCGAGGGAGCCCAGGGTCATATATGGGACCACTCATTTCCTTGAAAATAATTATGCTTTGCAGGTTTTGCAATATACATGTAAGCATTATAATGATTTAAATGTTTGGTCCGATTGATGTTTTAATTACTCTCTACTATGTTTTAACAAGCGAAACGTTATCTAATATAACATCATAGACAATTGGTTTTATCGCTAAATTGTCAAGTTTAAAAATGAACAATACATTGCTGTTAATTTTTTGAACATTGATTTACAGCGATATAGAGCCAAGAGTCTTTTCTGCTTACCGGTATTGCGCAATTTACATAATTCGCATTAGAATATCCGTTTACTTCCACATGTAACGGCCATCAAACAAAAGTTGGAAAACAAAATAGGGGCCCGCCTGTGAGTTTTTGGGGAAGGACCAAAATTGAAATCACACGCCGCTGCAAGTAGGGGTTCCACGAAATTCGAAAAATTTGTTCAAGGGTTTTATGATGCAAAAAAAGTTGAAGAGCACCACAGTAAAGCATTTAACTTTCTTTCAAAATGTTCATCCAATGTGTGTTTTAACGCAAGATCTTGTGTTTCCTTCTCAATTTTTGGCTGAATCGTTTGTTCTTTTTTATCAAAATGATGTTTAGCCGATAATTCAAGAAAAATTCTTGAGGTTGTTTGATAAAAAAATTTCTCGGTACATAAAATTATCCTGTTTGCAAAGCAAAAAAGGGTAAGTTTTTTACTTAATGTTTCGGTGGCCGCCGTAATAAAACTCAAACGAAATTAATTCTATTTAATCGATAAAATGCAAGTAGAATGATGATACCAAGAAAGTTTGAATAAATTTGTTAATACAATACGATTAGTTGAAATGTCCAAATTACTTCAATTACTCGATTACATGATTAGTTCAATTGTTCGATTACATTAGGTTTTAATAAATACAGTAGAATTTGCTTAAGTCGCCATCTCAAAGGGAACAGAAAAAGAAGCGACTTAGGCAAAAATCAAATTAAATATTCCTAGACCTAGACAAACTTGAGATCCCTTGGTTTTTGCAAAGGCTGAACGTTTGGGAAATGAAGAACATAAGCAGAAAGCACGTTTTGGATTGCTGTCTTGTACAATAAATTAATACAGTATGTCTTTATTTATTAAACACTCGAGATGCAGTCTTAAAGAAATCCGACATTTATTTCCTGTCGTAATTTTATTTTTTGCGCATTGCCTAGTCACTAGGCCTAAGTACCTTAATTTATTTGAAATAAGTTGATAGCTTTTGTAACGGTCATGGATAGGCTGATTTACATGGCAGTAAGATGGCTGACTGAACTGAACTTGAACTAAAAACTAAAATTGATGAAAACAATAAAAACAATCTAAAGTGATAAAACAATGAGGTTATACAGGAAGTTTGTGATGCACAATCGAGTTATATTACGTCAGTAAACATTGTAAACAGATAAGCAAAATAACTTTAGTCAGTGATAGCTTTAGTACGGAGTGAACAAAGTAGCCTAACTATGACAGTCAGGGGGGGGAGCCGTTGCGACCACTCCGTTCGCTCCCCCCCTGACTGTCATAGATAGGATGCTTCACATGGCAGTAAGATGACTGACCAAACGAAAACTAAAATTGATGAAAACAATAAAAACAATCTAAAGTGATAAAACAATGAGGTTATACAGGAAGTTTGTGATGCACAGTTGAGTTATATTACGTCAGTAAACATTGTAAACAGATAGGCAAAACAACTTTAGTCAGTGATAGCTTTAGTACGGAGCGGTCGCATCGGCTCCCCCCCTAAAAATGTCAAAAAGTGGCCCCCCCTGAGCAAGATATTGCTCTATTTCTTTATAGTAGCACCGTAACGGTGGTTCTCCCTGTCTGCACCTTAACTTTAGGACGAAAATAGAGATAATGTATTTAATTAATAGTGTTGATCTTTTTTTAGAGATCACTACAATTTTGGGACAAAAATAAAGATTTGGGACATTAATTGTTTGTGAAGCCCTTTTTTTTCTTTTAGAGGCTTTTAGTTCTATTTTTAGTTCTTTTAGACTTTTAGACACTTTTCTTTTTAGATCACTATAATTTTGGGACGAAAATGAAGATTTTGGCCATCAATCGAAAGTGAAGACTTTCTTTCTTTTTGGAAATCACTACAATTTTGAGATAAAAATAAGATTTTGGACATCAATCAAAAGTGAAGACCTTGAGATCACTTTATGTTGGGACAAAAAAACTTTTCGCACTAAACAACGACCCTATTTTTCTTGGACCCGGCTCCCCCTTTTGTAAGGTCATCACTAACTGTAGTGTACTTGTAGCAGAATAAAGTTTAGAATATAATCACTCTGGCAAAGTTTTTATAGGTCTGACAACATTCTTTTCATTTTTTTTTTTATTCTCGATCGCTATTAAGTTGTTCATACAAAAAATTATACGTATTAGAAAAGATCAAGAAAAGAAAGAAGCAGTACAACGACAGACGTTAAAACATGCATAAGATAATTAAAAAGTGCAAGTACAAAATGGTAGAAAGCATGGCCGCAACACCGCGATCAGTTAAAAAAAAGAAATAAGAAAGAACAAAGGAAAAAGGAAAGAAGAATATTCCGGTATATAATATCACAAGAAAAATAATCAAACAAATTAGGAGATTGTATAACCAGTGCATGACTAACCAGCGTAATGATGACATGACTAGTCTGCGTAATTTCTGCTCATGATGAGCAAAGGCTGTGGCGAGTTAAGCGAATTGACGAGTCACACAAAGACAACTAGGCAAACTTGATAACACAGAAAATAATGGGCTCTCAGCCGGGACCAAGCGATATGTGGCGACTTAGCTAAAAGCAACTTAGACAAATTTTACTGCATTTTGTCGTTTATCGAGCGTACCAAAATCTGCAGAAGTAGTATTATATCAGCAAAAACAAAAAGATTCAAAATTCACATCAAAGCGTGTATAATACGATTTTCAATTTGTATATTTATTGAAGAGAGCTTAAGTTTATAGTATGCAAAAAAGGGTGAGTAATAATTAAGGTGCAACTAATCATTAAGCCCCCCCTTACGTGTCTTTCAACTAAAAACTTTTTAGGAATATTATGAAGCAAGTACGCGTCTCGCCGACGCTACATTTGAAAAGGCACTCTTAGAAAATTTTTACAAAATAAACATGGCGAAAATCAAAAAAAAAGAAAAAACAAAGGTGTTTTTACTTGCGACAGGTAAGTTTACCCAAGTAAATCATAAACCGCGGCGAAATGAAGAATTTTTTTTGTCTTCACCAGGTTTTTTGTGAAAATTTTGTTTTAAATGTTGATTTTAGTTTAATGATAATTATTGGATTGGCATAAAATCAAAAAACTTTAACATTTAATTTGTCATCCAAACCCTATGTTTTTTTGAACAAATCTTAACTTTCTTCTAAATTTGCTGTGGCAGTATTGCGTTTATCGCTTAGTTCATTGCTCTGCAACCTTTTTTCTTTCACGACACATTAAAAGGTTTTTCCAAATTCAGTGGCACACCATCAGAAAATTAGCAATATAGGCAAATAAAATACAAAGTTCACGGTATAATCTATTTTAACGCGATATCTGTGTTTGTTTTAATGAACACAATCGCTGTAAGTTAGGTTCGATATTTGAAAGAGCAACTCGAAGTTCTCGATCAACTTCTTTTAAACAGGATCGTTCATCGTTTATGATCAACAGCAAAGATGAAAAGCTTTGTTCGCGTAAATACTTTGTGCAACATTTGAGCAGAATTTATCAATGGCTGCCGTGGAAATGTGGTTATATTCATTTGCACTTGAGAATAAAAATCGGCATTGAATTTTAATCTCAGAATTCTGTTATTTTGTACTAGTTCGAGAAAGTTTTTTCTTGCCGATAAGCCAAACTCTTGTGTTGATAATTCAGCATTGGACGCAAAAGGATTTCGTATTCAATCGTACTAAATATGAATGGTCATATTTCTGTTCTAGCAAAGTCAAACGTTCTTGAGCCAAACCCAACAAATTTTTTTTATTTTTGTGGTTGCTTCTTGGAAATATTTCGATTGATCCTTGTTTCTACTCATTTTTCCAGAGTACTATTTTCTATTTAAATCTTTTTAACTTGTCTGAACATGTCAATATATTTTCTTTTTTTCCCTTTAGTTTGATATTTAGTTCAATCAAGTGTTCGTATATGTCAGCGATGTATGCAAGCTTAGCAATCCCGAAGGTCGAAGAGTTTTGCAAGAACTTTTCCAGGAAAGACATCTCACAGATTTGTAAATTACCGTAAAACCTCTATTTCATCGCCATGGCGCTCTATTTTTCAAACCTTCTCCCATAGTGGTGTTCTATTAGAGGTGACGTTCAATTAGAGGGTGGCGCTCTATTTTTCAACTAGCTGGTCAGAATTTCGAAAAGATAAATTTTATGAATGAAAAGAAAAAATATCTAACACATTTATACAATTGCATTCATTCATTCGTTTGTAATTGTGCTATCGTGTCGAATCGTTCGTATGAGCGTGCGTGTGCTTCAACAAGAAGGTCAGGCACAGTCAGTGTTGATTTTATCGCTTATTCGAATAGAGTCATCACCGAGAGTGTAGTTGGCGTTTAGCCCACTGCCATTAGTCCATTTAAAAAAACTACAGGGACTTCCCAGCATCTAAAAATAAACGTGCAATTCGACAATCCATTTCTTCCCTTCTTACACCTAGAAAGGCGATTTAAGCGTAACTATTGCCAAAATAGAAGAATTTATCAAAGTGCCGTTTAATTAGAGGTGGTGTTCAATTAAAGGGTGGCGCTCTGTTTTTCAACCCTTCCCCTATAGTGGCGTTCTATTAGAGGCGGCGTTCAAATAGAGGTTTTACGGTAATAGCGATTGATATTCTCATCTTATTTTTTCACACAGCCATGAAAAAATTTGTTAACTCAAAGCTCTTGATTAAATGAAGTTGACAAATGTAAATACAGTTGTTTATGGTTCCTGACGGCTACTTTGGTAAAACTTTAACCATCAAAGCTTCCCTATGTAAGCAGCAATGTGTAATTTTAATGGTTGGATTTTCTCGTTTTACCAAAGCAGTGAAACCTTTACCTTCGCCCACCATAGCTCAAGCACCATCTATAAAAACATTAATGGAGTTACTCCAATTGATATTATGGGCTATATAAAATTCGCTGGTCACTCGACAATTTCTGGCCCGTGGTTCGGTTTGGAAGTTTTTTGCAAAATAGATGCTCATTTGTTATAAAATCAGCGTCAACAAGTAGTTGTGCTTTTTCGTTGATATCCGTTGTTTCATGAATCTGAAGAGAATATTTAGTTAAATAAACTATGAAAATGTATGACAGTTGCAAATCGCAACTTTTCAATAAATTCTTTCACTTTAGAAATGTCAAATAATGAAAAGAAAGTTATCCTGCGACACATTTAGTATCTTCTCGCGGCACACTGGTTGTGGAGCACTGGCTTTGTTCATAAGATTTCGGTTTTAAAATGTCTTTTCGACTTTTTGTACTTAATAAAAAATCACTTGACTTTCTCATCATCAAATGCTTTTTCATTAATAACTTTTACCAATCATCAGTACCGGTAGTGTCTCGGAGTGCTTTAGACCGTTGTGATTGATAGTAACGTGATCGACACGGTCGTGGTTCAAAACCTACTCGGGCCATTCTGATGGGCCGTTTGGAAAGACACTTTATGGCACTTTCTTCTGCTTGGAGGTCTTGGCAAGCAGCTTTAAATTTAAACCATATCTTTAAACAACGAAAAAAAATCTTTAATCGGAGAGCAATATCTTGGCATCTCCGGAAGCAGATCGGATTAGTTGCTTTCTTTATGTATAGCTATTGATGGCTTTAGTAGGGGAAGCGGCCGGACCGGGACCTTCTAAACAACATCAAAAAGTGGCCTCCTTACGCGAGCTGTTGCTCTATTTCTTCATTAGCACCAGGACGGTGGCATCTCTAAAACGAAGACCTTCTTTTAGGCACAACATGGGCCCTAACAGGGCCCCTAAAATGAAGATCTTGTTTTTTTAGAGATCGCTTTGTTTTGATACACTGAAAAGTACCCCCCTAAATCAATAACCTTTTTTTAGAGATCGTTTTGTGGCTATATTTCGGAACATTAAAAAGTGGCCCCTACTTTTCTTGCACCGATCCCTTTTTTAAGGCCATCACTGTGTATAGCGCCTCCGACACTTTTATGCGAGTCAGGAAGATAAATATAGAGATGAAAATAAAACAACAACAACAACCTTGAATTTAAAAAATATCCGTAACTAGCAACTTTTAACATTGGCGAAATAGTAACAAATGAGAATTTTTGCAAAAATAAAAAAGTTACAATTACAATTACTGAAAAAGTAACTAGTTATTGCCCGCCTCAGAAATTAACCCACTTTCATTGTAAAACGTTTTTTAGTAGCAATTTTGTCTGTTACCAAGAAAGCGCTGTGGTTAATTTGCTGCTAAGAGAAAACAATACAACCTACTTAAGACTCAAACGCTGGTCTACGGAATAAGAATAAAAAAAAACAAAGGAAAATCTCCAAAGTATTCCAAAAATAATTTGATATAGAAGTATTAATTAATTGTTAATATATATTGTGTGTTACTGCAAGTTTCAAAATTTTCTGCAAGTTCTTTTTTCATGGGCTAAAATAGGGTAAATGTGATCTTTAATATTCTTTATCGCAAGCACAGTTTACTAGCAACCGTGATCGATATAATCATAAACGAACAAAAATGTATCTTAGAGAACACGACAAAATAATCGCAATCACCTTGCTTAGGGTTAGGGTTAGTGTTCAGCGCTTTAGCTTTATCCGTTTTTCCACAATTCACGCGGATAAGAAGTTAATATAATATAAGTTTAATAGAGGTCATAGCAGGATTCCTGAAATAGAAAATTAGTTAGTATGAAACTTTCATTAATAAATATTCATATTTATATCAAACCATCATTCTTTTATATTCAACAGATCAAAAATGAAATCAATTATGTAATTATTACAGCTGTTTTGCAGCCAGTTATTTTTTGGTACTAGCTCTTTCGTGGCCAAACACTTTTGAAACCAACTCTTTTGTCCTTAGCTGTTTTATGACCAGCTCTTTTGTAGGGACATCATTTTTTAAAGCACTCATGCAATTTTGCATTTTATATTACGTCGCGGTCTATTGACAAACAAATATCAAAAACTTTTTTCTCCAATAAATGATAATAATTTTGTTGAAATTTTCTAGTTTTACTTTAAATAATATTCTTATTAGTCAAATAATTGGTAAACTGAAATATGAAGCTAAAAAATTTTTTTTTGCGATATGTGATGAGTCTTTTTTTGTTTATATTTTTGTTGTTCATCGGCAAAGGACAATGTCGTTTTCTTCCAGCCTTTTCTAATTCGGATAGCCTCGGTAAGATTGTCAGCTGTTTTGAAATTAATTATGCTTTATTGTTGTTGCTTTAATCTGTCTATCCATAAATAAAAGATTTTATAAGAAAATGTTATTTTTTAAAACAGTGCTCTTTTAACCCCCGGGCCGCGTTAATTTTCTGCCGGCTTGCAAAGTATCTTAATTTTCGCAAAACGTAACAAAAGTTTTATTGCCTGTAAAATTCATTTTACACTCGGCCGATTCGTAGTGATTATAGAGATAGAGGCCTTCTTTAAACCCGAAGAAATACACACCTGAGACATTTCACTCGAAAAATTCTTAATTCGCGACTTTCGAGCATTTCTTACGACTGTACAAAACTGCACAAAGTGGGATGAAAACTACAAGAAATTGTTGAGTTGACAACTATCGTGGTAGTGCAGTCCCCTTCCCTGCACTGGGGAGAGTCAAAACGGCTTGTCGATTCCCCGAGGGTCTCAACTTCGGGCAATCCCCTATTGACATTTTTTGTTCTCGTTTTTTTCTCCGTGCTGTTCACTGCACGGTCACAGATGGATGGCGTTCTTAATCCCGAATGATTGTCCCCCTCTTTATTTACCTTCCTAACAACTTTCCTTATTCTCTTTTCCAACTCTAAACCTCTTCTTTATTTATCTCACTTATTGCTGCTTCTCATCCTCATGCTTCTTCTCATCAGCCAAACTGTCTCTTTATCTTCATCTTCAAATACCCACAAAACTCAAAAATCCTCATCTTCAAAAGTAAACCTCACAAAACATCTCTCTACCATTAATAACTTCCCCGATCTTCCTAACCTCAACCAATTAACTTTTACTTACCCATCCTCAGAGTCATCTCTATCTTCTCTTCAACCCCAGCCCTTCACTCTTCCTCTCAACAATCATTTTTCCATCGTTCTCCTCCCTCCCAAAACAGCCTACGAATTCTCCAATGGAATGCAATGGAATTCGCCCCCATCATACTGAACTTATACAATTTTTTTCACTAAATCAGTACGATCTCATCTTTTTTACTGGAGTCGAACCTCTCTCTTTTGACACCACTTTTCACGTCTTCGGTTATAAAACTCTCAGAAAAGACTGCTCTATGACGAGGAGAGGAACTGTCGACTCTACGGGAAACCTAGAAAGTGGTGTCCTTATACTTGTCAAAAACGGTCTAACTTACAACCTCCTCTCTACCAAGACCTTTTTTCCTTTGATCCCTGCTCCAATTATTTAGCTATCACAGTTTAAATAAAAGGAGCCTCACCTACACATCTTTTCAATCTCCATGTGCCTCCTCTCCGCTCTTCTTCTTGTGTCTCTCGTTCTAAATCCTTCTCACCCTTTCTCTTTCCTTCATCCCCTACTACTTACATTTTTGGCGATTTTAACTGCCATCACTCATCCTGGGACTCTCACAACCCGGAGGACCAGTTAGGCAAAGATTTGTTTGACTGGTTCCTCTCCTCTAATCTCTTACCTCTCAACAACCCTGACCATCCCACCTTACTGCACTGCCCCATTGGAAACCGATCTTCTCCTGATCTCTCTTTAGTTACTGCCCCTATGGCCTTCAAATGTACATGGCAGACCCTTCCAGACCTCGGCTCTGATCATCTTCCTATCTCTATTACTATTACTACTTCCCCTTTAATTAACTCTATTTCCCGCTCTCTTTTATTTAATTATAACAAAACCCGCGAAGACGAATACCTTTCTTATGTCGATACCCACTGCCTAACCCTCTCTAGCTTTACAACACTTTCTTTGTCAGAAGCCACATATACTTTCACCAAACTCCTCAATGATGCTGCCGCTTCTGCCATTCCCTTCGGGAACATCAATCGCCCTACCAAAGCATGGTGGTCTCAAAAGAAAAATGTTTTAAGAGGCATTCGCAAGGGCACACTATTCTGAAGAAGACCGCCAGAACTATATTACTATATCGAGGTATACTTCAATTGATATTTCTAAGGCTAAAGCTGAGTCATGGCAAAAAACATGCTCTAGCCTTTACTTCTAAAACTCATCCAGTGAAGTTTTTTCTTACTCCGCTTCATCTCTGGTTCCCCTTCTTCATCTTCATTCAATCTCCCCAACTTCCCAAACTCTCGTACCCCTGTAGACTGTGCAAACCAACTTTTCGCACATCTACAGTCCCACTTCTTTACCCAAATCCCAAAGCTCTTTCGAAGTACTGAAAAAAACACAAATTGAATCCGGCCACTGTAATACCCTACACTTTCTGCTCACCTTTCGCTTCTCTAGAACTTTCTTCAGCTATCTCTCAACTTTTAAACTTAACCTCATCGGGCTCTAATCGAATCATCCACCCGCTTTTAACCCACCTTTCTCAATCCGCTCTACAATTTCTTCTACATATTTTTAACCTATCCTGGTCGACTCTTATCTTCCCATCACCCTGGAAACAATCGATCATCATCCCCATTCTTTAATCCGGCAAAACCTCAGAATCACCCTCCTCCTATCGCCTCATCTCTCTCATTTCTTGCATTTCCAAACTTTTCGAAAGAATAATACTAGGACAACTTACCTATTTTCTGGAATACCATAACATCCTTTCACCCGTGCAAGCTGGTTTTAGACCTGGTAGATCGACTGTAGATCAGGTTCTCCTCTTCTCACAGTCAATCGCAGATTCTTTTCACCAATCGAAACCAGGCGCATATACTGTCATCGCCACTATTGATTTTGCAAAAGCTTTTGACTTAGTCTGGCATTCTGCTCTCCTCTCTAAACTCATCTCTTTAGGTCTTCCGCTCTGCTTTATCAAATAGATACAATCTTATCTCTCAGATCGCCGTTCTAAAGTCCTGTATCTGTAATTCTTATAGTCGTCCTTTCCGTCTTCAATGAGGTGTTCCCAAGGTTTAGTTTTTGAACCAGTCCTTTCCTCTCTCTTTATTGATAATCTTCTTGCCTTTTTTTCTTCATCTGTTGAGTCTCTCTCTACGCAGACGACCCTACCATTTGGCCCTCTTTCCTAAGTGTTAAATATGCAACTTCCACTGTCCAAGCTGCCCTCAACAGACTAGTGGAATGGTCTTCCAAATGGTGTCTACCTCTTAACCCTCTCAAGTGTGAGTCGTCCTTCTTCAGCCTAGATTCATACCAGTATCGTCTTAAATCCTCTCTTTCTATTCTTAACACCCGACTTAACTTCAATCCAAATCCGACCTTTCTCAGTGTAGCCTTCGACCGCACAATTTCTTTTAAACATTATGTCTTATCCTCACGAAAAAAGTTTCATAGCCGATTCCGTGCCTTCCGATCTATCACCTCTGCCTCCTGGGGCCCCTCCAAGAAATCTTTATGTACCCTGTGTAAAGCCTTTCTTTGCCTCATTCTCACCGATGCTTCACCAGACTGGTTTTCTTTCTCTCCTCCTATCCACATTACCTCTGTGGAGAGGCTGCATAGACCCTTCGGTAGAGTAATCACAGGCTGTCTATTGTCTACTCCTATCCCCCTGCTTCACTTAGAAGCGCTTCTTTCTCCACTTCGCGTCACCCGCACCCACCAATCTCTCTCTTTCTTTGAACGACCCTTCATACTACCTTCAACCTTTCCTCTAGCCTCTCTCGCCAATTCTAACCCCCGCACACGTCTTAAGAATGGATCATGGAGATCCTTCTCGCGCTCACTTAACCTTACCCCTAACCTACAACTAAACCTCGCGAACCCCTAATCCTTTGTCCTTCTAAACTTCCTTGGCCTACCCCTTCTTCTTACTTTACCTCACACAAACTCTCTTCTCCATGCTCTTGCAATGACCCTCCCTCCCTTCGTAACCTCACCGCTACTTCCCACTATACTCCTTACCCCACAGTGACATCACTGCCTAGACTGATGGCTCGGATTCTGGCGGGCTGGGAGAGGGTAGTGCAGGGATTCACATAAAGTATACAAAGTGTGTCATTGCTACCTCCCTCTCCTTCTCGGCTGGACTATGGACCACCAGCTATAGCGCCGAAACGTATGCCGTTTTTCATGCTCTTGAGTGGTGTATCTCTCACTCTACGGCATGTGCGTTTAAAGCTGTCACCTTGTTCTCTGACTCTCTATCTGTCTTGTCAACCCTCTCTGTTCCTTTACCTTACTTAATTCCCAAGTCCCTCTCGGACACACCATCTCTCCTTAAAACTTTATCCGACTCTAAGGTAGTCCATTTCAACGGATACCTGATCATTCTTCCCTCCCAGGCAATGACTTAGCTGATTCTCTCGTTAAATTTGAAGCCTCTCTTGGCCCTTCTACGATATCACTGTTTCTCTCACCGCTTAGTTCCTCCCAACGTCTATCCCTTTACACCAGTTGGAGACACCTTATTCTCTGACTCTCTATTTATCTTGTCAAACCTCTCTGCTCCTTTAGCTTACTTAATGCCCAAGTCCTTCTCTGATACCCAATCTCTCCTTAATACTTTATCCGACTCTCATTTTCAATAGATACCTGGTTATTCTTCCCTCCAAGGCAATGATTTAGATGACTATCTTGCTAAATTGGAGCCTCTCTTGACCCTTCCATGATATTACTGTTTCGCTCACCGCTTAGTTTCTTCCAACGTCTATACCAGTTGGAGACACAGTATCCAATCTGGTCTCTTTCAAAATCAAATCCCTCCAGTTTCTTCTGAAGATCTTACCCTCCCTCGCCCCGCTTGCTGTGCTCTCTCTTGTTTACGCTGCAACGGGCACAGCACTCTTCTTGCAACATACCTCCACAGGGTTGGTCGAGCCGAGACTCCTTCATGCAGCAACTGTGGTTCTAAATCACAGCATTTCTTTCATCTCGTGCTAGACTGCCCTGTTCTTGACTGTATGCGTTTGGCCATCTTCGGCCACTTTTTCTCTATTCCGGACCTCTGGTCTTGTCCCTGGGGGCTTGCCCGATTATTAGTACTTCGCGCTCCCATTCCCAGGAATGAGTCGGATAAGCCCACCACCACCATCACCACCAGGCGCTTTATTTTATATGTAGTTTGACATTGATTCATAGCCTTAACCACACACAGTAAAACTGGGATATCTTGCTTGATACCGCAAAATTGTCAAAATATAAAGATTGATCTTGCAGTGACTGACATTTTGTGTTGTTTATGATTGTTTCGTCGTAAGTAGTGTCTAGCTATCAAGAATATATGTGTCACAACTTTGCTTAGGAATCTGAAAGAATTTAGCAGTTGAACTAGGTAATCCAAATACCTGCGTTGAAGTAAAGCTATGTTTGTTTTTTTATTTATCCCGGCTCCAGAAATAGTTTGGCGCGAGATTGAAGTTCTTTAAACAGTAGGTTCTGGATAAGTACGAATGGATTCGTTATAAAACTTTTCTCTCAAGCCACAGTTTCTGACAATAAAAAATACATTCACAAAATCAAGAGAACTTCAACAATTTTCGTAAAACTTAGCTCTCAAACTTTACCAAACTTCAAAGCAATTTACAGCGCTAACAACTGTCAATAATTACTCAACAATTTTGTACTAATTAACTATAAGAATAAATTAGCACCTCGATGGCTAATATTAAACTTATTAGTTTGTCCGCCATAGAGACTAAAGCAATTTTATCTCACTATAGAATTAACTATTAAAGCGTCAACACTTTATACCCTTGACTACTTAACCACGGCCGGCAGACAGCAGTGCCTAAACTTCAGTCAATAAATGTGCTTTAAATTATAGGTAAAACGAATTTTATAATACACTTGTAAGTACAAACTTGCAAACAAAATAAATTAAGTGGCGGCGGTGTGTATTGATTACGCAATCATTACTTAACAATAGAAAAGATTATCTAGTAATCAAAAGCTTAAAAATTATTGTAAAAACTGAAAATCAACTACAGAATTACAAGGTGAAGATTAGAATTATGAGTCAAATGTGACAATTTCTAACGACAAATATATTCTTTGTTATACTTTACCCTTTATAAGGCAGTGGTAAGCATGTTCCGATTAACTAAATTTCTTTTAACCAGCAGTGGTAAATAGGTTTGCCAATAAAAATGCTTGTTTCTAGAAAACAGAATAATTGGTTTTTAATTGGAGCTCAAAATAATCAATTGGTTTCAAAAAATGTTTGTTCACATATGTAAAATTTTTTGTTAGCTCAACTGGTGAAATGAGGGACATGTTTTATTTTTGTATAAATAACATGAAATATCGAGCGAATAAGTCTGGATAGTGTTTACTACCCAAATTTAGCTTAGCGCAGAGCGATTCCAAATAAAACCAAATTACTGAATTATTAACGTTTCTGCGCCATCCGGGATGCGGTAAAATGGTTTAACGTTGACAGGGTCGCGGTGACAAAAAGGTGGAGGACCACTGTTATAAATCACTCAGTAAATGAAAAATAAGGGTAAAAATTATTTTTGGTAAGAAAGTTACTTGGTAAGATAATGTGTTATGTGATAGTGTACTGTAAAAGTAAAATTACAGTACTGTCTGTGAAGGATAAATTTGAACTTTGAAAATCTAATAAGAGAGCTTTTACGTGTTTCCATCCAGAAAAGTGCCACTTGAGCAAATGCTCTCGTCTACATTTTAACTGTGAATGTGAAAAAGAAGGATGGAAACACCGTCCTGCCAAATGTATTCCGTCGTCGTGGATGTGCGACGGATGGAAGGATTGCGATGATGGATCGGATGAGAAGGAGTGCACTTGTCCTTCGGATCAATTGCAATGCAGCTGGTGCCAAAAAGGAGGAGCTTGCAATGGAAACATCTACGACAATTTCTATCAATGCATATCAACGGCTAAATATGGCAATGGAAAGAATAGACTTGTTAACAAAAGGTTCGACTCGAAGTATACGAATTGCCTTTCGCGAAGAGACGAAAAAGATAGGTAAATATTTTAAAGTTAAAAAATTTTATTTACTTTCTCCGTCTCGATCTATCTATTAATTGATTCCGTGTTTCCATATTTTAAGTTGAAAGCACATGAAACAAAGAATTAAATGAGAAACGTAATCATTGCTCATTCCTCCAGCAACACAAAACATTCCTCCAGCAAATGAAAAATATTTTCGGCAGTGCTATCGCGTGGATAGATGTGTGATTCTAATGACTATCGCAATCGAAATAGTGTAGGTTCAAATCTTCTTTAGCCATGGTATATTTTTTTTGTTTAACGGTCCTGTTAAGCAGCTCCAAATTATAGTCATATCATTATGTAAATTCAGACTGAAATTGCGTTATGTACTGTAAATCTAATTGTTTTTCTGTTTTTTTTTTATTAAGTTCTTATTGGTCATTGATAGAATAAGAGTAATGTTTAATTAGATCGAATATAAAGTTTAACAAACTGAACTAAATCTTTAAGCAACTAACAAACTTATATTTCTTTTTTTTTCAGCTTCGAGAAAGTATGTAGTCGAAAACCCTTTTTATGTAACGGTTTTTTGTCTTGTTCGTGGCTCAAAAAACATGACGAAGTTTCTTGTTTCCAAGGCGCTTGCCCAAAAGGCTATCCCATCCCATGTGATTGCAATAAACCAGGAAACTTCACATGCACCGGAAGGGGCCCCGCCTGCTACAGGAAGAATTGTAAATAATTTTGGATAAAATTTTTTTGCAAAAAATAAATTCCGGCGAAAGTTTATTTTATATTTGAAGCAGTTTTTTTGTTGCAAACAGAAATTGGTGACAATGTTTTGAAAATAATTTTAAAGTTTACATTAAATCTTTCTTTTTTTAAACAGTCAAAAAATTTTCATAATTTTTAATGATTTTGAGAATCTTACGTTTTTTATTCTTGGATTTTTAAAAACAAAATGTTTAAATATTTTAATCTAAAGAACCAATGACGATCAACATTAACGTATAAATCTAAAAAAATATTAAAAACTTTTTGAAATGATATTGTCTGTATATGCCTCGCTGCTGCTCAATCGAGGGCACAAAATATTCATGTGATACGTTCGTGATTAAAATTGTGGGACCACTGATTGAAAAGAATTTAAAACAATTTTTCTCTTTTAATTAATTTGTTTCTTTTTAGCAGTAAACTTAAAATCTGAAACAAATTCTTGCTTGCTTTTTGACGTTTTGATTATGTCGTGACAAATTCCACAGTAATCTTATAAGAAAGAAATAAAATCAACAAGTTGATCTGTTTTGTCGTTTTTCGCAGGGCGATGCAATAAAATCGTGACATGTTCTGATTCATCGGACGAACTCGACTGTTCGTGCAAGCAAAACGAGTTCAAGTGTCATTGCTACGCCTCAAATCCGGTCACGTGTCCGCGACGTAAAGGATGCATTCCGAGCGATAAAGTAAACGACGGAATAACCGATTGTCCGGATGATAGCGATGAGAACCGGTATAGAGCTCAAGGTCACTGTAATAAGTGTTACGTCACATTAAAGCGATTTCAAAACAAAACACAATGTCAGCCAAACACGAATTTCGATTGTGACATAACAACTTGTTATAGTGCCCCGTCGATTGATGAAAACCTTCAAAACGGCGTTTTAAATGACGTAATATGTTCTAATGCTTCAAAATGTCCCAATGACGACAATCACGAAATATGCGCTCGAACTTTTCATTGTAAAGACGACGGTTTGGCGCTAGCAATTCAGTTTTGCGATGGCCGAATAGATTGCTTGGATGGAAGCGATGAAACTCGACATCGTCCCGGGTTTAAATGCGTTGGATCACGGGGAACTTGCGTGCTACCTCAGATTAACTTGTACGATGACGTCGCACAGTGTGACGACCAATCAGATTTGTGTTTCAGCGTTAATGGGTCGTGCTTTCAATGCTTGGATAAGCGCTTGTGGATATCTTCAAAGCAAGTTTGCGACGGAAGTAGCGATTGCTTTGATTCTTCTGACGAGATTTTATGCGAAAACGTTATCACTAGTTATACTGGAGACCTCAATTCAATCTTGCTTCAGTGTGACCGAAAAACGTTGAATAATAACATGATTCTAATGACTTCTTATCAAAAACCAAATATCAACTTTATCCAATGTCAAACCAAATACGGTCAAACAACAGCGACCCTGTGTGACGGTCAACCGGAATGCCGCGATTTCAGTGACGAGTGTAACTGTAAAAATCCACCTCGCTTTTGTAATGACACTTGCCACTTGTTCTATCCTCTCGGTGATCGCTATTGTGACGGTTACGAAGACGAAGCGTGGAAATACATCAACAACTCCAACTGTTCAAAAGGTTTCGACGAAAGATTTTGTCCAGATAGATTCCGTTGCAAAGCCGGCGATCGAGTCAGCATCAATGTCAAACAAAAGTGCAACGGGATGAATGACTGCGACGACGGCGCCGATGAAACGAATTGTCCAGAAGCGGCAGAATATGCAATCTTTTCATCAAATTCTGAAATGATTGATAGCGTTTGGTTGCGATCGGTCTTTTGGATTATGGGATTTTTTGTAATTGGGGGTAATTGTTTTGTCATCATAAAAACAACACCCGATTTAAAACATTTAAAATCACGTAATTCAAAGTATTGTTTTCAAATTATGGTTTTAAATATTTCGATTGCTGATTTCATAATGGGTATTTATTTAATCATCATAGCAGCGTACAGTGCAGCCTTCTCTGGAACCTATAAGTTGTTTGATTTGGCGTGGAGAAGCAGTCTCCGATGTTCAATAATAGGAAGCTTAGCAATAATCTCGAGCGAGACATCTTGTTTCCTTATGGTAATCTTGACATCATACCGTTTGTATAGCGTTTACTTCCCTGTTAAATCTTTTCAATCTTTATCAAGATTTCGATTGCACTTTTACATTTGCTTTGCGTGGTTGACCGCGGCGTTGTTGGCTATTCTTCCAATTTCCCATCGAATTAGCCAGTACTTTGCGCGTGATGTTTGGTTTGTAGCCGATCGTTTTACAGTCTCACATATTTGGAGCAAGCGAAATGTCGCGTTATTTACATGTCGTTTGTCACAGTTGACCAACATCACGCTTCAGCTCAAGAACAGTACATGGGATGTGGTTGAGGAATATCTCAAGCTTAATTTTCCTCAATATGCTCCTCAAGGACAATTTGGATATTACGGCGAAACAAGCGTATGTCTGCCGAGGTTCTTTGTCAACTACGGAGATTATGCTTGGGAATACACTCTGATAATTATAACCATCAATCTGGTCAGTTTTGTGTTCATTGCAGTTGCTTATTGCTTGATCATTGTGAAAGTTAAAAAGCAAAACTCATTGATAAATAAAAACAACGAAGTTTTAAAGCAAGAAAAAAGAACTCAAGCTCGCATTGCAAGAATCATTCTGACCGATATGTTGTGTTGGATTCCGATTTGTCTCATGACTTATGCCAAGTTAGCGGGAGGAAATGTTTCAAGCGTTGCTTACATTGTCAGCGCCGGCTTGCTACTTCCAATCAACAGTGCGTTTAACCCATTTCTACTGTCGTCACTTCCGGAAAAAATTCTCGAAGTAATTGTGTCATGGAGAAACAAATTGACGGGTACGATAGTTCAAACTGTACCTGTCACCAGGCTTACATTGAAAAGCACAAATCCAATGCAACCCAAATATACAGATACTTTGATATAAATATCGAAACTTTCAAGTTAGTTTATGTCTATCCAGTTTATGCGGTCAACGTAGAATATCTATCAGTGGAAAACTATATTATTGCTTTTTTATGGTGTTTGTTAGGTTTGCGTTGAAAACTTGCGTAATGTGTTTCGTTCATCGAATACGTGATAGATTTGTTCTGTGATGAAATCAGTTTTATCAATTTTTCTTTCGATGAAATCAATTTTATTCGACTAATCAAGTGATTCATTTTATGTCAGTAAATTCTTATAAAAAAAAAAAACTCAACTTAACCCATTGAACGCCGCACCTATTTCTACTGTAGATGTTTATTTTTTTGTATGTTTTGATATGTTATTCCCACTTATGCAGATAATTATCAAAAAAAATTTCAATTCCTTGTTTGTTTATGCAAAATCTGAGGCGTTGCAGAAATGCAACGTCAGCGGTTAAGCGGTAAAAAATGGATAATTGCTATGTGAATTGTATATTCGAAAACTTTGAAAACACAACTACTATTTGCGATTGCAAACTATTGTTAAAAAAAATAGTTCTAATTTTTCACATGGAACCTAGAAACGCACGAGACGTAACTTGGCCTGCCCAGTTATTTAACGAAACTTGGTGTAAAATAAAGAGAAGTTTGAGAAAAAACAAAAACGTCATCAAAACGTGATTTTGTGAATGGCGAAACGCAATGTCGTCTATTTGAAAAGACTACGGCAAAGGTTCCAGTGGCCCTCTCTCAGGAGACCCATGTAGAGGGTAGGCAAGGTGCTTTTCTTGTGCTAGCAGCTGCTCCACGTCCCCACCTCGGTGTCAGAGATGGATTAGGGTAAGAGATGCTTTGTAAGAGATGTCTTGTCCATTTTGATTGGATAAGAGAGCGTGAATAGTACCATCCCCTTACCCATCTCTAAAACAAAGACGGGGAACGTGGAGCAGCCTCTCGCCCAAGGAGCGCACCTTGCCCATTGGGCTGACAACAGTCGACACACGTCGGGAGGTTGGAGCACACAAATAACAAAATCGATGCGTTGTGAAAACACAAGAGCAATAAAAGAATACAAAAAATGCACTCAATAAAAAGCAATGTCCAGAGTGGTCAGATGAAATTACGAACACATCTACTTTGCATTATTGTCAGTGTTTGTGGTACAATGCATTGCAATGTTGATGAAAAGGAACGTCACACGTCCCATAAAGAAAACGCGTTTGGTTGTAACACTGCCTGCAGCGACGTCTTGTATAACAAGAAATACGTTTAAGAAAGTGTTGCAATATAGAACTTTTTGGTCGGCTATTTTCAAGGGCAAAAGCACTTGGGCGGCCAGTGGCATAACTTTGGAGATGTAAATTGATTTTCATATCTCCAAATCTTTGTCTGCTCAGCGCTTGAGGTACTATAGCGGTGTTGCAATCAGGGTTGCGGAGTCGGAAGATTAAGATCCGACTCCGACTCCTAGAATTTCTAAAATGCCGACTCCGACTCCCAACTTTAACTTTGACTCCGACTCCGACTCCGACTCCGACTACCTAGTATGGGCAAAGTATTTATCAAGAGTGCTCAATGGCTTCAATAGTCAGAACGATTATTCCTGATTATCAAAGCACAAATATCAAAAAAAAACATTTTATTAAAATAGTCCCAATAGACTGTTTCACCTGTAAGCAGGGCTTCGAACTCGAACTCGAACTCGAAGAACTCGGCAATTTTGGCCGAACTCGAACTCGAAAAATAAAAATTTCTGAACTCGAACTTGAACTCGAACTTGAAAAAAGTTTGTGATGTTTGAGTTCATTTAATGAGTAAATTTAACTATAACATTTCTCAGCGTTGGTGCCAAATTATAATTTGCTATCCTCTTTTATTTTGTTTAATAATAGATTAAAATTGGTAACATTGATGACAAAACATTTTTAACATGAGCTCAGATTTTCGCGGTTGAATTATTTTCTTAACTCTATTCCGACTGTATTTTTTCAACTCTATTTTGTGAACTCGAACTCGAACTCGAACTCGGACTTGCAAATTTTTTGTGAACTCGAACTCGAACTCGAACTCGATTAAAAATGCTTCGAGTTCGCAGCCCTGCCTGTAAGGCTCATCAGGGGCACAGTTAAAATTAATTTTTACGCTTCAGATGAAAACTCGCATCTTAGAAAAATAACGCTACCAAAAGTTTGGGTTTAAACAATTATTTTACTAAAGTAAGTGATTAGCAAATAATCACTTTTGTTACGAGATATTAAAAGAAAACATGCTGTAATGTTGCGCATAGACGTATTTTTAAACTTGGCCAAGCTGCCGAAAAGATTACCGGTAAGGCGTAAAAAAGTTTATGGATCATTAGTTAAAAGAAAGTGTTATAAAAGAATCTTTTTATAAAAAAATGTTTTTATAATACTCTTTCTTAACGAATGATTTATACTAATGTTTTATACAGTATAAAAAATTTTTTTTATAACACTTGCTTTTAACTAATGATCCATAAACTTTTCTACACTTTAATCTTTTCGGTAGCTTGGCCAAGTTTAATACATCTACGAGTCTGCGCAACATTACAGCATGTTTCTTCTAACATCTCATGGCAAAAGTAATTATTTAATAATCAATCACTAACTTGAGTAAAATAATTGTTTAAACCCAAACTTTTGGTAGCGCTATTTTTCTGAGATGCGAGTTTTTATCTAAAGCCTAAAAATTTATTTTAACTTTTAATTTTTGCTTATTTTATTTCTTTCAACGTAAATAATATTTGCTTTTTTTAATTGTTGTGTTCCTTGATGAGCCTCACAGGAGAAGCAGTCTGTGGGACTATTTTAATACAACATGTTTTTTTTGTTATATTTATGTTTTGATAAATACGTATATACATATAATTGTATTACATACACAACCCATTAGCTACAATTCTTACTGTGTTTGAATGAAACAATAATGCAAATCATATTTAGAAAAGTAACTCGAAATGGCATACACAACTCGAAACTAAAAATGTATTCCATACTTAATGCTTATTACATTTTCTGAACATCAAAGTATTTTATGGATAATTATGATGTTATCTCTAGTCTATTTTACAGTTATTATTTTTCCCATGGTAAATCGAACCCACGACAAACGTTAATGTTAATACAATTAACGACTTGCGTAGGGCCTGGGTGTAGGACTAGACCCTGAGTGTTGTCTCCTTCGTGTAGGACTACATCTAGTCGGTTCGAAACTCAATGAGGTATGCATAACTGACGAGCTTTAACAAGAGCAAAACTCGAGTCTGGTGCTTCTTGTTTTAGGTGGCTTAGTTTGGTTTTTATCAGTAGGTAATGAGGTTAAAACGTAAATATAAAAATTTTATAATTGTAAAAATTTTTACAAATGTTAGCAATAACTATGGAATTTATTGACAATGAAAATTTGAAAACAAAAATTTATAAAAGCAAAAGAAACAAAAAACCATATGTAAAAGAATTAAAAATTTAAACTCACAATTATAGACTACAAGAAAAACAATAAAATGCGCCTAACTTTAGAATTTTCCTGAATCACACATTGCATATAAAAAAACTCCAGAGAAAAATGTTGACATTTCCATACCAATAATAAGCTCATCCTTATTTCTCTCAAATAAACTTCAGCCATTAGTTTGATAGTATAAAGTCCATCTTCTTCACAGTAATTCATGGTTATATATTGATAGTAAGAATATATCTGTGAATTTTGTCGAATTTTGTAAAAAAAGTAAAAGGGGATCTGTAGTTTCTATCTCATAAATATTTTAATTATTGTACTTTTGTACGAGACTGAACATGTAGGCTCCCTGCCGTTTATTGACATTCATATTAGGAGATTATTAAAAAATTCACCTTGGTTCTAAACTTTCGGTTGATATTTTTTTGAAAGAATAGATCAAAAAGAGTAAGTTTTAATTTTCAAAAATTTTAATTTAATAATTTGCTCGTAATAACAAAATGCTTCTGTGAGTTTCTTCTTTATTGCAGCCCTTTGGTCTGTTCTGATGAGCTTTAGTGATGAAAACAGACGTTCAACACTTGCTTGTGTTGGAGGAAGTACTTATTTAAAGACATGTCAAAAATAAAAAATGGGGGGGATTTTGAGGGCTGAAACGGATTAATGGCATTAACAGTAATTTTAATGGGAAAATCTGCTTGGCATTACGAGCAAATTGAGGTACGAGCTCGGTCACAAAACGACTAAATTTGTATGTCAAGGTACCACTGTACTATAGGCTGTTTAAGGTAGTAATTGATTATGAACCTGGCATTTGCTTCCTGTCATTGGATTGAAGAAAGGGAAGCAACTAAATCGGCTGCCCGCGCATAGCATTACCCAAAATACTATTTGTTTACAAATTAAAATGTAAACTTTTTACGTGTCGCACGCTGTGTCGCGCGATACGCGGAAAAGTTCTCTTAAAAAAATTATTGCACTGCACTCCACTGCCGCGCGCGGCCACGTAAGTTGCGCGGTTAACATCACTAACATGTAAAGAAATTGGACACAAGGAGTCGGAGTCAGATAAAATATTCCGACTCCGACTCCTTCCTAGAACCTCCGACTCCGACCGACTCCTACTCCAACTCCGACTCCGCAACCCTGGTTGCAATCCGGATCAATGGACCAATTCTTCTTGTGGAAGTTTGTGGTAGCCAGTAAACAATAAGAAACCTGGGCCATTCCATGACAAATCACCATGGGCGTTTAATCACTACATCTCGGATTTTAATGAAAATTGGTGTATGTAGTTATCTTATAGCCAAAACCCACTGGTGCAAATATTACGTTTCTACGACTAATACTTTTTGAGTTATAGGGAGGAAGTTTTGGGGGAGCCAAAAAACCCTTTTTAAAAAACGCTTATATCTTCCTCAAGATATGTTTAAATTATAACATGTTATATATGGTTGAAATCAGAAAATAACAAGGAATTCAAATATAATATCAAAAATCCTATAAATATTAACATAAAAAAGTTATTTATTTTTTAAAAAAATTTTTTCGCCACCTCCCCAAGAATTTTGGAAGCCCCCACAAAAATTTTTGGAAAAAAAAATTGATTTATAAGCCTTAAAAATATGCAATAAAAACAATGGGTATAGACCGTTTATTATGCTTAACACTCAATACAAATGATTTACTAAAGCAATTTTTAGGAAAAATTTTACTCAGTTTAATGGATTTTTTTAAAAATTTATCCATTAAGTTACTATCTCAGTCCCAAAAACATAAATATGGCAATACTTTCAGCATTCGCTTTTTATTGCATTAATAGATACCTAGTTGCTAAACTTAAGATTAAATGATGGTAGACCTACCTAAATATAGAACCGATGTCCCCCTCATTTTGCTAAAAATACAATGTTGTTGATCGGCATCAAGTTCATTTTAAAGCAGGGAGTTGCAAAAGTAACTTTAATGATTAGTAGGTATTTAATTCATAATAAGTATGATTTTTAAACATTTTGTATTTAGCAACCATCTGTGATAAACTACTATCTAATTTTAACAACAACAAATTTACATGCTCTGTGTTTTTAGATCTAAGCAAGGCTTTTAACACTATTAATCATGATCATGATATACCAAAAGAAAAAATTTAATATAAACTTTGGATTAAGAGGCAAGGTTGTATATATCATAAAATCATACCTAAGTAATAGAATTCAATGTACAAAAATAAAAATGTTTTATCTGATTTGACTACACTTAAATGTAGAGTACCACAGGGTTTAATTCTTGGACCCCTGTTATTCCTACTCTTAATAAATGATCTTTCAAATGTATCTAATATGAAGACTACTCTATTTGATATCTGTGCAAAATAATATTAATAAAGAATTGTCTGTAATAGATGTATGGTTGAAGTCAAATATATTATCATTAAACTACTCTAAAACCTATTTTGTACCATTTAGTAACAAAAGAAAAATTTTACTAATTCCTTTAATATTACCATCAATGGTCATTTTATTGAAAGAAAATGTAGTTTAAAGTACCTTGGGGTAACTTGAAATGAGCACTAAACAGCTTTCTAAACTTTGTGGCATAATATATAAACTCAGACACTGTACTACCCTAGCGAGATTAAAAACTATCTATTTTGGCATTATTTCAATCTGAAGTCTAAACCTCTATATTGAATTAGAGAAGAGCTAATAAATCAATGCTGGCTCCTATTCAAGTCCATCAAAATAAGTTTATTCGTTCTTGTTTATTTTTACCAAAATCAACAAATATAAATTATCTCTTTCATAAATTTAATGTCTCAAAAATATACAATATTATTAAATTTACTTATGCAAAGTGCATGTTTAAATACTGTATATGCATAACATGCTACCAAAAACTTTTTCGTATTACTTTTAATGAACATTCAATGAACAAATTCATAATTATAATACTCACCACATAAAAAATTGATTTGTTTTCACCAGGGGTGCGGAGCTAGCAATAAAATCTACGGCAGCTTTGGCATTTTAAAATGACTGTCTTTGGCTCAGCTCCAGACCCTAAAATTTCTTCCCGCTCCAGGCTCTGGCTCCAGCTCCAGCTCCACACCCCTGCCTTAAACTGTTCATGTATGTGTGCTATGATCAAATTCACTACTTTATTTTTTCTTTTATTTTTTTTTTATCTCTATATTATCCTCCTGACTCGCAAGAAAGTGACGGAAGTGCTATACATAGGGTGAGCAATTACTCCGATCTGCTTCCGGAGATGCCAAGATATTGCTGTCCGCTGGTAATCTAATAGAGATATTACTGCATTTAGAACTGCTTGCCAAGACTACCAAGCCGGGGAAAATGCCGTAAAGTGTCTTTCCCAAGAACAGAACAGAATGGCACAAGTGGGTTTTGAAACGAGACCATGTTGATCATCAGCCCGGTGCTTTAACCACTTGAGCACGCTGCCTACTTAACTTTTTTTTGGAAATGTTTCATTCTGAAAGTGGCCATGACTCTTATGAAGCATTTGCTCAGTAAACAATTATTAAATTTGGTTAGAGCAAGCTTAAATAAACTGGTTAAGGTAAGTTTAATGATTATGTTTCAGCTAAAGGAACAACGATCGAAATTTGCAGTCTCAAGCTCTCTACAATGGTGATCTTCCTGAGCCAATCATTCCGAAACACGTTTTTACTGATTTAATGAAAATTGCATCATCTTCCGTTGAATTTAGTTTTAATAATTGTATGTATAATAAGGAAATAGACGAAGTCGCTATGGGTAATCCGCTTGGTCCGACTTTGGCAAATATTTTTGTTGGATTTTACGAATCTAAACTTTTCGACAAAATTTCCAAACCTCAAATCTATTACCGTTACGTCGACGACACATTTGCTCTCTTCCAAAATAAAGTAGATTCTTAAACATTTTTAACTAATTTTAATTCTTTGCATACCTCGCTCAAATTTACAAGTGAAAAAGAAGTTAACCAATCACTACCGTTTTTAGATATATTGGTCACCAAATCAACCAACAATTTTACTACATCTGTTAACAGGAAAGCTACATTTACTGGTGAATATATTAGATGGAACTCGTTTGGTCCAAAGACACGCAAAACTAACCTGATCGCAACTTTAACACACTGTGCATTCAAAATCTGCTCAAAATCTTCCCTCCAACAAGAACTGGACACTATTCGATCTTTATTTCTTAAAAACGGTTACCCAGAGTCGGTGATCAATGCAAGAATTTCAAAGAAAATCCTGCAGTTTCAAAAAGATCCCATAGAAGGTCCTCATGGAAGGTCCCACATGCCCCGTTTACTTAAAGTTACCAGGGATTGGTGAAATTTCTGTTATACTGTATTTGAAAAGGCAGCGTGGTCGAGTGGTTAAAGCACCGGACTGATGATCAACACGGTCTCGGTTCAAAACCCACTTGCGCCATTCTGTTGTGTTCTTGGGAAAGACACTTTACGCCACTTTCTCCTGCTTGGTGGTCTTGGCAAGCAGTTCTAAATTACAATAATATCTCTACTAAATTACTAGCTGAAAGCAATATCTTGGCATCTCCGGAAGGATGGCGGGATAATTGCTTACCCTATGTATAGCGCCTCCGTCGCTTTCCTGCGAGTCAGGAGGATAAATATAGAGATAAAAATAAAAATAAAACAAAAAATAAAAAATAAAAAAAGAAAATTAAGAGTAACATTTTAAATTGTTTTTCAACAGTTCAACCGCGAGTTATTTTCTCCACCAAACGAATTCTTCCTGCAATTCACAAAGACGTTTTGTTTGCTTCTCAACAAAGCATGGTCGTATACCAATACGTGTGCCGCTACGTGGGCAGAACTTCTCAACGTCTGCAGGACAGAATCCGACAACATGTCTCGAAAACTATCCGCAACAAAACCAATCAAGAAAGAATTGAAAAAGTAAAATAAACTCTTCCACACCTATTTGTGACCCGGCTATTGGCACTCATCTTCGGAAACATCCAAATTGCGCCCTTCACTACAATGATGATCAATTTTCAATTCTATCCAAAGACAGATCTGAATTTCATCTTGTTGTATTAGAATCCATCCACATAACCTCAAGCAAACCTGCATTGTGCTGTCAAAAAGAGTTTGTTTACAGCAGTGGTTTTCAACCTTTTTGGTGGAGCGGAACCCCAATGAAACATTCCAGAGGCTTGAGGAACCCTTGTGCAATAATTTGATTTCTTATGCAAAAAACATCATTTGATTATGCAAAACTTTGGCCTAGTCTATCTTATTTTTATTCTTCTTGTTAAATACACCACAATACCTTGTTCTTTCATTGGATCCATATTAATCTTTTTGCAGTTTAACAAGACTAGCTATAACAGCACCTCAAAAATGAAAAATAGCATTGTTTTAAATTTTTTGAAAGCTAGACGCATTTTATAATGGAACAATTGTAGACGGTACAAAACTTAGGTTATCAAAAGGTTAACTTTTATTATTAAAAACAATTTTGCGTTATTAAGAAAGGCGAGTTACGCCAATTTACTGCTGTGAATCGGTCAAGCGTGAAATAAGTTTTACAGAAAGTAACAACTTTGCAATGGTTACGATTTCATATTAAATTAACCTGGCAGAAAGGAAAATACTTTGCCGACCGGAAAAAAATTACGCGGATCGTAGTTGGTCCGCGGATTGGCGGTTGAGAACCATTGTTACAGACGACTTCAGATTAAACACACAGCATGTCATAATGCGAATTGATTATTATCAATTATGCAACATCACAATGCCAACTAACTAACATTGTAATGATACTGTAATGAACAGAGAATTATAGTACAGTACAGTACAGTAGCCTACTATCCTGTAATTCATCCCTGTTCATTACCAGTTAGTTTGCATTAATTTTCAATTGGCATTATGACGTGCTGTGTGTTTTAGTCAAAGTCGTCTGTACTATTAAAAATATAATACTATTAAAAACTACCACAGACTTAATTGAATGCAACAAAAACTTATATGATTGCAATGGGACTTAATACATCAAAAATCACTGTTTATTTAAATATGCGTACAATACAATAATAAAATAGACTCTCGGATTTGAATGTGCACTTGCGGAACCCCTGGACTGTTCTGGCGGAACCCCGGTTGAAAACCATTGGTTTACAGGCTTAAATTATCAACATAATTATTATCTACTGTATATTGGTTTTAATTTTATTCTTTTTCAGACTTCAAATTACAACTACAATTTTGCCAAGTTAAACATCCAAATTCCGTCCAATAAAAATTGATCCATTTCTAACTCGACGAAACGGCAATTCTTACTTTTCAACCGCTTGGTGGCTGGTGCTTCTAAATCAACTGCGCTTTTGTATAATTTCTTACTCGGTGAAACGACAATATCTTTTGCAGTAAAATTTCGAATTTTGAGTTCTTTACTCATTGTAGCGATTTTTCCTGATGAGAGCTACACGAAAACGTTAGAGTTTTCCTAAACAGCCTTTTTCAAAGCTACTCCCTCTTTTATCAAAGAGTTTTGTCTACAGGTATATAGATGGCCACGTCTATAGCGACATTTCAGACAATTTTAACATTTTGTGCCACAAAAAATATATTTGAATTCCTTGTTTTTTTCTGATTTCAACCATATATAACATGTTATAATTTAAACATATCTTGAGGAAGATATAAGCGTTTTTTAAAAAGGGTTTTTTGGCTCCCCCAAAACTTTCTCCCTATAACTCAAAAAGTATTAGTCGTAGAAACGTAATATTTGCACCAGTGGATTTTGGCTATAAGATAACCACATACACCAATTTTTATCAAAATCAGGGATGTAGTGGTTAAAAAAAATTTTTTTTGTGGTGATTTGTCATGGGATGACCCATCTATGAATGACTTCATTTCCGAAATCGTACAATGTTTTTTGTCTTGCGTATAGAATGCTTTGATTAATGAGTAAATTTAGCTTTTTTTATCAAAAAATAATTCAAATATTTTGTTTGGTGACTTTCCCAGTAATTTTCTTTCCAAATCTTACAGTGTGTCAGCTTTTTTGCTTACAGGAAAAGATAAAAAAGAAGCTTTTTTCTATCATGCTTCGTTTTATTTTTGGAACTGAGGTCGTTGGCATATCATCACTTTATAATGAGTTGAAATGAATTTTAATCTCTCCTGCAGCGTCTGGTAGAATGGCTTCACTTTCTGTCATATCGTCTTAGTCCATATCCTCTTCATCACTTACTACAGTTACATCTGGTGGTGCTATGACCACATCCAATTCACCTCCTCCGAATTCAGGACTTTCTATAGCGGCTAGTGCTTCTTCTTCAGTTAGAAATTTTTGGCGGGATATGTAGATGATCTTGTTAGTTCGAAAAAGTAGTAGTCGCTCGCCTTGTCTCTTCTAACAATTTTTCGACTTTCTTCAACAATCGCTGTAACCACTAAATGAATGAACAACGAACTGAAAAACTCGTGCAGTACAAATGTTGATTTTAAAAGAAAAACCACTGCAATGTTACTTCATAATCGGATTAATCTCCTTTCAACTTTTTCAAGACCTTCTAATCAGCTAGGTTGCAAAACTAATCTTCAGGCGTTTTCATTTCATCTGCAACGTTTTACAAAACAGTGTCGCGTGTCTGCTACAATGCGTAATAAAGTAGTGCTTTTGCGCTGACGTTGCAGAAATGGTACACCAAAGTTTGCCTTTGAATAACTGGGGCGCTTCACACATTTAAAAGTTGAGTTTTTGCAGTTATATTCTAGCAGCACTATACTGTAAATTAAAACTGTTATTGAAATAATTTTATTGCAGTAATGCATATTAAAATGCGAATAGCAAAATGTGCTCAAAATTTGTTAAATTACAAGAATGTTTAGTTTTTTAGATTGAAAGTCACCTTTAAAGTGAGCTTACAGAGGCTCAAACTATGCGACATGCGTTGGAGCAACGCAACGTCAGCGCTTAATGGGTTAAACCAGCGTGGTCCAACTACGGGCCCGCGGAAGAATTTTGCACAAGTCTTGTCGATTACAAGCAGCGGCAACCTTTTTTTTTTTGGAGAACGCTATGATTTTGGGACGAAAATAGGAATTTCAGAGATCGATTCGATTTTGGGACGAAAATAGGAATTTCCGAGATCGATTCCAATTGAAGACCTTTTTTTTTTTAGAGAACACCCTGAGTTTGGGACAAAAATAAGTGATTTTAGCCGGTTGAGGCCCGCAAACTCGAATAATTTTGAAAAGTGGCCCACAAGAGTGCAGAAGTTGGACCACCTTGGGTTAAACAATTAAAAAAAAAGCAATAAAGCCACACTTCACCAAACCCCTTTCTGTAAGGTTTAAGAAATCACAGGACTTAATCAAAATGAAAATTATTTTTTGTTGAACTTTTTATCAAAAGTACTCTTTGAGTTTTGATGCATATTCCTTAGTTATATTTATACGTAAACCTCTTATATTAGTTTTTTAGCATAGAATATATAGAGTGGATATATCATGATTACGATATACGAGTATTTATGATATATCATATAAAAACTTTTTTTACAACTTTTTCTATCTTGTTGAATAGCAATAGTCTTAATTTATTGAAAAACATTTAACTATTAGTTAATTTACTTTAATTTTAACTTAGTTGAGTTAGTATTATTTAGAATGAAATTTTTTTTTCTAAAATCAAATCTAGTTCAATGCAGTCTACAATTGAATTTTTAGTGCCTTAGCCCAGGGATGTCCAACCTGTGGCCACTAGCGCACCGAGGAGGGTGGCCACGGTGCCATGCCCCCCTAAGACCCTAAAAATAAAAAACTGTAAAGCAAAACTAAGCAGTTTTAGCAAAAGCAAAGCTGGTTTTGGCAAGTATTCGCGGTTCGCCCTGGATTTCGAAGCATATGCGAACGCTTTTTTGGTTTTTGAGAAGCTTCCGATTTGACCCGTACGAAAATGCGTATTTTTAGGTGTAATTTTGCAAAATTTTTCCGGGGCATGCCCCCGGACCACTCTATAATGGTCGTGGCTTCGGCACACCCCAAGTTGATCTATGACGTCACATGACTGTGACGAAACTTTGGCCCCTTTCGGAAACTTCCTGCGTACGCCACTGCCTGCCACCCACTTAATGTTTTCATGCGGCTTACTGCTTACTTAAATCTTTTAGTTTCACTTTCATAACTGCATTGAATTTGATATCACTGCTGTCATAGTAACATATAGGGAAACAAAGTGAATACGTGAGTTAATTGCTGTGTCAAGTGACGTCCAATAAACTGATCTATAAAAACTTTTGTTGGCAGAGTTTATCATAAAGACGCTTGGCCCAAGCATCATTTCCAGTATTCACATTGTTTTGCGATTAAATTGATAGTGAATATGTTGTTTTCAAACATTTTGTACAATATCTAGTGATAATTGTTAATGACTTTAGTGATAGTAAAGATAATAACTTTGAACCAATGCGGAATGGTTTGGCATCAGATTATTGTAGTAGCAGCAATGCTGCTCGTGGTAAAAAAAAAAGAATCGTGTAGATTTGTTTAAAGGGCGGAATGAGGATCAGATATTTTTAGAGATTCTAGGTCCAATCTAGGAATTTAACATATGGTCAGGGTCCAGGATTGTACCATTAGCCACGGAAAGTGTCGCTCTTAGTCGGCGAAGCTCAGCTGACTGGATGCTTGAAAGTATTGGTAGGTTGTCAATTGGAGTGGGACGAAGGCATTCAGTGACAATACGCAAAGCATCATACAGGATACTGTCTATGCAGCGAATATAAGCGCTACAACACCAGATTAGTGCGCAGTACTCAGCTGTTAAGTACTGTAGAACAGAGATAGGGCAGCTGTGCGCAGTGTTTTGGCACCAGCACCTATCCTGAGCCTGCAAGTTACTTCAGTAGTGTAACGCGCAATTATAGTTTTTTACTCAATACCACGAAATGGCGACGGAATGTGAGCGATCTGTCCACAAAACAAGTGGGGTTGGACAAAATGGTAAAAGTCTAAAGCTATTGTAGACTTTTAGCTCATGTTTGGCCTCTTCGTTACTTCAATAGAAGGCTGCCGTCACGCCTTAGTGTGACTACGCCCCTCAAAGGCCTTTTAGTTTTCAGAGGAGTGGGACAATGCTAGATTGTCTGCGTAGGTAAACGTTCAGGAATTGTGGAAGGCAGATGTAGACGTAAATATAAAGAGGTTAACAAAGCGGGGAGCCCGGACTGTACCTGTACATGAGGAACGCCGTTTTCTGACGGCGAATCTTGTTTTGATTGCTGTCACCGGTAGTAGTAGCGAAACTTCGGTTTTGGGCAAGCTCAATGATCATTCTAACAATGTGCTTATCTGGCAGAAGTCTCAGTCAGCAGGCAAAGATGCCATACAAAGTCATATGCCGCCGTCAGATCAACAAATTGACAAAAAAATCCTCGATGTTTTCTGTCAATAGAACAACTTGATCCACTGTTGACTTTTCGCGTCGAAACTCAGCCTGCTCTTTAGGGACCAATGGAACAATAATTGGTTTGACGCAAGCGTAAATAAGCCTCTCGAAGATCTTGTAAACGACACAGAGCAAAAATATTGGTCGATAACTTTTTGGGTCCCTACGGGCTTCATCAATTTTGTGATTGCGACTACAAGCGCTCTTCTTCAGATCTTGGTAATTTTGAGTCAGTGCAAACAGGAAGAAAGGAACTCACGTAACTGGAGACTTCAAAGCAGCTCCAGCGTGGACATTTTTAACATTAATTACGTAATTATTTTAATAGTTTCACATTTCACTTACATTCATAATTAGTTAATAAATCATAATTTTATGTTTTTTACTCGTCATTTCTTCGTGACATCTAATACTAAAAAGTTAAAATTTCATAGACATTTAATTTTACGGCCCGTTAAATATGCTTAAATTTGTAATTTGGCCCATTATGAAAAAAGGTTGGACATCTCTGCCTTTGCCTATCAGACAACAATATATTGTATTTTTTTTTGAAAAAGATTAATATCAAAGTATACTTTTATGTTTCCAATCAAACAACTTTGTTTTGATTTAAATCAAACGTTGAATAAAACCAATGTACAGTAGGACCGCGAAAAATACTTTTACAAACGTTTGGCATAATTGCATAAATTTTTACAAAAACTAAAAAGAAACCAGACATTTGGTGCCAAATGCATCTAATAAGACAAACATTAAATTATTAAAATTAATATTTGTTACTCTTGAACCTTCTAGTTATTATGGAGGAAACGTAAAAATTCCAACCGTATTAAAAACGTGATTGAATACTCAGGTATTGCTTGACCGGTGCTCTAGCATAACATCTGGCGCAACACAACAATTCTACCATGCCGCATGAGGTCGTTGTCATAACGCTTTGCATTATTGCATATGATCGTCCAACTCGAGATCAACAGACACGAGTTCACGATTCGGACCGAGTTAATGATTTCTTGCGCGTGCAAAATAAAGACGTCGAGATACAGTCAAGAAAACAATCGCCATTTAAAACAAAGGTTCGAGCAAGAATTTAAAAGTTTTCTAAGGTTTATTTAAATTGTGCTGATCAGAATTTTTTTTCGTTTTCAGTTGACTTTTAAGGTCGCTTTAGACTGAGAGTGGACGCGGAACAAGTAAGCGTGTGGCATAAAGCACAAAAAAAATCGGAAAGACTGTTCGGACTCAAAGCTTTGTTTTCCGTTATGTTAGTGGTTTCCGATCTTCTTTTTATATCTTTTTTTTGATCGTTTTCAAACTTTAATTTCTCGCCGCATATCAGAAGAATAATTTTTTTAACAAATGTGCAAAAAGCTAGGCCAATGAATAAAGAAATTTTATATAAGATTTGAAAATGTGAAAAACCTTTTTGTTGTCGGTTTTATACGAACCCGTCCTGCAAACGTAAATGAAATGAGACGCCGGCAAAGTGTTTTTAGGTCCCATTTGAAGGACGGGTTTGGGTGAAACCAATAATAAAGAAGTTCCACGGAGACCCAATAACCGGGCGAATCTCTACGGTCGGAACCAAAAATCTAAAGGGGAGAAGGAAATGCTAAATTGGTGAAGCAAAGATGATCAGGATTAGGATAGTCAAGGAGGAGATAAAGAAGATCCTATGTTGGCTTACCACAACAGTTAAAAAAGAATTCGTCTAATTTATTCGGAAAATCAAAGGAAAGAAGAACGATGCTGAAGAAATAAAATGAGAAAAAGAAGATGCATTCATTGCAGCGAAGTTAAAAAATGACCCAGTAGTTGATTGAAAAATGTTAGTTAAAAGAGTCGGACACTTGGCAATGAAAAACATCAGAAGAAACAAAGCGTTTTTAATTGTGTAAAAAAAGTTTTAATAAAAATAGATGAAGAAAGGACAATTGAAAAGAAAATTGATGCTGCTTGACCGGCAATTTGATCAATAGTATTACTGCCAAGAAGAGTAAAGGTATTACTTGAGGAAAAAAATGGACCGTAAAGAAAGCAAAGACAAAAAACTAGTCGCTTCAAATAGTTTTGAGGAAAAAGAAAAAATAATGAGGGAAAAGAGACCAGAGATGACGAATTTAGAATTGGTAAAAAAGAAATTGGAAATAAACGGGTACTCGTCTATTTAAAACAAGGGTTCCCAACCTATGGTACGCGAAGATCTTCCAGGTGGTACGTGAGTAACTTTTAAAATCTCACTAAATTTAGTTGTGGTCTTGTATTGTTATTTTAATGTACGTATATTCTTCTTCTGTTAAATCAACTGATATTCGATCAAATTAGTTGTTTGACAAGAAATGATACACGTTGACATTACAGGGTGTTCAAGTGGTACGAGATAGTAAAAAGGTTGTGAACCCCTGATTTAAAACAATAGTCAAGACCGCTTTAAAATTTATAAAGAATTCTACGATGTAACCAGAAGAAATCACAACGAGATGTTGACACAAGGATCTGAACAGCTGGCAATCTGCTGATCTTTATTATTTGATTGATTTTTTTTTTTTAATCTCAGGTTTAATATTGAAATATTGTTTTTTTTTATTAAGCCTAAAAGATATAAGATTTGTAAACAAAATTATGAAGAAAGATTCTCCTCCGAATTCATGAAATTTCTTCCGGTTGGTTAGCGCTGCGTTAAACTTTTAAAAATTACGTTTTTGCTGCTTTTTTACGCCCGCTTTCAGTCCGAACTGACCTTTTAAAGCTTTCGCGGAATATATAGTCCTTATAGTGTAATCTGTAACAATTTGAAAAAAGATAAAAATAAACAAATTAAATTAAAAAACGTTTATAACGTGGTACATACAAACAAAAAATATTTTAATTATTCAAGAAAAAACTTATTAAAAGAAAAAGATTAAAAATTTTGTTACAAAAAATAATTTTTTAAATGTTATCAGTTATTTGAAAAATGCAACTTTTAATTTTTTAAAATTTTGAGCAGCTATGAACTGTTTTAATATTTTGTTTCTGCATTTTATAGCACGTATTCTAAAATTTCTAGCGCTGCAAACCCATTAGCGTAGTGTTTTTTAAGTAAACCACTTGGCTCCTTAAAGGGGAATTTGAAATCTTAAGAAAGGAAAAATCACGAGGAAAGAAATTTGAGAATCTCGGTACAATGTAAGTTGAGCCAAAAAAATTGGTACGCCCTTTGCAATTATAGCCCGGAGAGCAGAGAGGAGTAAGATCACTATTTTTTTGGGGGAAAATCAGTAAATATAAAACAGATCCAAAGTGAAGATTTTTTGTTTGGAAATCACTACTTTAAAGCGACGAAAATTGAGAAATTTAAGACAGATTCATATTTGAAAATTAATTATTGAACTTCTTGGCATAACAGGAATTCGTATCACAAATCTGGATGAAGACAAAAAACAAAAACTCTTCACTTTGATCATTGAGGTTTTTTGAGAAAAGGAGGAATGATGCTATCTGAATCCTGAAAGAGAAGAATTTAGCAAAAAGTTTTGAGAACCATTGCTTTAGCGTCGATTTTTCAGCTTTTTTCTTTGTAATCAACAATATAAGTTTTAAATATTTTACAATATTCCACCAACTTCAAACCTCTCCTAAAAACTATACCACGCCCCGCCCCGGGAGGGGCAGTTTTAGTTTAAAAATTTCTAATCTATATGGTAAAAATTTTTAGCAATTTAAAATTCGCTAAAAATAAATTATTATTCTCATGAAAAGAAGAATATGTGTCTTTAAATGTATCTTTGTTTTAAAAAGATGGTTCCGTATCCGAGTAGTTAAAGAGCGCCGTATGTTGATCGCGAAAGTGATTGACAAGATAACGGTTCGAAATCTGCCCTAGTCATTCCGTTTTAAATTTAAGTTAAGTTTCTCCCTTTTTCAAAGCAATTACAGCAATGGTTCACCTCTTGTACAAATTATTGACTTTAGAATTTTGTTAGCTTCTTACGTTGATTGATTTTGCAAGTATATTTGGAAGCATCTTGGCCAAGATGAAGGAAATTATTAATATTAATAGGCATACAAGATTAAGGAAATTATTAAAAGTAAGAAATCGGACACTGATTCAAAATAAAGACTTTTTTTTAGAGAACATTTCTCTTTTGGAATAAAAATCATGAAATTCGAGTGTGGTTCAAAATTAAGATCTTATTTTTTAGTGAACATTACTTTTTAGGAACGGATTTTTTTCTGTCAAGGAGCGTCCCGGTTTGCCCCTTTGAAAATATGGTATGCCTAGCCATTGCTAACCAGTTACCTTGGCAAATGGCAAAAGTTGAATCGGCGGAAAACTTAGCAGGGTTGCGGTATAGCTAGACTTATCATACGTCCCGATTTTTACAGCTTTTTCTTTCTTTAGTAAGAACTACTTTTTAATCCAAGACAGATTTGAAGTGAAGGCCTCCTTTTTCTTAGAGAACACTTCTTTTTAAGGACGAAAATCATGAAATTCGAGACAGATTCAAATTGAAGACCTTTTTTTAGAGAACACTACTTTTTAGAGACAAAAATCAAAAAATCCGTGACTGATTTGAAGTGAAGACCTTTCTTTTTTTAGAAACACTTCTTTTTTTGGGACAAAAAGCAAAAATCCGAGATTAATTGGAAGTGAAAATTTCTTTTAGAGAATACTACTTTTTAGGGACAAATTTTTTTCTATTAACGAGTGTTCCAGTTTGTCCCTTCGGAAATATGGTGTGCCTATATTTAGCCATAGTTAATATTCTCTGCCTTTAAAGAGTTTGGTCGTCAGTAAGTGTTGAAGTCCTGACTCGAAAATGCGGAAGAAAAATTTACAGTTTAAAAATGGCGACTAGATCGGGAGATCGAAAAACTGCGAACCCGCGTGGAAAGTTTAATCATGTTGGAAGAGAAGAAAAGTTATTTTTTTAGAATGCTACAAGAAAAAGAGAAAGTCAACAACGAGCTTTACTTTTGCGAAGACAGTGGCGTGCCAAAAATTTTTGAAAGGGGGGCATAGCCTACAACCACAATTAAATATTCATTCATTCGTTCATTTCATTTTATTCTCAATCATTAGTAAACAGTTTAACACTAAAAGTTATAAATATTGGAAAGATCAAGAAAAGGAAGAAGCAGCACAACGTCAGACGTTAAAACATGCATAAGATAATCAGAAAGTAAATTATCTTATGCATGTAAATCATCATAAGTATATAAACATGTAAATCATGTAAAATAAATCATCTTATGACGAAAATATGCTTAGTGGAAAATTTTTTTCAAGTGGTAGTTAAACAAAAAGGTCTTTACTTTGAACCAGTCTCGGGTTTCCTGCTTGTCGTCCCAAAAATGAAGTATTATCAAAAAAAAGATCTTCGCTTTGCAGCAGCCTCGGATTTTATGATTTTCGTCACTAAAGACTAATGATCTCTGAAAAAAAACAAAAAAACGGGGTCTGCACATGAAACCTGTCTTTGTTTTTTGGCGGGATTTCTTCCGAAATAGGCAAGACAAAGCCCTAAAGTATTAGTGATCTCGAGGGGGGCATGGCACTAGAAATACTGTCTTTCGTATGATAAGTCTACGTATTAGTGATCTCCAAGGAGGGGCATAGAACAATCCCCCTTTCTAAATACGCTAGTAAGCAAAGGAATTCGTGTTATCTAATTTAACTAGTCCTTTTGGATTCCCGAGTAAAGTTGTCACATCTGGGAGCTCCTCTGGCACAAGATTAGATTTGTTTGAGAGTGCTGAAATAGAATTTAGAATTTGGAAATAGTGACTATGGTTCAACCAATCGAGAGTTTATTTTTATTTTACTTTTATCTCTATATTTATTCTCCTGACTCGCAAAAAAAGCGCCTCCGGACGAGCTATACATAGGGTAGGCAATTACCCCGATCTGCTTCCGGAGATGCCAAGATATTGCTGTCCGTTGAAATTTTAATTGAGATATGACTTTAATTTATAACTGCTTGCCAAGACCGCCCAGCAGGGGAAAGTGCCGTAAAGTGTCTTTCCCAAGGACACAACAGAATGGCGCGAGTAGGTTTTGAACCGAGATCGTGTCGATTACGATCCTGGCGCTTTAACCACTCGACCACGCTGCCGACTACAAACAGTTTGAAAAATTACGAGCCCGCGTGGGAAGTTCGAAAAGCAGTGTCACAAGATAAAAAGCTGCAGTGGTACTTCAAGAAAAAGATCGGCAAGCGTTGCTGCAAGCTGAACGGGAGAAATTGGAGCGAGGGCGAAACTAAAACTAGAAAAATTAAAATTATAAGCGAAACAAAAAAAAATAAATTCGAGGGAAGAATAATGCAGTTTGAACCAAAAATGTTCAGACTTGAAAGAGAGACAGATTGCTCTGGTGGAGAAGGAGGGGAAGCAAATCAGAAAGGGCGTGCACTTTTGTTTTGGAAGAGCAATGTCCTCTGGCCTCCTTAATTTTATTGACGGAAAAGATGTCTTCAATTGTTATCTGGTCCCAGAGCGTCGAATCAAATTCAAATTGGAACCGTAAATCCGCAATTATTCTTCAAATCTGAACCGGTACTAAACCCAAAAAATTAAAATTTGTTGAACTCGAACCGGAGGTGAATCTGTAAAAATTAAACTTGTTTAACTTGAACCAGAACCTGAACCGGAACTTTATTTTAAACGGTTCAGATTCAGGTTTGACAAGTTATATAGGCCAAGATGAATTTTGTATTTAAAGTTGTCACAAATTGTTTGGTCACTTACTTGGTGTGTGACAAAATAGAGACGTCATAAACGACTTTGTAGGCCAGTGCTTTTCATTCACAGCACTCAGTTTGGGAAACCCTGTTCTAGCCAATAAATTAAAGCAAAAAATTGATCATGTGCCTGAATAAAGAAAGCGCAGTTTTAAATAGATGGTATGCCAAAGCAGTAAAATCAAAGTTTATGACATGGAGACGCACCAAAAATAACGAAATAAACTCATAGACAAAAATCAGATCTTAAAACTACGATGATTTGTTTTTACTTTGTTAAATACCTCAGAACAGAGATGCACAATTTTTTATAGTTGCCGGCTGCATTACAGAGTTAGTTTTAACTAATGGCCTCTTCCGTAAAAGAATTTTCCGGCGTTTTTACCAGTGCCCCAAGCTCTGATAAAAATCTTTCTTCTCTGCTGGATGACATATAATGAGACCCAAAAAAACAAGGTTTTCGTCAGGAATCCTTGAAAGGTTTGTTTTTATTTGAAAAAATGAAAACCGGGTGGCCTCGTGTTTGGTTTTGCCTCAATGATCAATTGTACTCAAAATTTTTTCCTTTCTTAAGGAAATAACAAAACGACGAGAGAAGAGTTGAACCGAGATTATTTCGATCGTGTTCGCCATTTAAGCGGCACTCTTACAAAACTCCACCATGCTGCCGACTGTTGTGTTTATTGCGTTGCCCTTATATTACTTAAAAAAACGATTGGGTTGCGCTTGTGATGTGAAAAAGAAATTGAAGAGCTTAGTTCTAAATGTACCTAAGTCACATAATGTCATTTTGAGAAAATGAGGTTTAAAGTTTTCAAAAACCCTACTTCTACAATAGAAATACGCTAAGATTTCAAACCTCTGTGCTATTCAAAAATTGATTTCCTGAAAAGATTTTTTGTCAGAATATTTCTGGCAAGTAAACAAACAAGTTTTTGAGCTTATCTCATTTTTTTGAAAATGTGACTTAGGTACTTTTAGAAATAGGGCCTTCAATTGCTTTTTACTTAATTTAAAAATCACGTTGCGGTGCGCTTAATATACATAAATTATCACTACAACTTCAAAAATTTGTCTTAAATCCATTTTTGACGTTATTTTAGTACAGTTTATGCAAAAAGAAAGAGAAACATTTCGAGTTATTATCTAATTATGCTTTTTTTTTGGATTTTTGTATTTTTGCTGTATTTATTTGACTATTTACTTATTTTTTGTCGTTTTGCAGATTCTTGAATTCCTTAAAATAACCACTTTCCAGGACAAGGTTCAGTTCGTGTTTTGGTTTATACATAAAGTCCAGAGAAACTTCCGAAATAATTGTCTGATTTTGTCTCTACAAACCAAAACACACACTAGACCTTTTCCTGGAAGTGCTTATTTTAAGGAATACAAGAATCTGCAAAACGACAAAAAATAAGTAAATAATCAAATAAATACAGCAAAAACGCAAAAATGCAAAAAAAAAGCATAATTAGATAATAACTCGAAGTGTTTGTCTTTCTTTTTGCACAAATTTTTGAAGTTGTAGTGATAATTTAAGAACACCCTGTAGTTTTAAAATACGTTGCGCTTCTCATGAATTTCAAAATCACATTGCGTAAGTTGCGCTGCGCTTTTCGCATAACTTAAGAACATTGTCACTAATCGCGCTGCACTCCCTTAATTTGCAAAACTCCTTAAGCAATTTGCACTGCGTTGTCCTAATGTAAGAAAAATTGCTAATTTCAGGTTACGGTTGTTCTTGGATGCAAATAAAAACAAGCTATTACTGCTAGAACTACAGTAATAGCTTAATACTGCTAATCCTGCACTGATCGCACCAATGAAACATTTCTAAAACTGCTTTCGCGACGTAGGCGTATTTCTCAAACAGACTTACTAATGCTTTCCGATCTTTGCTATTCATTTATGTTAAAGAAAATCATTATTAATTAAGCATACTTATATTGACATAAAGACTTGGACTCAAACTTGAACCGAATTTTCAAATCAAATAATAATTCAGACTTGGCACGAGCCCAATTAAAAATGATTTTTAAAAAATTTAAATTTTTTTCTGACTTCTACTCATGAAAATAAAACCCAATAATAGTTCAGGTAGTATTAGAATATATCATGACCTCCTAAAGGTCTCCTAAAGATCTCCTAAGAGGTCCAATTTTTAGTACTTTAAATATTTGGTGTCCCCTTTTAATGTTTAGAGTAAAAAAGGTTGTTGAAAATTAAGTGAGAACAAAAAAACAAAAAAAAGGTCTTTACTTCTAAAACTGAAACATTTTTATTTGTTTCACAAATGGTTGACTGTAATAAGCATATTTTGCTAAAATCTGACAATTCCCAACCTAATTTAATGAATTTAACAATAGGAAAAAAATTTTAAAACGCTTTAAAAAACTTTTAGTTTTTACTGAAGATCATTTTAGTAAATTTTTTTCTTTTGCTTTTAAGTAAACAAAGAAGTGTTGCGATCAGAAACGGTAAAAATTTTTGACATGCTGGGGAAAATTTTTTAAAAAGGGCATTTTTTTTGTTCAAAACAACACTCTCCACAAATGTAAATTTTAAGCATAAGCCTAATGGAGAAAATTTTTATCAAAAACCTAAGTGAAGACCAAAAAAAAATAAATAAAAGTTTTCATTTTTCGGCCGCAATATCTTATTTACTTGGCCCGCAAAAAAATTTTTTACTGAAAATGATGGAACTGAACCTGCTCCGAATAAAAACCTTTTTTATTTTGTCGGCCTTCATTTGCTCTAAAAAATTTACACCTTCAAACTCAAGTGAGAACCTTTTTTTGGTCTTCACCAAGTTTTCAAGAAAATATCTTTTTTCAATTCGCTAAATTTACGCTCGTTGAGAGTGCCTTTTTAACAGAAGAAAAACTTTTTTTCTAAATTTTGTCTCCCTCGCTAAATTACTGTTATATGCGCTAGGTAGCTTTTCATTTTTTCATGAAAAATTAAGCGGATTTGAGCGTCAATAAAACAAACAAAGATCACGCTGAAAAAAAAGCACTGTAAACGGCTGTAAAAACGCGCCTTAAAGGGCTCGTTTCCACCACGAGCGTTGGCAGGAGTATTCTCTGTTTCTTTTATTGATTTTTTTTGCTTCTCTTATCGCTTAAACGCGGAAAGAAGTAGCCTAAAAAATCAATTAACAACTAAAGAATTCTCCCGTCGATGCTCGTAGTGGAAACAAACTTTTTAGACACTTACAGCGCAGTTGCGTACAATATTATAAAGTTTTCGCCACAAAGTTTTGCTTAAACAAGTCATGTCGGTTATAGACGACGACAAAAGCTTTGAATTAAACAGTAAAAAGTTTTTAGTTTAAAACACATCTAATATCCATTGTTAAAGTAACCTTTTTTGTATTTAGACATAGGACTCAATATTTTTTCCGCGCTCCTTGGGCCCACTCTTGCACTTGTCATGTAGCACAAAATTGCCACAACTCACAATCGCATAAATTATGCTACTACGTAGTATTCCATTCTATTATTTATTGACTGGAAATTTTCGAATTGCTGTTGTGTTGTTGAGGCGGCCTGAGTATGATCCATACAACTTACCTAAAAATGATTTTTTAAAATTATCTTGCTTATTTTAAAAAAAAAACCGTTCTAGCAAATTTTCATAGGCCTATATATAATAGAAAGTTTATTGGCTTTAACCTGCTTTTTTCCAACTTTAATTCGGCCCACGATTGTAAGAAGAGTTCCTCCTGCTACTGGGTGGCATCTCTGGTCTGTTTTTAAAATATGAATTTAAGCTTATTCGAGTTTTTAGATGAATTACGAGAGAGTTGATCTGACTCACACATAGTGTGATTTTTATATTTTCAATTGCGTAATAATACAAGATAACATGCATTATAGAAACTGGTGATTTCGCGCGGAACGGAAATCAGGACAGCACTGAATTACGTGAAATGACCGAAGAAAAAATTTGTAAAGTGACGTAACTGCATCATCTATAAAGTCTTGTTTTTTTGTGTTTTTTTTGTGTGTGTTTTTTTTGATGTTTTAAAAAAGTCTGATGGAGACCAAATGAATTAATAAATCTATGTGGAATTAATTGCAATTATAAGGAGCTATCAGAGACCTTTTTTCAGCATTGAAAAGGGGCAGTAATAAACAAAAGCATCTGCCTGTGAATCATCATCACGACGCCGTATGTTTAACTGAAACAGTGACTACGACTGATCGAAACAGACAAAACAACGCCAGCTGTAGTTGTTTAATGCCATTTATTTGTTTTAAAATAGAGATTTAGTTTTAAAATTGTTTATGAAGATATTAAACCAGTAGTTCTTTATCGTCGTCGTCATCGTTTGAAGGGTATCCACTCCAGGTCAGACACAAACAGGACTGGTGCCGAGAGTTTATACTTTTACTATCCCAGACTGCTGTAATGCCTGGATCAGATGCCGGCAGTGATGTTATTAAGCCAGCATCGAGTTTCGTCATCCAAAACCATCAGACCTCGTGCTCCATGTGGTGCCCGATGTATAGGGCACGCTGTTAGTACATGGTCTGCGGTTTGCTCAGAGGCGCTACACTCGCAATTCGGTGAAGGAGCGAGACCCCATTTGTGCATGGACGAATGGAATCGATCAACACCGGGGCACAAAAGCACGGAGCCTGGAAGCATTTTCACAGTACTCCGTTTTCCATTTGTGATTTTAATATTTATACTTACTGATGACGCCAACTGATTGCTTATTAAGTTAAATATAATGCGCTGTTTCAATGATTGCCGATGTATTTGATTATAAAGAACTACTGGCTATAAAGTAGTTCTTTATAAGCAAATACATCGGCAATCATTGAAACAGCGCATTATATTTAACTTAATAAGCAATCAGTTGAGGTCATCAGTAAGTATAAATATTAAAATGCTTTTACTCCCAAATAAAAAACATAATGAAAACTATCAGGAAAACAACTAAATGATAAAAGAGAAATGTTTTTCGTCATGGAACGTGTCATTTATCACAGGAATTGAGAACCGCAGTGAAAGTAAAGATGCTAATTGCTGACGCTTTTTAAAAAGTTTTTTTTTTGCGTCACATGAATCAAAGTGAATGCGTCACGAGTTATTGGTATATAAATTCAAAAAAACTGCCAATCATACAAAGAATCATGCACACCTCAAAAATTGTTAGAACCTATCGTTTTTTGTCTTGATGGCAAAAGAAAAAACGAGCAAATTCTCGCAGTATCATGTTCAAGGAATTAATATGTTTTGATACTTTTTTCATATTCAGCAGCAAAACGTAAAGTTGAACAGCATATTACCGTTGATTTTTAAAGAGTAAAAAGGTGAAAAAAAGAAACAAATTATTTTCTTAGACCCATTACGATCCTAAATTTATTTAAGAATTGCTTAAAAAAATATTTGCGATCGCAAGGAGAATTGAAAAAAATAAAAATATTGGGTCATGATAAATCGAGTTTTGAGCAAAAATATTTGAAATAATTTGTTTAATCTATAGTTAGATTCGTTTTTTTTTAAATTCTTTTATAAAGTTTTCAATCACTATAAAAGTTACAATTTAATTTTTTTTTAAATAATATAAATTTAAAATTAAAAGCTATTAATAAGCCTAACTCTTGCCAATTAGTATCGACATAATTCAAAGCTTTAAGTTAATCAGTTGTAGGCAAGTTACTTTTTAAAAATAACTAACTGCCATTTATAATTATTCCGCCTAAAAAGTAACTAGTTAGTTTTTTGTGAAAATTTTGTTTTAAATGTTGATTTTAGTTTAATGATAATTATTGAATTGGCATAAAATGAAAAAACTTTAATTTTGTAAACATGTAGGCTAATTTGTCATCCAAACCCTATGCTTTTTTGAATAAATCTTAGCTTTCTTCTAAATTTGCTGTGGCAGTATTGCGTTTATCGCTTAGTCCATTGCTCTGCAACCTTTTTTCATTCACGACACATTAAAAGATTTTTCCAAATTTAGCGGCACACCTTTAGCAGAATTAAAATCAAATCTAGTTCAATGCAGTCTACAATTGAATTTTTAGTGCCTTAACCCAGGGATGTCTAATCTGCGGCCACTAGCGTACCGAGGGAGGAAGCCACTGTGCCATGCTCCCCTTAGACCCTAAAAACAAAAAACTGTAAAGCAAAACTAAGCAGTTTTAGCAAAAGCAAAGCTGATTTTTCGCGAGTATTCGGGGTTGGCCCTGGATTTCGAAGCACATGCGAACGCTTTTCTGGTTTTCGAGAAGCTTCCGATTTGACCGGTACGAAAATGCGTATTTTTAGGTGTAATTTTGCAAAATTTTTCCTATAATGGTCGTGCCTTCGGTACTCCCCAAGTTGATTTGTGACGTCACACGATTGTGACGAAACTTTGGCTCCCTTTCAGAAACTTTCTGCGTACGGCACTGCCTGCGGCCCACTTAATAGTTTCATGCGGCATACGGATTACTTAAATCTTTTCGTTAAACAGTACTTTCATAACTGCATTGAATTCGATATCACTGCTGTCTTAGTAACATATAGGAAAACAAAGTGAATACGTGAGTTAATTGCTGCGCCAAGTGACGTCTAATAAACTGATCTATAAAAACTTTTGTTCGCAGAGTTGTCATAAAGACGCTTGAAAATTTTCAGTATTTACATTGATTTGCGATTAAATTAGTATTGAATATGTTATTTCCAAATATTTTTTACAACATCTAGTGATAGTTGTTAATGACTTAAGTGATAGTAAAGATAGTAACATTTTGGACCAATGCGAAATGGTTTGGAATGAGATTACTGTAGTAGCAGCAATGCTGCTTGTGGTAAAAAAGAAAATCGTGTAGATTTGTTAAAAGGGCAGAATGAGGATCAGACATTTTTAGAGATTCTAAGTCCAATCTAGGAATTTAATATATGGTCAGGGTCCAGGATTGTACGGTTAAAGGAGAATGTCGCTCTTAGTCGGCAAAGCTCAGCTGACTGGATGCTTGAAAATATTGGTAGGTTGTCAATTGGAGTGGGACGAAGGCATTCAGTGACAATACGCAAAGCATCATACAGGATACTGTCTATGCAGCGAGTGTAAGTGCTACAACACCAGACTAGTGCGCAGTACTCAGCTGTTAAGTACTGTAGAACAGAGATAGGGAAGCTGTATGCAATGTTTCGGCACCAGCACCCATCCTAAGTTGCTTCAGCAGTGTAACGCGCAGCTATAGTTTTTTTGCTCAATGCCACATGATGGTAACGGAATGTGAGCGATCTGTCCACAAAATAAGTGGGGTTGGACAAAATGGTAAAAGTCTAATGCTATTGTAGACTTTTAGCTCACGTTTGGCCTTTTCGTTATTTCAATAGAAGGCTGCCGTCACGCCTTAGTGTGACTACGCCCTCAAAGGCCTTTAGTTTTCAGAGGAGTGGGACAATGCTAGATTGTCTGCGTAGGTAAACGTTCAGGAAATTGTGGAAGGCAGATGTAGACGTAAATATAAAGAGGTTAACAAGGTGGGGAGCCCAGACCGTACCTGAGGAACGCCGTTTTTCAGACGGCGAATCTTGTTTTACTTGCTGTCACCGGTAGTAGTAGCGAAACTTCGGTTTTGGCAAGCTCAATGATCATTCTAACAATGTGCTTATCTGGCAGAAGTCTCAGTCAGCAGGCAAAGATGCCATACAAAGTCATATGCCGCCGTCAGATCAACAAATTGACAAAAAAATCCTCGATCGTCGTTGTCGTTTGAAGGGTACCCACTCCCGGTCAGACACAAGCAGGACTGGGGCCGAGGATTTATCCTTTTACTATCCTAGACTGCTGCACTGCCTGAATCAGATGCCGGCAGTGATGTTATTAAGCCAGCATCGAGTTTCGTCATCCAAAACCGTCAGACCCCGTGCTCCATGTGGTGCCCGATGTATAGGGCACGCTATTAGAACATGGTCTGCGGTTTGGTCGGAGGCACCACACTCGCAATTAGGTGAAGGAGCGAGACCCCATTTGTGCATGGACGAATGGAATCGCTCAACACCAGTCTGCAGGCGGTTGAGCTTAATCCAAGCTGCTCGGGGTAAGCCCATCCCAACAGGCCTGGCACCGGTTCCGGGCACAAAAGCACGGAGCCTGGAAGCATTTTCACAATACTCCGTTTCCCATTTGTGGTTTGTCCATTCAGAAGCGCGGATGCCAAGTCTGGCAAGGTTGTCCAAAAGATTCCGCGCAGCTGGCACAAACGGGCGTCTGGATCTTAGTCTCACTTGGCAAGTATCTGAGTGCCCACTTAAAAGACCATACAAGATATGATCGGGGTCCAGAGATCCACGTAAGCCAAAGAGAGTGTCGCTCCCAGTCGGCGAAGCTCAGCTGGCTGGATGCCTGAGGGTACAGGTAGGTGGTCCGTTGGAGTGGGACACAGGTATCCAGTAACTATGAGCAAGGCGTCGTTCAAGACACTGTCAATGAGGCGAGTGTGAGCACTGCGATACCAGACTAGCGCGCAGTACTCAGCTGTTGAGTAGACTAGAGATAAGGTGGCTATGCGTAATGTTTTAGCACCAGCACCCCATCCCGAGCCCACGAGTCGCCTCAGCAGTGTGACTCGCTAGGATAGTTTTTTGCGCAATGCCACTAAATGGTGACGAAACGTGAGCGATCTGTCCAGTTTTACCCAAAGATAAGTAGGGTTTGGACAGAATGGTAAAAGTCTACCGTTGTTGTAGACCTTTAACTCACGTTTGGCCTCTCGGTTATGTAAGTGAAAGGCTGCCGTCACCGTCTTAGTGTGACTGAGTTTCAACCTCCAAGTCTGGAGATACATGTAGACTGTCTAAAAGTGTAGAAAGTGTAGAAGTGTAGACATGTCTTGGCTTAAAGTCCCCTTCAAGTCCTTTCAGTTTCCAGAAGAGTGCAACAATGCTAGATCATTAGCATAAGCAAACTTTCTGGAAATCATGGAAGGAAGATCGTACGTATAGATATCCTCGATATTTTCTGTCAATAGAACAACTTGATCCACTGTTGACTTTTCGCGTCGAAACTCAGCCTGTTCTTTAGGGACCAATGGAACAATAATTGGTTTGACGCAAGGGTAGATAAGCCTCTCGAAGATCTTGTAAACGACACAGAGCAAAAATATTGGTCGATAACTTTTTAGGTCCCTATTGGCTTCATCAGTTTTGTGATTGCGACTACAAGCACTCTTCTTCAGATCTTGGTAATTTTGAGTCAGTGCAAACAGGAAGAAAGGAACTCACGTAACTGGAGACTTTAAAGCAGCTCCAGCGTGGACATTTTTAACATTAATTACGTAATTATTTTAATAGTTTCACATTTCACTTACATTCATAATTAGTTAATAAATCATAATTTTATGTTTTATTACTCGTCATTTCTTCGTGACATCTAATACTAAAAAGTTGAAATTTCATAGACATTTAATTTTACGGCCCGTTAAATATGCTTAAATTTGTAATTTGGCCCATTATGAAAAAAGGTTGGACATCTCTGCCTTAGCCTATCAGACAACAATATATTGCATTTTTTTTAGAAAAAGATTAATATCAAAGTATACTTTTATGTTTCCAATCAAACAACTTTGTTTTGATTTAAATCAAACGTTTAATAAAACCAATGTACAGTAGGACCGCGATAAATACTTTTACAAACGTTTGGCATAATTGCATAAATTTTTACAAAAACTAAAAAGAAACCAGACATTTGGTGCCAAATGCATCTAATAAGACAAACATTAAATTATTAAAATTAATATTTGTTACTCTTGAACCTTCTAGTTATTATGGAGGAAACGTAAAAATTCCAACCGTATTAAAAACGTGATTGAATACTCAGGTATTGCTTGACCGGTGCTCTAGCATAACATCTGGCGCAACACAACAATTCTACCATGCCGCATGAGGTCGTTGTCATAACGCTTTGCATTATTGCATATGATCGTCCAACTCGAGATCAACAGACACGAGTTCGCGATTCGGACCGAGTTAATGATTTCTTGCGCGTGCAAAATAAAGACGTCGAGATACAGTCAAGAAAACAATCGCCATTTAAAACAAAGGTTCAAGCATGGATTCAAAAGTTTTCTAAGGTTTATTTAAATTGCGCTGATCAGAATTTTTTTCGTTTTCAGTTGACTTTTAAGGTCGCTTTAGACTGAGAGTGGACGCGGAACATGTAAACGTGTGGCGGAGAGCACAAAAAAAATCGGAAAGACTGTTCGGACTCAAAGCTTTGTTTTCCGTTATGTTAGTGGTTTCAGATCTTCTTTTTTTACCTTTTTTTGATCGTTTTCAAACTTTAATTCCTCGCTACATACTGTATAATAAGAATAAATGTTTTAGCAAATGTGCGAAAAGCTAGGCCAATGAATAAAGAAATTTTATATAAGATTTGAAAATGTGAAAAACCTTTTTGTTGTCGGTTTTACACGAACCCGTCCTGCAAACGTGAATGGGATGAGACGCCGGCAAAGTGTTTTTAGGTCTCATTTGAAGGCCGGGTTCGGGTAAAACCAACAATAAAAAAGTTCAACAAAGACCCAATAACCGGTCAAATCTCCACGTTCTAAACCAAAGATCTAAAGGTGAGAAGGAAATGCTAAATTGGCGAAGCAAAGATGTCAAGATTGGGATCGTTAAGGGGGAGGTAAAAAAGATCCTATGTTGGCTTACCACAACAGTTGAAGAAAGAATTCCTTTAATTTATTCGGAAAATCAAAGGAAAGAAGAACGATGCTGAAAAAATAAAATGAGAAAAAGAGGATGTAATCATTGTTGCAAAGTTAAAAAATGCTCCAGTAGTGGATTGATTGACTTGGAAGACTCGGACACTTGGCAATAAAAAAATTCAGAAGAAACAAAGCGTTATTAATTGTGTAAAAAAGTTTTTGCGCGACTAATAAAAATAGATGAAGGGGTAGAAACAATTGAAAAAAAATAATGCAGTTTGACTGGCAATTTGATTAGCAGCATTATTGCCAGGAAGAGTAAAGGTATTAGTTGGGGAAAAATGGACCGTAAAAAAAAGCAAAGACCAGAAACTAGTCGCTTCAAATAGTTTTGGGGAAGAAGAAAAAATGGTGAGAGAAAAGAGACCAGAGATGACAAATTTAGAATTGGCAAAAAAAGAAATTGGAAATGAATTGATACTCGTCTATTTAAAACAAGGGTTCCTAATCTGTGTAATGCGAAGGTCTTCCAGGTGGTACGTGAATAACTTTTAAAATCTTACTAAATTTAGTTGCGGTCTTTTAGTGTTATTTTAATGTATATTCTTCTTCTGTTGAATCAACTGATATTCGATCAAATAAGTTGTTCGGCAAGAAATAGTATGCGTTCAAGTGGTACGAGATCGTAAAAAGGTTGGAAACCCCTGATTTAAAACAGTCAAGGCCGATTTAAAATTTATAGAGATTTCCGCAGTGTAGACAGAAGAGATCACAACGAGATGTTGACACAAGGATCTGAACAGCTGGCAATCTGCTGATCTTTCTTATTTGATTGATATTTGATTGATTTGATTGATTTTCTTAATCTCATGTTTATTATTAAAATATTGGTATTTTTTATTAAACTTAAAAGATATAAGAATTGTAAACAAAGTTTTGAAGAAAGATTCTTCCTCCGAATTTATGAAATTTCTTTCGGTTGGTTAGCGCTGCGTTAAGTTTTTAAAAATTACGTTTTTTGCTGCTTTTTTACGCCCGCTTTCAGTCTGAACCAACCTTTTAAAGCTTTTGCAGAGTAGTCCTTATAGTGTTATCTGTAACAATTTTTAAAAAGATAAAAATAAACAAATTAAATTAAAAAAAACGTTTATAAACGTGATACATTCAAACAAAAGATATTTTAATTATTTGAGAAAAAACTCATTAAAAAAAAGATTAAAAATTTTGTTATAAAATAAAAATTTAAATGATATCGGTTATTTGAAAAATGCAACTTTTGACTTTTTTTCAATTTTTGAGTGGCTATGAATTGTTTTAATATTTTGTTTCTGCATTTTCTAGAAGGTATTTAAAAACTTCTGGGGCTGCAAACTCATTAGCGTAGTGTTTTTTAAAGTAAGCCACTTGGCTCCCTAAGGAAGAATTTGAAATCTCAAAAAAGGAAAAATCACTAGGGAAAAAATTTGAGAATCTGGGTACAATGCAAGTTGAGCCAAAAAAATTGATACTCCCTTCGTAATTATAGCCGTACCAGCCCGAGGGAATAGGGGGGAGTGAGATCACTACTTTTTGGAGGGAAAATCAATAAATCTAAAACAGATTCAAAGTGAAGACCTTTTTTTGGAGATCACTACTTTATAGCGATGAAAATTAAGAAATCTGAGACAGATTCAAATTTGAAAATTAATTATTGAACTTCTTGGGATAATCGGAATTCGGATCACAAATTGGATGAACACAAAAAGTCTTCACTTTGATCATTGAAGTTTTTTGAGAAGGGGAGGAATGATGTTACCTAAGTCCTGAAAGAGAAGAATCCGGCAAAAACTTTCGAGAACCATTGCATTAGCGTCGATTTTTTGCTTTTTTCTTTGTAATCAACAATATAAGTTTTAAATATTTTACAATATTTCATTAACTTCAAACCTCTCCTAAAAACTATACCACGCCCCACCCCGGGAGGGGCAGTTTTAGTTAAAAAATTTCTAATCTATATGGTAAAAATTTTTAGCAATTTAAAATTCGCTAAAAATAAATTATTATTCTCATGTAAGTGAAAAGAAGAATGTGTGTCTTTAAATGTATCTTTGTTTTAAAAAGACGGTTCCGTATCCGAGTAGTTAAAGAGCGCCGTATGTTGATCGCGAAAGTGATTGACAAGATCACGGTTCGAAATCTGCCTGAGTCATTCCGTTTTAAATTTAAGTTAAGTTTCTCCCTTTTTCGTAGCAATTACAGCAATGGTTCACCTCTTGTACAAATTATTGACTATAGAATTTTGTTAGCTTCTTACGTTGATTGATTTTGCAAGTATATTTGGAAGCATGTTGGCCAAGATGAAGGAAATTATTAATAGGCGTACAAGGTTTTACGAATTGTGTTTGAATAAATTTAATTGTTAAAAAATGGTGACATATTATTTCATTACAATCGGTAGGAGTAAACGGTATATTATCAATGAAACTTATTGTTGTGCGGCCATTAATAAAAATTAACTCTGTAATACGGCCGGCAACAACAATAAGTTTTGCATCCCTCTAGGCCTACTAAGATATTTAACAAGGTTAAAAGTAATCATCATAGTTTTAAGATATGATTTTTGTGTATGATTTTGTTTCATTATCTTTGTCGAGTCTCAATAAATTTTTCACTTTACTGCTTTAGCATAATGTCAACTTGTAACCGCGCTTTTTTTGTTCAACTCATATGATCAATTTTCTCTTAAGTTTGTCGCTCAGAAAGTTGTTTATGACGAGCTCTGTTGGCACACGACAAGTAATGAAACAAATTATGGCAATTTTAAATACAAAATTGTTATTTATTCATCTAGGATTCTAGGTCTATGTAAGTAAATAAAAATTAAAATCAGATTGTCTGAACCAGAACCGTTTAAAATGAGTGGAAGTTTAGATTCAGGTTAGGCAAATTTAATTTTTAGTGGTTTAGTTCCGGTTCAGGTTTGGCAAATTTACTTTTTGGGTTCAGTTCCGGTTCAAGTTCAAAGAATAATAGCGGTTAATACGGGTTTGCGGGTCCTGTTCGGGTTCGGTTTGAAGCCCTGCTTTGGATCCCCCAACAAAATCTTTTTTCTCGGCGTACCAAGGTAAGTGCTAGAAAACTATCTCCTTTGCATCAGAAGTTGAGCAGCGAAAAAGGTCCAAAAATTTCAACCCTGTTTTTCACAAAAGTCAAGGGCTTACTTAGACCTGCCTTCGGCAATGGCAAGCAAGCCGTCCGATTAAAATTTTTCGTTAATTTTTCTGTTTTTTGGAGATATAATTGTAATTGGGAGCTTTATTTAAAACTGCTAAACAAAGAAAGTGATGCGAAGTATCTTTAAAACGACAAAACTGTAAGAAGAAAGGAATTGGACCAAAGCCATATAACTTACGATATGCACAAAGCATGGCTCGTAGAGCACCACTTCGCCACGTTTCGAATAGGTTGCTTGCTTAGTATTTCCCAGAGTCGCAACCGGGTCATGTTTTATGAGTCGGATCAAGTTTGAGAACGGAATAAAAATAATCTGGACTGATTTGGGCTAAATTTGAATTACCTGACAGCAGGGCTTGAAAAAAATTAATTGATGAAAAATTAATTGCAGTTTAATTGGATCAATTAATTGATTGCGAAAATTTATTTATTAAATAATTGATTGTTTCACAGGCAATTAATTGCAATTAATTGCAATCATATAAAATATTGGCTATATATAGTGCTGTGATATAAGATTTAAGATTTTTTTAATATTTACCCATATAATATGCCGTTACAATATGAAAATGGGCAAATTTCTTGAAAATATTTTAGCCAAGTTATAGATTCTGAAGGTAGCTGGGTATGCAAGTGTGGTAAGAAGTTGACACAGAGAAAAGGTACCGGATAGACAAATTTAATGAATCACATAAAAAATCAGCATCCGGATTATTGTAAAACCCAAGAACAACAATCATAGTCAAATTTATTATTTAATCATTATATATATAATGATACTTATGTACAGCTTTCGAATTACGTGTATCTCAAACAAACAATCTAATTATTTTAGCTAACAAATTGCAATTACAATGAAAACAATGTTCCACCAGCGCAACTGCAAAAGACACCGCTAAACCGCAAGGGTATACTGGCGGCGGTTCCGCCAGCGTTCAGGTCCACAACTTGATGTTTGAGGTGTAAAAACCACAAATAGAAAGTTGTGCCAGCTGTTTAAGTTTTCAACTTTTTCAGCTGGGGTCAACAACAAGCTGTAGTGTCCTACAACCCAAACAAAATCCTTAATTCCTCTTGATACCTCGATCCAATCCTCATCTTACCAAAAACCTTCAATTGTAACTAAATACTCTTCTTTCATATCTTTCTTTAGCAGCCTTTGGAATTCTCCCACGTCTGTCCCTGATCCTACTGTGTATCTCCAGGATCTTTCAACCACTGTTAACAATGAATTACTTCAATCCCTTCCTTCCTCCCCTCTAATTACTCAAGCAGAAATCAAAATCGCAATTGCTTCTCTAAATAAAAATTCTTCCCCAGGTTTAGATGGCCTTACCGCCAATTTCTACTCTTCTTTTCCATCCTTAATACCTTTACTCTGTCAAACCTATAACAATTCCTACCTTCGCAATCAACTTTCTAAATCACAAAGACTAGCCTTAATAAAACTTATCCCGAAAAAACCAAACCCCTCTACTGTTAAAGATTGGCGTCCTATTTCCCTCCTCAATACTGACTATAAAATCCTTTCGACCATAATTTCAAACAGACTAAAACCTATTCTCAACCATATCATATCCTTCGAGCAACAATGTGGACTCCCGAAGCGCCAAATCTTCAACAATCACCTTAACATTAAATCTGCTATAGACTTTGCAGAAAACTTTCACCAACCCTTAGCCATTGTGCAAATTGATTTCTATAAAGCTTTCGATTCAATATTTCATCAATTCCTTCTTCAAACTGCTTCTCAACTTGGAATCCCTTCCTTTTTACTAAAATGGATACGAATATTTCTCTCAAATCTCACATCCAAAATAAACCTAAATGGCTATCTCTCTAATTCAATCCCTGTTAAGAGAGGCATCCGCCAAGGATGCCCTCTTAGCATGCTTCTTTTCATAATTGCAATCGAACCCTTAACCAGAAAAATTCTTGCCTCAGCTAATTTTAAAGGAATCTCTCTGGGTAAAACCACCTTAAAAGTTAGTCATTTTGCTGATGATTTGACTCTTTTTATTACCCATCCCTCTTCCTTTTCCACACTACTTGAGATACTGAATAAATTTTCGCTCTTTTCCGGTCTTAAAATCAACCATGACAAGACCACTATTATTTCAAATTCCCCAGATCTTATTTCCTCTTTTCAATCAAATTTTCCCCGAGGAAAAATTCTTCAATCAACTAAAATTCTTGGGATCTTTTTCTCTTTTAAAACCGACTTACTGATGCAAAATTGGGATGCTCTTGTTCGCTCTGTACCCCGTACTACCCTTACCCTTCTTAACCCAAATGACTCCCTCTTCTCAAAAGTAATTTCTATCAACCAGCACTTTCTACCTAAAATTCTTTTCTTATCTAGAATCATCCCACCAACACCTAAACACATAAAAACCTTAAACTCCTTCCTCTTCAAATTTCTCTGGAATTTCTCCCCCTTTGAACCTATCAAAAGATCTACCTTATACCTTCCCAAGGCTGATGGAGGAATTGCCCTGCCCTCCATCGGCCTGAAAATTTCTACAGCCTTCTTATGGCAATTAATTGTTCTTCTTCAAACCCCTAAACCACTTCACCATTTCTGGATGCACTTTGCTATTTACAACCTAGGAACAAAACTTATACCCTTCAACCCTGACCTTTACTCAAACACCCAACCCCATCGACCCAAACCAAATCCCCATTGGAAAAAAGCCTTAAACCTTCTCCATAAAACCTCTATCCCCTCGGATCACCTACCCAAACTTACCTTTAAATCTCTTTATTTACTCCTCCTTAAACCGGACCCAATTCCTCTCCCGAGAGAAATCGATATACCCCAAACAAATGGTAACAATCAAGCTAATCCCTATACATGGCTTCGACTAACTTTATTTAAACCTCGACCTTCTCTCTTTTCTAATTTTGAGAAAGAAATAACCTTCAGAACAGCCTACAAAGGTTATGCCTGGGGTTGTTTCTTTCAAAAACATAACTTTACTCCTAAAACCCCAAATGATTTTCTCTGTAAATTATGTTTTTCTTCCCTCGATGATCCTCACCATTTATTCTTTGACTGCCCTCCTACTAAATATTTAGTTTATTCTTTGGAATCTTTCCTTTCAGAAATCCTAAAAAAACCCATATCTCTCTCTAAAAACATACTTCTTTATAATTTTTCTGAACAAACTGGCAATCACAATTTAATACTATCCAAAATGGCATCCTTAATTCGACTTTCATCCTTCCAGTTGCGCAATAAAATCATTTCATTTAACCTCTCTGTCACTCCTTCCCTACTCAACGAAGAACTATATAAAATCAAAACTAAATTTAAATCCTTTTTAAAAAAAACCTATCCTGATCTTTCAAAACAAAATAAATAAATAACCGATTACATATTGTCTTTGCAATGTTATGTGTCCATAATTTTATCTAAAATATCCTATATCTGTCTCAAACAAGTATTTTAAAATCCAATCATTTCATCCAAATCTGTATGTAAAATAAATTATATCTTGTGTATTTTGTAATAAAAAAATAAATAAATAAATAAAAAGTACAAAAATTTATGTAACTAACTCTGTCTCTTGCTTTTTTTTCTGTATACATGTAATGTATTTTAATGCGTGTTCTTTCTGCTATAACTAAATAAAAATATTTTCAATAAAAAAAAAATAAAAAAAAATAAGGACGAAACAGGTCTGTCGGCACTTGCTTGTTGATTGACTTGACCATTCTTACTATATGTTTGTAAATTGCAATTAATTGCAAATTATTGCTATAATTGATTGGTTTACTTACCAATTAAAATTAATTGATTGAAAATAATATATATGTAATTGATTGAAAAGGTTCCAATCAATTTTTTCCAAGCCCTGCCTGACAGTATTTCGAGTATGTACTGTGGAAATAAACAATTTTTCAACCAAGAAATCTTTTTTTTATGATTAATTTGTTTGCCGTGCTTTGGCCGACTATATGTTGCTTCAGCCTTATATAGCACAAAACTTTAAGCCCGATGCAACTTACGCGTTTAGTTTTTTGGCTTAATGCTACTACAAACAATTTCACCGCTTTTGAATGAATTCATTCTTGTTCTTTCAGGTTGAGACTAGGTTCAGGTTAGATGTAATATAAACAGCTTTTTACCACGTAATCGCAGACATTTTTTTATTTACAATTATTGCGATAACGGAAATTGAAAAATCATTAACTGCATTTTTCAAACAACCTTAACAAATAACCTTTTCTTGTCCTCGCCATTGACGTATTTGTCAACACGAGAGCATGCGCAGTAAAAGACGATATTTTCTGTTTGTCCCTAAAAAGATTTAGCGAAAACATCTGCCTGAAGCTTAACATCCATTTTGAACTTTATTTTGCGCTAACATCAATTATATATCAATCTGTGTTTTTATTTCTCTATGTATCCTTCTAACTCTAAGAAAAGCGTCGGAGGCGCTATATATAGGGCAACTATCAAGCAATTATCCTGACCTGTTTGCGGAGAAGCCAAGATATTGCTGACCGGTTGAAATTTTTTTTGATTGTTTAGTTTTATAGAAATATGACTGAAATTTAGAACTGCTTGCTGAGACTGCCAAGCAGGAGATAGTGCCTTGAGTGTCTGTGAGTCTTTCAGTCCTTGTCTTTTTGAATTAAAAAGTTTTCCACTAGATGTCACTATTAATTTAGTTTTTCTACTTTATTGTAATCAATCCAAAGCATTTCGTGCAGCTAAGCGCTTTAAACGCCTAATTTTTAATCGGAAACTTATCGTAGACAATGGAACTTACTGCTGAAGAGAGTGTATGCTTTTTTAGAAAAACAATAATATTCAATCAACATAGCTTTGTTTACACGATTTTTTCTTAAATAAATCAATATGAATTTTTAATTCGTTTTTATAATAATGCAAACTGATTGTAAATTAAAAATGATTACTGTAAAAACAGCAATTAACACTTCCTTATCAAAATAAATTCGTTGGTACAATTTTTAGATTTATTAAAAATAACGTTTTGCCGGTTTTTGCTATTACTTTTAACAAGATAACTATTAATGGAATATATCTTGTTGTTTAAAATAACCACATCATAACCTTTTTCACAATTTTTACATGTCATGTAAACTATCATTTATTTGTGATATTTTGTTAGTTTTGCTTGAAGCCGGATTTTTAATGCAAGACATTGCTAAATACTAGTTAAAGGTGAAATTAAAATTTATTTTAAGCCGGCTTGTTTTTTTGAAGTAATGCTTTAAAGCGAATCTACGTATGCACATTATAAAATGAAGTAAGAAAGCAAATGAAAAATAAATTTTTTAAATTCTATTATTTTGAAACTCTCAAACAAATACACGTAATCACGTACCAGCTATTATACCGAGTCAAAAATATATGACAAAAGTTTATAAAACTTACTGCGGTAGGCTATGAAAAAAGTACTACCACTTGTTTTAAAACTGTTAAAAGTGGCGTTTTCAATTTCACACTTGTTCAGAGTTTCGTTTAGTAAACCAATGACGTATCAAAAACATATTGACCAAAGCCAATCGAAAGCTTGAAAATGTGCGCATACAGCATAGTCAAAGTTCGCGGAAAAACACCAATTTGAAACAGCTTATGCCAAACAACATTTCTTTTTTAAAGAGATATTTTAAGAGTGAGTTTTTAAAAAAAAGAAACTGCTGAGTCACTTTAAGATCAACTTTTATGCAACACTGACATAAGTACATGCTTTTTCTATTTTGTTACACGCATTAGATAAGTATAGTTTTGGTCTGTTGCAAGTATAGTTTTGTATTTCAAAACTGTACAGTGAATAATTATTGTAGACCTAATCCTAACAAAATCAAAACAATCATAAATCATAAAAAAAAACTTTACTTCTATTTTAGCTTTATGCTGAAGCATGTCGTAGAAATTCTAAAATATTGTTTCTATCAAATTGCACCTGCTAAATAACAAAGTAGTTTTGTAATTTGCAAAAGCTTTAGATAGCCCCCGTCTTTTAGCGACACCGGATTAAATTTGACGTAAGTCAGTTTCCAAACTCCGTTAACTTACGACACAACCAATACAATAAAATTGCATTTTAAAAAAACTTTTAAAACTATTTCTGTTAATCTCTAAATTCAAAATCTATTTGTAATCTTTGATAATTATAGGATAAGTAAATCTTAACCCCTAATGATTTAGGAATCATTATAGAAAAATAGAAACTTTGAGCGGATCGCAAAATAGCGTTTGGTGAGGGTGAGTCTTAAGATATCCTGTAAAGACTTCTTTTATTGTAATTGTTAACCCCAAAAGTCTAGAGAAAAATATCTGTACAAAAATTTGTTTTCGACTAGTTCATGTAAATAAGAGAATAATTTTTTCCCTTCAAGCATCACTTTGTTAGTTTAAGAGTATGTGCTTCAACTAAATAGTTTTGAATCCCAGCTTATTCAAGAAAATCATTTAAAATTTGTGAAAGGGTAATAAGTATGAAGGCGGAATATTTATTTTAAAGGAAACGATAATCAGCGAAATGCATAGAAAGATAAAAAACAGTCTTCATTTGCAGTCTTCTACTTTGTCGTAGGCCGTATCGGTCGATAAACTTTTTTTTTTGGATGAAGCGACCTTACCGTTGTAGGTAAGCAGCGTGGCTCCATTGCGGAATTCGTTGTAAAGTGCCTTTCATAAGACCACAGCAGAAATTACTCAGGTAGACTGAGCATCGAACTTACGTACTTCTGCTCAAAAGTCCAATTGTTGTCGTACTGAGCTATCCTGCCGACACTTGCAGAGAAGGGTCTAAAAATGCGTGAAATTTGAATAAAAACCAAAAGAAAGAAAGGTTTTTAAACCAAAGATTATATTGGTTATGTACGTACTGTATTTATTGCACCGGCCATATTTATTGGATTGATAGAGCATTCCGGACCGTACTGTTTTACTTCCACTATTTAGATGTTAATGCTATTGAAATTCCTTTCTTCCCGTCCTGAAAAGGGAGTTTGCCGATTACCAGACCTTTGCCAAACATCGGAATGGGTCGATACCCTTCCGTTTCGGCAGGTTTGGTTTCGGTCTGTTATGCTTACAAGCAATAACAGATGTAGTCACGTCTTAGGCTGCGAGAAAGCACCGGCCATCTGGGATAAACCTTCGGCCCCAATCCTGTTTCGGTCTGATCTGAAGTGGATGCCCTCCCAAACGACGACGACGGCAACGATTCCTTTCTTAACTAAAACTGGTGCCAATTAATACAGGTGAGATTATGGGGTCGTATGGAAGGTATAAACAGGATTCAAGCCGAGGTTTTATCCTTTTACTACCCACGATGTTGTACTGCGTAAATCAGGTGCCAAAAGTGATTGGGTTGAACCAGCATCGAAGTTTGTCATTCATAACCGTCAGATCTCATGCTTCATATAATGCTTGTTGTAGGTGGAACACGCTGTTAAGACGTGGTCTGCGGTTTGTTCAGTGGCGCCGCAGCAATTCAATCAAGGAGCGACACCCTATTTGTGCATGGACGTATGGAATCGCCCAACAGCAGTCCACAGGCGACTAAGCTTAACCGAAGTTGTTCGGGACAAGACCATTCCAACAAGTTTGCTACTGGTTATGGATATGAAAGCACAGAGCCTGGATGTACTTTCACAGTATTTTGTGTTCCATCTATAATTCGGGAATTGGTAAAGATAAGCAACCCATTTATTTTTAAAGTTGTTTATCTTTACCTGGACTTAACATGGATTGACCGTAGCTGTTTCGGTCGGTGAAGCTAACCGAAAAACTTTCTGCACCAGGAGGGAATACAAAAAGAAACCTAGAGAAAAAGCAACTCTTCAAGAAGCGATAGCAACCACCCGGAAGTTCGGGGTTAGTTTTACCCTGGCCAACAGATTTGCTTATCCTTACCTGAAAGATTTTGGTATTATTTATCTTTACCAGCTCCATAATTCGTCTACTGGATATGCGTAGAACAGCGAGGTTGCTTAATGGTTTCCACGCAGCTGGCGCAAACGGGAGTCAAAATCTTTTTTTTCTCGCAGAAATGGGCGTCTAAATTGTTTAGATGCCAGTTGTTTTCTCGCAGTCTGGGGCAAGTAAGTCTGATCTTGTTCATCTGCATGACGGATCGAAACCAAAACGGCGAAAACGAATCGGCAAAAGTCTTTTCAGCGCGGGTCAACGAAAAGAAGCAGCTCTTTTCAGCGTACGTCACCAACAAATTTCGCGGACCCGCTGGATATCAAAGGCCTCACCACAAAGAAATGAGCGTTTTACTTCTTTTCCTAAATACTTTTGACTACGCGCCTGTTTAGTGTTTCTTATTCAAACAGAAAGCAATGACAAGTCAATGACTTGCAATCGTCGTATAAAATTATAGTTCAATATTTTAAACTTTGTAAAAGTCATATCTAATGTCAGGTCTTAATAAAAAAAAAATTAGAACAATTTCTTTTTCTATTTTTATATTATTTTTTTTATTAATTGATCGATTTGACCTCTTTGTTCAATAAATTGTTTTTTACGTACGCTCGTACAGTATAAGTTTAAAAACTGCTCTAATGAGAAGCTTGTTTTAAACGATTAATCGGTCAAGCCTATAATTTGTATCAATGACAGTATTAACATTTGAAATTGCAAAAACTTTCTAAAGTCAGATCAGTGACATTATGCAATCGCAAGAAGAAAATGTCTGGAAGACTTGCTTAACAGCTAGGTCACGTGACGTTCGATGCGCTATTGCATAAACGGATGCCGTGACGTCATGACGACGCGTGAGCAAAGTCGAAAGAGCCAATCAGGGGCTGATATTTCTTACGGGTTTGCTAACGTGCCAACACACATTCAGCACAATTTCCAAAAGTTTGTCACGTCTGTTTTTACGTAGCAAAAAAATGTGAAAAATAAGAAAAAGAAATTTTCTTTTGTTTAGCGACAAAAGTTGCGTGAAAAACTTGATGAAAGGACCAAAGAAAACCTTTTTTGAGTCACTGTTCCCGTTCACTATCAACTGTCACCAAACAAAAACTTTTGAATTTTCTCGTTAAATCGATTTCGCCGAAGCAAATATCAAGCTCCGAAACTCTATTTTTGCTACTTGCTTTGCGCAACGTCGCAATCGTAGAAATACCGATAACCTCGGCGCCTTGCCGGGCGGGACGACCAGTTGCTAACCGGAAGAATAGACTTAAATTTTTTTATGAATTGTATTTCTGAATCTACGTTTTGCATCTAAATCACAAGGATCAAACAGTTAGAAAAATTTAGTTCCTTTTAAAAAACTCAAAACGGAATTTAAACCATTAAAATTTTGCTGCCAGTTAAGTGTATAGAAGATCTAAACTTGAAGAGATTCACATGGATTCGATTTTGAGACTGGTCAAACAACAAAGTTTAAAAAGAATCACTCATGACAACGCTTCTATTAGTAAATCTTTCTAAACTTTTTAAAGGTGTCATTTTTGTCAAACTGCGATTGGCAGCACTGTCATATCAAAATTAAGTTATTAATGTGAAATCAGCAACTGTCAATTAGCTTTTTTTTATCGACAAACAAGAAAGTTCAAGACTTTTTCTAAGAAATGGCAATAATCTTTATGTTGGTTTTTATGCCATCTTGTACCGATATCTATTTTTGTCTCAACTAAGTGCCATAAAAAAACCGTCTTCACATTATGGATTATAGAATAATCAATTTATTCCGATCAATAACAACGCAAAAGCAAATTTTAGAGTTTCAAAATAGTTTTATTTAGTAACACAAAGAGACTTGTAGGCATTTTGTAATGCTAAAGATGCTTTTTCTAAAAACTTACTTTTTAAAATATATTACACTTGTTTTAAAATGTATTATAATATTTATTCCGATAATTGATTTTATTTATATAATACTTGAATAAAAAAAATTATTTTCGAATTTAAAGCTATGGGTATTCTTTCCACCGTAATAAGTCCTGTCAAGTTATTTCGTTTATTCAGAGCTAGAACGCATGTTCTTTAGACTTTTAAAAACTTCAGCTAGCAAGCAAACAAGCAAGCAACACATTTTATTTAGGGAGAAATAAAAGAAACAATGAACAAAACGAAACAAAAATATAACAATATTTTAATCGTAAACTAATGTAACTGCATATGAGTGAAATGGTTTTGAACAATATCCCAAAACTAGTCTTGATTTCATTTTGCGTTTGCGAGAATAATTAGGTAAAATTTTTATTTCCTTCTGCATAGGTTTCCTAAACTTTTTATTGCACGAAAATAAATAGGCTACGGTTCAATTTCGGTAAATGTTTGTAAGTAAACAATAACCCAAAACTCCCACTGGAGTTTTGCAATTTGATAACCTTCTTCGGACCCTGTAAAATTTTCGTCTTTTAAAAAATTAATGAGCCGTGATTAAGGATTAAAAATGTTTACTGCACCAATAGTTTCGATAAAATCTTCATTTGATTCTATTTAGTGTTGAATAACTTATTCAGTAGTTCGAACAAAAATTTTCTTTTGAGAAAATATTCTTAATTAATTTACTGTAAACGAATTGGTAACGACTAGTTAAGTTTACTATTGCTGCTTTTAAAATTGTGTAATATGTAGCATATAGCAACTAATTCGTAATCAGACTAAAGTATGGGCTTTTTCTTTGTAAAAATGTCAAAAATTCATGTATTTGTTTGACTTTTTAATATATTCTATTTCAGTGAACGCGTTCAGTTTTTTCTTAAATCGAAAGCGAAACTGCGAAATGGAACTTGAACTTTGTGTTAACAAAACACTAGTTAACTTCAATTGCTTATTTGAGAAAGCTTTAATCTTGGGGAAATAACAAAAATTTTGGCGTCTAATACCTGCCTGAATGAGAAAACGTTAATCAGTCCATTGCGATTGAAAAGGTCACGAGCACGTCGCCATGGTCACGAGGCAAACAGCAGTGGCTGACGTCATGTAACGCAATGCGGGGAAGTTTTTTTTGCAATGTTTGCTGTTGAGCGAAGTACACATTCTTGCAATTCGCAAATGACGTTGCAGTGACCTCAATAAATTAGAATCTTGTTTTTTATTCACTCAAAGTTGATAATTGTTTTTTTTGTTTGTGCTTGTTCCCCAGCAAATTAAATTCTTTTTTATGAATTGCGCTATCACCAGGAACATTTCTGCTATTGTTTTGTGACAAATTTGAAAAAAGCAAACCTTTATTGAGACACATAATTTGAATTTCAAAACAAAAAAAAACAAAGAAGTAACCACATAAGAACATTTCGATTCTTTCAATTGTTATATGCAAAATTAGAATTTACTGAGAAGTTTAAGTTAACAGAATTTATGGATCGAAAATTCTTTAGCCAATTTTTTGCGCAAACAGCTAGGTTATGTATCAAAGGGATTTCAAAAAACTACTAAATTTTTGGAATATCAATTTTTGGAAAGTCTGTTGTCGTATTTAGACCATTCTATTTTTTGGCATCTTATTTTTTTAAATAGTTGAACTTTTTACTTTTTGTCTTTTTGACTGTTTCGTCATTAAAAAACACAGTTTAATAAAAAGACACCTAACAAAACAATAGATTTAGAATAGATAATTTTATAAGTTTATTTTAGATAAATATTAATAGAATATGTTGGAATTCAACCTTGCTAAAAGTTTTTGTATTTTTGTTAACAATTTTTTGCCAGAAAAATGATTTATACATGCCAGAAAACTATGTTTATAAATTCGGGTCTTATATTTATTTAAACGATGCTTGTGTTTGCAAATTTAACAAAATAATGTTTGCCAGAGATTTTTGATGTGGGTAATGCCACGAAAATTCCAAGCAAATATCAAGAATGGCGTATCAAGAAGGAATTTAAGTATTTGGGATCAACGGTGCAAGAAAGTGGTTGTTGTGAGAGGGAGATAAAGAAGAAAGTACAGGAAGGATGGAACGGATGGAGAAGAGTATCGGGAGTAATCTGCGACAGGAGGTTACCAGCTAGAGTAAAAGGAAAAGTGTATAGTTCAG